>CM033352.1:0-1240000 GCA_019395295.1 Osmanthus fragrans | reverse complement strand
AAAAATTCTGGTCAAGGAAGGGGAGTCATCGAAGATTTTTCTATAGATCTTTAGTTGTCGAAATATTCATCCTCGTTGAAATTTTTTAAATAAAAATTTCACCTATGTAATTATGATTTAACTCTTTAAAACAAATCCATGTCCTCTTCCTTAAATAATGTCTATAAAGGCAAATCTAACTTTTTTAAGTTACATTTTTCATTACAAATAATTTCAAAGTTAAAATTTTTCACTAATTTACTTGATTCCCCCCCCCCCCCCCCCCCCCCCCCCCCCCCCCCCCCCCCCGCAAATTTTAAAATAAAAAATAAAAATTTTTAAGAATCATTCCTGCTGATATATTAGCAAAAACTGCATGAGCAATACTACACGAATCGCAAGAATGATCACATGTGAGTGTAGGAAAAAATATTATTTTATTCAGAAACCTGCACACTCACATGCGATCATCCATGCGAATATAGTAGTATTTTTCAATCTGCATAGTATCTCTAACACCAAGCCTACGGCGATAGGGCACGAGTAATGACATAGTATTTATTTTTGGATGGAAAACTGCATAGTATATTTACACAATAATCAGGTGCTATAAAGATGTTGAGAAAATTTCTGCTCCAAGCTTCCATTCGTCATAATTTTACAGCTTCTACGTCATCATCATTCGCATTCCTTAGACAATGTTCTTCCTCCTACTCCTCCCCCTGTTCTTCTCAAATCCCAAACGGTTATTTCGTCGGACACTTGGAGAATTCCGCAGAATCCCCACCTTCTGCTACAGTTTCCATCGATCGCACTGCCTTGTATAATCCTCCTGGTATTAGAAGATTTATACATATGATTCTGTATTTTTTTTTTTGTTCTTTATAAGTTTATTGTGAAGGTTGAATTTGTTTATAAGTAGAGCACTCACACGAACCGTCTGCTGAATCTGAGCTCGTTAAGAACCTCAAGAATATCATAAAGGTATTTGATTTTCTGGGAATACTATTCAGTAGATTCTTCTGTTTTTAAATTTTATATGAGTTCTGTGTAATGAGAAATTTGAGGGTGTTTGGTTCTTTTTTATACCATTAGTTTCGACGGGGGCCAATTACGGTTGCTGAGTATATGGAGGAAGTCTTGACGAATCCAAAGGCGGGGTATTATATAAATCGAGATGTGTTTAGAGCAGATGGTGATTTCATTACCTCCCCAGACGTAAGCCAAATGTTTGGAGAGGTAAATTTGATCTACTGAAGTTTTCTTGCATTAAATAGGCAAAAGTTGAATTAGTATAACTGAACATATTGCGTTGATTAACTCGTACTTTTCACTCAAGATGATTGGTGTTTGGGCAATGTGCCTTGGGAGCAAATGGGAAAGCCAAATAAAGTGAACTTAGTTGAGCTTGGACCAGGGAGAGGAACTCTCTTGGCTGATCTTCTACGTGTACGGGTTCATAGTTTATACTAAATTAATCTCACTCAGAACATATTGCAATGGCCGTGTAATTCTTATTTTCAGGTTTGTGTTGTTTATGAAGTTTGGACTTCAAATTTCAACTGAAATCAAGTGCTATTTTATCTTTAGGGTGCGCCAAAGTTCAAGAATTTCACGGATTCTCTGCACATTCATATGATTGAATGTAGCCCAGCATTACAAAAACTACAATATGAGAACTTGAAGTGTATGACTAAGGATGGTGCTGATGAAAATGAAAAAAGAATTAACAGCACAATAGCGGAGTCCCCTGTATCCTGGCATGCGATGCTTGAGCAGGTTCCCACAGGATGTAAGGAACTTGTATATCAATCTTCATAACCTCACTACATGTTCTGTATTGAGAGGGTGTTTGATGGGGATTAAAATTAGATTTTTTAGTAGATTGTGATAGAAGCTTTTGAAATGTGTAGTTGAAAAGTTGTGGGACCCATGAAAGATGTGGTTAATATTGATTGTTTGACTTTGATTTAGATTAAAATCAGATTTTTAATCTGTACCAAACAGGACCTGAATCCTTTAGAAGTATGACTGTCTTGAGCAAGCTCATCTGCTTCTCCATGCGAGTTGATCTAAATGAAAACCCAAGAATGTAGTTGAACACATTTTATTTGCTTTTATTGCCTAACTAGTGTACTCAGTTATTTTCTGTGACATCTAGAACATTTAATTATACTGCACCATCATTGGCAACATCATATTACTGGGGGAGTCACTGGAAATAATTAAAGGAGTACATTCAAGAAATGATCACTTTATATGATCATTGAAGGCTTTTGGAAGAGCTAGCAATGCTATTTATTCTTATTTAAGACATGGGTTTTATACTTTTTTTTTTTTCCCCTCTTTTAGTGCCTACAATCATCAATGCCCATGAATTCTTTGATGCTTTACCCCTCCACCAGTTTCAGGTTTTGCTATAACCCTGTGTATATAGTTGATGCTTCTAATGCTTTGAGCTCTATTACTGTGAGATATTTGCTTTCAACTGAATGATATCCATTTTCCCTCTGATTTATCCAATGCAACTTTGAAATAACATTTAACTAATATTTTGTGTGTGTGTGTGTGTGTGTGTGTGTGTGTGTGTGTGTGAGATTCAAATTTTTTTTGAAGTGCTCGAGCTCCTATATTATAAGAATGTGTTGGATCTCATTTCTTGCAACCAATTAGTCAAGAATAGTTTCTATGATCTTCCCCAGCATTGATGTGTAGACAAGTTAGTAAATTTTGGTTTAGGGATTAGCTGTGGCCTAAATTATATGATTCTTTTACGATTTTCCTGCAGAAAGCTTCCCGTGGTTGGTGTGAGAAGATGGTTGATGTTACTGAAAATTCGTCGTAAGCTTTTGACTCCTCTCTTTCATTGTTTATTAATTGCCAGCATTGTTTGGTAATGTAGTTTCTTTTTCAAATTCATTTGTTAGGTTTCGTTTTGTTTTATCTCCACAGCCCACACCTGCAACTCTCTATCTCATGAAGCGCTGCAAATGGGCTGAGACTGAAGAAATTGCGAAGCTTAATCATATCGAAGTTTGCCCCAAAGCAATTGATTTGACCCAAGAAATCTCGAAAAGAATAGCCATTGATGGTGGCGGGGCTCTCATAATTGATTATGGCGTCAATGGAATAATCTCAAATAGTCTACAGGTCCATAGCTTCTGGATCTCACACCCTGTACACTTCAGTAGATTTTTGAAGATTGACTCAAGACTATTCTGATGTTTTTCTTTTACCCTTTAAACCTAATGGAAATGCTTAAATGAAAGAGTGAAATGAACTTAAGACGGGACTGCGAGAAATTTAACTGTGGTAATGATATGATCCTATTTGCATTAACTGTCAAGTACAAGTTAACACCCCCTTCCCCCCTCCCAAAAAAAGGCTCTAGTACAACATCCTAGTTGCCTCGTCCAATAATATTTATGCATGTATGATTATTGGACTCAAATTATAAGGTATAACTACTACTTCGATGTTGTGATGGAAGTATCATGCCTCATGGTTAGCATCTTGTAATTGCCATTGGTATTGGCTCGTGACTTTTTCAGCGCTGCTGATGGAAACCATTTTTCTTTTATTATATAATGTTAGCATTTCTTTAGCAAAAGTGGTCACAGCTTACAGTTCAATGTTGCAGGCAATTCGAAAACATAAGTTTGTTGACATACTGGATAATCCTGGCTCAGCTGATCTCAGTGCATTTGTTGATTTTGCTGCAATTAGGCACTCTGCTGAGGAAGTTCCTGGTTTTTCTCTACACTTTTGAGTTTATATTATCTTTCTTAATTGCTGTGTTTGGTTCAGTAAAAAATGAAGCCAAAAAAACTGTTACTCTGAGAAATTTACATATGAAGGCTGGGGTTTTGATTTCTGCAGGTGCGTCTGTCCATGGCCCAATGACACAGTCTCAGTTTCTTGGTTCTCTTGGAATTAATTTTCGGGTTGAAGCACTGTTGGATAACTGCACAGAAGAACAGGCTGAATCTTTAAGGACAGCATATTGGCGTCTGGTTGGTGAAGGTGAAGCGCCATTTTGGGAGGGTCCTGATGATCAAACTCCAATTGGCATGGGTACAAGATATTTAGCAATGGCAATCGTGAACCAGAAACAAGGTATTCCAGTACCATTTCAATAAAATGAGTTAAGTTGCTAAGATATTGTAACCACCTGCAGATTACTTTTTTTTTTTTTTTTTTTCAATCGGTCTTTCCTTCTTTGAACCTTTCAATTCTATGTTGTTTTTATGGAATACCTTTTAATCCATTTGTTGCAAATTTTGAATAACAATTACCGTGTAAAAATAAATTTTGAACTCTGTTCTCCGAGGGGGATTCCACAGTGCTAAATAGTATTACAAAACAAAAAATCTTGTACATTCTACTGTCCATTACAATCTGATCTTGTATGTCAAACATACAATTATTCTTGTATAACAGAAAATCCACTGAATACCCAAGAAAATGGAAGTTCAAAATCCTCCTCCTGTGATTAAGGTTTCAGTTTCTTTGGCCCTACAAATCCTGAATGAGAATGTCTCACAAATGGTGGTGAATTTCATTATGTAAAAGAGGGAGTTGCTGGCAAAAATTCATTAGCCACTGCAAAAACAACAGCATATAAAGCTTCTTTTTAGTACAAGCCATGTAGTTTTCACTAATGTCTAATCCAATGTACCAAAACTTCAACAAGTAAAAATATCATAGACGCACTTATATTAAACCAAACAACACAACAACATTAATCGAGCAGAAGTTTGGCATTTACAAACCTTTCGATGTTGATGGAACTACAACAACATGCATAGTTGCATTGTTGGGAGGTAGAGCCAACCGCAGAGGATAAAGCTTTCCATTTACTTTGTTTCGCGAACATACAATTACATTCTCAAACCCAGTTTCTTCCTCCAATTTCTGAATCAAGTCCTCCAAGCCATTCCCTTTAAATTGAAATGAAGTCTCTTCAGTTGCATCATTAGCATTCCCATTATCATCCACCACATTGTAGTATATGAGCCGGCCTCCAGATCTCTTTGGGGATTCATCAAGTGAACCACTGGACTGAGTTTCGTAACAACAAAGTATAAGAATTGCTAAACATCATAAGCATTGAAGACTGTTTAAAATTTAGATGAGCTAATTCAACGTGACATTAGATGAGCTGAAGGTTCCAAATTCAAGGTTTGCTGCCATTCATTTATAAGAATTGTGTACGTGCTAAACATGTCTAGGCTTTGATAGTTCAATGTGTTACCATTAGAGTAAGTCGCAAATTCAATTGTTGTTGCCACCATTTATAAAACTGTGCAGGTGTTGACACTATGTTTTTGGGCTTTAGGAGATCAAGAGCATGCTTGGCAGGACTTCTGATTTGCTTCTAGTAGAAAGCTTCATGAGAAAGCTATATTGAATCCGAACATATTCAAAAACAGTTCATTTAAGCTTTTTAGAAGTCCTACCTAAACGGGCGCCAAGAATAACCATGTTATAGGTATAGAAAATAGATTCAGAATTGGTACATGAACATGATTAAAACACAAGTGGAGAGAGATTTTATACAGATGGAGAGGATGCTTCCAATTTGAATTCTTGTGGAAAATCTTATGTATTTTCTGTACTTAGGGAATAATTCCCCCAAGAATCGTACGAGAATAAGCTACCAACAAACAATTTTGCAAAAGTTTAACAAAGAACAAACCTCATAACTACGAAAACCGGACGATCTCAAATTAAATGAAGCTGGGCTCAAATCTCCCTCCAAAGTATCAGATCGTGTAACTTTCGGGGGCGAATGGGGTCGAGTTTCAGTAATATCAACTTCCCATAAAATCCAACCATGATGTCTATGAGGAATATCATGTGTAATTGAATTTCTCCAAGGAGGCAAACCCCCATTTGCGCGCAAAAAATTACCATATCTTGATTTGAATTTTACCTGCATTCCATCTCTAATGGGTTCCCATTCAATTGATGAATCCAATTTTCTGGGCATAGTTTGAATAACTTTCCGACCAGTCACTCCAAGAAGGTATTGTTCGTCCGAGGCTGAGAGATATTTCCCATAACAGCTTTTCAAACGTAAGACACTTTCGATTCCTTCCACGAATTCGACTGTCCATTTCACGGATTTCGATGAACCCTGACGATCTTGGACGACGGTTTCTTCGTCTGAATCTGCTGTTAAATATTTGTCGTTATGGCTCTTCAGCCGGACGGATTTTGCTTTTTTGAAGAATTCCATTCCAGAAACCTACAATCAATTGAAAACTCAGTAAATCAGATATGAAATTCATGGAAAAATTCAGTGAATCAAGTATGAAATTAATGGAAAAACTTGGTTCTTGATCTGGGTTTATACCTGCATTTTGGGATTTGTTAAGGGAATTCGATTTGGGTTTGATCAAATGTGAAGTTATCGAACAGCGAAGACGCGGATAAACGGTGTGTGATTATTAAAGTTGAAAAAAGAACGTTTATGGTCGGCAAAATTATTGTCCGTCCGACTTTTTGGGACCCGAATAATTATTGATGAAAACAATAGATTTTGAAAATTTTATAAACTAATTACAGTTGTGTATATTAAAATAACGTTGTAAATTTTATTTTCAAAAATTCTTCACGTACAAAAATTTTTTACCAAAAAAGGGACATATTTTTGAATTTCCACTAACAATGGAGTGAGTTCCGTGTATAAAATATTATAATTTTTTTTCCGCCATTAATGTGTGTTGGATAGGTACTCATAGCGGGGTTCTTTTACTTTTTTGTACTCTTGAACTTGGAGTTAGGTTAGAGTGAATTTTGGGACTTGATTCTAGGTGATATAAAATGAATTACAATCTTATTATAAACTAAGGGTCCGTTTGATTGCAGGGTGGAAAATGAATGGAAAAGGAATTGGATTTCAGGGAATTGAATTGCTGGAATTATTTTACAGGGAATTGAATTAAAAGTGTTTGATTAATATAATTTTCTATCTTTCTATTATAATACGTTTAACTTTGTTTTTCATGCAAATTGTCAATTAAATTGATAAATTTTTTTACCATTAGGAACAAAATATGTTTAGATTGCCAAAAAAAAAATAAAAAATAAAATAATAATAATAAAATTATTTTTTATTTTTACGTTTGGCTCTGTTTTGCATGAAATTTGTCAATTAAATGGATAAATTTTTTTACACTTTATCTTAAAATTTGTTTCTATTACTAAAAAAAAAAAAGTTGGAAACCAATTCCCACCAAATAGCAAGGAATTGATTTCCATGGAATCACGCTTCGAGTGGTTGTATCTTGGAAAAGGTTGGAAATCGATTCCATGGAAAATAAAGGCTATCAAACAATGCAAAAGCCAGAAATTGGAAAACGATTCCTAGTTCCCGGAAAAATTTTCGCTATCAAACAGAGCCTAAGTGATAATACTTTACATCAAGTTAGTATCAGAATTAGAGATGTTGCGTTTGAGTCGATACTTAAAACCAAGAGCATGATTGAAGTAGCGTGGGTCCAAGAGGAGTGGCCTTGAAGTGGATTCTCGAACTTTATTTTGGATGATATAGAATAAATTACATTTGTGCCATGAGCGATAATTTTGGGATCAAGTGATGGCAAGCTTCACAAACAAACATTTTTCCATATTTTGTATAGAAGTTCCCAAGTTATTAATTTAGGTACTTTCTATTTTTAAAGAGGAGCAAATTTTGCCTCGAAGTTCCGTAACATGCAAGTTGATCCCTGAGTTTTCAACATGATGCATATCGGTCCCTGAGGCTTCATCCTTGTTGCAAGTCAGTCAATGAAGAAACTGAAATATGCATTTTGTTCCTAGAAGTGTCTAAATTATTGGAAACGGTCCCTTCATTTTCAGGTTATTTTAGAATGACAGATACTAAAATTTTATGTTTGATGCAAAATGGTCCTGAATTTTCTTGATTATTCAAATCATTCCCTGATCTTTTTATATATTGCTGTAGTAACTAGTTTGGTTGTACAGCCAATATTGCCGCCTTAAAACCATAAATAAATTAAAATAAATAAATAAATTGACGTATAGCAAATAGCCTTTTATTAGCTATGCTTAAAATGTTGCAATCACCCTGGATTTCATAGAAGGGAAAATTACACAAATATTAAGATACATTTTCAAATTTAAAAAACTTGATGAATTATTTCAAAAATCAAGTGATCATTTGCAACTTCTAATAAAATTTTGAAACTTATATTTAATCAAACATTTCAAGATCACAATAAACATATAATTTATGATCACGATCGCATACTTGTCACAAATCACAGAGGACCATGGTCACAAAATATACATTTTGTGGTTAACAATTCTGTATTTTAAACTCAAACCACATAATTAATAAATTATTTATTAGTCATAAATTAGTCACAATTACTTTCATCTCACCCTATCTCACCCCATTCTACTTACTATTGTCGACACCATCCAAATCGTTGCCACCACCTCAAATCCACAACCCCTAACAAATTCTATGGCTTGCCAGTTGAACTATACAGAGCCCATTATAACAGGGCCAGGGTTGTGAGCACATTATATGTTAACTCTTAAATGTTTCTTTGGGTTCAGAGTCCTTTTCAAATGGGCCATGACGCAGTTCTTGTAGGGTTTTCTTCCAGAAACGTCTGGTACCTACTAACTAACAACCTTGTTTTGGTCATTCAATCAACACTTCGTTTGGTACCTAAGTAACAACCTTGTTTTGGTCATTCAATTAACACTTCAGCAAACTTTGTTATTCATACTTGAAAAGGGCAATTATTGTTTAGTTCTTCTGATTCTTTAATTATCTAAATATGTAATCTTGGATAATAGTAATAGTTTCCGCTTAACTCTTATCTAAACTTGTTAATTATAGTTCATATCAGGAGACAGGAAGGGGGGATTATTGATTAGTCCTTCTAATTTTCTCTAGATCTCCAACTATATATATTTATGTGGAATGGTAATTGGACAATTTTGTGAGCGATTGAATGTAATAAACTTGGGTTATGAAGTTTTACATGTAAATGAGACACGTGCAAACTGTTAAGTCTTGGTGTTGTACCTTAAAATGTCAACTTTATTAAGAGGAGTAGTCTCGTTTGAGCATACAAATCTTGAATGTAATAAACTTGGATTATGAAGTTTTATATGTAAATGAGACACATGCAAACTGTTAAGTCTTGGTGTTGTACCTTAAAATGTCAACTTTATTAAGAGGAGTAGTCTCGTTTGAGCATACAAATCTTGAAATTCGTACGCTCATTTTTTGAGTCTTAATCGGATCGAATTGCTCGATGAAGTTTAATGGGCTCTGATACCATGTTAAAATTTGAAATTCTACCTTCAAATGTTAAATGAGTAGTTGAAATCTTTATAAATTAATCTATATTTTCATCGTTAATAGATGTGGAATTTTTGACACAAACTTGTCAACCGGATAAAGTAGAACAATTTACCTAGACAAGCTGAGTTGTTTTTAATCAAGAAATCGGATTAGAGTCATATAGCTAACTGTTGCAATACACAATTATCCATAGGATGAGGACTGCAGAAGTCGAATTAATCTTATTCTCGTTTCAAATACAAGTATGATTATAGATTATCCATATAGATATTTTTTAATACACAATTATCCATTCAGATATTTTTTAACAAATTCATTCTAATCAGACAATACAATAATTATCGTTCAGACTCCCTAGTTATAGGAACATCGTCCAGACCAAGATTAATAATTACTTTGGTTCCTTCCGTCACAATTGTCGTTAATATGTTAAACTAGTGATGACAAGATTCAAGAATCTCAGCTGAATTATTTGAACTTCATAAAAAATAACTTTTGATAAGTTCGAAAAATTAGTTCAATAAAAAATAAGAAATTAAATGCAATTTGCTCACAAAATAATCTCTTTATGAATATATGAATAAGATTGTTACACAATGTTAATAATGAGTCCAATTTATAGGAACCCACGTAAACCCTAGTCAAAACAGAATTAAAGTCTAAACATACTAAAATATATCATAAATTAGAGTTTTAACAAAAATAAAAAATTTCACAAAATTTGAAAAATCTGCGTCAACAAGTTATATTGTGCGACTGCTTAGTATTCCTTCTTGTGGTCACATAAGCTTTTAAATTGCCACTTTGAAGTTTCTGCTGGACGCTATGTGATCACATAGCTTTCTTAACTATGTAGTCATATAATTATATTTTTCACCTCCTCCGTCCATTGTTTGAATCAAGTCGATCCATCGTGTTTCTTCTCCTAAACCCAACACGAAATTTGCTCATTTGCTTGTTATGATCGATGTTTCGTCTACCATAACCTGAACAAGTAATATCATTGTTTCTTTAATCCCGTTTGTTTGTGACCTAGTCATAGGACATTTTTCAACGATCAAATCTTTTCCCGGACTTGCATTCGTTCATTGGATCATATCAAGACGTGATGTTTCGTTCTCGCTTTTCTCTTTGACATCGTCTAAGGGCATTTTTTAGAACACTGGTGGATGGTACGTACGGTGTTTAGTGCATAAATTATTGTCCTTGCAAAGTAAAACTTGGTAATTTTCTAACTTTTCTTTTTGGGCAAATTAATTACGGATTACTAAAATTGAACTGGAAAAAAATTTAAGCTTCAAACCTTTCATGCGAACTTTATGGCATTAAGGTAATATTACTTTAATTTTTTAAACTTGTTAAAATATAAATGTAATGTGTATAAAAAGATCCAAAAATTGGAGAAAATGCAAGAATCAAGCAATATCAAATATTTAATGAATTTTCAAGTATCTTTACTAAATTATTCAAAATATTTATTTATGTTGATTTGTTAATTACTTGGCAATCATATTTAATTCCTATTTAATGAGGATTAAAATCATATTTTTAATAGATTTTGATAAAAGTTGACGAAATGTATGGGTGAAAGTTGTGGGTCCAGAAAATGTGTGGTTAAAATTAGTTGTTGACTTTAACTTAAATAATAATTTGATTTTGATTTTTTTTTATCAAACAAGGGCTTAATAATGTTTTTTTTTTTTAAACTAAAATGATTTAAATAAACTAAATGAAAAGTATGAAAAAGTATATCCTAAGATTAATTGATTTTTTTCAATATTTTATTATTTTTCAATCAGTCAATAAAAAATGTTTTCAATAACGTATTTTCGCAATCGTATCTATACGGACATTATTTAAATGTATGACTCTCCTTTAGAGACCCAACTTTAATTTCTACTTTTGACATCAAATATAAAGTCAAAATTTTAAAAAATAGTTTTGACTTTTAATGCCATGTACACGAGTTTAAGTAATCTAATCTAATTGGGGTTTATCAAGGTAATTATGTCTCATTAAATATTGTACAAGTAATTATTACCTCAATAATTTCTAGTGGCATAGTGATTAAATGTTGCTTCAACAATAAATCAAGAAGATTAGTCATAAACTCATAATTCACATTTCATTATTGTAACCTTCAAGAAATTCTAATTATAAAGTTACCAAATATAAGTATCTACTCATCCATCGTCATAAATTTTTGCCTCAAAGTCAACATGGTGAAAACGTGAGTAAAAATTGTGATTATTATTAAAATTAATTGTTGATTTTGACCTACAGAAAATACTTGACAATTTTTTTATGGACTATGCTATGTGTACACAATAACTTACATTTTTCTCACATAGAGGAGGGGCTCACACATAATAAAATATTCCTAAAATTTGATCGTTTCTATCTGCAAAGACTAATCATATACTTGCTTAACTTTAAAGGTTATAATAATATAACAAACTTGCAACTTCGACAATGAAACGAGTTATAATAGGCAATAGGTTAAATAATGGTCACAAAGGGAGTGAAGAAAAAATAAATAATTAAACTCATCTTCACTACATTTGCGCCTGCAAGAACATACAGGTGCAATCTCCCAGCACCAAATCTCCACTCTGCACCCAACTCCACTGTTCATACAAAACCCAAATTGTGAGTGTACCTGTTGTTCATACTCTCTCAATGAACCCATTTCAGAATTAATTCAATTTTCTGTATTCTTAATTTTTACATTTTTGGTGAAATGAAGAAGCTAAAGAGCTATTATTTGCATTTGAGGCACCCACAAACAATGGAGAGAAAATGGATCTTCCCATTGGCCATTGGCTTAATAGTTTCTTTGTTTCTTTTGTTTTTAACCACCTTAACCTCGCCGGATGGGATGCCGCTGCTGCCACTTCAACGCTACTACTCCTCATCCACCGCCGCATCTATTTTCGTGGAGTCGAAGCTCCGCCCTATTCCGATTTCTACCCTGCCGCCGCCGCCGCGCCTGGCTTATCTGATATCCGGCTCAGCAGGAGATGGCGGCATGCTCCGACGTACCCTCCAGGCGCTTTATCATCCGCACAATCAGTATGTGGTTCACCTCGATGCAGAGTCCTCCGCTGAAGAGCGCCTCGATCTGCACAATTACGTGAAAAAACCCACCCCATTTTTGGGAAAATTCAAGAATGTGCGGATGATTACCAAGGCTAATTTGGTAACCTACCGCGGGCCCACCATGGTTGCCAATACACTGCATGCGGCAGCCATTTTGCTCAAGGAAGGTGGGGATTGGGATTGGTTTATTAATCTCAGCGCCTCTGATTATCCATTGATCACTCAAGATGGTAATAATTAATGCTAACGAGTTTTATACATTTTGTTATATTTTCTGTTGTTGGGGAAAAAGATCGGATTTTTGGGTTATTTTGATTTTTTGGTTGAAGTGGATTTGTGTTAATTTGCTTAATGATGTGGGTTTTGGTTGATCATTAGATCTGCTGCATACGTTTTCGCACTTGCCCAGAGATCTTAATTTTATTGATCATACAAGTAACATTGGCTGGAAAGAGTAAGTAAATTTTTCAGGAACATTCTAATTTTACTTTTAACCTAGCCTTGTTGATTTATATTTGGGGTTAAGGGATTTATAGCTCTAATCAATGGCTTGGTATTACATTAAATGTGTGTAGGTTTCAAAGAGCGAAGCCTGTCATTGTTGATCCAGGTTTGTATATGACAAAGAAATCTGATGTGTTCTGGATTACACAACGAAGAAGTGTGCCTACAGCATTTAAACTCTTTACAGGTACAACTTGCATTACTTATTTGGCTTATTTTATCGTGTCTTACTGTCTTATGTTTGATAATTATTTATCCTTTTTTTTCTGTGTGGACTCTCTTATTCAGTGTGTATGAATTATAAAAATAAGTTCTTGGAGTCTTAACCTTCCTGTAATACCATGTATCTTCACCTTTTTCATGAAAATGTGCAGTGCAGGTTAAGTATTTTGTTAATGGGGTTTGGGCAGTTTAGATTTTTTGCACAAGAATGTTGATTCGTTAGTGATTTATTGATCAAATACTTTTTCTTAGTAAAATGCTTAAACTGACTTCGTGGTGTATGTGATCGTGATAGATGTTTCTGGGTATTTGTACTTGTTGAAATTTTCTATTTGGCATGTGGTATCCACAAGTAATATCGTGTTGAGTTGTTCAAGAATGTAATTTACGAGTTATATATTTCTAATACAAGATGTAGGGTGCCAATTGAAGTTCTAGCGCACCGGAGTTGAAAAGTATTTTGGGCACTAGGACAACCTCATCATCTTTCTGTATTGGTTCATCTCTGTGAAAACTTGAAACCTTTTCTCCATTGAAAGGGACTCTTTACATCTTTTCTTTAAAATGTTCAATTTTTGTTATTGCGTTTTGTCCCATATAGGTTAGAGCTAATAATTGAATCTCAACTTACAATTATATATGCAAAATACTCTTTATACAAGTGATATTGTTAATTTTCCATTGTAGTAGTGAAACTTAGATTCGTGATTCGTGCCAATGATTAATACATTGAACCCAATGATTAATACATTGGTTCAACTCGAAATAGGCTGTGTGTTGAATCTTACTTCATAGGTTTCATTATCTGGGGCTTTTTTGTCGATATTATGATGAAATACTTGTGGTACTCATTAAGAATGACTTTGAACCATGAAGATGTACTCATTAAAAAACTATACTTCAGCTTCCAATAACCCAATGCTGAAAGAATTGCCAAATATTATATTGCTTTCTGATGTGTCTGAATTTTCTGGTAGAGATCTAGTAGTTGTCATTAAGGGCATATGTTTGCAGCATTGTGGTTATTAGATGACTTGTGATCACGAAGCTTGGTACCATAAACAAGATTGGGACATCTCTTGTAAACACTGATACGATAGTCTTAAGAACCTCTTGTGTTGAGGAAGTGTCATGTTAGGAAATGATTAGAAATTTAGTACTTCAAGTTTTCTTGGACAGTAATCTTGTGTCGAGTTATATTGATTTCGAATTAGGCTTCTTTGTAAAGAATGAAGACAAAATATTTCAATTTTAGAATCTAGAGAAACTTACCGAAATTTATTTTCTGAAATTTTTAAAAGAAGAAAAAATAGAATCAGGTCCGTTAAGATTTGTCCTGTCTGTTTTGGAAGTTAAGAGAATTCTTACTGAGGAAAATATTTATTTTGAAAGAAAATTTTGTTTATTCCTTAAATATCTGGACTGGACTCATTGTATGCTTACTCATTTTAATCTACTCTCTTTTCTTTTAGGATCTGCTTGGATGGCACTCTCTCGACCTTTCATTGACTATTGTATATGGGGTTGGGACAACTTACCGCGAAGTGTCCTTATGTACTATGCAAACTTTATTTCCTCTCCAGAAGGCTATTTCCATACCGTAATCTGTAATGCTCCAGAGTTTCAGAATACCACTGTGAACAGTGATCTACACTTCATATCCTGGGACAATCCACCAAAGCAGCATCCTCACTACCTAAATGTCGATGACATGCAAAGGATGGTCGACAGTAATGCTCCATTTGCTAGAAAGTTTCACCATGATGACCCAGTGCTCGAAAGAATCGATTCTGAACTCTTGTTTCGGGGCAAAGACATGCTTGTTCCTGGTGGATGGTGCACAGGCAACTGGGAAAACGGAACCGATCCATGCTCGACTGTGGGTGATATCACACTCCGCAGGCCTGCTGCAGGTGCAAAGAGGCTAGAAAATCTGATCAGCTACCTCTTATCGAATGAGAATTTCCGACCAAGACAGTGCAAATAGCGAAACCTATTTTAGGAGGCTGATTGTTTATGATAGTAGCAAAAATTTGACGAACAACCAGGTATTCATTTCCTTTTCTGTTAGTTGAAAACTGCTCAGGGCTTGCTTGATCCCTGTGTGTTCAGAGTTTCTGCTCAAATTTTTATTCGGTGGGAAGAGATTACAGACAGGACACTTCGCATACGTTGTTCTGATCTTGATAGTAGAACTATAATCATTTTTCCTTGTAATTATCCGGGCCTACTATTTTCGGTCGATGGAACACTTCACTGAGGTGAATTTCATGAAAATGAAGACAAGACGAGTTTTTGTCATTACTTCGTGTATCATTTATCCTGGAATTTCTTTCTTTTAATTCATTAATGCAAGACAAAGTGATTCAGAAATACTGTTCCACCCTCTACCTCCACCACCGCCTCCGCTCCCGCCTTGTCAAGTTGTGATATTCAGTGTTGATATACTTGTAGCAATTAAATTCTTATTTAGCATGGTTATGAATTATGTCTTTGTGGCTGCTTGAATGCATGTTTGTTCTTGTGGTTCTTAACTCAAAGATTGAGATATAAAGATTTTTGTGCAGCATCCCTCCATTGCAGGAATAAATGTGAAAACTCAATCTTTAGATCTCCAATTCTAGGGTGGTTAGGAAGTTTACTCATCACTTATGGTACCTTTGGTAAGGTCGACTCAATAATAGTGAACAGTACTACAGAAGAAAAGAAGTTTAAACATGAAGATTAACCAATCCAATATTTCTAGCAAAACTTCTGCTTTTTTGAAGTTTTGGCTAGTAATGTTTTTACTAATTCAATCTGCTCAATGAGGGGGCTCTAATGGCTATCTGTGCTCCTCGATTAAACAACAAAGGCAGCCGTTTGATCCTGTATGGATTGTACCTAAGCCTTCTGCATCCACATTTTTATCTTATCCTCCTAATTTGTTTGCTTACTATGAGGTCTTTGTGTCGATCAAGTTGAGTATAATATTGGTTTTTTGATATTTTAGAAATTGTAGAGTATAAATGGACAGCCACCAAGGCTTTACCGAGCTCAGTTTCCACCTAAAGATTAACACCATAATGAATCACCAAACCGACATCTTTCAATTAATTCTCCACTAAGGTATCTTATAATAGTACCCACTATCAACACCCTACATAGAGATGATCGCAAAGAGAAGAATAAGTTATGAGCAGCACAAAGCAGAAGCCAATGTAGTGAAGAAGGAACGAAGAAGAAGGTGCAGAGAAGAGGAAATCGCGTGGCGTCTGTCGCAGAGAGAAAGGAGCCAAGTAAATATAGCCCAAGTCCAAAACCCAATTAAGGTAGGTTAGGTCAAAGTAAATGGGTCATGGATCAATTAGTGCACAAATTGGGCCTAAAGATAAGTGGGCTTCCAATTAATTAGCCGTCCAAGTAAAATGGAGGTTGGACCATGAGTAACTCTAATTAAAATTAGGCTGCTTCAAATGACCTGATCAATCTCTAAGATCGAGACATTTCAATTGTGGTGTTGATACAACGTTCAGTCATATGATCAATGTCGATTGAAAGAATAATTCGAGTTAACATTATAGCTCGGAGAGTTTATTGGGTATCAAAATCCAACCGAAATGAAATCTTATCTGCCTTGCCGACTATAGGATGGATTAAATCTTAAGGTCTTGGTTACTTAAGAGTTAATATACGAAAATTAAAGACAAATAAACAATGATTTACAATCTATTCCGAATAACTTAGAATTTAATACAAGTTTGACTGATATGATGTACCTGCCTGCTTTTGGAAAATTAGCAACTCTTTAGAAAGAAACCTCGTAAGCAAAGTAATACATTGCAATCATTACTATTAATTCTATTTTGAGTCTAAAAAATAAAAATACACGAACAAAGTACTCATAGTCGTTTTGAACATGATATCAGAGAGCATGACTTTGACGAGTAATCAATTCTCAGCCCCCAGGCTGTGAAACCTTGGCAGCCACCGCTGTCGAATCACCTGCCGCCTACGATTGAAGTTTTTTTAACATTCTTTGAATCAATCAATGCAGTATATGCATAGGAATTAGAAATTAATAGGTGAGACTTGCACTTAAACAAATAGAGGCTAAGAAACAGAGAAAATTTTATTTTATTAGTGGAATAAAATAGGATATGTGTACAACACAAGAATTAGCACCTAATTCTTAAGTAGACATATGTTCACCGCCCCATTTATCTGGGCAGAAAGTTATAACATACTCATCAGAATCACAATTAACCAATGGAGATGGTGTTTCAAAGGCATAACTGAAATAAGAGGGACAAGCATCCTTAAACAATTTCGAATACAAACTAGGTTTACACATTTCTGGGCTACCATATTCATTCCTGCAACAGAATGAATCACGATTATAAGCCAAACAAGCACTCTTGCAAGCCACAACTTCCCATTGACCATTCACTACTTGGAGCTCAACTGGACACATGCTTTTCAAATTCTTCCTGCACCCTCCGATGTGACATCTTCTCGATAACTTCTTTGAGTCAACTGAAACTGGGAGATTATAGCCATCGACAAGACTAACATCGTAGAAACTTGGCTTGCTCTTATCGACCTATGTGAAAGATAAAATTTAAATAAATAAATGTGTCAGGTTTCTTATAATGTAAACTTCTAGATGATGTCGTTCAATATAACATCCTCAACCTATTGCTCGAGTAGTAAGATGATTTTCATTCTTTCATTGTAGTTGAGTAATTAGTCCTCGACGAAAGCCATCCAACATTATGAAACTATAAGTTTCCGTGTGAGATTCAAATATCATACTGTTATCAGGGACTCATTTGCAGCTATAATAAAAGGTTTAGTACCAACTTACTCTTAAATTTTGGGGACAAGTATGGCAATTCTCGCTTTACACATGTTAGGCTATTGATGAAAAAAGTATCTTAAAAAAGTTCAAGTAAATATGTGTCATTTCTAGTAAAATAAGCTATAAAACGAGATAGTTCATTGACCTGCAGTGTAAATTCAACTAGTGTAGCCGGAGGAAGGCCTATGATTCCATCGCACTCGAGTTGTCCATTGCAATCACCTGTTTCACAGACAGGCTTATGATTTGAGTCGAAATTGCAGCCCGTCCTTGCCCAAATGCGACCACTCCAGTGTCCTGGGGCCTGGAATTTTCGTATTTTTCCCTGTGGTAGATAGAATCCTCCTTTGGCTATCACTGGATGGCCACTGTTTGGGGCAGTAGCAGGCCATATTGGAAATGGACATTTGTTACTCACATAGAATGTGCAAGCTTGTACTACTAAGTTCCCTGCATATAATCATGACTAAGGCTTAATCTTAATAAATTTGCAATCCACAGAAAGTAACAAAATGTAAATTACCAGATGAGCCTAAGTTCCATATCAGGAAGAGAAAGAAAGCCACAAATTTTCCCAAAAAATGCATTGTGGATTCAATCTCATAGTAAATTTGACTGTACATATATTTAATTCCTAAGAAGCTGCTTTGATTCTACTTCAAGTTAATAAATCCAGTCTTTAAGATGAAGAAAAACACACCTTAAAAAAATCGAGAAGGATAGAATTGGTATGATTTGGCCTTCTATTATTCTTTAACTTCCCGACAAAGAAGAAAAGTTCACATTAGGCGTGTCCGAAAAATTGACAGTTGCCAAAGAGTTTTAAGCATAATCCAACAGTCAATTGCTTTTAGGGTGATAAATCATCCTTGAAAGCCAAGTGTTATTCTACGTCCATTCAATCAAATATCCTCCTAAAAGACTGATTAGCACACTCGACGACTGCACATCTTATTTGTTTAAGCAAACAAAAGAAGCGGCAACAAAAGAAGCGGCACAAACTGTTCTTGATGAGAACCATGTAGCAATGTTGGCTATGAAACCCGCAACAAGATTCTTAAACACAAGAAAGTCAAAAATTATTTCGATTTTGGATTTGAACCAAGAACGATGAACCAAACAACCAACGTAATACAATGATTTGTTGACTTTTTGATTATACAATCCGTGACTCACACCCGGTGTTAAATGCCACAAGTTCATTTTTGATAAGTTCGAATTTGTTCAAAGAAGGACGAAAATTGAAAGCAATAATAGTCTCTCGAATAATTTCAATATTCTCCAAAAGTTCTTAACAATGAAATAATAAAATCTATTTATACTAAATCAAATAACCTATGTAAAAATGGAATTAAGGTCCTAGAAATAAGAAAGTTACGAAAAACAAGAATTTTAACAATATTAGGTAACTTTCGAAAAAGGAAAAATTTCGCCTCAAAATTGCTCTATGCGACCACACGATATTAATTCTTACTGTCGCATGGTTCATGCCATGCAAGCTGCCTTGGTTTCAGTTGGTGTCCATACAATCTCATGGAGTTTACTCTATGCGATCACATGCTTTGCAGTTGGTCTCCTTCTTCGCCTGCCTTTATCATGTTGATCCAAAATATTTTGGACTTTGACTCCTAACATGAAATTTGTTTTTTTGTTTTTTTTGTTTTTTTTTTTTTGCGTAGATCATGGTGTCGTCCATCGTTGATTACACAAGTAGCCACATTGCTCGATTTACTCGCTTTGCCCTTGATCGCGTCATCGAGCCACCTTGGACAGTCAACGGGTCTCGTTCTGTACTCGTCTTTGTTGGGTTCGACTCTTGGATCACATCAGTTCATTTGTAAACTCGACTCAAATAATCAAATATTTACTCAATCTATACGCGATAGACACAACCAATATCCAACGTTAACAACATTTGTTCTAATAGAAACTGTACCATATTAGGCAATTACAAGTTGTTTTTGTTAAGACTTGAAATTCCATCTTAAAAGGTTAACCTTGTTAAGAGGAGTAGTCCAAAATCTTATAAATTGGCCTATATTTTCATCTTTATTCGATGTGAGATTGTATCCCTTAACATGCCCTCCATCCCCGCAAGATGATGGCTCGTTTGAGCAGACCAATCTTGAAATTCATATGCTCATATTTTCTAGTCTTACAAGGATCGAATCGCTCGTTGGAGCTTAATGAGTTTTGATACCATGCAAAGACTCAGAGGGTCTATTTTAAAAGGTCAACATTGTTAAGAGGAATATCCCAAAACCTTATAAATTGACCTATGTTTTCATCTTTATTCGATATGGGATTGTATCCCTTAATAGTTTTATATGGTGGATTCTAACATTATTGGACAATGTTAAGAAAATTCTTGTTAGTCGTCTAGTCCAGACACACCAAACACGTATTTAGTGTGATGACGACTTGATCCCGGCATAATTGTTTATGTAACTAAAGGTTTATTAATTTGGTCTGTTTTACAAGTTTCTTGTTTTATTTCAGCTCTAGATCAGACATTGATCTGATTAGGTATAAATATGATATTATATAGGATTTGAACATAGATTGACTTACAATTTGCAAAGCATGTTCAATTATGGAAATTTGATTTATAAAAACTGGGATTTTGTATGCTGAGTGGCAGGTGAACATCCCTTATGATCTGTCTTTTGGTTGGTTTTCTATTCGAACTTTAATTTTTTTAAAGATAAAGTTAGATTTATATTTGAAATTTTAATGTTTATTAACTATACACATTACAGTTTGTGACAATTTGTTTATGAGATTGGATTTGGAATGCTGAGGGGCAGGTAAGATTCAGTTTTTGAAAATTGACATTATGCATGTAAATTTATAACGTTTATCTTTAAATTAGGTAAACTGGTATTTGAAAATAATATATTTTAGTTTGCATTAAAAATTACTAGGCGATAATTTAGAAGATTCAAATTTTTAGAGACAAATCATATTTATTTATTTGTTCGAATATTATCTTCAATAGCGGCGAAGTCAAGATTCAAAATCATTTAAAGCAGAATTCAATTATAAAAAAATGTAATAATATTAAAAAATAAAAAATTCATTGAAACAAAAATTTGGCCTCAACCCCCCCCCCCCCCTCCACCACCTATTAACACATCCTTCACGACTATACAGAGAATTTATATATTTCTCAAATGCTTAATATATAAATTTCATAAATGATTGATAGAGAGACTTGATTCAAGTATTTTCTATTTTAAAATGAGAAATGGCAATCTAATGTCATTGATATAGAGGTTTTTCATGTTGGACAAACCTATTGAATTTATTATTAATTTTTTTTTGGCTGTGTATTTTTTCTGAACATTGAATAGGAAAATATGTTAATGACAATCACTGCAACTAAACTTTGAAATAAAAGCGGAGCACAATTGATTCAATCAAAATCGACGAGAAAATTAGTAGCAAGGAGGCAAGATGTTGGACGACTCTATTTTCATTTATAGGAACAAAGCAACAAGAGCCACATCTTACATTTTCTAACTATGCTACAATATCCAATAAAATCGAACCATTTGACCCAAGATTATAATTGGTCTTTACACTATGTACGACATTTAAGATATCGCATTCGACTACATCTACACAAAGAGTTTGCTCACGTTATGAAAAGAATCCTCGTCTCTAGTACAAGTACTTCAACATACTCCAAAGAAAAAGAACCCAATAGTTAGGTGGCGCGTGTTGCTACAACATAAGACCACTTTAGAACAATATAAACATCAATCACAAATTTAAAGCTTGATATTAGTTGAACGACAAAAGTGTTCTCTTACCCGATTCAATCATCAATATATTAACCACAAAATATCATTGGATTGATTGGTTGGTTCAAGCTTAAGGCCCATTTTGCAATACTTCAGTATGTATGAATGTATGTATGTATTATTATTTTTTTAAAAAGTTTTCTAAGAGCTTCTCCAATGATGTAAAATAGAGATTTAAATTTCTAAAGTGGCCGAAAATCCCATCACGGGGCCAGCTAGCCCCTTGGTATTACCAAGGCCTATGTGGCCCTGGTAATGTAGCACAGTTCATGCAAAAGAGATGCAAAATTGTATTTTTCAATAGAAAATGTAAAGGCAAAAAAGTAATTTCATTGGAGCAGAAATTAGATATAAATCCATCAGGATATAATGAAGACGATTTTGTTCTATTGCTCATAGTGGACAACATAAACTCATAAAGTATGCCCACCGTCAATTAGTTTGAGTCAAGTGTTCGAAAATGTCCAACTAGTGGGGTCATGTTTAAAAAGTTGGACACTTGACAATATCTAAGTGGTAGTGGACAACATAAGGTATGTCCACCGTGGACAACAGAGCAATTTCGATAATGATACAAAAGTTGTTTTGAAGGTACAAATTTACACTCAATTTTATACCACTATTAGAGATGAAAGAATTTTTAATTTTTCATCCGACAAAACATTTTAAAAAAAATTTCGTTAGTATATGAAAGAATTTTTAATTTTTCAAAAGTCTAGTCAAACTTATCCTAAACTTTTAAAATCATAACTAATACACGCCATTTAATGCCTCTTTAATGTCATTTTTAATGTGTTGATATTGCACGGAATATCCATGGCATCAAAATTCACAACATAATGGCCGGATTTGATTTTTCACATACAAACTCCACTGTATTTTTGTCTCCAAGCTGTTCTATTAATGGCCAAACCCCAAAATAATATCATTGGGCCTCTCAAATCTCAAAATTTGATCGCTCATTTAAGTACCCTATGCACTGCTCACTTGGCGCCTTCATCTCTCTTTTGACTGCCTCGGCGTCTGTCTCCAAACTCCAAATACCAAAACTCCATTTGACCATCCCTCCCTTTCAGAACACTTTTAAACAACCCATTTTTTTCGTCAAGTCATTTCATCAAACATTGTAACTGCTATTATTGTCGATCATGAGTAAATCTTGTGATAAGACCTCAAATGATGAACCCATTTCATTGGAAGTGAGCTTTGAGGATCTTAGCATCAATAACAGTCCAAGCATTGATTTTTGTAGCAGTACTGTAACTGGGTCAGATAATGTTAGTGTAGGCAGTAGTAAAATAAGTGATGCAGGTTTGGTGAATTTTAAGAATGTCAAGGTGAAAGAAGGTGAGGAGGACTATGTGAACACTGGGAAGAGTAGTTTGAGTTCTCTTAGTGTTTGTAATAGTGTGGACGTGAATGAGGCCAGTTTTAGGAGTGTTTGGTCATCGAAACCTCACAGGGGGAACGACGAGCGGTGGGTTGCAATACAAAGTGTGCAGCCTAGAGATGAAGAGTTGGGTATAAGGCATTTTAGGCTTCTGAAGAAATTGGGGTTCGGGGATATTGGGAGCGTTTATTTAGCGGAGTTGAGGGGTACGGGATGCCTTTTTGCTATGAAAGTAATGGATAAAGGGATGTTAGTCAATAGGAAGAAAGTTGTGAGAGCTCAAACTGAGAGGGATATCTTAAGTTTATTGGATCATCCTTTCCTTCCTACCCTTTATTCACATTTTGAGACGGAGAAGATTTCGTGTTTGCTTATGGAGTTTTGCAGTGGTGGAGATCTGCATTTGCTTAGGCAGCGTCAACCGGGCAAGCATTTCTCAGAGCAAGCAACAAGGTTAACTCTTCATGCTAAGATTATGTTTTCTTATTGATACTTTAGTTCTTAGTCACCAACTAGGCTGCCTTATAAGATGGCTAAATATAGTTTGACTGATATATTGAAAGTTAGTAGTGATGAAGAACAAAAAAAGTGAGTGCTTGATTGTCATTTCATGGAACAGTGATTACTGTCTGGGAAAGTTGGAAATTGGGAACTAAAATAATTGCTCTTTTTTTATTTATTATTATTATTTAAGCTGTTGTGTTTGTAATTATGATAGATCTTGTATTGTTGATGTGAAAAAATTATGAATAGAGTCTATGTATTGTCCATAGAATTTGATAAGAATGTCTTTTTTTGAATTATGATCAGCTTAGCGAGTTATTAGTTATAAATTCTATTGTCTTTCTTGAATCTTTACTTGGATAGACAGATAATGTAAACCATATCAATTATTCGTTAATCTCCGCAATAGGCATATATCCTCTAGATAATCAAAAATTTGTTTTGGTTGGTAGGTTTTATGCTTCAGAAGTGTTGCTAGCTCTTGAGTATCTGCACATGATGGGAGTGGTATACAGGGACTTGAAGCCTGAAAATGTTTTGGTGAGGGAAGATGGGCATATTATGTTATCAGATTTTGACTTATCACTAAGATGCTATGTAAATCCCACCCTTGTTACATCCAGCATCGATCCATCTTGTGCAATCTCTTCATATTGCATTAAGCCATCATGCATTGATCCAGCCTGCAAATTACCAGTTTGTGTAGAGCCTTCTTGTTTCCAACCCTCTTGCTTTAAGCCTCGACCTTTTAACTCAAAAACAGCGAAGACAAGAGGTGAACGCATGTCTGTGGTCACTTCAGATTCTCTCCCCATGCTGGTTGCAGAGCCAACTGCAGCCCGATCAATGTCATTTGTTGGGACACACGAGTATTTAGCCCCTGAAATTATTAGAGGAGATGGTCATGGGAGTGCGGTTGACTGGTGGACATTTGGTATTTTCTTATACGAATTGCATCACGGGAGGACACCATTTAAAGGTAATGGCAACAGAGAGACTTTATTTAATGTCGTTGGACAACCCTTGAAATTTCCCGAGGGTTCCATGATAAGTTTTGCTGCAAAGGATTTGATTCGAGGTTTGCTCACCAAGGACCCTAAAAAACGATTAGGATTTAAAAGAGGCGCCACAGAGATAAAACAGCATCTATTCTTTGATAGCATTAACTGGGCTCTCATTCGTAGTACTCATCCGCCACAGATTCCTAAACCAGTTGATCTTGCATCATTTAATCAAGCAGTGAAGTCATCTTTGCCCAAAAGTGACAAGGCTGCGTCTGATTCAGACAGGTCATCTGGCCCCTTCTTAGATTTCGAATTTTTCTAGCCATTTTTTGACATGTAATTGTATTGATTGTTATTAAGTTGGGTAGATTTTCAGTTTTCATTTATATTTATGATTAATGAATCTTTTCAAGTGTAAGGTCTCCTCTTTGGATAAATAATTAAATATTAAAGAAATGCACGCTTTTGTTATGTCCATTATTTTTGCCATTACGAGTCTCCCAGTCTTAAAGAAGAAAAGTTTTCTGCCTTTTGGTGTAAAAATCGCTTCGATGGATTCACTGTTCGTTGAGATTCCTGACTAATTTTCATTGTTGCTTTATCTGTAGATTCCAAAGAACAATTTGATGAAGACAAATCATCAAAAGTTTTGACTGTAGAATTGATCAAGTGTCAATGTCAGATACAAATTTATCGCTTTTTAGTGTGCTTCGATCTTTGGGATTCTGTTTACCCGAATGTTTCAGAAAATGTTTTATTCTTCTGGATGCACAGCCTCCTTTTCTTTTGCATTTTTCTTCCTTTTGGTACATAAATGTGCTTTATGTGAATGCTTGTGTAATGAATTTAGGGTGGATATGGCTCATATATACTGTCCCTTTTGCAAATCCCTTTTTTCAACTTTACTGATGCCAAAATTCTTTCTTTTACTTTAGACATGACTCATTATTCACGAGAAATTAGACCCTGACGAAATATATTTTGTGGGCACCTAGGGGATGGCCACGGACATGGCTCGGACTGGTCCCCCGCCCTGTCTGAGATTTTTGGGAGGCGGTGGGTGAGGGAACAAAATATCCTATTTATTGGCCTATTCATTAATTTTCTTAATATTAATTTTTCTTTTTTAAATACGATTTAAATCTAATAACATAAAAATAATACAAAATAAAAATTGGTGTAAGTTCGGGGTGGAGGTTATGTTTTCCGTTCCCACATGGATAGCCCCAATAGGGCAAGTAATGCAGGGCTAGGATATTTTGCTATCGCGGGGCGCTAACATGTATTGTCCAAACCAAGGGAAGAACAATAACTCCGAACTAGGCCGGAAATCGATAGACTATAGGCTGACGAGAAAATAGCGTTTTCTGGGAAT
The DNA here is from genome assembly GCA_019395295.1 of Osmanthus fragrans. Classification (NCBI taxonomy): domain Eukaryota; kingdom Viridiplantae; phylum Streptophyta; class Magnoliopsida; order Lamiales; family Oleaceae; genus Osmanthus; species Osmanthus fragrans. The sequence goes on along the minus strand of CM033352.1, from coordinate 1,213,925 downwards.
TATGGATTTTTATTATGTGTTATATATTGGTTCCTTTTGACCAATCTTTGGTCAACATATTTGGATAAGTTAAACAATGAAATGACTAAAAAAAAGTTTTATAACTGATGTTAAATCTATTAGAAAAAGAAACAGTTTATAACTGAGGAATGAAGGTAAAGTTAGAAAGAGGCCATTGGACGGCAGAGGAAGACGCAAAATTTCTTGCTTTTGTTGCTAGCCATTGAATTGGCAACTGGACTTTTGGCTCCACAGAAAGCAGGTATGTAATGTCGAATGCCACAGAACCATTGGTAGCAGGTGAACTGGAGAAAAAACTAATGAAAATGGGTATAGATCCATTGACTCGTAAGCCCTTTTCTCAGATTATCACTTAAATATGAAATGGTCAGTGGCCTCCCAAGCACTGGTAACAAAAACTCGTTACTTCACTGTTCTTTAGACGATGCAGAAACATATTTACTCATCGAAGAACTTTCACATGCAAAAGAAGTTCCGATACACAAATGATACAGAAATTTCACGATCCTTTCTCGAGAAACCATCAATGGAACGCTATGGCTCAGTTCCAAGTTATTAACATTACTTACCATATTGAGGCAGAATTATTTCCTTATTGTGAAATTGTAATTATTCAATTATTTTCTTTCCTATTTTAGTTTACACATTGTATATATAAGGTTGATGGATATTCATTAATAATCAATGAGAATTATTTTCATTCCAATACCAAAATCTAACACAAGTCATGAATCAAGAAAACGGTTTCTCTTCTACTTGACTACTTCATCTGCATGTTCAAGTAGCTTCATCTCTCCACTGTCTTATTCATGTTAACGGTCTCTGATCCAAATCGCACCATTTTCTCCATCTGAATGAAACGAATGTATTCTGGGAGATCCCTTTTCCTCGATGGACACAGATCAACTGTCAGAATGTAGAACCCCCAGTATATTCTTATCAAATAATGATTCTGATTAAGGGCCACTTAAATATTTTTATTCTCCTGATCTTTATTTTCCCCTTTTACTCAGAAACGGTCTCTGATCTTCCCGCTGCCGCTGATTCTTTTGTGGATGGTATCTTGGCTCAAGACAACCAAATGCAACTGAATTTTCCTAACATTTTGGAATACTATGATGATTACTGATTTTCTGAAAGTATTTAGATTTTTGTTACGAGGGTTAACAGAATAACTACCAGAGAGTTTAGCATAGAATACCAAACGCTTTGATAGAATGAATCCCGAAAAACAATAACAGTCAATGAAGGTACAAATTCTTGAAACCATTACAATGTAGAATTTGGGGCAAAGAAATGAAAATTTCGCTTGATTTATTTCTATTTCAATAGAGCTGTACACTTAAATTCAACCATTATGTAAAACTGAACAACAGGATTACGTTAGAACTTTCCCGTGTGTAACACAAGATATACTTTCAGATGTATATAGAAAGTACATAGCGATCTTTATTTTCCCCTTTTACTCAGAAACCGAGTTGACAATATTCAGCGTAGTCAATTTCCTTCAATCTTGAGCAACAAATCATATGCTCTGGCAGATCTTCTGTCTTGTTTCCCTGCATCACATTACACCAAAAAAATGTAAAATTCGGAAGTTTTTATGCGAACATTAGGTTTGATCAGGGCTCAAATAGCTACCTGAATTGTCAGACCAAAATCCAATACACAATGTTTAATTCTGTCTTGAAATGCTTCGAAACCTTTTCGAGCAATGTAACTAAATCTGTGGATATCCAAATCAATCTCGAAGTAGTTTCCTCCCTGCACAAATTTTAACAGACTAATTAAGTCGAAATGTTAAAAAAATTTCTATTGTAAGCAATACAAGATCTCAGTCTAGAATGTAGTTGCACTCGTAGATGAGCTCATATAAACATGGCCAAAGAGTGGTTAACCATCATAAATGAAGACGGTCTAGAGAACGTACTTTGCTGCATTTAAATAGTTACAGATGAAAACCACTAAGAGTCGTGGACTATATAGAACCAAATCATATTGTATACTTTTCTTTCGACCATGGATCGACCACTAAGAAAGAGAGCTGGGTTGTTCATATATTATAAGGTCAATGTTTCTAGTTTTGGGGGGAGTGGGAGTGGGGAGATATGAACACTAAGAAAGACAATTCAAGCCTTTTTCAAGTGAGATACGTGGTCAAAAAATTTCAGAAGAAGAGAGAAAAAAAATCCTTTCCACAGAATGCTTAAAAAATACATGACATAATTCAGGTTTCCTGGATGGCAGTGCAAGACTCCCCCAGTTCCACTCTCCTTTTTATTTTTTTGGGTGCTTGAAGGTAATTGCTCATTTATCATCAGAGAGCAAACAGTTGAAGAATAACTATAGGATAACTTCAAGAAAAATTTTCATTTTAAATTTACCCCATTTCAAGATAAGTTATGAACCATTCACTGACATGGGCTCTATAGACGGAAATATTAAAAGAACCACACCACATAAAGATTTTTCCGAGTAACTTTACCAAGTAAAACTCGTGCTGAGGGCGTGAAAGAATTGGCTTCTCATTGTAAGCATTCATCAGCTTCCTCTCAGCTGCGCTTAATTGAAGATCCTCTATGTTCACAACTCTGGCCAGTATCTTTAATCTTTCGCGGAAGGGTGCATTAGCATCTATTGGAAAACCTTTAATCCTCTCTATTTCGTTATCAATTATCCTCTGTTTTATAAAAAGCAAGGAGTCAATAATTTATGCGACAATGAATAAACATTCGAGTGGACAAGAAACAACTAACAAAATTGTTATAGAATTTTAGATGTAATAGAAATAGTAGAAAAGTGTTAATCTTACCCTGATGTTTTCTTGAAAGTGAAGAGGAAGAGCTTTTGAATAATTTTCATAAAGCTTGAAATAAATAACAAAATTCATTCCCTCTCCATCGTATTCGGTTTGGAAGATGGTGGCAGAGTAAGTGGTATCTGATGCAGTAAAAAAGCAAACTTTTGTTATACATAAAGACAAAGAAATCAGCATTTTGATATATATACTCAGGATGGCATTTATATATGAAATTACATTTCATTCAGCTACAAAAAAGATCCAAGAAAGAGAATTAAACTAATTTATAGAAAGTGTAAATATACCTGAAGGTTTACAACAAGGATCGGAGGGACTTCTCCATATGCATCAATGGCAGGGAGTTCCACAAATCGAGCTATGTGAGGGATTTTGCGTGGAGATAAGAATACATCCACTCCAAACGGCTCAAATGCAGCAAGATTTGGAGCAAACTCTTTCTTCTTATCCCTGCCAAACACAGTTTGTTACATTAAAATGTACTAAATGAGTTTACTAGCCGAAAGGTAATAAACTGATATTGAACGGTATATGTCATGACATTTGGGTGCAACTAATGAGTTATTTATGGAAGAGAGTAATGTTCAGATAGACAACTCACCTAAGAAAATTTCGTCCACGTACTTTGAAGGTGTTTGGCTCGATCTGTGACCAAGATCTAGACATTTTCTTCTCTAATGGGGAACGAGTTATTTGAGAACCCGCTATGGGCCTTCCCACAATGGCCTTTGGAGATGCTGAACATAAAACAAACACATAATCATTGATCGTTATTAAGTATAGCATTTTTTTTCTTTCTCGCTTACATATATGCCCTTGTTTGGGCTCCATTTTATTCAAAATGCATTTTTTTTATCCTCTTTTTAATCACACATTCTTCAATAAAATATTATTACACATAAATCCAAAACTTTTCCTTCTTTTTTAACTACACATTCTTCAAAAAAATCATTATTCCAAAATACGTTTTCCCCAAAAACACATTATAATGGAGCCCAAACAGGGGCCTAGTCACAATAACATTTAATCCAAATGCAAAGAGAAAAAACACACTTACGCAACATAGTATTTGGTTGTCTTTCTCTCCTTCTGAAAGAAGTAGTAAGGGACAGTTTTTTCCTTGAACTTGGTGATCTCGGGCTTTGCAATTTTCTCTTTTGGTCTAAGGACTCGGCACAAGCAAGACAAGGAAGCAGGGTATTCGATAGAAGTCCACAGTTGTGAGAAATTCCGGTATCATCATTATTGCCAGCACTTTCATCTCTGCATTGGACAGAGCCCTTCTCCAAATGAGCTGAATCCCTCGCCTCATTTTGAGGTTCATCAGAAATCAGCTGAAATTCCGTCCCATTATAATCTGCTATGTTCGAAAATCTTGGAGTAACACCAGTTGATATGGATCCAGCTTGTGAAACATCTGCAAATAGAATAAAATAAGGAACTCCATAATTAACTCTACAATATATGTGAGCAAAAAACAGCAAAATATTCAAACTACTTGCCATCTTGAAAGCTATAAAATTCGTCTTCACCATCAGAACCAAGAACCGAGTCCAGATCAAACCACGGCTCACCATTCCCTGTATAAACCATGGGGATTAATAAAAAATGTACTAGATAAACACATTAATATATACACGAGTAATGCCCATATTTTACACGAACAATAAACAGGAAATGAAGATAAATCTCAGAAAAAAGTATGGCATCAATAACTTCTCAGTGAGAACTCCTAGAAATATGCTAGGAAGACGTCGATGTAAATACATTAAAACACAAACATTATCCCTTCTTGGAGCAGTACAATACAACTTAGTGATTATATACCAATAAATGCATTAAACCAAAAATAAGTAGTGCAATATTTTACATAATGCGGTTTTACTGAAATAATTGAACTTGAAAAAAAATATATATATTGGAATCTTAAACAGAAAACATATGACAATAGAAGCTAAAAATCCCAAATTTATCTTTCTTTTTACAAAATCCCTAACTTCGCGGGGGCAGAAAGAAAAAGAAAAAGACCTAGCAGATGCAAATGCATTAAAACGCATAAACATTATCCCTTCTTTAAGCAGTGCAATATTTTACGTAATGCTGTTTTAATTAAACAATTGAAACAACATATGAGAATCGAAGCTAAATCTGGTACCTTGAAATGAGGGATTGTTGTAAGCAAGATCCGCCGGGTTTTTAGAGGGTTCGACCCGATTGAGCTTGTAAGATGAATTATGGGATCTTTTCCCTCTTCTTCTTATTGGCTTCTTCAATTTGTTCTTCACTCCCACACACCCTTTAGGCTTCGACACACACGCCCCCATACTCACAATCCAGTTCAAGAAACAAAAGAATTCGAATTATAAGTGAAGAATCAAGAAAATAATTAATCCTTCAAAACCAAAAAGTGGAATCGCTTAACTACTAATCTATCCTAAACTTGGAATTATTCATATTCCATAAGCACAATTACAAAGTTTAGAATGATTGGTCAATGACAACGCTGTTGACTGGTACTCTGCAGCTTTCGCACTCTCCTTGTCAGTAGGGCCGGGTCGCGGTTTCGCGGGTAAACATTAAACGAACCAAACTTAAACCTCACGCGCTAAAATAGGCGCCACGCAATACCAGCGTTTGATTCAATTTTCCTTTGAAGCGCGTGTGAGAGTGGTACATTGCTTGGTTAAGTTGTTCCCACGATGTTGTTAATTAATAAAAACAAGGGACGAAATCGTCAAAAATCTTTCATTTTTCAGGTTTTAATAAGCTAATAAGATAATAATAATATCCTAATTTTAATGATTCAGATAGCAAGTTACTGTCAAAATGGTTGACACGTCACAATTTGTCAAGCCTAGGGTTCCAACTAATTTTTGACAAAATAAAATAAAGGCATGTCGAACATTTCAACTTGAGATAATAAAAATGTATTGAGGGCTTGTTTGGGTAGTATAAAAAGTTTCTGAAAAATAGAGATTAAAGTCAACAATTAATTTTAACAATATTTCATGAGATTTGTGACTTTTATCAACTTTTGAATTACACATTTCATTAATTTTTCTAAAATTTGTTAGGTTTTTTTTTTTTTTTTTTTTTTTTTTTTTAAATAAAAAACTTTAACAACCAACCATTGAATAAGGCAACTCACCGAGTTGGGTCTTGCATAAAAAGTTGTCAAACAAGTTTATTCATTTTAAAATATGTTGAACGATGTCAAATTCAATTAAGTAGCGGCATACGTTTTATAATGGAAAATCATTGGACAATATTAATGAAAAATAATTTATCCATTAGTTGTTAGGTCTGTCAATATTATATTATTTACTAATCCCAACATGTTTGATGTTAGAAAAGATATACGAGAAAGAACGCAAGTTAACAAGTAAGTAGTTAGCTAGTTCTTCCTCTTATGGCTCCCATTCATTCTTCTTCATTTCATCAAAATGGTGACCCAATGCCTAAGTTCGGGTTCTTGGAGGCATTAGTGCTACCAATCTCGAGTTTTGCATCGAGCCTCTATGGAAAGTCAAGGGTAAATGATTCAACATTGATTTCAAGCTTGAGTTGGATCCATCGAGTCAAGTAATTCTTTATCAAAAAAATTTCGCCACCTATCACATGACATGCTCCTTCCTTCTCCGAATCGGTTCATGGTGTCAAAGAAGGCTTTTTCAGATGAGTGATATTCCCTGATATTCAATTCATGCTTCTCTATCCAACCAACTCATTTTCACTAGAAAAAACTTTATTTTAATCGCAGGGAGATTGTGGGACTTTTCAGGTTGAGTCAATCGTTTGAGTTAATAAATTTTTTCACTTGCAACGAATTGTGATTTTAAATAATACGAGTCTAAACAATTTGTGAATGAATCATCTAAAGTTGAGGTCAGAAAGAGATGTAAATTTTGTTTGGACATTGACTACAAACGCCTTATTCTTATTTCGTTCTTCTTTTTAACTTTTCTTCTTTTTCCCATTTTCGTTTAACTGCAATCCCTGTTGATACCTTGAGTATCACTACAAAAGATTTCTCTTCTTTTATCCTCAGAATATGTAGAAAAGTTGACGTATGGATTCGGAAATCTGTAATTGTGCAATTATACTTTGATTCTAGAGTGTTACTTATTGCATCTTAGATAGGGAGTTCGGACACTCACAGCTTGGGGTAGTATATTGCAATTATATTTGGTGCATTAATTTGATAATTACGCTAACAATCCGAAATTGTTCGTGTGTAGTTTCATTCTAAACGATTAACATGGTAAGAGGAGTGTCTCAGTTATTTCGTAAACCCGTGACCATCCCTATGTCTAGTCGATATGAAAATTTTGTTTATACTATGCAGCGGCTACTTTATTTTTACTAGGAGGTTAGTTCTATTATTAAAAGGTTGAACCCCAATTTTGAGGGTCCCACACCACTCCTGTCCTGGAGCATCATGAGGGAGGTAAATCGCAGGTTATGCCTCCAAGAGTATAAGGTGAAAGGTTGTTTGTACACTTGCACTTACTCAAGAGTTAATCCATATTTCAGGATTCGAACCCTTGACGTGGCAGTCTCAAGCAAAGCTGGATTTCTCCACCCTTCCTTTTTACTATTTGGATATGTGCCCTGGGGGCGGAGGTTAGTTCTATTATTAGAATTCATAATGAGTGGATGAGGAGGCACAAGACTCAATGTCTTTTTTAGACTAACTGTGGGTGAAAATAGGGGGAAGGAATTGAGAGGTCCCATGAAATAGAATATGCACATGCCAAAGTAAAGGAGGAGTTCTTGGTTGGACCAATTGGTGAAAAAGCAATAAGGGATAATTTGAACTTTACTATCACTACTATTTATGTACATTCAAATATACAATAATACAAATGCAATATTTTGTTTAGTCTTCAACCTATGAACTCCTTACTGCCAAGAAAATTCCATTTTGCTTGTCATAGCCTTCATTTCTTCTTCGAATGCTTATTTCCTGAGTCGTGCAAAATATTTGCTCCTGGAGTGTCTTTGGATTAGTGTTCTAGAGAGTTTCAGATTTCACATAATTCTTCCTTTTGACACACAATGGGTAGAAGTGTTGTAGTTGCTGCATTGTTAGTGAGTTTTCTCTGGTTTTTGTTTACTGGGATTTCGGCGCACCAGAACAATAGAAGGACTCTCATCAAAATTTCATCATCCCAAAGTTTTAAAAGTTCGAAGTCCATAGAAAGCATAAGGGGCGCTCATCACCACAAATTCGACCTCAATTGTGTGAGCAAGAGAAGAGTACCTAATGGACCTGATCCAATTCACAACAGGTACTGCACGAAGATTTGATCCAAGATTTTTACATTAATTCGATCTTGTCGGTGAATTTGGATAAATGGGAATTTTCTAATCTTGCTGGTTTAGCGGTACACACATCACATTCATTCCATCTTTAATAAAAAGCAGAGAATATTAGGTGATTTACTCTTATGTATCTAGCTACTTAACTGAAGACAATTTCCTTGAACTTTGATTCTCCAGGGGAGCAGGAAATTCTTGATTACCTACTCGAGTTTAAGAATGACTGGATTAAGAAGTTGCTGGGACGCGTAGCAGGTGATTACTCATGATCAAACATTTCTTTGTCTACAGTGTGAAGAGAAAACTCTTTGATTCACTCTCTTATGGATTGAGAACAGCTTTTAGATTATGTTTATATACTAATTACTAAATTTAGGTCTTTTATGGCACTTGTGTTTTTGTACAACAGTTAAAGAAAATAGTGAATATTTGGTGAAATTTGTTGATGAAATTCTTATAGTCCTCATTTAGCTGAAATCTATGTATTCTTCTGGTCTTGTTTATCTGTAATTTGCATGGAATTTTCGGGTATGTTTGCATGGAAATACACAATGGAGGGAACATTTTGTGTTAGGCATGTACATGTATACCTTTTGGTTCCCCACATAAAGCATCTTGCACGGGTTAAAGGGTTCTTCTTTCCAAAAATCATTTGCCTTAAAATAATTGGCAATCTCACACTACTTCGGCTAAGCTTAATCCTGAAATTTAGGTTGCTTTGCAATATTTTTTTTTTATTCTCTCTATGTATAAAGTTGCACGGGGTAGTAAAAGTGATCTTGTTCAAAACTAATTACAAGAGAAAGAGCAAGATTTATACGTTTAAGTGCCCATTTGATAGAGTTTTTACTTTTGCTTCTACCTCTCGTAGAATGGTTGCTGATAAAACTATCTTAAGTCAGTTTTCTCGAAAAGCTCTCTAACTGAACAAAGCAATTCAAGAAAATTATCTAAACATTTCAAAAGCGGCTTCTTAGCAGAAGCAGATTTTTGAAATAACTTCGCAAATGGGCCCTAAATTGAAAATTGTAGCTCTTTTGTTAAGCAAAATGCTCTCACACGGGTGCATGTTCAGCAGAATTGGCAAGAAAAATAAGTTATAATCTTGTTCATAGAATTGTCGAGTGTTCAGTAGAATAAGCAAGAAAAGCAAATTATAATCTTGTTTATAGAATTGTTGTGTTACGTTCATTATATTGGAAAGTACTTCGATTTTCTATTCAGTCACTAATGAAAAGAAAGAAATAGAATATCATTATCTAAACCAACATTGCAAAATAAAGTTGTCTGTATATTCTGGCTTTCTTTGCTTTGATTTTGATTGTTTCAAGAAGAAGAGAGACATGGTCCAAAGTGACTGAGATTCAAATTCTGGGTCACCTTTTTGTTCGCATGAGAGACAGAAAATAAAAAGTTAACTACTCCAATTGCTTTTATTTCTATCCTTTTATCATTGTTTTAGTTCTTTAATAAGTTTCCACATAACTCAATATATAGCATCAATAATTAGCAGACATCTATGCTCTACCAGGCGTCGAGATGTAAACCACTTCTTGCCATCCTGTAGGCATGGCCCCCATTTTGAGATGGACCGTGTCTAGCCGTCATGTCCTTTTACCTGGACCTTCCTACCAGTCAACATAAACTAGACCACCAGCCTGCATGCCTCACAGCTGAGCCCAAGTCAGGTATCACGGACTGCAAGTTTGTGCCCCAAGGTTACGCACCTTGAGGCAGCCTTCTCCTCATCCTTAGACGATAAGCCCGAAACAACTAGCACACATGCTAGTTTATGAATAGGATGCTAGACAATATCTGCATATGAATATACCATTAATGCACTTTTCGATAATATAGATCATATGCTTAGCTATTCGACCTTGCTTTGTCAAATGACTAGAGGAGCACTTTCGGTGTGTGATATTCTCCTCCATTCAATCTGCTAATGCCCTCGTAATGGTAAGTGAGCTTCACATCAATGCACATTCCTTTCATTGCAAGAATAATCGTGACACCATACCATCATGGACAGGGCATCCACAAAGTGCTTCCTCACACATCTGCCCACAATAACTCTGTACATATTGCCCTCGACACCAACTTTTACCATACGCCCTTCAAGCACTAGTTTCGCTATTGCCTATGGACCATGCTTCTTTTCCATGGGAGTTGACCACAATAGGGGGTGGGCGCCGCCTATTGTGGGGCTTCTGTCATGAGGGTGGTCAACCCTCATGGTAAAGTGGCTTAATCCATTGCCTATTACACATGTCGAAGCATCGACACAATCTCCATCATTGTGATTTCCTCTATAATGTGCGTTCCACGAAATAAACTGACAAAGCACATAGGCCCTTTCACACAACGCTTGCCTTCATCATCCATCATCTTCAAAACTTTTTTCATTAGTTTTGTTTGCTTGTTGACTCAATCTGTACTTTTTCGCAGGAACGCATTTCAATGATCTCTAGCAATCAACAATGTACATTTAAACGATCTAACTTTGATATCAATTATCACAAACCGCAAGTTTAGCACGTGAGGTTCCACACCTTGGGACAACATTCTCCTCATTCTTAAGTAGACAAGCCCAAAACAACTAGCACACACACTTGTTTATGGATAAGATGCTAGATAATATATGTACATGATGATATTATTAGTACACTTTTCGATAATATAAGTCATATGTCTAACTCTTGACGACTTTATGGTGCCAAATGGGAAAATGAAAATTTTTGAAATGTGACACCAGGTCACGTGTATGCCATTACGCTACCAACAAGTGAAGCACATAGGTGTCCATAGCCAGGTGAATTTTTATTGAAATGATCCCACGTTTTAGCAAGTAAAATTATGACTTCAAATAAAGAAATTTTATAAACCGTTGTCGTCGAACATTTGTCACTGATGATACCAAAAGTCGTACCTGGAAAATTCCCGAACTCGAAGAAAGATGATGAACACGAACAAGGTCTTCGAATACCTGAAACAAAAGGCAATGAGGGTTTTCCTCGTTGCCCCTCCGATGCTTAAGTCAGAAAAGGGAGTTTTTTGTGTAAGGCTATGAACTGAAAATAATATGAATAATGCGTACCTGAATTCTGAATTTGTGATTGTATTTATAGGTTGTAGGTAGTACAGTCCTTGTAGGATCAGGAAGTCTCTACCCACAAGAGTTCTATTTCAACGAAGTGTTTAGTTCGTACTACAATTCTAATAAACGTTGGTAACATGTTCGCGATAGAACTTCATTAGGCAAAGGAGTCTTACTGAAGACGGAGGGTATGATCTCGAGGAGGGTATGATCTCGAGGACTACGACATTCGGAAGACGTGGACAAAGTCCTCGGTCAAAAGTATGTCCTCGAGTAAGTACCTGTCCTCGAGGACAAATTCACGGTGTGGTAGGAGTGAGTCCTCGAGAGTGCCTACGAGAGAGTCCTCGAGAGAGGCAGAGGAGAGGGCCTCGAGATAGGCAGCGAGAGAGAGTCCTCGAGAATGGTATGAGAGTGTCCTCGAGACCTAATATGGGTTTGACCACATCAGTCACATTATCCAATATTGACTTTATTCAACCTAAATTACAATAATTTAAACAAACTACTAATCAAAATAAATCAATCATTTCGTTACACGCTATGATTGGACTAAATGTACCTCATACATTTTGTTCAATTTTCGAATCACGATAATTGCACCAACAGCGCAGACATAACCCTATCAACGTCGAAAAGAGTGCCCCGGCAACCCCTGCTGAGATAATAATGGCCAGACTCTCTTTACTCGATCCACATCTTCCGCTACAAAGCCCACTATTCCCGCTTATATTAAGCTCCAATGATCCATACTTAAATGGGGGCACCCTCCCTGATAAATCATTATTTGCAACCGAAAGCTTTTTCATCCTCTGTAAATTCAACAACTCGTCCGGGATATTCCCCGACAATTTATTGTTATCTAAGATCAAGTTGTTTAGATACGTGCAGTTTGCAAGACCAATGGGGATTCCCCCCGTCAGATCATTGCGGGATAGATCTAGACTGACTACATAAGGCATCCAAGTGCAGATTTGAGGTGGGATGGAACCTGACAGACGGTTACCGGAGAGATCGAGGTTCTGAAGGCTGTAGCAGTACTGTATAGAGTCTGGGATTTTTCCTGTGAGGCTGAAGTCTCGAAGCTCCATGCTAAGGAGCCGGGATTCGTTACTGTTCCAGCATGCAATTCCGGCAAAGTTACAAATGAATCCAGCCGAAGTATTTGAGAAGGTCCATGAACTAAGCTTCCCCTCCGGATCAGTTAACGAATTCTTCACCCCTTTCAAGCATCTAACATCGTCCTCAGAGTAAACCCAGTTGGAAAACAGAAGGAAAACTAAGAGAATAGTATATCTGTTGAGAAGAGGAGGGATCATCATTGATGAGTGGAGATGGAGAGGAAGGTAGAAATTGAATTCCAAGTCTTCTCTAGGTAAGTCTTGTAGGAGAATTTTTGAATAGCATGTCATTGTTGAACATGGACAACGTTGAAATATTCTCCAGTCAACTGCTAAACGTTATTTTTGATCAGTTAGCACATTCCAAGAAACAAAACTAGGACAAGTTGCTGGAAATTGCTTATTTTAAGTTGGTTTTGACCAATTTTGATCAAGTATTTGAGTGGTTCTCGTTAGTCGAATGCGAGAGTTCTTTAGCCAAATGTGTTTTACTCCGTAAGTAGATCGTCGTACTATATTTACTTGCTTGAAATCAATTTAGAGCAAATGAGGAATTAAGGTCAAAAGAGAGTTGGTTAAAACTTGAAAAATGGAATTAGACGAATGGTAGAAAATTGGAAAAGTCCCAACTCACATTGGAGAAATTGAGCTTAAGGGTGAAAATTTTAATCGAACCGAACTATCTGACTTGAAACTGAACCAAAACTGGATAAATGTGCACCAAACATGATGATACTACTCAAAAGCCAAAAAGAGGATAAGAGAAATATATTATCAAGGTCCTTGTTTGAAATTATTCTCATCAGGTCAAAGTCAACATGAGAAATGTAGAATTATCAGTCGCAAATGCAGTCCAAGATTTAAATGACTAGAGATTTAGAACAATTTAATTACTCTTTGCTTTTTAATTATGTTATGTCTATTATCTAAGGTTAAATTTATAATTTGAGAAATAAATAGACAATTTTTCGATCAAGTGTCGTGGAAGTGCTGGTCGCAAGATTCTGGTACTGAAATGGTGAGATCACTAAGTGGGCCTTGTGCGTAAGAACAGCCCATTGCGTAAACAGAACCAACAGTAAAGGACATAATTGGGCTCATATCTAATAGAGCTTTAAACTTTAGCATATCCCAAAGAGTAACACTACTTATCTTCGCTGATAATGATTACCATGTGACATGATATCAAATGATAATATCAATAAATTGACTCTTTTTCTATAAATTAAAACGATCTTATCATTTCATGGCACATAATATGTTACATAAATGAGTAATAATCTCTAATAGATATAAATAACATTATTTTATCGTAACATTTCATTCTAGTTTCACTGTATGAGGTTGTCACACTCGGCAATCATTTTGATAGAATGGTCGGGTCGCCCAAATTATTGTAAAGATTAGTAAAATATTTTTTTAGCCTCTTTTTGTTTGTTATTTTGGTTCTCATTTTTAGAAGAATTTAGACCGTTGCTAGGCTCCACTTGGCCATTTTTTTTTTTTTTTTTTAAACTTACCTCTCACATTGTGGGTGAGTGGCAAACACCTAACGGTACAAAAACTCATTATAATATGGGGTAAAATGGCAAACAAACGGAGGCTTAATATATTTTTAGGAATTATATTTAACTTTTTTTTTTTTTTTTTTTTTTTTATGGAATTTCAGTACAACTAATTAAATTTTAACTGTCTTACCGTAAAAAGTAAAATAAATAAATAAATCACATAACTATTTTTATATTTTATTTTTTTCCCCTCAAACCTTCATTATGAAACTGGAAACAAAGTGAGTTCATATCTTGATGATGAATTGAGCATTTGGACATGTAGGGTCAGCTAGTCACTGTGTGACGGTAAGGACCTATACGCGTGCTTTGCACCCGCATTCCTCTCTCCCGGCAAAACGCTGCCACCTTTACGTTGGAATTATTGTACTCACATTTGCTCTTCCGAAGTTATTGTTCTTTTAGGGTCCGTTTGATAAAAAACATGGAATTTGATTGGAAAGAAAATGAATTGCAGGGAATTGAATTGCCTAGAATTTGTTTTAAAGGGAATTGTAATTAATGGTGTTTGATTGGTATAATTTTTCACCTGACAAATTTTTACGTTTGATTTTGTTTTTTACGCAAATTGTCAATTAAATGGATAAATTTTTTTTACCATTGACTTTGAAATGTGTTCCAATTGGTAAAATAAAAAAAAAAAAAAAAATTTGTCGGTGAAAAAGCTGAAAAACATTTTCCCACCAAAGTGGTGGGAAAATGTTTTTCAATTTTTGTGCATCAACAACTTGTACCTTGGAAAATGGTGGAAAACGTTTTCCCTAGAAAAAAAGGCCAATCAAACACTATTAATTGGAAAAGTAGGAAAACATTTTTCATTTTCCCTGGAATTTGAGCGCAATCAAACGCAGCCTTAATTATTCCATCGACACATTTTGTATAACTTGAGACATCACTTCTTCATACTAAATAGAAAGATGTCAATACAAATTTTGACACTCGAATACATGGCACCTTCCATTTTAAAATGAAGAGTTGATGTGTCAATGTAAAAGTTACTTTCTGCAATCAGTGGTTCGGATTTATTATTATTATTATTATTATTATTAGTCTCAAAACAGAATTTGCATTAAAATACGATGCCACGAACTTCTGGTGAAATAAAATTGAGGATATAATCGATCTAGTTTTAATATATTGAAGAATTAGAAGCCAAGGAGGAAACTACATGAACTATCTTATTCTCATTTTCTGTACGTTACTTTTCTATAAATATATATATATTTAAATATTCCTATATACAAATGAAGGAGAAGCCCAAAACCCTTTATATGTAATTTTACTTTCATAAATGTAAAAGGAAAATGATGCAAAAGAATACACCAAATTAAAGCCGGTGCACGCCTACAGCGCAAGGCATGCACAAAACCCAACATTAACAAGAACTGTTCCTAAGTTGAAGCAATCATAAGGTAGTCCACTGATGCCTACGGCAGAATCAACATGTCTTCTTGTCCCAATCCTACCTCCGATCCCTTCATTATAAATCCATATTTCCCCTACCCAATTGCTTCATGACTCTATAAAATGGCCTGATTATCAGTTCTTGAGAGTTAACAGCAAAGTTTTAATGGCAGAAAATAAGAGCAGAGAAGGAGAACTAAAACCAGTCTGGTTTGCAGCGGGAATGGCAGCATTCATGGCGTGCCTCGAACGGTTTTATTTCTACACGCATTGGCGGGTGTGGGTTTTTTTAGCTCTCAATCTCTTGCTTTTGGCCATTCTTTTTACCTCGACAATGCAAACCCAAATCCCATCTAATGATCAAATTGACAATAGTGTTGAAGCATACGAGGAAGAAGAGAAGAAGAAGAAGAAGAGAAGCACAAAATGCAGACATAATTTGGTGTCTGCCAACAATTACTTGCCTAAGGGTGAAGGCATATGTGTGAAAATTGCAGCAGAATATGAAGAAGTTGATGAATATGGGAAAGAAGGTAGTTTTGAGCTTTCAAAGGAGGAATTGAATGAGAGAGCTGAGGCTTTTATTAAAATGTTTAGACAGCAATATTTAGTTTCTGATGCTAAGAGTAAACTCTTACACATGAATTCGAAAAATGCGTACATCTAAGTTTAGGGAGTATAACTCAATATTTTTGGTCCAAGTCAAATTTGTTACCTAGTCGATTTAATTGAATTTTGGTATGTTTAATTCAATATGACGATCTAGCTATTATGAGTTTGCTTAGTACTCGTAAGTTCCACGAGGTGTATGGATAAAAAGTTGTTTCACCGTTTAGATTGAACCACTTGATCAGGGCTCGAGATATTCTGCAATTTTTTACAGGGCCGGTCTGTCAAAAAATACAAGGTGAGAAGTGAGAACTACAAAAATGTTAAAATGTGGCGATGTGATTTGCTGGTAGGCCCCAAAAGCAAGGTCTACTTTTAAAATAGATCTACGTGGCTCACGAAGTTGGACCATACAAGAGTCAAGTCACGACAACCTGAACGGCCCAATCAACCTCTGCAATTCTGGCCTACTGTACAAATCTCTATCCCAAAGTAGGTCGACCTTTACAATTTCCTTTTCTATAAAATGCAATTTCTAATTTTTATAACCAAGTGTAATTTTTATGAAGGGTTGTGCTTACTGTACAGTACATGCCAGACACATAGCGGGAGGGGGTGGGTGATTTTTTTAAAAATTGCTTGTAGATTCATCATAATTCACAGGCCCTGTACATGCTAGAAAAAAGATTTTGTGATTATTTTGCACTAGGGATGATAAGTGATGCAAATTGCTTGTCAATTCATCATAATGAGTAAAATATGTAATTTCAATTAAAAAATATTGCACGAGCCACTTGTCTCACCAAGGGGTGAGCTTATGGGATGAGTCCAGCCAGACTTTGGTTGAGAGAGTCAATCAAGCCTTGTGGTAAGCGAGCCCTATAATAGACAAATCAGGCGACTTGACTCCCTCCATTTAACACCCTATTTTACACCAAGTTACATTCATAGGAAGATACATATGTTTTATACAAATTATATGGAAAAATATTTACTTTAGAACTTAAAAGTCAAAAGTGAATATACAATGGTTCTATTACAAAAAAATTAAAAAAATTAAAAAATAAAAATAAAAATTTGGGTTCATTTACCTGCATATTTGGAGAACTTCGCCTAAAATAAACGATGAATTGAGATGTGGTTGCCATGAGTTGAAACATGTACAATCCCATAAATTTTAGAGTTGTTGTCACTTGTTAAAATGCAATCAAGTCTAAAATAGTTTTACTAATGAAGTTATTTTATACTAAGAAATCGACTTTAAGAGTGATAACAAGCACTCCATGGATCATTGTTAAATGTGTTGGTATCACCAATGATCATTGAAGTTTGTGCTAAATTTCAAATTGATCCTTGAAAGTAACATCTCACCCTCTTAGTCACACACGTTATTAACGATTTCACAATTGATGACTAACATATTCATCAAGTCTCGGTAAGAAGTCCAAACTGAGTACCCGTATTTGAAAAGTTTGGTTTGGTGAACAAGAGGATGTTTTGGGTAAAATTTGCACAGCTTCCCTTCTTCTTCCTTAACGGCGGAAGTTTATTTTAAAATGTATTTAGAAATTATGTCTAATAATCAAGGTTTTAGTGTGACAAGTTGTAATTGACAGTGTGTCGCTCACCTTGGTACTTTAGGGCAAAATAGAATAAGAAAAATAAATTTAGAATTTTACACAAACTTCAGTGATGATTAGTGAAATTAACTCATTATTCATTGTAATCGAGAGTATTAATTGCACTCAATTCCATTTAGTTTTCTTTCATTTTCTTATAACTTTTTTCAAGATAAAACGTCGTGGAGTTATATTAATGAGTGAAGTTGAAAGATTTCTGCAAAAATTGCAATCTCATCTACTAGTTAGAATGTCGCAACTTGTGAAAGCTACAGAATTTGTATTATGTTTTGGTCTGATTGGCCCCCTAAGACTCAGGCGGAGCCCCATAATTTAAAGTAATTGGAACTTTAATTGAACATGACCATCAATCCATCAAGACCGTGTTTCCATTAAATAATAATAATAATAATAATAATAATAATAATAGAAATATACAAGATTGAACAAGAATGCGCTTAAAAATAAATAAATAAATAAATAATGTAGGGAGAATTCTCATTACCCAAAAATTTAAAGATGGACTCGTATTAGCTGGCTCCTAGCAGTTTAATCGAAAAAGAAGAAGAAGCAAAAATCGAGCTAACCTCAGGTTGACAGACCTTTCAACGACCCTTTTTCCATATAAAAATGATTGTTAAGGACTGAGTGATTGACAGTATGTTTGGATGACTTTATATTAAAGATAAGCAACAAATATGTAGCTTATTTCTAATGTGAACTTATTAACATTCAGAATAAGTCAACATAAGTCACATATTTGAAACTTATCTTTTAGATAGATTGCCCCATGCATGCTTTGAATCTTAAAGTATGTTTAGTTATGAATAACTTACTTTTTTTTTTTTTTTTTAAAGACAGAAGAATCTGCAGTTGTTATTCTTCGGGTGCGCACTGACTAAACCATCGAGCTGACACAATAGCCTGCAAATCACGCCAGCCAGGTTAACCACATTAGACAAGTCCGGTGCGACAGGCTCGACCGAGAAAGTGTTGATAGGGAGAATCGAACTCGTGACCAAAGATCTCCGCACTCACCTATTCCACCAACTCGGCTACCCCATGAGGGGTTAGTTATGAATAACTTTATTATTATAGAATCTTGTTTATGGGTCTAATTAATTACTCATAATTTTTTTATAAATCGTGTCTAGTTCAATCGTTCAATTTGGATTGAACCATTTGATCTTTTAGCTCTTTTATCTTCTTTGAGTCAACTCTCAAATTGAGTTTTCTTAGTTTTAGAAATATTAACTAATTCTCCTATATGGGTGGACACGAGTTGGCAAAGTCTCCAACTTTCAAGATTCTAAGTAACCTTATTTATTTTTAACAAATATACGGGATATTAATTTTGACCAAGTCATATTCATTGCACAAAACCTTGTCATGAGATTTACGTGATCACCCCACCAATTATTAAGCAATGATGGAACCACATGAGGTCCAGATCTACTCTAATTTTCGTACTTCCTTAGTAAATTACAAATAAATTAAAGCTTCACAGAGACACAACCACCTTTGACCTTCTCTCTTGTTATAATCGGTTGAACTGTAAATATGCCTATCGATCAATACAATATTAGCTTACAGAAAAAGCACGAAATCTATAGCCTCTTGTCCTAAAAAATAGAAGAAATTTTAATTGGGACATGGAATATTTCTGTTTTATGAATCATGGATAAGGATAACAAGCACCACGGCTCAAGAACAATAAGGTTGCCCCGGTGGTGGTTTTCAAGGAAGCACAAGGAAGCAGATCCATTTCAATTTAGTGTGAAATCAGGCACAACATATTATCCTCTTTAAAATTTTCTGGTGTTTTTACATAGATTTTCCAGAATTTCGAGGTTGAATAGCCTGCTTATGCACGCAGATGACAGCGAAGAAAAGGATGATTACTTGGATGGCATCGCTTATGGATCGTCTGAGAAGGATCCATGCATTTCTACCAATGAATTGAGGTGAGAGTTTAAGAGAATGTCTTTGTGTGGTAGGTCTCCTAGTATAATATGTTGCATTTAAGCAGGTAAATTGGACGTATGCGTACCAATACTATGTACTGGGGGCTAGTTGATGGAGCAGTGAGGATGGGTCGGTAGGCTCGGTAGTGGAATCAACTAGCCTATTAGGTTAGACACAGATAAGTTGGGGGTGCGGGGAATGTTAACGGTACGGCATTGTAAGGGTAATTTGGAGATTAAAGTTCTATATAAACAACCTTAGGGTTTTTTTTTTTGCTTCCTACAGTGAACGTAGTCGCATTGTCGCACCATTTAAATTTATGTATGTTAATTTTATTATTCTTCTTCTTTTCGATTTTACTGTTCACGTTTGCACAACACTATCCTTTAATACTTCCAATATTGAGGGGATATTTTTTTAATTTACAGAGTTTTTGTGGGTACCTGGAATGTGGCGGGAAGGTCCCCTGTGGGAAGTTTGACTGTAGATTTGGATGAATGGTTGAATCTCAAAGATGCAGCAGATATATATGTTCTTGGGTACGTTAAAGACACTTTTATTTCGACATAATAAGGAAAATCTTTTCTAAGCTCAACACTTCTCCACGCTGCAGATTTCAGGAAATTGTACCTTTGAAGGCCAAAACTGTGATTAGAGCAGAAGATCCAACAGAAGCTACCAATTGGAACCTACTAATTGGAAAAACTCTTAATAACAAATATGGATGTCCTTGGTTAACGCCTCTGGTGAATCCAATCGCTACTAACGAAGGAATTTCTGACAGTGAAAGACGACCTAGTATTAGTGGTCTGACCACTCCAATGCACGGGCAGCAAAGTAAGTACAAATTAATGGCTAGCAAGAAGATGGTGGGTGTCTTTATAAGCGTATGGATGAGAAGGGAATTGCTGGAAAAATACAACATAGCAGGAGTGAAAGTTTGTTCAGTGGCTTGTGGTATCATGGGTTATTTGGGTAACAAAGGATCAGTTTCCGTTAGTATGTCAATTGATGGAACGACTTTTTGCTTCATAGCGGCACACTTGGCTTCTGGCGAGAAGAAAGGCGATGAAAGGAGAAGGAATCACCAGGCGTCGGAGATTTTTAGGCGCACATATTTCCCACGCCTCCTTGAAGATGGCGAGAGTCTTCTCCCACTTACCATCTTAGAGCACGAGTAAGTTGAGCTTCCAGCACAGATAAATGAAAGAATCTAATACGAGATCTATGCCTTTTCATGTACATTTCTAATTTTGACAGCATATTAAAAAATTCACCTGGAATTCAAGATAGAACCTAATATCACCAAGTAAATATAAGTTGAGATCCAGACCATTGGCACACGCTCTCACACACTTGGTCTCACCAATGATTAGATCGCGACTTGTGAAAACCAAAATATTTATCGTCAAGATCATAAAAGAAAAGGGAAATCCATAGCCTATACTTATTTTATATAGGTATGGAAGAAAATATGGCAACGATAAGTTACCATGATCGGGTTATCTTAACATTGCTTACAACAAAATATGTTCTTTGTAGAGCAGTCGAATATTCTGGTTCGGAGATCTTAACTACAGACTATATTTAGAAGACAACATGACAAGGCATTTCATTAGACAGCAAGATTGGACAGCATTGCAGAAGTTCGATCAGTTGCGGAGGGAACTAGATGATGGTGGCATATTCCAGGGTTGGAAAGAGGGAAACATAGAATTTGCACCAACGTACAAATATTCTTCCTCAAACTGCAATAGATATTCAGGTGGAATTACAAGTAGAGCAGGGGAGAAGAAAAGAACTCCTGCGTGGTATGTTGATGCCCTGACAATTTCATTGATTCTGTTCCTTTTTTTTGTCATGAATTCCTAATTGCCTAGGGGGCCATATCTAGAAAATCTTTATTAGCTGGTGTGTTTGTCTTCAACTTTATAATTTTAAGAGAATGCTTCACTAAAAAACAGAAAACTAACTCCACCTATCTTCCCAAGGTAAATGAATGAGGAGTAATATGGTTAGAACTTTGAATTTGCAGGTGTGACAGGATTCTATGGTATGGTAAAGGAGTCAGGCAACTTTCCTATTTCCGGAGTGAAAGTAAGTTCTCTGATCATCGGCCTGTCTCAGCCCTTTTCTGTACACAAATTGAAGTAGTGAAATCTGGCAATCCAAGGTTCACTGCAGTTCCGACCACCTTCCTCCCAAACACTCCTAGCAAAATTGTAAGTACTCTCATAAACTTAAAATTGTTCTATAGGATAGATGATTTGCTGTAATTATGCAGGATGGATTACATAAGTTTGATATCAAGTAGTAATTCTTAAGTTTCTCCTGTGAATGCTATTGCAGCATGGGCAGGGGAGAACTATCGAAGAGGTCCCATCCACATTGCTATCACTAATTGGCAAGGATATTGAAGTTTCACCAACATATATGTTATCCGGTAGATGATTAAAACTCAAAAAACTTCATTTGATTAATTGTATTGATACTGAAGAGATTCATGTATAAATTTACCCCCGCCTCTCCATTGGAAAGAAATATGAGAGAAAATGGGATACTGAAAGAATAGTCCTTATATGTGATGAATTTCCTTCCCATAAAATTGAAAGCGATAAATTTGCCAAATTTTGAGTATGAGAGACTAAATCTGGAAAAGTGAAGTGAGAAACGAAATCGAGGTGTTCCACACGCATTATGAAACACACGTCCAGTCAAACCAACCTGCTCTATTCAAGTTATGCGAAAAACTATCTGCTTTATTCAGGATTTGCAAAAAAACAGGGTATTAAATGTTGATACAACACAACAAAGCTGCAAAAGCACAATTACTTATTACCGCGAAAGGACAATCCTCCTAATCCTCCAATAGGCTGGTACATTATAAAATGAATATACTTTGTGAACTAAACCACGTAACTATTGATGAACCGCATAATGTATGCCTACCTTATCTGTCCATTCAGCTCAAGCTGTCGTGGAAACTTGTTCCAACGATCGTCAAAATGGTGTTTTCTGATCTTAATTTAACGTCACCGTTCTCTACCAAACAACCAATCCAAACGGCTCAAATCCACAATCAATATATTCATCTCGGTTGCTTCTCAATCTCACCCACAAAGGACAAGATAATGGTAATGATTTGTAACTACAAAGGCATGGGAAAGAACAATGGAAGAAGAGGTGACACACAATGAAGGCACTGGTTTATTTCTTCTCCAAGGCAACCGTTTTTCCACCAAGGGGCAGCCACGTTTTCTCCCTTTCATACACATAAACCACACACTAAAACACTGCTAGGGTAGGCATATATAAGTAGGGTTAAGTTCAGGGGCGAAGCCAGAAAGATTTGTCAGGGTGGGCTGAAGTTTAAATATTTTTTCAATGAACTCATACCCTTGGCAAATGTTGCTAAATTTTGTGCCGTGTCTCTTCACTCAGAACATTTTCCCCTCCATAAACAAGACCATTGGGACATCCATTTCTTTGTACCAATAATATGCAATCACATTATAACATTATTCTCGAGGGCTGGACAAAATTCCCGAACCAAGCCGAACCGGAACCGAACCGGGCGGTTCTTCTAAAATTAAATACCCGAACAAGTACCCGAATCTAGAACCGAAAATTTCGGTTCGATTCTTAGTTCTATACGAAGAACCGAACAAGAACCGAATTTTTTTAAATTTTTTAATATTATATAAATCAAATTATTTAACTTTTTCTAAATAAATTAGCAAATTAACAAATTATTTTCAATTAACAAATAGTTGGTAAGTATTAATAATACTTTAAAGTATTTTTATCTCTACGACTTCTAATTTATATTTCTTTATTTTATGTAGATTTGAATGTTTGAAACAAATGAATTATTGATATGGAATGGATCACCGATATTTTAGTATTAATATTTACTTTTTGGGATTTGTATACATTTGTAAATTAATCTTATTGTACAACTTGTTATTTATATGTTATTAAATTGAAATACGTCAATTTATAAAAGTAAGATTAAACGTGTCATTAGTTATTTTTATTATAAATGTTAAAAAATTTAATAATGGTACGGAACCGAATGGAACCGAACCAAACCCGAACGGGACCATAATTATATTTGAACCCGACGGTTCCATTTACTAAATACCCGAAAACTTTTGGTTCGATTCGGTTCGGTTCGGACCATGTCCAGTCCTATTATTCTCTTCTTACTCAACCAAAATTCTGCATAAACTTGCATAAAATTCTGGTTTTCTTTGTTCATTCATAAAGGAATACATAATCTGATTTTGGTTTGTTGATCTTGTGTTTTGGAGTGCTACTAACACAAGAGGATAGTCGTCGTATGTTGAAAGTTGATTGCCATAAATCAGTAGGTACCGTTGTGGGGCAAAATCGACTTAATGACAAAATGTTCAACACTTGCCTTGCATCCATCTATTTGGCATCATCTTTGCAACATATTTTGTGTTATTTTTGTGATATATATTTTCCTTGTTCCCTGCTATTACTCTGTCCAAATTACAATGAGGTTGGTAAGTTGCATTTGGTTTATAAAACTATCACTTTACTATTTTTTTCAACAATCTTAAGTCGATTTTTAGAGTGACAACTTTATCTAGTGATGGCAAATAAGTTCGTGGGCTCGGGCCGCCAGGGCTTGGCCCGCAAAAAGCTCGAGTTGGGCTCGACTCGTTGGAATCGAGCTTACCTTGGGCCGAGCCTCTTTTATGAGGATAGGCCGAGTCCAAACCGGCCCGCGAGCTCAAAAATATTTTTAAAAAATGAAAAAAAAAAACCTGGAATGTAGAGAGAAAAACGGGCCGGCCCAACTCGAAAAAAGTCCGAGCCCGATTTTTTCGAGCGAGCAAAAGCTCGGCTCGGACTCGTTGACACCCTTAATATACAAAAAATTAATAAAAGAGCTTATATAGCTGCAACTGCACACTACATAAACCCACTTTAGTGCGTGCATAAAAATTTATTGCTTTTAAAATTATTAAATTTCCTTACAATGCTAATAATATATTTAATGTTATTATGACCATTATTAGAGAACATAATTACGAGAGTAAAATTCGTTCTTTTACATTCGATAATGTTAGTATTAATAAATCAGTCATCGATAAATTGTTAAGAGTATTGCAACCTGAATTTTGTAGTTATTTGTTTCATATTCGTTGCGTGTGTCATATTTTAAATTTAATTATGCAAGATGACTTGAAACATATTAAAGATGAAATGCAAAGAATTCGAAATGCATTAATATATATATATATATATATATATATATATATATATATATATATATATATATATATATATATATATCACAATCTCCTCTAGTAGAAAACAAGCATTTGAGGATTTTGTAACGAAAATGAGGTGATGAATTCGAAAACATTTGTTACTGACGTAGGATATAGATGGAATTCCATTTACTTACTATTAAAGTCATGCAAAGGTTTTGAAGCTTTCATAAGTGAGTTTTACAACAATAGGCATATTAGAGACGAAGATAACACTATTTTAAATGAATTCGATTGGTTTTTAGCTTTAAAAGTTAAAAAAAAAATTGAGTAGTTTTTATGAAATTACAAATATTTTATCTGAAATTTATTATCCAACTAATCGTTTGGTACTTGAATGTCTTTATATAATTGCGAGAACATTTCAAAATATAGAAATGACCCTGACTTTACTGCAATTATATATTCTATGGAATTAAAGTTCAAAAAATATTGGCAAGACTTGACAATGTTATTTCTTTTAGCATGCATCATGGACCCCGATATAATTTATCGGGAACTAAATATGTAATTGAACAAATTTCAAAAGTTTTAACTTTTGATACACTTATTACGTATAGGAACAAACTTTAAGTGAAATGTATGAATTATAGACAGAATGATTGTGTACAAATATTAGTCGAGTATCCTCTTCACATACTCCTCCCACACATATCGAAGACAATGACCTTGAAATAATGAATTTGTTTGAATGTATTAACATGTATAGATATGATGCAAATGCAATAGATTCATCTAGTAATACTTTGTCTCCTACTTCTGCATCTAATCAAACAACTTCAAATTCACTGCTCGCTGAATTAATTGATTACTTTAATTATAATATGCTTACGAACAAAACAATTAAAAAAAATTCAGAAGAAGTTATCGAATTCTGGCAAAGGCATGAATGACGATGGTCAGTGCTTTCTGCAATTACAAAAGACCTACTAACACATCCGGTTAGCACTGTAATTTTGGAGTATGCTTTTAGTGCAAATAAGAGGGTTTTGTCCGAGGTCAAGAGCCGACTAAAAGAATATATTTTGGAAGCATTAATGTACGTGAATGATTGACAGGATGTTCATTTCTGAATACAGGATAAATATATTGAAATTGCATGTCGTCAGGTAAGTGATTAATTGAATCATATTAATTAAAAATTTTATTTTATAATACTATTTTAAATTTTCTTTAAAAAGTTGTGCATGTTACAAGTTGTTCGTGTACAATTTTTAACTCCGCCTACTTGAAATTTAAGTAATCGGTCTCAAGCCCGGATAAAAAATGAAGGTTAAATACTTAAATTGTTTAAATTTTTCTCAACAACTTTCTTTCCACCAACTTATCCAATTCATAAATTATTTTAGAAAAGAAAGTTGGTAATACATGTTTACATTTTAAATTCTTTTCTCAATCAATGTTGCGCGTACCTTTGCGTATAATCTTCAAAGTGGATACCTTATGAAAATTGAAAGGTAATGGAATGATTACCCTTTCAATTGCCAGAATACATCCACTTTGAAGATTATATGCAAAGTATGCGCAACGTTGTTTTAGAAAAGAATTTTGTTTAAAAGAATTTTTTTTATCCTTTTTTATAAACACAAAATTCACGATTTAAAATTATTTTTTTTGTTTTCCATTTTACCTATTTAAAAAAAAAAACCCAAAAATGGGCGTGCTCGCGAGCCGAAACTCAGCTCGGCTCGTCCCAGGCCCATGAGCCACAAGCTTGTCCAAAATTCAACGAGTCGAGCTCGTGCATCCAAGGGCCGGCTCGGCTCATTGCCACATCTAACTTCAGGTTTGAACGCCGTTGAATGAAGGAAGCGTTAATTATGATATAATGTTTGTCCATTTTGTGTTGAACTAGGCCAACCATTTAATTGGACTGTGGAAACGACGTCCATTTAACAAATGGATTGGACTACAACCCCATATGACCTAGTTTTGAAAAAAGACTAAACTTGGAGATTAACTATAACCCATTTCAAAACTTAGAAACAAATTTTAAAACTTCAAAATTCAAATATTATTCTGAAATAATGACTTAAAAATATATTTTAGTAAATAACTATTAAAGTCACAATTCTATACAATTTAGTCACAAATTATTTCTCAATTACAAATAAAAATTTTTACAGTTCATAATTTATTTTTCGGTCAAAAATCAATAAATCACAACTTATTTAACAATCACAAATTATTTAATTAATTAGTCACAAGTTATTTCTTGATCACAAATTAATAAATTGTGAGTCACAATCATATTTTTTATGTCAGATATTATTTATTGGTCACAATCAATCAAATACTTTGTCACAAATACCCCCATCCCACTCACGACCACCACATCACCACCACGAACACTGCCAACATCACCACCGCCAAACCAGATCGCTAACATCATCGTCACAGCAACCACAACACTATCACACACCATCTACCACCACAACACCACGACCGACACACCAGACCGCCAACATCATCATCACATCAATCACAACACCACCACACACCATCATAACCCTACCACAGCAACCACAACACCATCGCACTATACCACACCGCACCATCTGAACAGATCTCTGTAACAGATCACACATATATATAAGAAAAAATACCACTACAAACAAATCTCTACAACTTCTGTCACCGGCGACATCTAGAGAGTGAGGGGAGAGAAAGAGTGACTTGTGCGATGATGGTGAAAGGTAATCTCTGCAACAGATGGCGCACATATAAGAGAAAAAATCACTGCTGCAACAGATCTCTACAACCTCTGTTACCAGTAGTGTTTACAGAGTGAGGGGAGAGGAAGAGCACCTTGCCGACAATGATTGAAGGTAAAGAGAATGAAGAGTAGCCGACGGTGGTGGAAGGTAAAGAGAAATATGAGTGGTGAAATATAGAGAGAGAATGAGAGACAGAGAGAGCAAGAAGAGATTGAGAAAATAATTAAAGTAGACGTGATTTTATACTGCAAGTGTACGGTATCAAGTTTTGTAAAGTGATGAAGTGGAGAATGTCGAACCCACATGAATTGATATCTGATTTCTATCGAGTACTATAATGGTTTAGTTTATACCTTATTTAGACAATTTCAATGGAATCAATGGTGTGAATTTTAAACTAATGAAAGTTGAATAAAAAATGGGACTAGGTGGAAGTAAAATTCAAAGAAGTTATCAAATTGTAAATGCCTAGGGAATGATTTCATCGCACTCTCGACAATGTTTCTCAACCTATCGTGTTACCTCAATAAGATTTTCTACAATTTATAGGCAAGAACCTCTAAAGTGATCCTATTCCCTCTCTCGAACAATAAATAGAAACTAATTCTATAATTTAATCATAATATCTCTATTTCGAATTAAAAGTATAGAAATTACACATGCATGGTTCTAATTTCAAATACGCCTCAAAGATTCGTATCTTCTCTTGATCTCTACGAAACCTAGGTTATGTTGTTCTAGATCACACATAAATTTTCCTCTCTCGAGCGTCAAAATTCAAGTATCAATCATCCAATTATTGATCAGGTAATTGAATGCATTAAACACAACAATATAAATAAATCAACAGAAAATCCAAAGAAGATAATTAAATAAGCATCAAAACACGTCTCAAGTCGATTACAATCAAACCCTAGATCTAAAGAATTAGCTCATAAGTAAATTGGTAATATCCATATTATTTGTAATAGAAAACATAAAGTAAAGAAAAAAAACTGTTTGAAAGTATTCCCCTTCGATTCTTCACGTTCTCCTCCGTTGATTCTTCAATTCTTGATGTTCGCTTCTTCAACAATTTCTTCCAACCCTCTAGATTTCACCCCAGCAGTCCAAAGAATTTTCAGCAATGGTTTTTGATTTCTTCTTGTGGTTTCTTGGCTGCCCAACCTCCTAAATTAGATGTTCCTTTTTATATGTGGTCGAGTTTTGGAAGAGTTTTCAGCAGATTTGGGCTGAGAAAAAATGTTAAAATCAGTGTAAATTTGAAACCCGTAACTGGATGCCTTGGCACCATGTCTCCTGCCGTTCCTGGCGCCTTGGCACCGAGATTAGGCGCTTTGGCGCCGACATTGCTGTTCAGGTAAAAAAGGCAGATTGCGTTTCCTTCGGTATGTTTATCATAACTTTCTCGTTCATTGTCCGATTGAGATGATTCAAGATGCGTTGGAAAGATAACTCAAAGGGATACAATTTTGATTCAGACATCCCTCTCCAATTCGATCGTTTTCTATGTAAAAATGGGTCTCAATATGAGACTAAAAATTCGGGGAAAAATATTTTCGGTTGGAAATTGATGCGTGATCATACTTTAGCTACACTTCATTCCTTTGACATCTTTCTTTATCCAATTGACTCCTAGCACTCTCGGATCTTCATCGTGATGTTCAACACAACTTTTGAGTATTTACACTTTAATCCCCGAACTTTG
Organism: Osmanthus fragrans; assembly: GCA_019395295.1. NCBI lineage: Eukaryota > Viridiplantae > Streptophyta > Magnoliopsida > Lamiales > Oleaceae > Osmanthus > Osmanthus fragrans. The sequence goes on along the minus strand of CM033352.1, from coordinate 1,184,650 downwards.
GATCTCTTACAATTTAGCTGTTTTTCTCCAAATTTGCCAACTTTTCCTATTTTCTTCAATTTCATCAACCTATACCACAACATCAAAGTACACATTAAAACGTTCTAAAAACACTCTCAAAATAATAAATTAAGTGACATAAATATCATGAGTGTGGAGCACTCATCAATGGTAATGGGGTGGATATATAAAATAATTTTTATATTATTATTATTGACAAATTTAATTATATTTGATTTTTGAAAGAAAAACTTATAACTTTTAATTATGAATTGAGATCTTAAATATATGTAGGGGTGTATTATTTTTGGGCTTTTAAAGATGTTTGAGAATTTAAAAAGTTTAAGTGTATTCAATTGAAATTTTTAAAGACTCTAATGGTTCGTTTGATACGCCATTATTGTCCCTGAAAGTTGGAATTTGAATTCCATGAAAAATTTGACTAATCAAACAAGTCAAAAATGAAAGTTAGAATTCGAATTCCAACTTCCTTAGAAAATAATGCCGTATCAAACAGACTATAAAAGTTTAGATGTACTTAATTGGGATTTCTATAGATTTTTAAAAAATCTCTAAAAGTCACGGGGTATTCAATTGAAACTTTTTAAAAGTCTTTAAAAGTTATGAAATATTCAAATAGACAGTGACTTTTGGAGAATTCTCTACTTATTGGACTTTTAGAAACTCTTTGGTGAAAAATATATTTAAAAAAAAAAAACCTCTCATATTCTCTGAGATTTGTGAAGATTTTCTCATATCTCTTTATTTTATTTGCTGTAATCAACTTATAATTATTCTATATGCATATAATCATTTTTGAATTGAAATTGCAATTGATTCAAAATGTAGAATTTCACATAATGATCTATTATTTTATTTTTTTCTTGTTGTTAAGAACAATTTGTGTTCTTAGAAATTATGTTAATTTCGTGAAAAAAAATTTGATTATATTTTTAGAAATTGATGTAAAAGTTTTTTATTATTTTATTTGAGCCAAAATTGAATGACTGGGCTATAACTAGTGACTTTATCTATAAAAATTTTTTTAGACATCATGGTTCTCAAAAATTTAATTAAGTAGTAAGAAACATTGTATTTTTTCAGATATATAATGAATTTGCAAGATGAAAATTTTGTAAACAAAATCTACAGAAATCCATGGAATTTTTTTTTATTAATTTTTAACAAATCCATAGAAATCATTTAAAAGTCCATAAAATCCACAGAAGCCATTCACTTTAAAAAGTCTATAGAAATTTTTAAAAGTCTCAAATGAATACACCTACCTTAGTCCCTGAAATTTCCACTTGATTATAAACAATGGATTCCGAAGAATAAGTGGTTAAAATGTAAATAAAAATTGTAAGTCTTGTGATATATATGTATAAAAATTGAATTTGACCAAATTATAATTAATTATAACCTTTAGCAAACATTGGCTATTAGTGGTCCCATCTCTTAATTCCTATTATATATATATATATATATATATATATATATATATATATATATAATCTCTCTCTCTCTCTCTCTCTCTCTCTCTGTATTTAATATTGTGACGTCCATTGATTGAAATAGGATTGTACATAAGATTTTTAGACCTGAATCAAACTTTAAAAGTCGAACCTCAAATCGTAATGTGTATTCAAATATTTTTCTTCTTCATTCTAACCCATCACAAATTCAACTTTTTCTGTACAGTTCGAATGGAAAAATCCGAAATATCTCAAAACTAAGTAATGCAAGAAAGCAAAATCCGTTATGCCTCAAACATATATGATTTCAGTTTTTCCATATTAAAATTAGTAAATCAAATTGAATTGCTCAAAAATTAGCCAAAATAAATCCTCCCTACTCAGAGAGAGAGAGAGAGAGAGAGAGAGAGAGAGAGAGAGAGAGAGAGAGAGACCCAACCACCATAATAAATAAATAAAAATTCAAACATATTCATTTAATCTGGAGATAACGCACAATCTTCTTCAGGTTTTGGCTCGTTGCCATCTGATTGCTACCTCCATATACCTTTGATTCAAATAAGTTGTCAAGTGAATCCTTTTTTAAAGGGCAACAATCCAATAAATTATGAACTTGGAATAATAACTTGTATTGTCTACAATATATTAAATGTGGGATAAATATATTGCCATCTCGATTTTTGTCTGGTCCACCACATTGTAAACACACCACAACTATTTCATAGTTACAACCATAAAAGTAAAAAACAAATAGAAAAGAAAATATGCTACTAGCTATCTCTATGGTGGAATCAGATTGTTACAACGTAATAGTAACAATTTGTAATCCTAGTATCCACAACAAATGGGCGACTTGATACACTATATTTTAGAGCTGAAAGAAGTGTTCCACAACTTGGCCTTTACTCTTATGAGTCGAGATGCAAATCGAGTAGCCCATACTCTTACACAAGAAGCTTTTCACCGTTTTAATGTCTAATGTTTGGGTAGATGGTCCCCCCTCCTTTTCTTGTGAACATTGTTGGATCTTACTGATAACACGCCTCTAAAATAAGGCAAACAAAATCTTTGCAATTCCTACTAATGAATAGAAGAAAGTTCACCCTTTCCATTCATTTTGGTCATTAAAGTAACGTGAAATAAGTTATTTATCCTCCTCATTAAATAAAGAAAAAGAAAAAAAAGGGGGTAATAAAACAAAAAATGAAAGGAAAATCGTAGTGGGAGTTTCAAACATTTTCAAAAAGTGAAAATGGGTCCAAAAAGGGAAATAATTATAAAAAAGACAAAAGTTTAAACAAAACAATTGACCAAAGAATAAATGAATTTGAAAAAAAAAAGGGGAAAAAACTTATCTTCCCGACAATGCAAATTGCTCTCCTCTTAAATAAAGAAAAGGAAAGCAAGCAACAAAACAAAAATAAAAGTAAATTTGCAAAGGGAGCTCCAGACGTTTTCTAAAAGTGAAAATGGTCCCAAAAAGAAAATAATTCTGAAAAAAAAAAATCGAAATAAATAAAATTGAAACACAACTCCTCCACCATCCAACGATAAATCGAACTCACCCAATAACCCGTCATCTACAAAAAAAAAAAAAAACAAAAAAAAAAAACAAAAATCAATTGCACGAAATTTTAATTGTAGTCAATGTCTTCAAAGTTTACTCATTTTTTGCACTTATCTATGCAAATTGTTTCATCTATTTCTTATATTTAAGCTTTATTAATTAATATATATTGTTTTGATGACAATTTATGTCCAAATATTTTGTTAGCATACTTTGAAATGAAGAGCGAATATCTTGTTGAATTTTATCTTTTTAATTTTTTTCTTATTTAAAATATGAAGACTAATAATTTTTTTACAGGCATGGACAACATGTAGTAATTAATACAAAATTGAGAATAAGAATGTGAGAAAAAAAAATATGTCGAGGACATAAATACAAATATGACCAAATATTAAGAACCCTATTACAATTAAATTATGATACAAAAAATGTGGTATAAGTATAATTATCCTTCGAATTATTGGATCTCGAACAAGGATAAAATACTAGCTAGGTATGTCAAGGGAAGCGATCATAGATAATATAGCTTCTATATTTTATATTATTCAAAAGTCTAGTCTTGTGCCTTTAATGGAGTGAGTGGTGACTAGTCCAAGGTTGAGTGGACAATGTCTAATTTCCGTATCTTAAATGATATGTTCATCGGGTTCCTTTGATAACTCCTTAAAAAGACAATGACCTATTTGTAATTATGTCCAAGGACAGTGCTCTTAATTTTTAATTGAAAAAGAGGCTATAATTTGGTAAAGAAAAGGAACTCAATTTATGCATGAAATCATACTTTTATGGGCACGTTAAACAAGGCAAAAAATTTATGCCTTGGTATGATAAAAGGGATGATTCATGCCTTGGAGTTGGAGGTATGATAAAAGCAAAAGGGATGATTTAGCCCCTGTTCGTTTTTGATAAAAACATTTTTTTATTTTAGATTTTGCTAAATTTTAATAAAATATATGGTTTAAAAATTTTGAATTCATAAAATATGTGATTACAATTATTAAAAAAAATTAAGAAATGAAGATCAAATGAGAACTTAAATCATCCTTAATGTGGCCGCCAGGTGCAAAGGAGGGGGGGGGGGGGGGGGTCCTACGAGGGATCCAGAACTCCCAATTTTTTGATAATTTTTTTTTTCTTTTTTTGGTTTTTTTTTTCGTGTATTTTAGATTTTGTCCTAAAATTAACAGAAATCCTTCATTCCAATTCCACTTTGACCTCTTCTTTCTCTCTTGAGTCTCGACCAAACTTGGAATACGCAACTCACTTCTTCCAAATCTGAAATCCCCCTCTCCTCCGCCCCTAATTGCATACGCAACTCACCTCCACGCCTCCGCCACTGGAGTCAATGACTGATGTTCTCCACCGGAGCCATCTATTTGGAGGGGTTGCGACTTGCGTGAAGGTTGCAATTTTGAATTTTGAGGTAGGTGACTGCGGTTTTGAGTTTTGAGTTTCTAAACAATCTCTTTGCAAATTAGAAATTCTCTACTTTTATTGTTTATTGTAAGAGTTCCTCCGCCCCTACATTCGTTTATTGGCTGATGTCCCCAATTATTAGGTTGGCTAGAATATGCTATTTGGAACTTCTTTTGAATCAGAATTAGTTATGTTTAATTTTGTTCATTTATTGGTTGATCTCCCCAATTTTGTCATGCTGTAATTATGTGCGTATGTGAAGTTGCTTTTGAATCAAAATTAGTTATGTTTAATTTTGTTATGCAGTAATTTTGTTTTTCTCTTACATTATTTGGGGTTTATAACAGTATCAGAAGCAGTATCTCCAAAGCCAAAATAGTTTCCTCAATGATGACTTGTTATATTTCTGATTTCCGTGTCTTTTTCTTTTTTATTTTTGTTAAATGGTGAACTCTAATGCCTTTCTTTTGGACTCATGTAACAGAGACTGGGAGTGAGGATGATGGGCTCTTGGAACTAAGTGATGACGATTTCTTCTTAAATGGAAGCTCAAGTGATGATGCTGAAGCAGACGATGAGTGGATAGATAAAAGTACAAGGTACTTATTACAACTGTCAAGAGATATTTATAGTTTATTTCTGATTGCAACTGATCTCAGGGAATTGCCTTTCAGTATATCAAATTTAATATCAAGGCGTAGCCTGTATTTTGCTAAGCTAAAAAGTTACATATAAGTTCCTTTTTCTATTCTGTCAAAGTCTGACATTAATTTCATAATACATTCATAAGTATTACTCATTTATTATCCACATATGGGATACGATACTATTTCTCCTAAAAAGTTCCTAATAAGCTACTCGAACAGAGGCATAGAGACTCGATAGAATTTTATTTCTCATTTTTACATATGTTACCTGTCGAGCTAGTTCACCTATTAAACTTGTCTTGTAGAAACATCGCTAGTAGTTTAAACTTTTTCAAATGCCAATTGTGCATGGCTACGACTTCTGCTTGGCGGAGTGTTGTATTAAGAGAAAAGGAAATGCTTCATTGAAACATCATTGAATTATGTCATAACAAAAAAATATTTTTGAATAGTGTATTGATGAGAAATGTGTAATTAAAAAATAAAGAAAAGTTTTGATTTGCATGTAATATTATTTTCTTGAAGAATGTGTAATTAAAGTGGGGTCAAATCATTGTTAAAAAATATATTTTGATGGAAAAATAGGTTTCAAACAAGGCTGCATTATAAAGTAACTATACAAAATGCCGATTAAGAGGAAGTAATTTATGAAAAATTAAATAAATTAAAAACATCATATTAGAGAAAGGTTAGATTCCAGAAGGTTCAATGACTTTTTTTATTTTTTGGTTCGTATGTTTTGTTATAATTGTATTTCATTTGGTTTTTCTAAATTATTTTATTTTTGGATCCATTTTAACTTTTTGAAAAGGTTTGGAACTCCTACCATATATTTTCCTTTTTTTTCTTTTTCTTTTTCTTTTTTTTTTTTGCTTTCTTTCTATTTCTTTATTCAAAGAGGTAGGAAAAATATTAATTCATGTGACATCAACGGTCAAAATAGATAGAAATGTTAAACTATATATATATATATATATCCTACACATATAAAAAGAGTGAAGATATTTCCTACTGTAGAAACAATGGTTATCATGTGGGCCGATTATTTATTATGCTTTATCACTGTAGAAATCGGTTATCACATCGAGACAGTTGAATTCTTAGGTTTTCTCTATGTGTTGGTATTTCCTCTCTCTCTTTCCCTTCTTTATCACTGTAGAAACCGGTTATCACATCCAGACGGTTGAATTCTTAGGTTTTCTCTATGTGTTGGTATTTCCTCTCTCTCTTTCCCTTCATGTTTTCACTGCCGCCTCTTCTTCTTCTTCCACTGCCGCCCCTTCTTCTTCCATTGTTCTTCCACTGCCGTCCCTTCTTCTTCCATTGATTTGTCCAGACGGGTTGAATTCTTAGGTTTTCTCTATGTTTCCTCTCTCGCTCTCTCTTCAACTCTTCACTGCCGTCCCCTTCTTCCCATTAATCTGTTATTTTCACCCATAAATACAATTATCCAACTTCGATTCCTTGGTCATTTAATTTTGTTCGTTGGTCTACTCATTCTCATCGATGTAGTTTTGTTCGTTGATTTTCTTTATTAATCCAGACCTTTTTTTGCAGATCTTTGAAAACATGGATTGCGGCTCTTCCATCTCCCATAACACCTAGGTCAGACAGACCTTTGAAAGGTACTCTTTTCTTTTATCAAACTACATGTACGTTTAAAATTATATCATGTTTGTTTACATTTTTAACAAAAAAAATTTTAAAAAATATTTCAGATACAGATACTCGCAGTGTTACAGCCAACAGAAGAAGAATTACAAACACCATGGTACACAAGTCTTTCGCTGCCAGTTGACAACCAACATACCCTGTTAGATGCCATAGTCAATCGCCAATTACGTAACCTACCACATGTACCAGAGGAAATAGCTGAAGCGGATATTCCTAGTGAGCATACACCAAGGGAAATATTCCAGGTGACATTGGAGTTCAATCGACTTCTTCTTCTGGAAGCTCCAACTATGTAACTAGACAGCAGATGGATGAAATGTTCAGCATGTATAGGCAATATGTAGTATCAGATATGTCTACTTTGTATAATAACATGCTTGAAGAATAAAAAAAACAACAAGCTGACTATCTGGAGAAGCAAAGACTCCTCTTTGAAGAAGATGAAAAAAGAAGACAGGAGGAGATGTCTTACCAAAGATAGCTATTTGAAGAACATGAAAAAAGAATCCGTGATTACTATCAGGAGATGCAACACCAGCAAAGATGGCTATCTGAAGAAGATGAAAAGAGGCGACAAGATGTTGTCCATAAGAATCCAATCCAAAGTAACCAACCGGAGCTCTCAACATCTCACCATACTCAAACATCTCAACATGTTCGAACATTACAACTTGATGTTGTCCATAAGAATCCCATCCAAAGTGACCAAGCAGAACCCTCAACATCTCGCCAGACATCTCAACAACATGTTGAAACATTACAACAAATTGAAGGGCCAAAAAAACAAAAGACAGACGAAGAAAAAAAGATACAATCTGGTCGATATCCTTTAGAAGACTATAGTATGGAGAAGTACGTAATTATTAGAGATTGGATCGTCATGAATCCATCTGGGTAACGTTTCTTCCCTGAATATTACAATTGTCATTTAATTTATCTAATGTTAAGTCTAATCCATATTCTATGTAGATATTGGGATTATGAAAATGGCAGTCTCTATGAAAGAACACAGTTAAAAGATACAATAGATGTAAATGAAGAGATCACTCTAACAGTAAGTCATATTTAGTCATTATATTTAATCATCATAATCAGTTTCATACAATAGTGACATATCTAATTTCTGTCTATCATTTTTTAGGCTATTAATTTAGAGTTAAGTCTTTTGAGACGGCGAATCCTTAAAGGTTGCACCCGTTGTTTTAAAGAATATGCTATTATGGACTTTGAATTTGAAGATGAATGCCTTAGATATATGAACAGGGGAGTAGATCTACAGGAAAAACCAAAAGTCAAAGACCTCGAAACACTTCACTACCCAATCTTCTTACAAGATTATATATTTGGTAATTCGCCACGTTGTGGTCTTCAATGGACAAAGTGCAACTATCTACTAATTCCATGCAGCTATCCAAGAGCTGTTTGGTATCTCTTCTTAGTTGATTTGCGTGAATGAAAATTACAAATATATAATTGTAGCAACAACCTTCAAACAATGGAAGAAGTCATCGCATATGCAAGACCAACATGGACTGTACTCCATAAACTATTGAAGCAACCAGATTTATTAGTTAGAGAAGATTTCAACAAGCATAAAAAGAAGCAAATGAAAATAGACATTATACCATACCAACCTTCCGCAAATAATGGGTAAGAATTTACTTCCATGTTATTATACTACTTAATTTCTTCGATAAAATTTAATTTCCTCCACCAATAAATAATTTTGTAATTTTAATTGTGTATGCTAATTTAGTCTAACGTTGACTATTTCAGGCCAAATTGTGCAATTTTTATCCTAAAATATATAGAATGCTTCATTCTAAATTATCCACTAGAAACAGTTCAATCGGATAGAATGACTATATATAGACGAAAAATTGTTGTGGATATTTGTCAGAATGAATATTTTCTCCATCCATCATAGCAGGTTTGTCTATATTATTTATTCAAATCTTTTATATTTATTCTATGCTAACTTTTCATGTTTTTTAACTAAGAATTAAGTTTTATAAAAATGTTAAGCCGAAGTTACACCCCAGAGTTTATTAGCATGATCAATTTACTCTACAATCTTTTTGTTATGATTATTTGTCGTTTTTAACTTCCTCTTCATCCATTTGCTTCATCCATTTGCTAGGTGATTATTACATTAACTTGTTGCTGGTATTCTGGTAATACGTCCGTGTTGAAATACAGAGAGTAAATGTGTGCTTTTCTTCATCCAGTTATCATTGCTTTGAGTTGGTAGTACTTTTGTGATGTGTGTTTGACATACTTAACAAATATATATTTTTTATACTTTTGTGTAGGTGTTGTGTAGACATTAGTGATTTAATTGGATATGTTTTTTGTTGTGCAGTTTTTTTTAGGTATTTGTCTAAAGATTTCTTAGTTTTTTTTCTTACCGATAGATACTACCATAAGCTCTTTCTTGTGTTAGTTTAATCTGATGCATTTTTGACAGAGGAAAAGGAAATTGACATAATAACAACACCATGGCGGTTGTCATCTCTTTTTTTTTTTATTGTACTGTACATGTAGTATGCTTATTCCTTTTGTGGTAGTTTCCTAAGAAAAATTAGGTTGATACATCTACCCATTTTTTACATAAATTTCCAGACGAGAGAACCACACTTACAATGATGTTATGGAAAAGGGTAGCTCAGCACCTTGGGTTGGTTCCATCTAAAATCCAGCTTACCCCTCACAATTACTATTCTCGGCAACCAAATCCCAATCCCATCAAATATAAATTAGTTTTTGTTTATTAGACATATTTTTTCACTACAACTAGGTAGCTCCAACATGATGTATTTTAATTAGAGCAGGGTGTTTTTGATGTTGATGTTGATGTTAGATGTTGATGAAGTATGTCTTCTGTAGGTAGAGTTGTCTCATCCAAATGCAGAACTTAGGTTGCTTGAAGTTTTCTATCACAAGATTCACAAGGTATTGTCCCCGCCACTAAAATAGTGTTGGTGTGTTAAAGACTTGCAAATAAATAGATGGAGTTACTTGATTTCACAAAACAGACTATTTGCAAGATTTCACACAACATTCATAGGAAAAAACAAAGAGAAAAAGCTGATGCATCACATGATATATCATTGAAGTTAATTAAAGTCTATTTTAATGTTTTATGTAGAATATTTTTCATAAACTCCCATGCTTATACAGGAAATGGAAAGCCATGATCTGGACTCAGTTCTAATCATTGGTGACAATGAGTTTTATAGTGTTGAAGATGGCAAGTAGTTTGAATATTTTACTGTTTTTTTGCTTATATTGCAATGTTAATTTTATAATTCCTTGAATTATTCTATTTGCAGATGTTTCTCAATTTGGATCATATCAACTGATGTTTCATAATGTATAAAAATGGCGTGTAATGGAAGAGGGCATAGAATTTGTCGGTAACATGCTCGTCGGCCTTGCAAATCCCATTCTAGAAGAGTGCATCTCAAAGGATTCATCCTTCGAATTCCCTGCAGCATTTCCTTGATCAACCTGTGCAGAAGACAAAGATTATGCATATGGGCTGGACAACTGTACTTTGTGTTGTTGGTCATTTGACTGATCAACTGGTTCCTGCTTCACATAAGACATTGATGATGAAACTCCAATTTTCTGTTCCTTGATGGCAGATAATAGCCACTGAAGTGGATTTTGTTGCACTGTCGTGTTATTGTTCATGTGAGACAGGGCTCCCGGTTGCATTTTCTTTGGTTCACCAAAAGCATTAGGCCTGCCAAACTTAGGCACATTCATTATATTCACAGCCTGTGTAGTAGGTCCCAACTGGTTAGCATTCATGTTCTGATGAGCTGTAGCTTGCCTCATTTGTGAATCATGAGGTTGCTGTCTGAGAGATGTTGTAGAATAAGGTGGATAACTACTCCCAGGACTTCCATATGTCGGAAAAGATGCCTGTGAGAAGTGCAAATGATGTTGCTGCTGTTTATTAAGTCCCTGAATTGGAAATGTTGGCTGCTTCCTCTGGTGACTCGAAACATTCAAAGTGGAAGTTAATTAAAGTCTATTTTAATGTTTTATGTAGAATATTTTTCATAAACTCCCATGTTTATACATGAAATGGAAAGCCATGATGTGAACTTAGTTCTAATCAATGGTGACAACGAATTTTATAGTGTTGAAGATGGCAAGTAGTTTGAATATTTTGTTGCTTTTTGCTTTTGTATATTGCAATGTTAATTTTTTTTTCTTGATGCTTAATTGTTTTGATTGGTGAAATCCAAATTCCAGTAATTATTTGAAGTAATATTAATTGAAATACTAATCTTCTATTTGGTATGATAAAATAAGAATATATACCTCATTTAAAACTTTTAGGGTAAGCTAACTTCCAATCTTTTTAAATTTATAGTTTGTCTTCATGTAACAGCTACAAGGCTCTTAAATAACTGCTTGACAAGATTCTGCATTTATCTGTAAATTTATATTTTCGTGAAGTTGAAGTGGAGTTATATTGATTTGCCTATATTTATCATTTCTGAAAACTATATTCTTTTTGAAAGGAAGATACCAAATATATAAATCTAAACCTTGCACATTTTTCCTATTCCCATTTCACTTTTTTACTTCCACTAAAACCTGTATGGAATAAAAAAATTTCAGTAATCACCTTGTACACTTGCAAAAGATAATATACATATTGTCATGTTGATACATCAAAGAACTTCCAATGGCTACTAGTTCACCCTCAACAAAATGCAGTGCTTATTCAGAGTTCAAATACGAAATAATATTCATGCTTCATCCAGCTGGAACATCTGCAACTCCAGAGATGACATCTCGTAACAACGAAAAGGATAAAATCAATGTTAAAGACGTTGCACCTTCCAACAAAATTTTGTTGCCTCAGTCTCCACCCACTAAGCTATCTCTATTCCATAATCTGATAAACAGCCAACACCACAAAGAAGAAATCAGAAATAATAGTGGGACACATAGACGCAGCTAAGTAAAAAACACCGGATCATCTAGCTTCCAATGAAACACTTACTGTGTTACACCGAGGATTTAAAATTGAGAAGTTGTATTTTTTTTAGACTCCAAACGCCATACAAGTATGCTTGATACATATGTTAACTACTCAAATAGCTAAATAATTCATGTAAGAAGTATATTTTGTGTATTCTATTGAAGTATATTTACTCTGTTAATTTCTTTATTTCTACCAGCAGTTTCCTATCTATTTCACCCGTCGTCTATTTACAAGCATTTCTTTTTCTTTTTGTAACAGGAATTTCTTCTTCAATTACATGTCATTCATGATTTTATTTCCATCTATTTATTTAGTATACATATGCAGTCGCAACGCTAATATACACAAGGAAAATAACGCATGCACGTGCATCGCACGTGCCTTCACTAGTATTTCTTAAAAGGTTAAAATAATTAGTGCAATAAATGGTAGGGGCATATCTCAAACTTATTTCAAAGGTTGGATACGAAATTTACCCAAAAAAAATAATTAAGATAATGTGTAAAGTAGATCAAATTGGAGACTCCTAGTCATAGATAGAGTAGTATAATTAAATTAAGGGCATGTTTGAGCCACATTATTAAAAAAAAAATACATTTTTAAATAGCGATTTGACATCATTTCAATCACATATTTTTCAATAAAATAATATAACACGTAAATCTAAAACTTTTCCTTATTTTTTAATCACACATTTCCCATCAATACACCATTCAAAAATGCATTCTTACCAAAATAATGTGGCTAAAAAAAAAATCATCATATTGGAGACAGTTAGATTCCAATGGGGCCAATTACCTTTTCCTTATTCCAGGAGACAAACCCCTCGCTCGAGCGACATCCTCCCTCGCTCTAGCGACAGTCTTTTTCGGGCAATGCGCGTTCGCGATTTTGGAAAGTTTTACTCTGCCCAAAAGACTTGTTTTGCCCTACATATAAATAGAGGCAAGGTGCACGATTTTATGAGAGATTGCTTCATTATTCTGAGAGAAAAACATACTATATGATTTGAGAGATCCAAGAACATAATATACTGGAGAATTCATACATTCATTCTTGAGATCCAGCAACCCGATTTTGGAAAATATCAAAGGTTCCATAATCCAAAACACCTGGCATCCTTAATCTTTTAAGGAACTTACTCTTCCATTGGGATTTGGAAGATGTGGACTATAAGCACATGAATAGCACAAGAACAGGAGGTTCTTGAAACTCTACTTGGAAGAGACAATAGAAGGAGATCAGGAAGTTGGAAGGAGACAGCATATCAGGAAGCTACAGGAGGTAGATCGAGAAGTTTAGCAGATTGGTTAGACAGTATCTACGGTGGCAGATCATGAGACTGGAAGGAACAACAGATCTTGGAGATTGCAGGAATTACAACAGCTAGAACGAGTGAAGTTGCTAGTCTGGAATCATATTGTGATCTATATTGTCTATAGTGGAGGTAACTGGCTTGGTCCCAGAGTTTTTCCGTTGTTGGGTTTCTCTGTCAACATATTGGTGTTCTTTACTGCTTTCCTTATTAACTGTTTGTGGTATTCAAACATAGGATTAATTGGACTTGATAGATTAATCATCTAAAAACTAATTAAAGTGATTTATTGCTTTGGTTAGATTAATTTTGCACATAAGGTCAAATTAAAAATGGGTAATTAGTAACGGTCTAGTGCTATCCCGCAACTTTCACTTTTATATCATACAAATCACTTTCAGAAAATATCTAAACGGGTTTAAAAGTTATTTAATTTTAGAAGTAATTTTTTATTTTTAAAAATATTGTCAAACATGCCATAAATATCCTAATGAGAAGTAATTCTCATTGAAATTGTTATGAATTAATTATAAGATAATGACAATAATGAGGAGAATTTCATTATAATAAAAGCAATACTCTTAATTAAAATCAAAAGCTCTCAAGATGTTGTAAAAATTATTCGCTTAACAATATAAGAAGTGATTTGTATAATTAAGCCATAGAAATCAAGGTGTAGATAAAAATAAGAGTTTAGAAAACGAGTCAAATCACGAAACGAGCTTGGGTCGGATTACCCCTATCGCTCGAGCAACAAGCTAGCAGTTGGAGGGAAGATAGCTTCGCCGCTCGAGCACCAATTGAGCGACAAGTTTCAGGAGAAAATATGAAGGCTTTGCTCGAGTAGCAAGTCTGCGAAAATGCGGCAACTTTTCTTTCCGATCCATAATTCTGATGTCTTCCAGACCATTCAAGCAAAACTTTAATACCCACTAAAATTTAGGTCAAACTACAACAAATATCCATCTTGAACCAAATTCCAATACAAGGAATTCCAAAACACATCTCCAAAGTAAGCCACTCCTATTCCAAACAAGTTCCAATGGGCTAAATTAATGACAAACGCCTACTAAGTTTAAGAAATGTTCAAACTAAACACTGGGAAGTGGTTTAGTCAACATATCAACAAGATTATTTTTGATATCAACCTTGCTTACTACAATATTACCATGATTAATTACTTCACATCAATGTGCATGGTCCTCTCGTGAAACATTTAATCCTTAGTCAGAAAGATAGCACTCTGACTATCACAATACACTGTAGAAATCTACAAGTATTCACTAATTTCACCAATTAATCCTATCAACCACATAACCACCTTACATGCCTCTGTTGTAAACAATGCTATTGTATTCTGTAAACTAGCTTTCCAGTTGATATCAAAGCTTTCAAGTATAAACACATACCCTATAAATTATCTTATTTTATCATAATCTCCTACCTAATCTAAATTCACATACCCAATGAATCCATCTGTATTTCTACCAAAATGCAAGCAAGCATTAGTAGAGCATCTCAAGTATCTGAATAATCCACTGCACTAATTGCATGTGCTAAATATGATCTTGTACAAATCATAGCATACATAAGCGAACCAACTGCATTGGAATAAGGAACTTGGGATGTATAATCAATGTCTTCAATCTGACTGAGGGACACAAGTTAGATGATAATTTAAAGCGGACAGTCAAGGGTATACTGATAGTCTTTGCATTGAACATATGAAGCACATTCTCAATGTACCCCTTCTTACTCAAATACAATCTTTCAGCTTTCCTATCCCTCAAAATCTCCATACCAAGAATTTTTCTTACTGCACCCAAGTCTTTTATCTTAAACTCATCACAAAGCTAAGCTTTTACCTTTGTAACCTGTGCTTTATCATTGACTACTATGGACATTTCATCAACATATAATAACAAATATGTAATCAATCAACCAACTCCATTTCTGGAGTACACACAACTATCATAACTGCTTATAATGAAATTATAAGTAGTCATGAATGAATCAAATATTTTATACCACTACCTCGGTGACTGCTTTAGTCAATACAATGACTTATTCAACAAGCACACATAGTCTTCTTTTTCAGAAACTATGAAACCCTCTGATTATTGCATGTAAATGCTCTCCTCAAGTTCTGCATGCAAGAATGTTGTCTTGACATCCATATGCTCCACAACCCCAAGTAAAGTTTGAATTGAATTATGTTTTATAACTGGTGAGAACACATCTGTGAAGCCAACACATAGAATCTGACTGTAGCCCTTTGCTATTAATCTGACCTTATACCATGCATCTTCGATCCTAATGTTCATTCCTTCATTTTAAACACTCAGTTGCAGCGAACAACCTTTTTATCTTTAGGTAATATCACCAAGTCCCAACTACTGTTTTTATGCAATGATTATATTTCCTCCTGCATAGCAATCAACCATTTGCTAGAATTACTGCAATTGATTGCCTCTAAATATGTAGCAGGTTTTCAATGGAATCAATACTGTCAGTAACACTCAATGCATAAGCTACCAAGTCTGCATCTCTATACTTCTGTGAAGGTTTAATCTATCTACGAGGTCTATCCTTAGCAATGAAATACTGTTGTGCTGGTGGTGGTGTAGTCGAAATAGGCAAAGTGTTACTGTTTGCTAGCTCTTAACTAGATTGATCTGAAATGGACTATTCTGAAGCCTTTGATTATTTGCCTAAACTAATTTTCAACTTTACCAGAATCCCCACGAGGTGAACCATGAACCATAGCAAGTTTATCAAACACTACATCTCTACTAACCAACATTTTTCTATCTCAGGACACAACAACTTATACCCCTTCACACCTGATTTATATCCCAAACAAATGCACTTTCTAGACTTAAGCTCCAACTTCCTATTATCCACATGAGCATAAGTAGGACACCTAAAGAACTTCAAATCAGAATAACAATAAGGTTTTATGACCATACCTCTTTTGGTATCTTTTTCTCAATAGCAATTGAGGGTGAACGATTAATAATAAAATAAAAAAAAGCTATAGTAACAACTTCAATCCAAAAAGTCTTAGGCAACATAGAATTTTAAAGCATACAACGAACATTTTCCATCAATGTTCTATTCATCTGTTCTGTTACACTAATTTATTGCAGACGTTCAGGAGCTATCAAGTGTCTCAAAATACCTTCAGCCCTGCAGAACTATTGAATTCATCTAAAATAAAACTTCACATGCTTTTCAATTTTTTCTATCATTGTTTCCCACTCCTTGAAAGTCTCAAACACATCACCCTTCTATTTCAAGAAGAATACCTAAACTTTCTTGGAGAAATTTTCAATTACTATCAACAAGTAATAAGTACCTCCTTTAGTAGGTACTCTCGCCGATCTCCAAAAATCTGAATGAATATATTCAAATGTTCTCTTCGTGTGTCTTTCTTTAGTGAATCTAACTCTTTTCTGTTGGCCAAAGACACAATGCTTACAAAACTTCATCATCTTACTGGTCTTTTGCCCATCAAGAAGTCTCTTTCTACTTAATTTTGCCATACCATTATAGCTCATATGCTCTAGCTGCATATATCAAAGTTTTGTACTTTCCTCATTCGTCAAAGAAGAAGTAGAAATTGTTGTATCCCCTATAATTGTGGAACTCCGCAAAATGTACAACTGTATAAAACTTTTATGTCTCTTCATGACAATAAGAGCACCCCGGTTTACCTTCAGAATTCCACATTCAGCTGTATATCTATAACCTTTTATGTCAAATATGCTTAAAGATATGAGATTCCATTTCAATTCTAGAATGTGCCTTACATCTGTAAGTATTCTAATAGCCCCATCAAACATTCTAATTTTGAGTATACCAACCCCAACAATTTTGCATGGCGTGTTGTTTCACATAATCACTGCACTTCTCGAAACTCTTTCATGTGTTGCAAACCATTCCCTGTTGGGACACATATCAAAAATACATGTTGAGTCAATAACCCATTTCTTTCAACGTTTAGAACACGTGTCAGAATTCACAAAAAGTTCTTCTTCACTTTCCCCATCTTCCACAATATCAGCCTTTGTTGTGTTTTCATGTTGCTTTCCTTTATCAATAACACCAACAACCTTATTTTTATTTTTCAAAGCATAGAAATCAACTTTAATATGCCCTTCTTTTTTACAATAATGACACACGTTTTTTGCATACCTGAATTTCGATCCGTTCTTCATATTTCTACCAAGATTCTTATCTTGATTTCTCTCATGAACAATCAGGCCTTCAGCCTGACTCCTAGGTCCACTTACAAGATGCGTCATCTTTCGTTTTAGACAGTAAAGCATTATAGACACCATCCATAGTGAGAGTATCCCGACTATAGAGAATAGTATCTCTAAAAGTCACATATGATGATGGCAACAAACACAACAACATCAACGATATGTCTTCTTCATCATACTTGACCTCCAATATTTCCAAATCGGCCACAATTTCTTCAAACATAGTTAAGTGATCGTCAAATGGTGTACCTTCGGACATCCGGTGAGAATACAAGCGTTGTTTTAAATATAATTTACTGGTCAAACTCTTTGTCATACAAAGCTGCTTAAATTTCAACCACAGCGCAGCGATACTTTTCTTCTTTAGAAAATCCTAAAGAATTTGATTTGATAGACGTAGATGAATTTGAAATTGATTTTTTTGATTCCTACGTCGCTTTTTATCCCGCGTCCATGTTGAAGGCATCTTATCAAAATCAAGCAAGATTTCCTGCAAATCTGTCTGCGCGAGAACTGCTTGCATCTTCACTTGTGATGGAGTAAATCTCATGTTTCAGTCTAATAATGGAATCTCGTATTTCATCATTTCCATGTGAAATAATGAATGTGGCTTTGATACCATTTTTTTATGAATTAATCGGAAGATATTGACAATAATGAAATAAACAAAAACAAATAAGATCACCAAAATTTATGGAGACCCAATATGAGAAAAAATTACAGGTAGAGGAAGAAAATTTCACTATAATCAATAACAATTATGTTTATAACAAAATCTTAATATTTACAATTAAGAGCAAGATGTTGTATGAATTGTTAACTTAATACAAGTCGTGATTTATATATATAAACCCTAAAAATTAAGAATAAGAGTCTAGAAAACGCATCAAGACATGAAATGAGCTTGGGCCGAATAACCCTGTTGCGTGAACTACAGATTATCGTTAGGTGGGCGACAGCTCTGCTGCTCGAACGATAGGTTAGCAACAGGTCTCGAGAGAAACTATACAGGTACCGCTAGAGTGACCAACTAATGACAGGCTAGCGAAAATGCGACGACTTTTCTTTTGGATCCATAATTTTGATATTTTCAATATCACTTTAACCAAAACTTCAATACTCACTAAAATTTGGATCATACTTTGAAAGAAATTGAAACTAATAGATTAGTGTCAACTAAAAGCAATTTTTTGTGGTTGGTACGTCCGTAGTCCTTACCCATCACGCACAGTAATTGAGTATTTTAACATATGATAGTGGCATATTACATATAATCAACAAATCGAATGCTTCAATGGCTGGAAACACTGTCATCTCAAAGTGCCTTTGACACACAGGACATGAAATGGAACGTAGACATGTTTGTCACAAATGTCCACACTAAAGCTATGAAGGTTTGTGTTCGTTTGTTAAAATGTCCAGTCAAAGTGGAGATTGTCTTGCACTAGAATTATCTTTTAAAAATGTGATCGATAAGCTCCAATCGCACTGCATTTAAGTGATTTTATGTTTTATTCAACTATTTTTTTTTTTTTAGTGGTCCACGAAGTTGTTGCACTGATGGAGTGAGTGAGTAACATAATTATTCATACCTAAACATTTGGATAAAGCACTAGTGACTAATGCCCCTCTTGACGTGCTTTTTCGGCATTTTAAGGAGTTTCAAAAATTTCAACAATGTTGTATTAATAAAAAATTACCTACAACCTGACATATAGTAAATTTTGGTTTAGGACTAAGATAAGTTGGAAATTGGTTTCTCATTCATGCCCTCATTTACAACGTGGAAAATTACAATATTGCCCTTGTAAGATGTTAATTGTACAAATGCATTTGAGGTAGATTGGGGAAAAAAAATATTGCCTTAAAGTACAACTTACCATTCAAGTGATAAAATTATGTGTCACTCTTCAAGGCCCACCATACTATTGAAAACATTGCTTTCCATCCAAAATAATGGGTGTCAAACAAACACAAATTTAGAGTGCTTGATCCTACAATAAATTACAACTCCACTCTTTGATCGAAGTCGATTTTAGGGCCTGTTTGATTGGAGTGATTTTCTAGAGAAAAAACATTTTCTATTTTATTGATTTTTGGTTGTTTGATTGCACTTTAATTCCATGGAAATTGTTTTCTTCATTTGCTCCACACGTGCACCAATGCCTTGTTTTTGTTGAAAATCATTTCCCGCCTTTTAGGTGGGTTTTAGTTTTCCAGCTTTTTTTTTTTTTTTTTTTTTTTTTGCAATAGGAAATTTTTTTTAGAATCAACGGTAAACAAATTTATCACTTTTATTGACAATTTTCATGTAAAACAAAATCAAACGAATATCAAATTTTTTTTTTTCTGTTTGATTGGAGTGATTTTCTAGAGAAAAAACATTTTCCATTTTATTGATTTTTGGTTGTTTGATTGCACTTTAATTCCATGAAAATTGTTTTCTTCATTTGCTCCACACGTGCACCAATGCCTTGTTTTTGTTGAAAATTATTTCCCGCCTTTTAGGTGGGTTTTAGTTTTCCAGCTCTTTTTTTTTTTTTGCAATAGGAAATTTTTTTAGAATAAACGGTAAAAAAATTTATCATTTTTATTGACAATTTTCATGTAAAACAAAATCAAACGAACATCAAAATTTTTTTTTTTCTTTTTGACAATTCAAACAAATTTTATCACCAATTGTAAAAAAAAAATATTTTAAAAATAAACTATTTGCATGAAAAACAAAGTCAAACGAATTAGGTAAAAAATTATACCAATCAAACACAATTAATTACAATTCAATCTAAAACAAATTTTATGCAATTCAATTTCATACAATTCGTTTTTTTTTACCCAAATTCCACATTTACAATTAAACGGATCCTTAAAGTTAATTATTGTCACTACGTAGAGTTTGTATGTGAATTGACCTTTTGGGAGGGGAGGGGAGGGGGGGGGGGGGGGGCTAAGATTGTTGTGGAGGGTTGGAAGGTTGAGCCAATTCCGCCCCTAAATTTAAATTCCATTAAAGGTTCGTTTGATTGCAAAGGTAGAATTTAGGTGACAAGAAAATAAATTGTAGGGAATTGAATTGTTTAAATAATTTTTTTACTGGGAATTGTAATTAATTGTGTTTGATTGGTATAATTTTTCACCTGAAAAATATTTAAAGTTTAGTGTCCGTTTCACTTTATTTTTTTTATGAAAATTGTCCATTAAATGATAAATTTTTTTACAATTGGCTCTAGAATTTGTTTTCAAAAAAAATTGTATACCTAATACTATTCGTTTGACTTTGTTTTACATGAAATTTGTCCATTAAAGGAATACTTTTTTTTTTTTTTTACAATTGACTCTAAAATTTGTTCCTATTGCCAATAAAATAAAATAAAAAAAACTGGAATTGATTTTCCCACCAAAGTAGTGGGAAAGTGTGAGTGTGCAAAACCAAGAAAATGGAATTCCATGGGAAAAAAGTGGTATAAAATAACACAAAAAGGTGGAAGTTGGAAAACATTTTTCTAGTTCTAGTGAAAATTTTTAAAGCATCAAACAGGGCTTAAGGATAATTTAATTTATAATTTTGTTTGTGATTTTGATTTTTACCATAATTTTTCTTATAAATTAGGAGATGCAAATTAGAGTTTATATAGCTCATATTTGGTGCGTATAAATTTATTAGTATATTTTGATAAAAGTTGAAAAAATATGTTGTTGGAAAGTTGTGGATCTCAAAATATACGTCATTAAATTTAAGGAATAACTGCAACAGAAGCCCCAAACCTTTCCAACACTAGCAGACTTTTCTCAAACCTTTGATTTATTGCATCTGTCACCCCTAGCCTTTTCAAATGTTGCAGGTGAGACCCCAATGGATGGAAAACATCTAATTTACCATTAGTTGACAAAAAATTTGAATTTGACCACATTTTAAATATTTTTATAAAGGGCAAAATAATATCTTTTTACTTACCAAATTAAATAATTACATTAATTAAATAAATAAATCGAAAAAAAGAAAAAAAAGGGAAAATTCTGTATCTTCTTCCTCCCATCCCTTTCCCAACCTACCCAGCCCTGCTTGTTCTCACCCAACAAATCGCGAAGTCTCTCCATCTCTCTCACACAGTTCTAGAGCAAAAAAAGGGCAGAAGACACCCAAATCCAACCCTTCACATTCTCTCATCTTGAAACACGTTTTCAAGCAAGACCATGTGCATATATACATGTACCGTATAACATATACATACAAATCATAGTTCTTCAATTTCTATTTTAACCTAATTGAAAAATTAACATTTTCTTAGAGCTCAATTTCAATCTAAAGCGAAAAGATTACTGTACCAGAGAATTACCGGTAGAGTAACTGCTTAAGGAAGAATCAAGATTGAGAGTTTCAACTTTTTACAGGTGGCTTGCATATTGGTACTCGCCAATGGCGGAACCAGGATGTTAGAGTTGGAGGGTCCTAAAATGAAAGATATTGAGGTGAATGAGAGGGGTACGAGGGTTCTGCCCCCGATTTTTTTTTTTTTTTTTAGTTTAGGGTATAGCCCCAAAAAGGGTACACATAAAATATCATGAACTAAAGAAGTCTGAATCAGCAACAAACCTTAGCAACTGGAGCATTATCATCGATAAATGGAGCTGCAAGGTCTATGAAAGAAGTCTCACCAACACCCACTAACCAGCAATAGCAAAGGTCCAGACTGACAAACCGACTCCAATAAGCCTAAAATGATTGACACTACTAAATTCAAGTAAACAAAAGAACAAACCGAAAATTAGAAAAACAACATCAAACTATTAATACAATAACATTAGAAAATTCTGCTGATTCCCACCTTTCAATGCCATTATTAGGATAAGTCTGAAGACAAGGCATTGTAGACGTGAAAGGTAACCTGTGCAATTTCACAACTAATTAACATGAAGAGGGCAATAGAATTAAACATTCATAATGATTAAAGAACCTGTACAATTTGTGCATTTCATAAGCACTACAAAACATTCAAAAAAAATTAAACAGATAGATGCAAGAAAAGATTTTTACAAAATCAATCTAGCACAATCTATAAGCTTTAAATGCAACATAAATAAACTCAGTGCAACTCAAAGATAATAAATCCCTAAATCAATTTCTTATTTCAATTCATACCTAATAACATTCAATCAAATTTTCAAACTTGTGCACATGAATTAATGTTGAGTAGCTCAGTGGCTGAATGGTAATCAAGCCAAAGTAATCTAACAAACATGATAGGAATGCACTAGATTGGACTATAAAATCCAATTGTCTCACATGATGTGCAGATGGGTTGACATTACTGTCCATAAAAGTTCAATAACAGGGAACAAGAATATAAATTAAAATCTCTAAATTCCTAAATTCACATTTTCCCTAAACACTAAATCCACACTGTCCCTAAATCCCTAAATCAGAAAACAATATAACTAAAAATTCACATTGTCCCTAAACTCTAAATCCACACTATCCCTAAATCCCTAAATCAGAAAACAATAGAACTAAAATACATTGCAGAGACTAACAATAAGTAGTAAATAGCTAAAATCAAATGAAAATGTCAAATGTGACATACCTGCAAGCAGAGAAGACGAGAGTCGTGGGGACGAGAATCGGGATGACAGGGATTGTAGATCGTGGACGGTGGCAGTGGTTGTTGGCTGCCGGTTGCAGATGTAGGGACGAGATAACAAATATCGGGTTTCTACCGTTCTATGGTTGCTGGCTGTCGTTGGCAGTGGGAGAGGGAGACACTCGAAGTCGAAGATGTGAGTCGCAAGAGAGAGATAAGAGAGACAGAGGCTTCCCTTCTACGATTTTTGGTTGGGTACTTAGGTTTTTACGGTTTTGGATTGGGTACTTGGGTTAAATGGGTTGGGTTTCTAATTTTCTTTTTTTAAAAAAAATTTGGGTTGGAGGGTCTGCCCAAGTTCATGGACCTGCAACTTAAGAATTAAAGGGTCCGCCTAAAACAATTCTTGTAATTTCACACCAAAAAAAAAAAAAAAAAAAAAAAATCTGAAAACTGGAGGGTCACAAGACCCTGCGGGACCCCCTAGGTCCGCCTATGGTACTCGCTGTGTATTGTGAATGTGGTGGAGGAAGAGCCCAGAGAGGATAAAAATGGAGGTGTCAATACCTATTGATGTAACTAAGCCTAACCCTAATGGCGTAGAATTTGATAATTTGTATTTGGATATTAATGGTATTATTCACCCATGTTTTCACACAGAAGTCTAACCCTAATCGCGTAGAGCTTGCAAGTCGGTACATGTTGTGTACTATGGACTCAGATGGGAGGAAGAAGATGCAAAGTTTTCCCTTTTTCTTTTTTGTTTGATTTTTTAATTTAAGTAATGTAATTATATAATTTAGTAATAGAAAGTTACTATTTTTCCCTTTATAAAATATTAATAATGTGGTCAAACTCAAATTTTTGGCCATTGGGGCCTCACTTACAACGTTTAAAAATGTTAGGAGTGACGACTGCAACAAATCAAAGGTTTGAAAAAAGTCTGCTAGTGTTTGAAAAGTTTGGAGCCTCTGCTGCAAATATCCCTAAAATTAATTGTTGACTTTAACTTAAATTAAAATGTAGATTTTAATCTGTACTAGACATGGCCTTAATCATCATCTAAAAGTGAGAGAGTTAGAGAAAATAGGGTGTACGTATTTTTTCTTCTAAACTTTTTTTTTTTTAAATCATAATGAAAATTAATGTAGTGACGGACGAGAATGTAGTTTCATATTGAAATGAACCTCTATAAATTTTACGTATTCTTTTTTGTGCTTTTTCTTTAATACAATTTTATTGTTTTTGATTGTATAGAATTAAAATTTCTAATTTTCGACAATCAAGGCAATACATTTTGGTGCAATACGTGAATTAATACACATCGCAACAAAGTACCTGTCCTATCAACTTGTGTTCTCAACTCCATTTAGTGGTGGCAAATAAGTTTGTGGGCTCGGGCCACCAGAGCTCGGCTCGGCTCACTAGAATCGAGTTTAGCTAGGGCCGAGCTTCTTTTAGGACGACGGGCCAAGCCCGATCTGTCCCGTGAGCTCGAAAATATTTTTTAAAAATAAAAAAAATCTGGAATGTAGAGAGGAAAACAGACAGTCCGGCCAGGCCCGGCCCAGAAAAACCCCGAACTAAAGCTCGGGTCGAGCCCATTTTTTTGGACGAGCAAAAGTTCAGCTGGACTCGGGCCCGCAAAAAGCCCAAGCCTTGATTTTGGGCTTGCGAACCAATCCGGCCCAACTCGTTGACACCCCTAATTCCAGTTAGCCAAGTTAAGAGGAAATGGATAAGCCTACTGTCATTTCGATCGGATCAAATTGCGTACCACTATCGTATTGTCATCGCACGTAAACATTCTTTAAATCAAAGATTAATTAATGTAGACCCAATAATTGTAGTTACGTAAGTGGAAAATAGGAGGAAATAATCTAAAAAAATATTTTAAGTGACATCTTAGTAAACCATAAATTTATGAGTTGGTCCATTAATCATAGTGTCCATTAGTTATATTTTAATTACTCGACCCGACCTTTAATGAAAATTTGAAATATTTTAGTAGATGGAAATGATGAGACAATGACTTCCATTAACTAAGCTCCTAGTATTTGCCGCCGTAATTAATTTTAGGAAAGACTGTAGCAACATTCCCTAATTTTTCACTTTTTTACGGACTTTATTCTAATATTCACTTTGTGCCATTCATAATCTCCAAACTTTTCAAAAATATGCACTTGAAGTCCAAATTAATTTGACCGTTAGTTGACCAGAAAAGTCAAAATATAATCAATTTAACCAAATTAGAAATGGCGAAATGGTATATTTACCTTTTTCCAAATATTAGCAATTAAAAAAAAAAACAAGAATTCTTCTTCATCTTCCCATAGTTGCCGACACCACCACCACACCCAACCCCCACCTCCACACAAGCAACTAATCAGCTGCCTGCCAAGATTACCACCATTCCATAGCCTTTAGCCATCGCCCAAACCCACCTCCCAAATCCACCACCATTCCCCTGCCTTCAACCACCACCCAAATCATTCCATTGCTTTCAGCCACCGCCCAAATCCACCTCCATATCCGCCTTCCAGCCACTGTCTAAATCCAAATCCAAATCTAAATTCATCACCATTTTCCTGCATTTCTGCCATGCCTGTGGAGCTCATGATTGGCTGTGATGATCGTTGATTTTTGGTAACAAAAGAACCACGAAAAACATAGTCTTTCAACTCTACCGACCAATCTACAAATATTATAAGAAAACAAGACAAGCCTAGATAAAATTTCAAAATAAAGATGCAATCGTTGAACAGAAATAGTAACATACGAGATCTACAAATCAACTAAAGTTCAGCAAAAAAAAGAAAAAAAAAAAAGAAGCAAACCAAATAGCTAAAGCAAAGTTGCAGATGTAACCTTCAATTGGTGAATAAAGGGCTGAATGGGTCCCCGAGGCATAACTCAGTGGTGCAAAGGATATGAGTGAGATAATCTCAACTGAGCTGGCAGTCGCAGTGTGATGGTTCGATTCCTGCCTCTTACAAGGTATGAAATTGGACTCTTTGTGGATACCAATATGACAGCTTTTGTATTCTCACTTCCTGAGGCACATCCTGCTATTTACCTCCTCCACAATATTCTAGGGGCGAGGCGGTGAGGGACTCTCAAAGTTGGGGTTCAAAATTTATAAAGGGCTTAATTGAATAGATCTTGAGTTTTGTGCCAACTGATATTGGTGTCAAAAAGAGTACGATGAAAAGTACGGGAGAAAGTTTGGGGCGACTCCGAAATCATATGAAGGAAAGAAGATGGGTGAGTGGGGGTGGGATGGGGGGTGGAGGTGGAGGTAGGAGTGAGTAGGGCAGATTTTTTATTTTTTATTTTTAGTTTAATTGTTGTAATTGTCAATAATATATGGAAAAATGTAAATATACTATTTTTCCCTTTCTAATTTGTTCAAATTGATTAAATTTTGACTTTTTTGGTCAATTAACGACAATTTATCCATTTGGATTCCAGGTGCATATTTTTTAAAGGTTTAAGATTGTGGATGACACAAAGTAAATATTATAATAAAGTTTGTAAAAAAGTGAAAGGTTAGAGACTGCTACTGCAATTTTCCCTTAATTTTATTAATGCAATGTATGAACTCAGATGAAGACAAGAATCCTGCACGGTCAGTTCATATATATACTGTTGTTAGAAACATAAGACAGGAATATTTTCATTTAACATAAATTTATCCTAATGCTATCTTATTTTTCATTTCGGTTAAGCATCTTTGATAAATTTTAAATTGTAATTTAAATTGATCAAATATACATTTTTTATTTTTATATTTATCATTCACTTTTTACCTATACATGTTTGAACTTAGAATTTTAAACACTCCCAAAGAGGCATGTGCAGAATTCGTGGCAACATAAACACTAGGGTCCGTTTAATTGCAATGGTGAAAAATGGGTGGAAAGAAAATGAATGACAGAGAATTGAATTGAATATAATTTGTTTTAGAGGAAATTGTAATTAATGGTGTTTGATTGGTAAAATTTTTCACCTGACAAATTTTTCGTTTGGCTTTTTTCTTCGCAAATTGTAATTAAATGGATAAATTTTTTTACCGTTGACTTTAGAATGTATTTCAATTGCTTAAAAAAAAAGTCAAAAAGTTGGAAAACGTTTTTCCACCAATATGATGAAAAAACGTTTTCTATTTTTTGTGCATCAACAACTTGTACATTGAAAAACTTGGAAAACGTTTTCCCTAGAAAATTAGTGCAATCAAATAAGTGAATAGTAAAAAGCAGAAAATCGTTTTCCACCTTCCACGAAAATCTTAGGCTATCAAATACACCCTAATTGTATAATATACATTCTTTTATTTTATTCTAATTACATTTTTGTTATTTTCTCTATTTTATGTGTAAATAATGCATGTCTACTTGTAACTCCAAACAAAAACGACTCCATTCATATCCACCAAAAGAGGCATTAAAAGGAAAACTTTACAACTCACAATTCACTGAAATTAATTAGCCTCATCTTTACACCTTCACACTCCATATATTTCCGCAAAATCAGGCTCATATCACCGTGTCAAAAAAAAAAAGTGTTACTTTTTGTTATATTAAATGAGACCTTCATCACCATGGACACTTCTTTTTGCTCTTATCACAACACTGCACTAATAGTTACTACTAATTGATTGAAAAAAAAAAAGTGTTTATTGCATTCAGTCATTTTTTGTTGCTTGTTTTACCTTATTAAGTAATTTACTGTTTTGTGAAAAGACACTCCGAACACTGTTGATATTGAATTAAAATTAAAGTTTAGAATTGTCTGATATTCGATGATATTTTTCTTTAACGAGTTATCAATCAACATGTTTTTATCTCTTTTTGCTGCATCATATTTGATAAATGAATTATGCACACTTATTGAAGTTACAAAACATGGATAATTGTGATAAGTATGAAGAAATATGACTTAATTCAGTGTAAATTGTGTTTACAGGACAATATCGATGGATATAACGAAAAAAAAATATGTGAAAACAAGTGAAAAAAGACCAAAATAGATGAAAATGAAAGTTCAAGGACCAAAATGCAAACAACCAAAAGTTGACCCGAATGAAAACGAGCTAAATAATAAATTGGTGAAATCATGATATACTAGAAGAAGGAGAATGAAGGAATAAGGCCAAAATATGAGAAAACATAATTCAGGGATCAAAACGACAAACTTTAGAAGTTTGTTATACCATGCGGTTACATAGTATAACAATCCATGCGGTTGCACAATGGAAGGCAGGAAATTCAAGGACCAAATTCTTTGAACCATGTGGTCACACGATTTTTATTCGGCGGGAGAATTCTGATTTCCTTATTCGATTCAACCACTTAAGAAAAGGATTATGGGGATGTGTTTTATAACCCTAAGAACGTTCAGAAAGGGGCCTATGCAGTTTTTATCCATGAAGAGTAATTTTGAAGGAGAAACATGGGGTAAGAACGCGAAGAAACATCACGCAATCCGACGAATTCCTTCAAGCTTGATTCGGGTGATGACGTTTCGTCAACTATTATTTTGTTTTCTTCTTTTTAGCATGTTAGACTAGATTTTACGGTACTAGAAGAACGATGAACCATGTAATGTGATGTTTTAACTTCTCGTTGCCTTTGGAATCAGGAAGTAGTTCTTCTGCAATAATTTGAGTTGTCTTGGATGCACTTTTCGTGGAGACGATGATCTAGAATCGATCATGATAGTCGACGAGGTGGCGTAATACTTCCTCGCCTCGTAGAATCTAACGGTACATTTTTACTTAGTTGATAGTCGTGTGGCAACTAAGTAAGCTGGGATATAAAGTTCTCTTATAAAATCTCTATTTAATATAGATTGCACTAAAACGGTTGCAACATAAGCTAAAATAGAAAATGTATGCAAAAGTTCATCTTCAATAAAAAAAATGTTTAGGACTTATATGATGCGTCATAATAAAATAGATATTGTCAAGAAGACTCCCTAGATAAAGAGGATTGCCTAGACGGAGTGAATAACCAGTTTCTTATTTTTCTCTCCTGTTTCTTATTTTTTTCCTCATATTAAATATACACTAGTGATGAAATTTAAATTATGGACGAAATCTACCGAAGATGAAATTTGAATTAGGCCGTCTATTAATTAGACATTATGTCACATAGATCAGAAGCATTTTTATTTAGATGTCACCTAAATTGCAATGTATAGAATGCACGTGATCGACTCTTATCTTCCTCCATCGAGTCCAAATCGGATTCTGATTGTACCACATATACAGATTATGTTTTTCTTCATTTTTTTAGTGACTTGAGAATTTTTTAGTGGGTAAAATTGTAATCTTAGCACCTTAATTTTCCTTATTTTTTCTTTATGAATTGTTCCAAATGTAAAATTTTAGCCCCCATCAAATTAAATATCATTTTTCTCTCTCCTATATTTTAATCACACAATATTCCATAAAATAATATTACACATAAATCGAAAAAAAATTCATTTTTTTTCAACTACCCATTCTAAAAAAAAACAATCGCGCTACACGACCCGCAAGGATGACCGCGGGATGACACCACACACACATGGGGGTCGAGATTATTTTATTCGCATGAGACCCACACATCCCATGTGAGGGTGCGGTCATCGGAGATGTCAACCGTGGTGGCAAAGTAGCTTAATTCAAAAAAAAAAATACTATCCCACACATTAAAATTTGAAATAATGGAGCCAAACGGGGGCTTGGTTTGTGTGGTAAAACTTAGCCCTTGTTTGAGCCCCAATGTATTGTTTTTCATATTGCTAAAAAGTTAAACTTAATTCTTTATGAAATAATACAAAAGAGTATTATTTTTCCTACCAAATTTGAGGGACTTGGAATGAGTGAAATTTTCAATGATTGTACTAATTTTTCCTATAGTGGAAATTTTTTATACTTCATAAATTTTTTTTTAAAGCTTTTTATATTTTTCTGTCTGCTGTTTTTTCGAACAAAGATCCCGTAAACAGAATAAAGTGAATTTGTCTCAATTCTCAATCCACATATCCCATTACTGATTATAAAGCAAGATTATTATCCTAGCTTTTTATTGCTTTCTGATTAGTTGCTTTCTTGATTTAGCTCAATTATATATCCCTTTTTTCTTTATTGCTGGGCTTATTAAGGGGGCGGTCTTTTCGTGTTTCAGTTTTATGTTTTGAGTTTTGAATTCGTTTTGTATTTTGTGTTTTGGGTGTCCATTTTGAAATTGTTGAAAACTCTTTCTTTTTGTCGTTTTGAAAAAAATATTTTTCAATCCGTATTTTTTGAGTTTTGGCAGATTTGTGAAAAAAACAGCCAAAACGTAAAAAAATTGTTTTCTGTTTTCTTCACAAAATTTTCAACCGTTTTCAAAAACTCATTTTCGAAAATGGAAAAGAGAACGCGTTTTCAATGTTTTAAAAAATCGAAAACGGAAAACGGCCCAAAAAAGAGCAAAGAGAACGCCCCCCTTATTTACTGTTTTGTGTCTTTTCTTTTAATATAAGAAATTGCAAAATTGTAGGCAACAAACGTTGTTATTGAATTAATGAAAATTTGAAGTCGTTCAAATATTCAGTCATATTCTCTACATTTCATGTTTAAAATCAACGAGCTCTCAATCAATATGTTTTATATCATTTTTGTCGCATCAACTAAAGTATATGAAATTTAGGCATGTTATTCATTTGGCACGAGAATAACGATAGCATTGTCTCAATCTTTGACTGGACACTAGATGAAGAGCAATTGAAGGATCAAAATTACCTAAATAACTCGACTTTTATATTCTTTTCTAATTCCATTAGCGTTAGCTCGATGTTTATGTATATGTTTAACGGTTTGAATTTAGATGATCAAAATGATCTAAATTGTTGAAAATTATAAACCACAATTCTATTCCACTGAAAGCAATCAATTTGAAGAAACTGAAATAAAAATTAAATAATACACAATATTTATAGAGGTTCCGTCTTCATATGAGATTACGTTCTTTTCCTTCATTGCAGTAATTCATTATGATAAAAAAAAATGTTTACAAGAGAAAATCGCACACATATCTTCTCCAACCTGTCTTTATCTATTTTTGATGATAATAATAAACCCTAATGACGACTTCCTATTTATAAGATAAATTAGGGTAAAATCGAATTTTACACTGACTCCAATTCTTTAATAAAATTTTCAAGAACACAAATTCCAAAACAATCTTTAATAAAATTTTGGTCCAGGGGCTTTGTGCCTCGCACCCCCGAGAGGGGGCCTCTTGCCCTCCTTCGAACCCCTACGGCGATTTCATCGTGAAGAGATCGATTATAAAATGATAGTAATTAGACTCCACAACTTTACATAAACAAATTAATACTATATTCAATCTTTGGTGAATAATCATTCGTCATGATAATCTCTTTAATTAAAAGTATGAAATAGTCGAGCCAACATCACATACAATTTTTTAAACAAATTAGGACGAACTGCAACAAGACGTCGTGGCTAACTTTACATCTCCAGTCACAAGTCATAAGCAAAGTAAGAATTTTTTATCATTATCAACTTGGTACGAATTTTTTTATCATTATCAACTTGGCTGCATTAAGATTAAGTGCTAAAGGCTAAAGCAAGCGAAATATTTAACGATGGATTATTGTCAAAAAAGTTTGTGTTCCCTTTTTTAAAGTTTCAGGTTATTGACTGAGGCCGAGATAGATCCTGACATCAGACTCATCCCAACGCTTTTTGGATTGAAACCTGAATTGCGCAGAATAGAGCTAACTTCTTTATCCAAAAATAGTGTATGTTTCTTTTTATTTTGGTATTGGTTTGTCTTGAGAGCAACATAAATAACTTCTTCTATCCAAGATTTGGACCATGGACAATAACTACACTAAATCAAAGTAACCATATGATTTCTCAGCTTCAAGAGCCGATAGGGAAGAATTTATATACGATTTCTTTTATAAATAAATTAAAATAAGTAGTGAATTTTGGAATAGTATCTAGGGGCGAATCATATGGGTTCAAATGAACCTCACTTTTTTTTTTTTTTTTTTTCCAGAAAATAGTTTTTCTGACTTTTTTACGACCTACTTTGATGCACTCATTATGGGATGTCAATTGAAGTCGAAACATTGCATTTTTAATACATTTTCGAAGTGTTCATGGTCTAGTAAAAGTTACCATTTCGAAACGACTAACTGTAGGAAAAATTTCGATAATATACTAACTTTTAAAATCCGTTGATGATCGTATACTATTCAAATCCGCAAATCGCCTACGCCATCTAAAAGCTGACTTCGAAAATTATATCATAGTTATATTGAATGGTTCAAACGAATATCGGAAATAGTTAAATATACGTCAAATATATGTCTTAAAAGAAGTTTCTAACTTGTATTTTCTATAAAAAAAAAATTCAATTATTTTATTAACGTTTATTATTTTTGCACGATAAATTTTTCAATATAATTTACATCATTTGATTAGGAAATTTTACATGGAATATGACAAAAAAATCTTGGATCATTATGGATTAAATATATTTTAAATTACTTTCGCATTAAATTTTAATTTTATTTCAATTCATTTACTTCCTACATTCAATTTAATATACTCATTGTCAGCTCAACATCTGTCAACGAAATGGTAAACAAAACTTCACAAATAACAAAATCCATTTAACAATATTGATAATGATATAATTATAAGACATTTTCAAAGTATCAAAATGAGTATTAACTTATTTTATTTTATATTTTATATATATATATATATATATATTTTAAATTACACTTTAAATTTTTTATCCCACAATACAAAAAGTCTGAGTCGGCCCCTAATAGTATTTATAAAAGATAATTATATTTACACAACAATTTTTTATATCTACACCACATTTTAATTACAAGAAAGGTTTCCAATATTTGCTCACTTTTGCTTTATATCCTCAACTTTTTTCTAGTCGCATTGTCATTCTTAATTTTCAGTTAATTAACATATTTTGTCTCTAATTATGATTTTTATCCAAATATTCTCTTTACATCCAGAGAAAAGATGGACAAATATTTTGTTTAATTTTTGTATTAGTTATTTATTTTTATTATAAAAATATGAGAGATAAATATATCTTTTTAGCTCTCATAACAAATATTTTGGACAAAAATCGTCCTACAGACAATATATAAAAATTAATAGAGGGTTGAAATTAAAAAAAAATTAAAAACAAGTTGAGAATATAAGTGTAAAAATAAGAAAAAAAATTATGGATATTCATTGTAATTAAAATATAGTGCACGTAGTTAACAAAAACTGTTGTGTGAATATATTTACCCATCTATAAATCCATTGAAATGCATGGGTTAAAATTTTGTCAAATAGATGCTAATAAAACATGTATTGGTGCTATTGTACTTTTTGTTATGCAATAACTGATAGGACTAAATATTATAATATATAAAATTTTAGCAATTGTTTGAGCCCTATTTTTTTTTCATCAAAATATATTCTTGAACAGTGATTTGATCTCATTTCAATAATACATTTTTCAATAAAATAATATTACATGCAAATCCAAAACTTTTCTTTATTTTTTAACCATACATTCTCCATCATAACACTATTGCAAAATGCATTTTTTGAAAAAGAAAAATGAGGCTCAAACAAGTGATTAAGCTATTGTTGGGCAACTATTTAATTTATAAATATAATCGCTCAATATACTTTTTATTCACACATTACGTGAAACTCGCAAATTATATCAACTCATCAATCCAATGTTGAAAAGTAAAATCTCACAAGACAAAAAAAAAAAAAAAAAAAAAAAAAAAAAAAAAAAAAAACAGACGCAACATTAACAAAAACACAAAACGAGCCAAGAAAAAAACACAAATTTAATGCAGTTTAATAAAATTCCAAATGATCACACAAAAAGAAAACTTTATTTGATGAAAAAATCACGCCATATAATATTTTTCACACCCACAAATTCTCTCTTTACCAAATTAGAACATCAAACGTATCACAAACCACGCGTACACATTCTTTTTCTAGTTTTTTTTCTCATTTTCTCTCCAACCTTTCCTCTCTCTACCACAATCCAATTAGCTGCCAAAAGCTTTCTGCCGACGTATACTATGTTTGGTCAATGTGCAAGTATATATTGAAATTTCATGCCAAAGTCATCTAATTGCAATGGAAGTCCTCTTCTAATTACAAAAAAGTCAACTCCCCTACTCTATGGCCTCCACTTTTTAAATTCATTTTCAATCACACATTTTATAAAATTTACAATTTTTTTTTTACTTTTCAATCAGACGTTTCATTAATTTTTATCAAAATCTACAAAAAAAATCTGATTTTTAACCAAAAGAAATGAGGTTTAAATGTATAAGGAATAATTTTCTTTTAATATAATATTTTATTTTCATCTGAGCATATAGATTCTAGTAAGATCGGATTTAGTATTAATCTCTAATTATTCACTAATTCCTATTCTCTCAATAAGACCAACATTTCAATACACAAAACATGGCTATAGTAGCAAGGCCAAAAGACAGTTCATCCAATTTATCGAATTTTTAATGAAAAATTCTAGATGAACAAGGCCTGAAGTGGCGGGACCTCAATCACTGATCTGAAATTTTGAATTTCAGATGAATTTAGATCAGGGGCTGAGGCCCCTGTCAATATTATTTATAACATTAGTTCACACCTTATTACGCTTTTTTATTTGAATTAATCACAATTCACAACTCCCAAATTTTGCAGACATTACGCGTTAAATAGCGTCATTTAGTAAAATGTTGGCATGCAGGATTTAACACTGATATTTTTAACGGAGTACCATTAATGTAATAGTTGGAAAAGTTAAGTGAGAAAATAACTTCAAGGGCCATTGGCATAATTAACCAGTTGTTGGATGTCAAGTCAACTGCATGAATTTCTATCCATTTTTGCTATGAGACAAATCTCAGCTTAGTAAAAGCATGTTCTTTTATTTGACGATTAAAATGAGGTGGTTATAGGTAAATGTTTGTGCTTTTTCGCTTTCGTCCCTTACTTATTCATTGCGCTTTAGCGTGTTGGCAGTGAAAACCATCCTTCTGCTATATATATACCCATCGAGCGAATCTTATTCAAGACAGCTAGTGTCTCTACTAAGCAAAGATAGAGATAGTAGAAAATCTCCTTGATGCTCAGTTCTTCTTCTTAAAAGTTGCTAACGAAGAACTTGCATTAGGCACTGAGCTCAATTAGAAAATGACAAAACTGGGAATGAAAATGAATATGAAGAAGAATAGTTCTATTTGGTCAATTTTCAGTCATGCAGATGGGTTTGATATTTTCTTGATGATTATGGGATTCTTGGGAGCAGTTGGTGATGGGATTTCAATTCCATTAATGACGTATATCACTGCAAAGCTGATGAACAATATTGGTGCTCAGAACTCCTCAATTTTTAAATATTTCACGGAAGTCGTCAATCAGGTTCCTTCTATTTGTTCTTCTATTTGATCCAAATGTGACTTATATTTTTGTAGCTCAGTGGTTAATTTTGGAATCTGTTGCCTTATACACGTGAGTTCGAATTCAAGTCATTACAATTTCACTTTTCTTCTTCCTTTAACAATTGGTCCTTAAACTTTGAATAGTCACTCACTATCGCAGTTGCCTTACGTGACATACATGTGGCGGTTAGTGATTGGATATGCGAGGTAAGAAAAAACTACCACATTAATACATCAAATCACAAACCGTGATGTAGGATGTGACGCTGGGCGACTACCGCAGTGAACGACTATGAATAACATTACTCTAAACTTTAGCACATATAGAAAATACATCCTCAACCTATAGAAAATAGTCAAATACATCCTCAACCGCTTCCACATTAATTATGATTATAGGAGCAAAGCAATTTTAAGACAATAGCAAAGAAAGCAAAAGTGATTCCCATAGTAGCGGCGAAGCGAAATGGGAGCAACCTAAACCTTGAAAATTGGGTTGGGGGGAGAGCTATCCAATTCCTACTGCTAAGGATAAGTAAGTAAACAAGAGGAGACTTTCTTATTCTAACTAAAAAAGCATAGGAAAACGGCACTTTCGTATCCTATCATTCAGTTCCTCATTATTTTTGTTGTCGGTACAGACAGCTTTCATAATTAATGACACCTTGAATTAAAGCCCTGTCTGACAACCATTATAAAGAGAAATTTGGGGAAAATGATGTTTTGAATAATGATTTATTGAAGAATGCATGATTAAAAAGTAGGAAAAAGTTTGGAATTTAGGCGCTGAATAATTTATTATGTGAACGTGTGATTGAAAATGAATATGAAAAATAAAAAGTTTTGTTTCAATGGGAGACAACAGGAGCTAAATTTATGGAACGTCATTTTCGTGTGTATAAATTTATCACTCTAGTAATTTAAGCTAAATCACAATTTTTACAATGTAAATGACTAAGCAAATTATCTTAGTTTGTTTCCTTATTTGCATCATCTAATTGGCAAAGTTGCGAATTGGTATAGTTCATGCCATGCTAATATTGTCACCTGGAATTGGATTTTTTCGGTGACAGAATGCATTGGGTTTCTGTTATCTGGCTTGTGGGCAATGTGTTGCTTGTTTCCTTGGTAGGTCTCCTTTTACCCTTGATTATACTATAGCCCATTAAAAGGAAGGTTTGAAATTGAATCAAATTTAAATTTGCTTTTCTCTAGAGGGTTATTGTTGGACAAGAACAGCCGAGCGACAGGCTTCACGTTTAAGAACAAGTTATTTGAAAGCAGTGCTTAGGCAAGATGTAGGCTACTTTGATTTGCATGTGACCTCTACAGCAGATGTCATAGCAAGCGTTTCCAGCGATAGTCTTGTAATTCAAGATGTCATTAGTGAAAAGGTTGGTTGATCTTGTTTCTTTTAATTCGTATGATATGTTTGAAAGATATGCTAATTAATTAGGTGGTTGAATTCAAAACAAATCAGGTTCCAGTTTTTTTGATGAATTCCTGGACTTTTGTGGGGGCCTATGTAATGGCCTTCTTGATGGTCTGGAGGCTAGCGGTTGTTGGACTTCCGTTTGCGGTATTACTTGTGATACCAGGTTTGATTTACGGAAAATCTCTGATGGGCATTGCACAAAAGATTAGGGATGAGTACAGTAAGACGGATACAATTGTGGAGCAGGCTATTTCTTCCATTCGAACAGTTTACTCATTTGTAGCGGAGAGCAAGACTCAAGCTGAGTACTCTGCCGCCCTTCAAGGGACTGTAAAATTGGGATTACGGCAAGGTTTAGCCAAAGGATTGGCTATTGGTAGTAATAGCATCGTCTTTGCAATTTGGTCTTTCATTTCTTATTATGGTAGTACTCTGGTCATGTATCACGGCGCTAAAGGAGGAACTGTCTTTGCAGTTGGTGCCACTATTGCGATTGGTGGATTGTAAGGATTTTCTTCCATTTCTATACTTATATCACCGTTCTTATTTTTTGACATCAATACTATTGCCCAATTAAGCATACCAAGTTTATGCATTTACTAGTCATGGTTTTTGTTTCTCGTGGAACAGAGCATTGGGTACTGGTTTGTCTAGCCTTAGGTACTTCTCCGAAGCAATTGCAGCTGGAGAACGCATAGTGGAAGTCATATCAAGAGTGCCGAAAATTGATTCAGACAACAAGGAAGGCCTAGCATTACAAAATGTTATGGGAGAAGTCGAATTTAAACACATTGAATTTGCTTACCCATCGAGGCCTGAAAGCATTATTTTCAGAGATTTCAATTTAAGAATCCCAGCAGGAAAGACAATGGCATTGGTTGGAGGAAGTGGGTCTGGAAAGTCGACAGTGATTGCTCTATTGCAGAGATTTTATGATCCACTCAGTGGTGAAGTTCTTCTTGATGGGGTTGCCATTGATAAGTTGCAACTGAAATGGCTAAGATCACAAATGGGACTGGTCAGTCAGGAGCCAGCCTTATTTGCTACCACAATTAAAGAGAACATACTTTTTGGTAAAGAGGATGCATCTTTTGAAGAGGTTATTGAGGCTGCCAAAGCTTCTAATGCTCATAATTTCATTACTCAATTGCCTCACGGTTATGATACTCAGGTTTGCCTCACATGTCTTCTTATTCCTTGCTTTTGTTATTGATAAATCACTCTTATGATCGCTTTCGCAATCCTTAATTTCTAATTTTTCCACAATTCAACTTATTTTAAATTGTTGATGTGGTGTTCCCACCTTTGATCATCCACTAAACTATCAGAATTTTCCAGATTATTTTGTGTTCAGTACCTTTCTTATTGCATTATCAGAGCTCATTCCTGCTAGTAGGAACACTAACATTTAAAATGTATGCAGGTCGGCGAGAGAGGAGTACAACTATCTGGCGGGCAGAAGCAAAGAATTGCAATAGCAAGAGCCTTGATCAAGGAACCGAGAATTCTCCTACTTGATGAGGCAACCAGTGCTCTAGACTCTGAATCGGAGAGAGTTGTTCAGGAAGCACTTGACAAGGCTGTGGAAGGACGCACCACCATCGTCATAGCACACCGTCTTTCCACCATCCAAAACGCTGACATCATTTCTGTTGTCCAAAGGGGAGAGGTCATGGAGATTGGCTCACACGACGAGCTTATTGAGGATGAAAATAGCTTGTACAGTTCGCTTGTCCGTCTGCAGCAAACTGAAAACAAAAAAGAAACCGCAAATGTTAATAGTGTTGCTGCATCAACATCCACTGCAAACGATATTCAGAACTCAGATAGTAAAAGATTATCAATTGTTGGTGAGGCCAGTACAGGTAACACCGCAGCGCCAAGCCAAGGAGCGAAGATTGCAACAATTTCAAGTGATCAAGTTTTACCCGTGCCTTCATTTAGAAGACTACTGGCTATGAATTTGCCCGAATGGAGGCAAGCGATATTAGGATGTATAAGCGCAATGCTATTTGGTGCAATTCAGCCAGTTTATGCATTTGCCATGGGATCACTGATATCTGTGTACTTTCAGACGGACCACAGCATAATTAAGAAAAAGACGGCAATATATTCTTTGAGTTTTCTTGGGTTGGCAATCTTCGCACTATTTATCAACATTTTCCAGCATTATAATTTTGCTGCCATGGGAGAGTATTTGACAAAAAGAATCAGAGAGAGAATGTTTTCAAAGATACTCAGTTTTGAAGTTGCTTGGTTTGATCAGGATGAGAATTCCACTGGTGCTATTTGCTCTAGACTAGCCAAAGATGCCAATGTGGTAAGTTCATTAACTACTCTTCTATAATGAAGTAATAAATTTTGTCTGCTAAGAGAGAAAATATTGCAAATTATTTTCTTCATTATCTTTTTAATTGATTTTCTGCTACAAAATGCATACTAGTAGTTATAGCACGTGCTATGTTGACGAGATCAGTTCTAATAGAATTCATTTTAACTTCTTTCCCAAGATCGAAGAAGTAAGTAAATGTCCAAATCTTTCAAGGGGAGAAATCTTGCCCTTTTTGGGTTCCAGGATCTTAAAATTTCAATAAAGAAATTTGCATTTTGATGGCTGAGCAGTGTTTTATATTAGGATTAGCCAAATGACCCTCAAAATGCCCTATTAGATGGAGATTGTGTCTTCAAAATAGAGTAATCTGTTTGGAATCTATTAAATAGCATCTTTTAACACTTCTTACCATCTGGGAACAAGAACCAAGTACCATCTTGCATAGTCCTATGTGTTTGAGAAAAGCTCAGTGCAGTGCATCTGTAAAATGGAGGATGCTTCAAGTACCATATCTTATTATCTTATATCGAATCTAATAACAAATTGGTGTCTCACATTTCTACAGGTCCGGTCGTTGGTGGGCGATAGGATGTCACTTCTTCTCCAAACTTTTGCAGCAGTGACCATTGCTTGCACCATGGGATTGATTATAGCCTGGAAGCTCGCATTGGTAATGATAGCAGCTCAGCCCATTATCATAATTTGCTACTATTGCAAGCGTGTCCTGCTCAAAAGCATGTCCAAAAAAGCCATTAAAGCCCAGGATGAAAGTAGCAAGCTTGCAGCGGAAGCTGTTTCCAATATCCGTACTGTCACGGCCTTCTCCTCCCAAACAAGAATTTTACAGATGCTCGAGAAATCCCAAGAAGGCCCACAAAAAGAAAATATTCGCCAATCATGGTTTGCAGGTATAGGACTCGGGACCTCTCAAGGCCTCATGACATTAACATGGGCTTTGGATTTCTGGTATGGTGGTAAACTGGTTGCAGAAGGCTTCATGGGATCAAAAGCACTGTTCCAAACTTTCATGATCTTGGTGAGCACAGGCCGTGTTATAGCCGATGCTGGGACTATGACAAATGATCTAGCTAAAGGTTCCGAATCAGTTGGATCAGTTTTTGCAGTGTTGGATCGGCGTTCCTTTGTTGAGCCAGAGGATCCAGAAGGCCACAAACCTAGTAAGTTAACTGGACATGTGGAGTTGCAAGATATTGATTTTGCCTACCCTGCAAGGCCCAAAGTGATGATCTTCAAATGCTTTTCAATGATAATCGAAGCCGGAAAATCAACAGCATTAGTTGGAGAAAGTGGCTCTGGAAAGTCAACCATAATAGGTTTGATTGAAAGATTTTATGATCCAATTAAAGGAGAAGTAAAAATCGACGGCCTAGATATAAGGTCATATGACCTAAGGTCAATGAGGAAGCATATTGCACTTGTAAGCCAAGAGCCCACATTATTTGCTGGTACCATACGTCAAAATATCACATATGGAGCATCAGAACACGTTGATGAAGCTGAGATCATCGCTGTAGCTAAGGCAGCAAACGCCCATGATTTTATTGCAAGTTTGAAGGAGGGGTACGATACATGGTGCGGCGATAGAGGGCTACAGCTATCCGGCGGGCAGAAGCAGCGAATTGCAATAGCACGTGCCATTTTGAAAAATCCCGCGGTTTTGTTACTAGACGAGGCCACAAGTGCGTTGGACAGCCAATCGGAGAAGGTGGTGCAAGATGCACTTGAGCGTGTGATGGTTGGGAGGACCAGTGTAGTTGTGGCACATAGGCTAAGTACCATACAAAATTGTGATATGATTGCTGTTTTGAGCAAAGGAAAAGTGGTAGAACAAGGAACTCACTCTTCCTTGTTAGCTAAAGGGCCAAAGGGAGCGTACTATTCATTAGTTAGTCTCCAAAGAACTCCTAGCACCCAATCAATTAATTGATTTCAATGTCTGTTATTTGAGCACTTAATATTCTACTAAATTGTAAATGGAATGATATTATAATGACTTTCTCATTCCATTAAATTCTACTGTACAGAGTATATTGCAAATGTAATGAAAATAATGTTCAGTTTGTGGAGTTCTCTTTGTTCGATAACTTCTATCTTAAGATCCACATTCACAACTTTTGCTCAAAACTCCACGACATCGTGACGAATTAATCAATTGAAAGATAAGCCATTGAATTTTCGTGTGTAATTTTTTTTTTTTTAGTGATCGAATGCCCCCAATTAATATATTAATGCAACCTTTAGCACATTTGTTACCTCACTAATACATTAATGCAACATTTCAATTTTGTGACATCAATTAAATAATAACCTAATGAATGGATTATAATGTAAATCATGAAGATTAATATGAGCTTTGTTAATGAAAAATAAAAAATTGCTTTTGTTACGAGTGATTCAATATGGTCAGCCTTTTAAACATTCAACAGAAATTGTAAATAACTCGAAAAACAGTAAAGAAAACACAAGAAATTTCGCCCTAAGGCAAGAGGTTCGGAACAAAGTTCCTAATCCCCTTTTGAGCTTCCACCACCGGAAGAATATCACTATAAATCAGTCGATCTGTCCAATACAAAGTATCATGGCACTCAGGCGAAATCACACAAGATTTCTCTCACAAGAACCCTCACTGTACATCACACGATTCACTCCAGAATGGTGAATCAAACGCCTATATATAACACTCAAGCTACATACATCAATGGCTGAATATTATCACACAAAGTGACGGGCTTAATATTCTCAGATTTGAACCAGAGAAGACAAAGAGAATGTAGGGTTAGAGAGAGGCGAAGAGACTGTCGAGAGTTATCTCTCAAACCCTAATGTCAAATATAAATTGAAGGCACTAGAACATCCTTCATCCAACGGTCCAAAAGAGAACGCTTGCCGAGATCAGGAGCATCCGTTCTATATACCAAAGTCGTGTTCTCTATAACACGTTTTTACCAAGAACTAACACAGCTCCAATGGACAGAATGAGAACCGGCCCAACAAGCCCAGTCACATAAAGATTTAGCCCAATCATCATTGTGCCATTCTCCACATTCTCCACCTTGGTACAATGATTTCTACATCATTTATAGTGATATCCTCAGACATGGTATCATTTGCTCTTGTACCTGCAAAACACAATTAACAGGAATTAATATTTAGTTGACTTAAACAGTCAGAAAATTTATTTAAAGGTAGTACTTTAGTGCCAGCATCAGCAGGATTACAATGGGTAGAAATCTTTTCCAGTTTTACAACTCCTTGAGAGATTACATCTCTTATAAAATGAAATTTTACATTAACATGTTTAGACCTGTTGTGAAAGACTGGATTTCTACTCAAGTATATTGCAGATTGACTATCAGAGTGTAGGACAACATCATTAATGAACCCAAATTCATTCAGCAACCCTTTTAGCCAGATGCCTTCTTTTATAGCATCGGTTGCAGCTATGTATTCAGCTTCAGTAGAGGATAGAGCCACAATCTTTTGTAATTGAGATTTCCAGCTTATACAAGAATTACATAAAGTATATACATAGGCAGAAGTTGATTTTCTGTTGTCCCTATCACCTGCATAGTCTGAATCTGTGTAACCCCTCAGGATAACACCTTCAGACTGTTTTCTATACACAATGCCTAAGTTACAGGTTCCTTTTATGTACCTGAGAAGCCATTTCATGGCTTCCCAATGGACTTCACCAGGGTTAGACATGTATCTACTCAAAACACTTATTGAAAAAGCCAAATCAGGCCTGGTGCTGATCATTAGATACATAACAGACCCTACAGCATTAGAGTATGACACTTTTGCCATTCTTTTAAACTCATCTTCAGTTTTGGGACATTGATCATTTGAAAGTTTGAAATGATTTGCTAATGGCAAACTTACACTATTTGCATCAAGCATAGCAAACTTTTCAAGTAGTTTTAAAACATAAGTTTTTTGATTGAGACTTAGTGTGCCTTCTCTTCTATTTCTTTTAATTTCAATACCTAAAATCTTTCTTACAGGACCTAAATCCTTTATTTCAAATTCTGATTTTAGTTTGTTTTTGATTAACTCTATTTCCTTTATGTCATGACTTGCTAAAAGCATGTCATCCACATAGAGAAGGAGATAGAGTGAATTCTCACCTCCACTATCCTTACAATAGAGACAGGTATCAAAATTGCTTCTTTGAAAGCCAAGTCCAAGTACAAATGTGTCAAACCTCTTGTACCATTGTCTTGGAGCTTGTTTTAAACCATATAAAGATTTTTTAAGAAGGCATACTAAGT
Organism: Osmanthus fragrans; assembly: GCA_019395295.1. Taxonomy (NCBI): domain Eukaryota; kingdom Viridiplantae; phylum Streptophyta; class Magnoliopsida; order Lamiales; family Oleaceae; genus Osmanthus; species Osmanthus fragrans. The sequence continues at coordinate 1,141,132 of CM033352.1, read as the reverse complement.
TAGCATTTTTATTTATTTCAAAATCTTTTGGTTGTTCCATAAAAATTGTCTCTTCAAGATCCCCATTTAAAAAGGCAGTTTTAACATCCAATTGATCCAATTCCCAATTAAACTGTGCTGCTAAGGCTAGAATAACTCTAACAGTTGTAAATTTTACAACTGGAGAGAAGATTTCATTGAAATCTACTCCCTCTTTTTGAGCAAAGCCCTTAGCAACAAGTCTTGCTTTGTATCTAATGTCACTTTCATTCTTTTCACCTCTTTTTATTTTGAAAATCCATTTACAGTCTATAACCCTTTTATCTCTAGGTCTTTTAATCAAAGTCCAAGTTTTATTCTTTTTCAAGGATTCCATTTCATCATTCATGGCATCAAGCCAATGTTTAGAGTCCTTGCTGCTCACAGCATCTTCAAAGGACTCAGGTTCATTATCAATTAACCCTTGAAAGGTCAGAAGAGAGATTTCATCATCAAATCTGATAGGAGGTCTAATTTCTCTTCTCTCTCTATCTCTAGCAAGTTGATAGTCATTTAAAGGTTGATTAATCTCAAGTTCAGATTCAGATTGATCATTTTCTTCATTATTATGGGTCTCAACATCATTATTATCAATCTGATCAGCCTGCAGATTATCATGAGTAACCTGCTCCACCTCAATTTCAATTCCCTTTTCTTCATTTTCAGTCTGACCTTTTTCTAAAGCATTATTTTCAGATTTCAAACAGGGCAGATCATTCTCATTAAATATGACATTTCTACTTATAATGATCTTATAGCCTTTGTTTTCTTTTACCCAAAGTCTATACCCTTTAACCCCTTCACCATAACCCAAGAAAATACACTTTAGTGCTCTAGGTTCTAGCTTTCCTATAGATTGATGTGCAAAGGCAGCACATCCAAAAATTTTCAGATTTTTCATATCTACAGGTTTTCCAGTCCAAACTTCTTCAGGAGTTTTAAATTGTATAGCACTAGCAGGGCTTCTATTAACAAGATAGCTAGCTGTTTTTACAGCTTCCCCCCAAAATATTTTAGGCAGGCCAGAACTTAAAAGCATGCATCTAACTTTTTCAAGAAGAGTTCTATTCATTCTTTCAGCCAAGCCATTTTGTTGTGGGGTGTGTGCTACCGTTCTGTGTCTTAATATACCAGATAATTTGCACAACTCATCAAATTCAAAATTACAAAATTCCAAACCATTATCAGTTCTTAAAATTTTGATTTTTTTGTCAGTTTAGTTTTCAACCATAGTTTTCCAATCCTTGAAAACTGTAAACGTTTCAGATTTCATTTTTAACAGAAAAATCCAATTTTTTCTAGAGAAATCATCAATTATTGACAAAAAGTACTTAAAACCAGATTGAGCTGGAACAGAGGCTGGTCCCCAAAGACCAGCATGCAAATATTCAAGTATTGACACAGATTTATGCATTCCAGGTAAGAAAGGCAATCTAGTATGCTTTCCTAAAATGCAATGGTCACACATGCTCAGTTTATCTATGTTATCATTTCCAAAAGCACCTTGTTTTTTCAAAATCTGTAATCCTTTGTCACTAATGTGGCCTAACCTTTTATGCCAAATTTGTGACATGTCATTTTGAACAGAGATTGCTGCTGAAGTGGATTCACAAAAGTTTTGAGTTTGTAAAATGTATAATCCATGTCTCTTGGGGGCTTCAACAATTACTTGTGAATCCCTCAAGATTTTTATGTATCCCTTGTTAATCAATATGTCATAGTTTAGGTCATCTAGGACACCTAAAGAGATAAGGTTTCTTTGTAGGTCGGGAACATATCTAGCCTTTTCCAAAATCAGTTCATTATTGCCATTAACTCTTAAGGTGATTTTTCCTATCCCTTTTACCTGACAAGACATATGATTGCCCATTAAGACTTGGCCACCATTTACATTTTCAAACTCAGTAAACCATTCCCTTTTAGGACACATGTGGTACGTGCAACCTGAATCAAGAATCCACTCCTGACTAGGTGATCTATAATCAGCAACATAAACCTCATCTATGTTGTTTTCATTATTATAGGCCAAGGCAGCACCTCCATCATTTCTAGACTTATTTTTCAAATCATTAAGTCTCTTATGGCAATCTTTGATAAAATGACCCTCAGTTAAACAGTAAAAACATTTTTTACCTTTGGTCTTCATTTTATCTTTTTGATTTCCTTTCTTTTTGTGACCAAACTTCTTTATATTCTTAGGATTAAACTTGGGTTTGACCATTAACATTTCAGCACTGACAGGTTCCTTTCTTTCAGATTTTAACTCTAACTCTTTATTCCTCAAAGCATTAATTATAATGTCTGTAGTTAGAGTTTCCCTACCATATTCAATAGCATTTTTTACATCTTTGTATTTGTCACCTATTGAATTTAACAAGACTACAGCCAGCTGATCTTGTGAGAGTTTCTCATCACAGTTGGCTAAGTCACGGGATAGTCTCATGAATCTGTCAATGTTGACCTCAAGATCAAGAGATGGATCAAGTTTAAAACCAAAGAATTGTTTTAAAAGATACACTTTATTAGGCATGGTTTTATTCAAATAGGTATCTTCTAATTTCTTCCACAGTTCAGCAGCAGTCTTTGTTTCTCCTATCTCTCTAAGCACATTATCAGACAAGTGAAGAAAAATAGAACTCCATGCATTTTCATCTTGTTCAGTTTTCTTAGTTGCATCAAGTTCAGTTGGCCATGTCTCATCAATAGCCTTAGCACATTTTTGTTGAAGTAAAATGGCTCTCATTTTCTGGCGCCAGAGACTAAAGTCTCCTTTGCCATTAAAAACATTCAATTCAAATTTTGTTGACATGATCAAGAATTGAATGAATGTACAGTCAATATGCAGAACAGGTATTCAGTAGCAGAACATTAGTGCTTGCAGTAGATCAGGTATTATCACACAAGAAATACAAGCATTTACAGATAAGCACAAGGTATAAAGTGTCTCAGTAGTTTCAGGAAATACGTTCTCAACAGTGCAGTCACATAAGTGATTTATCAAATCACAGAATATTTGTTATACAATAATGAGAAAACACACGCAGGAAATTATAATCCCGATCCTTGACTTTTGTTCAAAGTAACCCTCAGATTCCAGACAACTCACGGTTTCTGGACAAAGGAATTACCAAGATAGTCTTGGATCAAGAGTTTAACAATTCTATAGCAGTGAATTCGAAATTATAACAAATAACTTGCACTGTAATCGTAAAATTGGAACGGACTCACCAAAGCCCTTAGTTAGGGTTTCAAGAAGGAGACAGAGAACTTCAAACCGAGTGCCGAACTTTTAGATCTACCAAGCCCGACGCCAAGAATCACCGTTTTACGCTCTGATACCACTGTTACGAGTGATTCAATATGGTCAGCCTTTTAAACATTCAACAGAAATTGTAAATAACTCGAAAAACAGTAAAGAAAACACAAGAAATTTCGCCCTAAGGCAAGAGGTTCGGAACAAAGTTCCTAATCCCCTTTTGAGCTTCCACCACCGGAAGAATATCACTATAAATCAGTCGATCTGTCCAATACAAAGTATCATGGCACTCAGGCGAAATCACACAAGATTTCTCTCACAAGAACCCTCACTGTACATCACACGATTCACTCCAGAATGGTGAATCAAACGCCTATATATAACACTCAAGCTACATACATCAATGGCTGAATATTATCACACAAAGTGACGGGCTTAATATTCTCAGATTTGAACCAGAGAAGACAAAGAGAATGTAGGGTTAGAGAGAGGCGAAGAGACTGTCGAGAGTTATCTCTCAAACCCTAATGTCAAATATAAATTGAAGGCACTAGAACATCCTTCATCCAACGGTCCAAAAGAGAACGCTTGCCGAGATCAGGAGCATCCGTTCTATATACCAAAGTCGTGTTCTCTATAACACGTTTTTACCAAGAACTAACACAGCTCCAATGGACAGAATGAGAACCGGCCCAACAAGCCCAGTCACATAAAGATTTAGCCCAATCATCATTGTGCCATTCTCCACAGCTTTGTTAATGAAAAATAAACACTCAATGGGTGAATTATAATGTAAATGGTGAAGATTACTAAGGGTTTTGTTGATGAAAAATAAAAAATTGTTTTCTTGATGGAAAATAAAAATTGTAAGGACAAAATACTCAATTGAATGATAAGTCACTAAATTTTCGTTGATTTTTTTTTTTTAATAATTAAATGTTAGTTTCACTCCTTATATTAATTCCAACCCAAATGATAAATATCAATTAAATATTTCACCACTTATATTAATTCTAAATCAAATGTTAAATAGTAATTAAATTGGTAATAAGGGCTTTGTTGATGAAAATTAAAAATTGTGAAGAAAAATAAAATCAATTGAATGTTAGTCAATATTGAATTTCCGTGTGTAATTTCTTTTCTATTCATTGAATGTTTTCATTAATATGTTAATGCAACCTCTAAAATATTTGTAACCTCGATTAAATAATAATTTAATGGACGAATTATAATATAAATCATGAAGATTAAAAATTGCTCTGTTGATGAAAAATAAAAACTCATTGCATGAATTATAATGTAAATCATGAAGATTATTAAGGGTTTTGTTGATGAAAAATAAAAATTGATTCGTTGGTGTAAAATTAAAATTGTAAGAACAAAATGGTCATTGAATGGTAAGTCACTAATTTTTTTTTTTTTTTTTTTAATGTTAGCTTCACTCCTTATATTAATTCCGATTCAAAATGATAAATATCAATTAAATATTTCACTCATTGTATTATATTCATTCCAAATCAAATAATAAATACTAATTAAATTGGTATTCCAATTATGAGGGTATAGTGGGCATATAGTTAAATATGTAGGGGTAAATATGGTATTTAAATGCTTCCCCACCATCCCCACTTTGAATATATTATTATTATTATAGATAAGTTTTTATTTTATTTTATTTTATTAAAATTTATTTTTTTATATATAATGCAAAGTTACCATTTTTTACCTTTTTAAAATTAATGAAAAATAGTGAAAAGAATTTGGGTGATCATGGTGAAAAGTTATATGAAATTGGGTGGTCATGGTAAAATAAAATCAAATTGAGTGGTCATGATGACACTAAATATAAATTTGGATGACCAAGGTGAAACAAAATCAAATTGAGTGATCATGATGATCTAAGTATAAAATTTGGTGGCCATTAGTGAATTTAACTACTTTTTTATTCGAACCATAAAAAGTAGTGAATAAGCATTTATTAGACGTGCTTAATAGATAATGGTAACGAATGAATGTATCAAATAAAAATTTATTTACTAAATCTAAATGTTTATCGACAACAAATCTTATTTGTTACCATTGTAAAATTTTCAACGACAAAATCAAAATGTGCTAATTTACTATACGGAAAGAATACTTCAACTAAAATAAATCGTGTTGTTGTCAATTTTTATATTCACACATTTTGTCAAATCTTAATTGTTAGTACACAAGATTTATTATTATCGGTCATTACGATCAACAATGAATGCCAAGTAATGAATTTTAATCAGCAAAATAGTTGATTCGAAATAATATTGATATTGGAAAGATCTATAATTTTATTTAATAAGCCGTGGCCATTTGCAATGATTTTAAACATATTTTCAAGAAGTTCGAGGGACAATGTCAACCAAATTAAATACAACACAACATTCACAAACTATTAAAATTAAAGAGATATAAACAATATTTGAACTTGTGAGCCATCAATTATTATTTTATAACTTGTGGTTACATCATTCTCCCAAGAAAAGGAGAAAATGAGGTCGAACATCGAAATCCAAGATAGGACCTCAAGTTATCCAACAAAGAAAACTCCACAAACTAAGCATTATTCTGATGACCGAAGTCGACTCTATTTATTGGAATTTTAATGGAATGAGAATGTTATTAACATATCATTCCATTTACAGTTTAGTAGAATATTAAGTGCTCAAATAACAGACTATGAAATCAGTTTGTTGACAGAGTGCAAGGAGTTCTCTGGAGACTAACTAACGAATAGTATGCTCCATTCGATCCTTTAGTTAACAAGGAAGAGTGAGTACCTTGTTCTACCACTTTCCCTTTGCTCAAAACAGCAATCATATCACAATTCTGTATGGTACTTAGCCTGTGCGCTACAACTACACTTGTTCTCCCCACCATCACACGCTCAAGTGCATCTTGCACCACCTTCTCCGATTGCATGTCTAATGCACTCGTGGCCTCGTCTAGTAACAATATCGTGGGATTTTTCAAAATGGCACGAGCTATTGCAATTCGTTGCTTCTGCCCACCAGATAGCTGCAACCCTCTATCGCCGCACCATGTATTGTACCCATCCTTCGAACTTGCAATAAAATCATGGGCGTTTGCTGCCTTAGCTACCGCGATGACCTCAGCTTCATCGACGTGTTCTGATGCTCCATATGTGATATTTTGATGTATGGTACCGGCAAATAGCGTGGGCTCTTGGCTTACAAGTGCAATGTGCTTCCTCAGTGACCTTAGGTCATATGACCTTATATCTAGGCCGTCAATTTTTACTACACCTTTAAGTGGATCATAAAATCTTTCAATCAAACCTATTATAGTTGATTTTCCAGATCCACTTTCTCCAACCAGTGCTGTTGATTTTCCGGCTTCAATTATAATTGAAAAACCTTTGAAGATCATTACTTTTGGCCTTGCAGGGTAGGCAAAATCAACATCTTGCAACTCCACATGGCCAGTTAACTTATTAGGCTTGTAACCTTCTGGATTCTCTGGCTCAATTAAGGAAGACCGATCCAACACTGCAAAAACTGACCCTACTGATTCGGAACCTTTAGCTAGATCACTTGTCATAGTTCCAGCATCAGCTATAACACGGCCTGTGCTCACCAAGATCATGAACGTTTGGAACAGTGCTTTTGATCCCATGAACCCTTCTGCAACCAGTTTACCACCATACCAAAAATCTAAAGCCCAAGTTAATGTCATGAGGCCTTGAGAGGTCCCAAGCCCTATACCTGCAAACCATGATTGGCGAATATTTTCTTTTTGTGGGCCTTCTTGGGATTTCTCCAGCATCTGTAAAATTCTTGTTTGGGAGGAGAAGGCTGTGACAGTACGAATATTGGAAACAGCTTCCGCTGCAAGCTTGCTACTTTCATCCTGGGCTTTGATGGTTTTTTTGGACATGCTTTTGAGCAGGACACGCTTGCAATAGTAGCAAATTATGATAATCGGTTGTGCTGCTATCATTACCAATGCGAGCTTCCAGGCTATAATCAATCCCATGGTGCAAGCAATGATCACTGCTGAGAAAGTCTGGAGAAGAAGTGACATCCTATCGCCCACCAATGACCGGACCTGTAGAAATGTGAGACACCAATTTGTTATTAGACTCAAATACTTGAAGCGTGCTCCATTTTAATAATACGCTGAGCTTTTCTCAAACACACATGCCTAATCAAGGTGGTACTTAGTTCTTGTTTCCAGACGGTAAGAATTGTTAACAGGTGTTATTTAAAAGGATTCCAAACAGATGACTATTTTGAAGACACAATCTCCACCTAATAAGGCAATTTGAGGGTCATTTGACTAATCTTATTACAACACTGTAATAAAACACAGCTCGGCATCAGAATGTGAATTTTTTTATTGAAAGTTTAAGATCCTGGAACTCAAACGGCAAGATTTCCAGCAAACTAAACCCAAAAAAAAAAAAAAAAAATGGATTTCTCCCATTCAAAGATTGGCATATTGAAAGATTAGGACTTCCATCATGGGAAAGAAGTTAGAATATAGAACTGACCTCGTCAACGTTGCACATGCTATAACTACTAGTGTGTATTATGTAAAGGATAACGAAGAAAATAATTTGCAATGCTTTTCTGTTAGCAGACAAACTTTGTTACTTCATTATATAAGAGTAGTCAGTGAACTTACCACATTGGCATCTTTAGCTAGTCTAGAGCAAATAGTACCAGTGGAATTCTCATCCTTATCAAACCAACCAATTTCAAACCTGAGTATCTTTGAAAACATTCTCTCTCTGATTCTCTTTGTCAAATACTCCCCCATGGCAGCAAAATTATAATGCTGTAAAATGTTGATCAAAAGTGCGAAAATTGCCAACCCAAGAAAACTCAAAGAATATATTGCCGTCTTTTTCTTAATTATGCTGTGGTCCGTCTGAAAGTACACAGATATCAGTGATCCCATGGCAAATGCATAAACTGGCTGAATTGCACCAAATAGCATTGCGCTTATACATCCTAATATCGCTTGCCTCCATTCGGGCAAATTCATAGCCAGTAGTCTTCTAAATGAAGGCACAGGAAGAACTTGATTACTGGAAATTGTTGCAATCTTCGCTCCTTGGCTTGGCGCTGCTGTGCTACTTGTACTGGCCTCACCAACAGATGAAAATCTTTTACCATCTGAGTTCTGAATATCGTTTGCGGTGGATGTTGATGCAGTAACACTATTAACATTTGCAGATTCTTTTTTGTTCTCGGTTTGCTGTAGACGGACAAGGGAACTGTATAAGCTATTTTTATCCTTAATAAGCTCGTCGTGTGAGCCAATCTCCATGACCTCTCCCTTTTGGACAACAGAAATGATGTCAGCATTTTGGATGGTGGAAAGACGGTGTGCTATGATGATGGTGGTGCGTCCTTCCACAGCCTTGTCAAGTGCTTCCTGAACAACTCGCTCTGATTCAGAGTCTAGAGCACTGGTTGCCTCATCAAGTAGGAGAATTCTCGGTTCCTTGATCAAGGCTCTTGCTATAGCGATTCTTTGCTTCTGCCCGCCAGATAGTTGTACTCCTCTCTCACCGACCTGCGTGCTTTTTAAACGTTATGTTACTACTAGCAATAATTGTTGAAAATTATAAACTCTAATTCTATTCCATCTACAACAATCAATCTGGAGAAATAAAGAAAAATAAACAGTCAAGAGCAAGCAAGATTCATAAAGGTTCACTTCAATGTGAGATTACGTCCGATCCCGTTGTTGCAGTAATTCATTATGATTATAAAAAATAAAAATAAAAAAGGTTTACTTGTTGGAAATTGGTTTAAAAGTTAAGGAAAATTGGTTTTAGTGTTAAAACCAAAAATGTGGAAAAGTGACTTTCGTGTCAACTTTGATCAAAGATTCGAACTTGATTCAATGGTCAAATTACAAATATAAATAGACCAACATATTCTACTCATCGAATAGATCATCGTGGTATATTTGAAATCTTGAAACCAATTCCAGATGAATGAGAAATTACGATCCAAAGTTGAAAGAAAAATAGAGGAAAATTAACTGCTAAATGACCCAAGTCCGTCGCTTGCCTATCGCTCAAGCAACATGCTAGCAACAAGTGGGCAAAAAGTTTCTGTAAATATTTTGACACACTCGCCGAGTGAGAGCTAGGGACAGCAAAGTGTTGCTTCTGTTCATAAAGTTACGAGGTTTAGCTCACAACACTTCGTACACAATCTCTCATCATCTATAAGTAAGACCCTTTGGATGTCCATAAAGCATCTCATATCATACTTCCATTGAGCATTACATAAATCTCTTGCAAAACCTTTCTCAAATTCATTCAAAAGTCATTTTCTTCTTGTAGAGAGAAATTCCGTCGAAAATTCGCTGTAACTCGTAGTTTGAAGTGTTTCCACTATAAGTTGAATCTGTTATATTTTGGAAGACAAGTGCAGTGAACTATGAGCACCATTGTGGTGCAATTTTGTCTTAAGAAAATAGTGAAATTCATTTGCCTCGGATTATTCCTTTCCTCTTCTTCCTTAGTTTTATTTCTGGTTTTTCTTTTCGTTTGTAGTTTACATACAACCTTTCCAACCACATATTATTGTGTTTGATCACACTCATACGGATTAAACTTTGGTCTTGTTGGTTCTATATTCAAACAATCATTTCATTGCACATACATAAACTATGGTACTAACAACAACAACAAATCGCTCTCATATCTTCTCTAGCCTTTATTTCTCTCTTTTTGATGATAATAATAAAGTCTAAGGATGACTCCCTATTTATACAAGGAGTCCAATTCCTTAACATCACATCTGTTGACCTTGAAAAATGTACCTCCAACATGGCCAATAGATCCCGAGGCTTTCCACTTCCACGCAAGCTGTATTCCTGTACACTTGGACAAACCGTTAGCCACACGTGGTCTCCTCCAGTGGGGGTAGAGTTGGTCTCGCGCACTCCGACGATCAAATCAGTTGAAGAAGAAGATATATGAGTTTGGGAAGGCTCTAGATGTGAGCTTCCAATGTGAAAGAAAAAGGGGTCGACCTTGGGAAATAGATAGTAAAATAGTGATGTTGCTAAGTTATATTGAGAGTCTAAACTTGTATTACTCTCGACATGATACAAAGTATAAGCTTTTATAGTAAAAGAGGGCGAGTAAGAATCGTTGGATGAAGAGTTACGTGACCTCATCTTAGCAGTTAGGACCTCTTGTCATAGTATCAATCCATTTAACGTTATGGTCATTTGTAGTCCTAGGTCTGACATGTAATAGTAGGATTGACTTGTTGATTGAGTGTTGCCGCATATGCAATATGTTGTCACATCATCTACTTGCCACGAGATCTGCCCTAAGATGCCCCTATTGACTTCACCTCCTCTATGAGGGCTCAGATTCCAAGGGGGTTCGGTTAATAGGGGTTTAGCCCAATTGCCATTTGTGCATAATGATGTGGAGTGCATGCCTAGGTTTCTGTTATTGGTGGCCGCTACTTGGCAGTGGTTAGAGCCTTGTTGTAAGAGGCGTAACAACATCAACAATTTATAATAAGTTGAACTATGGAAAAATCAGAAAATACGGATTGCAAAAGTGATCATAAGAATGAAGTATTAATCCATAAAGAAACAAGGAACAAGAAGCAACGACACAAACCTGAGTATCATAACCTTGAGGCAATTGAGAAATGAAATTATGAGCATTGGAAGCTTTGGCTGCCTCAATAACCTCTTCAAAAGATGCATCCTCTTTGCCAAAAAGTATGTTATCTTTAATTGTGGTAGCAAATAGGGCTGGCTCCTGACTGACCAGTCCCATTTGTGATCTTAGCCATTTCAGTTGCAATTTATCAATGGCGATCCCATCAAGAAGGACTTCACCCATGAGTGGATCGTAAAATCTCTGCAATAGAGCAATCAATGTCGACTTTCCACACCCACTTCCTCCAACCAATGCCATTGTCTTTCCTGCTGGGATTCTCAAATTGAAATCATTAAAAGTAATGCTTTCAGGCCTTGATGGGTATGCAAATTCAATGTGTTTAAATTCGACTTCTCCCATGACATTTTGTAATATTAGGCCTTCATTGTTGTCCAAATCAATTTTCGGCACTCTTGATATGACTTCCTCTATGCGGTCTCCAGCTGCAATTGCTTCGGAGAAGTACCTAAGGTTAGACAAACCAGTACCTAATGCTCTGTTACACGAAATCAGAAAAAAAAACATGACTGGTAAATTCAGACTTGATATGCTTAATTAGGCAATAGTATTAATGTGTGCAATATGTATATATACTATTGGAAGAAAAATCCTTACAATCCACCAATGGCAATGGTGGCACCAACTGCAAAGACAGTTCCTCCTTTAGCATCGTGATACATGACCAATGTACTACCATAATAAGAAATAAAAGACCAAATTGCAAAGACGATGCTGTTACTACCAATAGCCAAACCCTTGGCTAAACCTTGCCTTAATCCCAATTTTACGGTTCCTTGAAGAGCAGCAGAGTACTCAGCTTGAGTCTTGCTCTCCGCTACAAATGAGTAAACTGTTCGAATGGAAGAAATAGCCTGCTCCACAATTGTATCTGTCTTACTGTACTCATCTCTAATCTTTTGTGCAATGCCCATCAGAGATTTTCCGTAAATCAAACCTGGTATCACAAGTAATACCGCAAATGGAAGTCCTACGACCGCTAACCTCCAGACCATCAGGAAGGCCATCATATAGGCACCCACAAAAGTCCATAAATTCATCAAAAAAACTGGAACCTGTTTGGTTTTGAATTCAACAACCTAATTAATTAGCGTACGTAACAATCAAATCACAAAAATTGAAATAAACAACACCAGCCAACCTTTTCGCTAATGACATCTTGAATTACAAGACTATCGCTGGAAACGCTTGCTATGACATCTGCTGTAGAGGTCACATGCATATCAAAGTAGCCTACGTCTTGCCTAAGTACTGCTTTCAAATAACTTGTCCTCAAACGTGAAGCCTGTCTCTCAGCTGTTCTTGTCCAACAATAACCCTCTGGAGAAAAACAATTTAGACTTGATTCAATTTCAAACCCTCCTTTCAACTATGTCATCTAAGGGTAAAAGGAGACCTACCAAGGAAACAAGCAACCCATTGCCCACAAGCCAGATAACACAAACCCAATGCATTCTGTCGCCAAAAACATCCAAATCCAGGTGAAAATATTAGCATGACATGCACTATACCAATTTGCAACTTTGACAATTAGATTACTCAATAAGGAAACAAACTAAGGTATAGAAACGTACACGGTGACACAAGCTTTCATAAAAGTGTGTTTCACGACGTAGAGTATACCGACATATTGGAATATTCAAATTTCAATACATTCACAGAAACAAATGCTATCACTATCAATGTATTTCTCAAATTTAGAAATTACAGAAACAGGTCATATAATTATCAATGTTTCTCTTGCAGAAGATAATAGTAAAAACACGTACAGACAGACGCACTAAGAAAGAGAGGGAGAGGGACCTGATTGACGACTTGCGTGAAATAGTTAACGACTGAGGCATTCTCAGCACCAATGCTGTTCATCAGCTTTGCAGTGATATATGTCATTAATGGAATTGAAATTCCATCACCCGCAGCTCCCAAGAATCCCATAATCATCAATAAAATATCATAACTATCTGCAAAAATGAAAATTGACAAAATAGAACTTTTCTTTTTCATAATCACTTTCAATCCCAGTTTGTTATTATTTTTCATTTATCAAGGAGATTTTCCAGTATCTCTGTATGTTACTTTGGAGAGACCTAGTCACCTAGCCAAAAGGTTTTCACTAAGCACAACTGATAACGGAAAGCACGAAAACTATAAAGCGCACATCTTTTTCTCGGTCAAATAAAAGAACAGTCTGGATTGTGTCTCAAGTCAATGTATACGAATTTATGCAGTTAACCACCTTCACCGGGTCATTTACGCCAATACTACGGGTACGGAAAGTTAGTATTTGGCTTGATTTCATTTGCAGTGAAGTTGAATATCATTTTCAATGCGGGACACTTTATTAAATTCCCTCACATCATTTAACGCCAAACAGCGTCATATTCGGGCCACTTTATTAAATTCCCTCACATCATTTAACGCCAGATAGTGTCATTGCATAGTAACGGTCATCCTACGTGATCGTCAAAAATAAAAATATTACTCAGAAGAAGTAATACAATTGAAAACTCTGCCGTACACATTTGACTTGTAAGTGAAATAAGAGAGCTGCTACAGGTATATGCCTCTGTTTTCATAGGACCTGTACACGGAAGACACATATGGGATGGGGCCCATAATTTTTGATAATATTTTAATCACATGGACTCCATTCATGTGAATGTTCTGTATAGTTTCTGTAGAATATTTTCTGTACTTATGTCATTTTTCATGAAATAACTCAAATGGTAGGTTATTCGATTGTATCATTGCTAGTATTTTATGGCCACGTTAGCGTCCTGTTTTAGACAATGTGGTGACAAATTAAAGTGTACACAAATTGAATTGTAGTGACCTGATTTTCAATTGGATCAAAGTACGGTGACTGCAAATAAAATTAATCCATTAGTATTTATTACAAACTAAATTTAATTAAACAAATATAACTCCTTGTAAATTTTAGGTGAGCTTGACTAATGTGAGACTAGAACAAATAGAAGAAGTCTATGTCATGTACAGTAGTCTCAATATTTAATACCCATAAATTAATTTTTAGTTAAATAATTTTCCTGGTCAGTCTCGACTTGAGATAACATGCTAGATTAATATTTCGTTAATTTTATAAGATAATAAAATATAAATAATTTATATGGATCATACATGGATCGATAATTTCTTGATACATAGTGCTTATGATTCAACTATATATGAAGCTTTCCAAAAAAATGTTGCTCAATCATTGTTTGTTGTTTTTCTTAAAATTGATGTCATATCAAATCGAATCTCTTACTTTTTTTTAACATGGTAAGAAGTTTGTGATTTTCTCGTACTTGAAAAAAATTCAATATCATCACTTTGAGAGTTTCCTTTTCGAGAAACGGACTCTATAGTAGAACTATCAAATTCAACTTCACTAATCACATCAATCACACAAAAGCACGATGAATTAACGGAAGGGACAAAAACAATAAAGCACACAGGATTACATATAATCAACCAACATTTTGCCATGTAAAAGAAAACATTCTAAGCTAAAGATCAATGCAATCTTAATCTTCTGTCTCATAACCAAAATGCATATAAATTCATGCAGTTGACACTTGACAGCCCACTGCGAGTTACAACTTCATTTGCTACCACGTTAATAGTTAACGGCACCACTGAAGATTCAACATTAATATTTTTAACCCATTGACCCGAAAAATCACTAGAAGAAATTGAAAATAAAAAGTAGCGACTTATCTTGTGTATACTTGTTAAGGTGTATCCATTAGTGTAATCATTGGAGACTTGAGTGACTATTAGCATTATAAAAAATAAAAAAAAATAAAAATCAGTAAAAATTGGTGTAACTACTCATGACTTCGGTGACTATAAGCGTAATTGTTGCGTTATCTCTATCGCAATTGTACAATATCGTAACAAGTAATATATAGTGGACATTTGAGTCAAGATTATTGTTCCCACAAGGATGATACTTTAATATTTAATTTATTATTTCTAACTTCTATTTGATGAAAATAAACAAAGAGTTGTGATTGTTGTTTTGTTTTAAATATTTGAAAATATCAAAATTGCACACAAATGTCGGTTGAAGATTCAAATATGGGATGAATATTAGAGCATAACAATTTCACATGGATGTTTTGTTATAGAACAAAATATTAGAGACCCGAAAGGGAGATTTTACATGGATAACTATTTGAGTGTCAGTGGCTAATCTCTAACATTCGGTAAGGGAATTAGTCATTTGACTTGAGATAATCATAATGCCTTATGGATGACAATTGGGCTCGTCGGCTCCGGTCGTTCGTGGCTCGGCCTAGAAAAAGCCCAAGTCGGCCCAGCTCAGAGCTCAGGCATAGCCCCATTTTGGGGTTCCGGGCCGGCTAGTAACAAAAAATTCAAATCAAATCGAACATGGGACGGAAAAGGCAGCAAACCTGCTGCCTTTAAAAATAAGGCAGCATTTTGTTGCCTTTAAGGGAGGGAGGGAACGTTGACATCCCTATAATGTCTTATACGAGGACGGTCATACTTTGGTACTATTGAATATTGATCTGCCAAGGAACGCTATTACAACATCGTTCGAGTATGTCAAAAATCATATGAAGATTATGAATGATCAATAGAGAATTCGTCATTCTTAGATAGTAAGAGATTATGATTTACATTTCATCTAATTAAATTGATAATGAAATCATTGGGTAAAGTGTACTCATAAGTCGATTTGTTAACTAAAAACAAATTATATGTTTCTTAGTAAATCTGTTTGCGATATTTCTAATATTTTTTGAATTTCAATTTTAGTTCATATATTCTGATAAAGTCCTATAACTAAAAACGGAGCATTATCAATTATCATAGATGATAACAAGGAGCTTCGAGTTGGTTAAATCTGATCAAATTTCATTTTCAACTACACATTTTATTGAACCTAAAAATTTTATTCACTTTTTCACTTCATTTTAGAAGTGTTTTGTCTAGTTAAAATGTTTAGGCAGACTCAATGTGACTTATATCCAAAAACACTTATATAAAAAGCATAAGCATAAGCCTTGTCAAACGTCCCTTAGTGAATATTTGGTCATGTTTAAATATTGTGACTTAAAACAATAGCTAAAATAAGAACACTATTAATGCGTGGGACCTAAAATTTATTTATTTTGAACTACAGAAACAATCCACTCCGTAGTTCTAAGCATTATAGCTACGTGGGACTTTACAATTTGTCTATTTTGAACAAAAATGTAATGAGCTCCATTAATAATAAGCATATTTTAAGCAAACCAAAACAATTGTTTATTAAATATCTTTAATGCATGAATATACATAAAAATATTTATCTAAATTTAAATGTACACCGAAAATAAATTTTCTTTTTATACTATGGCAGAATTTCTTGTGACAAAATCTAAGTATACCAATTTAATTTTGTATTTGTATTCAAGTGTTCTATTAAATCTTAAATGTTAGTACAAGATATTATTGTATCAGCCATTACGGTAAACTATTAACTAAAGTAGGTTACATACTTATTTCTGGACGCGGGTTAGTGTCTTCTAAATTTTACCTTATAGATCATGAAAAGTATATGATCATTAATACGAAATCTTATTCTAATAAACCAAATGAATAGCATACATTAATTTTCTCATGTGCACGTCTTACGAATAGCATGATCAAACAAAATAATTTAACGCGTGTTAACATCCTGACTCTACAAGAATAATTCTCTTGTGAGCAGTGTTCTAAAAAATTCGTTTAAGTGGAGCCTAGGCTCGAAGCGAGGGCAAAATGTCTTGCTTCGCATCTAGACGCTTTTTTTTTTTTTTCAATTCTTAGATTGCTGAATTTTTTCTTTCATTTGTTTCGTCTTTTATAGAAGCGCTTTATTAGTTTTTTTTTTTATTTGACTTTAGCTTCTTCTTTTTTTAAAAAAAAAAAACTTTTTCATTTGACTTTAGTTTCAAGTTTTTTAAAAAAATTATTTGTACAAAAGTTAAAAATGACTTTATTTAAATAGTTAAATAAGATTTAAGTTATGGTATTATTTACATTACATAATTATGATTTCGAGACTTATTTTACTACAAACTCCAAAAACATGTATAAAGTTTCTAAAAATCTATTAAGTATGACTTGTCCGGTTGAAAATTAAAATTATAAAAAATATTGTAATTTTTGCATTTCGAAAAACTTGAAAATTATATAATTGACTAATAGTAGGAGTTATTGAGTAAATGAAGGTCCACGAGGAGGAAAACAGCATCCTGAATATCCGTCCAAGTATGTATAAGCTGTAATCATATTCGAATTTACTCGAGTGGTGAACCGGGATAGAGCTATCACTCATCAGGATTAGTCATGCAAAACTCGGACACCCGAGTTATCAAAAAAAAATTGTGTTACGTCTAACCCTTGTCTAGACTCGCTTAATCTCAGCTCCACGCCTATCCGCGATTTACGCTTTTTAGAATACTATTCATGAGCATGTCTTATGAATAACATGATAAAACAAAGTTATCAACATTGTAAGCAATGAAAATAACTATTTAACATGTGTTAACATCTTGACTCTGCTTGAAATCCAACTTAAAAGCTCAACATGCCATAAAAAATTTCATGCTTCACTTCAAAACTTCATTTGCTTTCAAATACGTTCATTTGTGTTTCTCTTTTCATCCTGTTTTACTTGGTTACGATAAAGTATTAACTAAAGTAGGCATATATTCTAATGTCTTTTAAATTTTAACTTAAGATCCCAAAAAGTATACAATTGTCAATACGACAACACATTTTTAAAACCAAATTTAAAATTCCATAAATTCTCACATCCTTGCATCATACAAATAACATAATTAAACAACACAATCCCGTTCAATATGATCATCACTGTTATCAACGAACATAAGTATTTAAAATATGTTAACACCCCGATTCTTCGCCTATTCCAACTTAAAAGATTAACAGGCAATAAACCTTCCATGCTTCAACATCAAACTTCACTTTCTATAAGGAATTTCTTTGAATAACGTAAGCGGAAACCTTGCCAAACGGCCCTTAGTGATTATTTGGTCATGTTTAAATATTGTGTTAAAAAAATAGCCAAGAACACCATTACTATGTGGGATCCACAATTTATTTATTTTTAAATACAAAAAGTAGTGGAACCCAGTAACTAGGAGCATTATAACTACGTGAAACCTATAGTTTGTTTATCCGTAATATTTGAAAGTATTGATGAGGAAGTTTTGAATACCAATTTTATCTCTATATATTTAGTTATATGTCAAATATATTTTTACTTAATTTTAATAAATAATTAATAACATTAATTCAATTTATTCAACATGAAAATAAAAAATTCATTTTCTTTTCCATTTATCAATAATTTCCTAATTAATCTTTTTAATCTTATATTAATTTTTGTTAACAACATTAATTCTTATGTTGTTTAAGGAACTCATTGGACGGTCTTAAATTCCTCTTTTGAGATTAAAAAGAAGACCTTTTAATTTGATTAATAATTAAAAATGAAATTGAATACGGATGTTATTTAACGAGCTTAAAGGATGGCCTTAATTAACCATTTATAGAAATTAAATAAACATTATTTTAATTTGATTAGCAGCAATAATTCAATTTCTTAAGTTTTAATTTCACAATCATGAAAGTGACATTCTAATTGACGAACCACAATTCTTTTTAATTTTGTTAATAGTTAATTAATAATACTAATTCAATTTATTCAACATGAAATTGAAAAGAGTAAACAATCGTTCACTGCCGTAGTCGCCCTACATGACATATATATGGCGGTTGGTGATTTGATATATTAACGTGATAGTTTTTTATTGTCTTATATATCAAATCACTAATTATCACATGTATGCCACGTAGGGAGACTGCAGTAGTAAGCGACTGCAAATTGCATTATTTACAATATATTAAAAGTATGAATTGAGGAAAAACTTTTGAATACCAATTTTATCCTTATATATTTAGCATGTGTCAATTCTACCCTTATAAATCTAACATGGTAACATTAAATATAATTTAACTTCATTTAATATTCATTTAAGTGTAATGTTTATTGTTTTATATTTGGATACTTAGAATTTTACATTAATCAAATTAAGTTTAATTATTTAAATTAAGTTTACTACTTAAAGTCGAAGCTCGCATATATAGATGTGATTTTGTCATAATTATTTAATATAATATATTAAAGATTGCATTAAGTTAATGATAGATTAATTACAATATAAAATAATACTTATTATAATTTTAATATAATTATATATGTAAACGAGTTTCGATTTTAAGTGATTAAACTATTTAATTAATATAAAATTATGATATACTCCAATATGAAAATTGAACTCTATAATTAAAAGGAGACTACACGAAATTAAATTGTAAATCATATATTATTAATGCCACCATTAATATATTATATTATTATTTCATATGTACATGTATATATATCATATTATTTATTATTTATATAAGTGAGTTTCACTTAAAATCAACATTCATCTACTTATATAATTATGTTATAATTACAATATATATGAAGATAAAATGTGGAGATAGATGATAAACGTTTAATTTACCATTTTGTCTTTATATAACATTGTCAACATTTTCATTTGAGATTATAAACTGCACGTTTAATTAATGTAATAGATAATATAACTATTTAAATACAAATAACAATAGACTAAAAAGAAAAAAAAATGCTTAAATGTAATCAACAGTTAGAGGGGAAAGAATTGAAGATGGAAGAAATTATCCTTTAATCTTAAAAATCTTAACAATTACTCCTAATAATTAGGAGTTACTTACATTTCCTATTTTTGCATCCACCCCACTAAGAGTGTGTTTGATAGAGATTATTGGGGAAAGAATGTATTTTAAATCTAAGTTTTTCATCTCAATTACACATTTTTCACTACAACCAAAATTTTAAGTATTAATAAAAAATAATATTACGTGTTCCGAAAAATAATTAATATAGTATTAAATATTTTATTATTATTACATGTTCATTTTTTTTATAAGTATAAAAATTGATGGTAATCCAATTACTTATTAAATATAAATATATAAAGAAAATAATTTTTTTTTATCTCGATACATTTAGAGAGAGAATTTTTATTCCTCCATTTGTATTAATCCCATTCAAAAGGAGGAAAAACTTTTGTTTTAAGATTTTTCACTATTATATCTATTTTGAATGTAATTTTGGAACCGCTGCTGTAATTATCCCAAATAAATATGCTATGGATTAATATGACGAGCATGATTAGTACATAATTTTTTGTTTCAAAAGTGTTTAGTAATAAGATATTAATTCTATTTATTAATACTGTCTTATCTGGAATATTATATGCATCATCTATAGTATTATCATTTAATCTTTTATAATTTATTACCATTCTACTTTTACCTCTAACTATTTCTGAATGTTTTCTTACTATAAATGCTGCTGATCTATGTGGACTGTCTGATTTTCTTATTACTCCTAATTTTAATAGATCTGTAATATGCATTTTAAAATCTTCAATGTCTTGATTAGTTGCTTCTATATTTTTAGTTTTAATTATATATTCTGGATTCTTAATTTTTAACTCACAATATATCTTATCTTTATCCCAAAATTTTAAAACATTTTCACCTAAAATTTCTAAAACTAAAAATATAGAAGCAACTAATCAAGACATTGAAGATTTTAAAATGCATATTACAGATCTATTAAAATTAGGAGTAATAAGAAAATCAGACAGTCCACATAGATCAGCAGCATTTATAGTAAAAAAACATTCAGAAATAGTTAGAGGTAAAAGTAGAATGGTAATAAATTATAAAAGATTAAATGATAATACTATAGATGATGCATATAATATTCCAGATAAGACAGTATTAATAAATAGAATTCAAGGATGTAATATTTTTAGCAAGTTTGATTTAAATCTTTTAATTTATTAGGAACTCTAAGGCTTTCTGAGCTATATGAGGTTGTAATTCTATTTGCCCTCTTCCTATATTTACTCCTAAAAATTCTATATATTCTTTAAATAAGAACATTTTCTTCTTATTTATGATTAAACCATGTCTAATAAATTCTGAGAATAAGATCTGTAAATGACCTCTATGTTCTCTTCTATTTTTACTAAAAACTAAAATATCATCTATATAAGTAATAATAAAATTACTATGTTTACTAAAAATACTATCCATCTTTCTCTGGAAAATACTAGGAGCGTTTTTAATTCGAGAATTTAGAAGATATGCAAAGATATATATTACAAAAAATAGAATTATTAGAACCTAATAATAAAGGAAAAAATCATGAGATAATTCCTGAACTAGAATTAGTTCAGGTTTTTTGTAATTCAGAAAAATTAAAAAGTATTAAAGTTAAATGTTATGTTAGAATAGAAAACTATGAAATAGTTTGTCTAGGATTAATAGACTCAGGATGTAGTCACTGTATAATAAATAAAAGAGTTATTCCAAATAAGTATATAATAAAAGCAAAAGACCCAATAGAAGCACAACAGATGGATGGTAATTTTTATAGTTACCAAAATATATTAAGACCAGCAAAAATTAGGGTCCTGAAAAACAATAAATTGTTTGACAGAATTGAAGGCGGTTGAAACAACTGTTAATAAAAATCCTACTCAGTACTCTCCTTAACTATAAATCCTCACCTTTTTCATAATATAATATCTTTTTTTTTTTTTTTTTTTTTTTTTTTTAACAACAAATCACATTCAAAGATATCAAAAGAAAAGTTTTGATATTATAAGAATACTCTGGGTTGCATTCAGTATTCTTTATAACACTTTCAAAACTATTTTTCAAAATCATTTTCTTTGAAATGATAAAATTATGCCATCTGGGATATATGAACTTTGGCCTAATTTCTATTTTATAAGGACAGGACTTTTCAGACAATTCCTTACAAAATAATTTTAAAACAGTATCCTTTTCTCTCCTCTATAGCGCTTCTTAGCCTCTCCACTGGGCCTTTACGCTTTTTGGGAGGTCACTCAGGACTGATTTTAAAACAGTTTTTGAAAACTTAAAATTAAGACATGCTTTTATCATATACCCAGTATGAAGCATAAAATCTTTTTACAAATCATTTACAAAAACAGTTTCTAAAATTTTGATATTATATTCTAGCCAGGGTTGCATTCGGCATTGAATATAACACTGTTCAAAATTTCTTCAACTTTTGCAAAAACAAACTATTAACATATGTTCTTATAGGATCTGGAACTAATATTAATTATTAGATCCATTCCTTAGAACATTCAAACCAAACTATACAAAAACTTAAAATATTTTTGTGGGATATTACATTACTGAAAGATAAAAGAAAGATAAGGATTTTCCTTTCGGGAAAGGAAAGAAATTAAAACATTGTTGAGAGGAAACTTGATATTGTATTTCTATATCAAAACTTTTTTATATTTACAAATGAATTTGGTTCTCCTTTTATAGATGGAGAAATCGTGTTTCTACAGCAAAAGAATCTTTTGCTTTACAAAAATTCAAAAAGAAAACAGTAAAATTTGTCTAACTTTTACAAAAGTAAACAGTATTCTATCTTTACTTTTATAAAGTAAAGGCATCTTCTTTTTGACTAATTCTATACAAAACAAACAACTTTTGTAAAAATCTTTGTACAAAATTTTTTTTTTTCTTGATCTTCATACAGGTGTCTTCCTTCTGGAGTCTTCATCTTATTTCTCTTTCTACGTGATTGAGAATCTGGCTGTCTTTTGTCTACCATATCTTATCTTCTTTGTCTTTTTCATCTAGTGGCATAATTATGCTCTCCAATTGTATCTAGTGAGTCTCCACCTTCAGAGAGTTGGTCTGGATTATCTTCTTCTGAATTATTGTTAGATCTAATTATAATATTTCTTCCTTTATTTTTCTTTTTTATCAGCAACTTCTTCTTTTTTCTTGTATTTCTTTGTTTAACTTGTTGCTGAAAGTCATCAATTCTACCAAGCATTTCTTTAAGTCTTTGAATATCTGACTGAGAAATCTGGTTTGGATCTTGGGCATCTTGATAATCTGATTCTATAATGATTGGTTTTTTCTGCTTTAAATCTAAAGGACTTATTAATCTAGTAGCAGAAGTACCAGTCTGCTGTGTCTGGTCTTGAAGATCTGTAACAGGATTAACAGCCTGTTGAGTCTGTCTAGTAGGAGAATCAACAGTCTCCTGAGTCTGTTGAACTTTTGGCAAGTTCATAGCCATCAACGGATTTGAGAAGTCTTTACCAGTTTCCGTTTGAACTGGACTAGCTATAGATTTCTGTGGCTCTATAGTACCTTGGCTAAAATCTGGATTTGAAATTTTTAATCTGATAATTTCTCTTTCTAAATCAGAAATCTTCTGTTGTAAAATAAGTTTCTCTTGCTGAAGTTTCTGATTAGATTCGTTTAAAATTTTAAAATTCTTATTCATATTCTCACAATTTAAACAAAATTTTGAAGAAAAATCTAATTGATCATCTGAAACATTCTTTAAAGATGGTGCTATAAAATAATTAATACCTAAATACTTTCTACACTCATC
Organism: Osmanthus fragrans; assembly: GCA_019395295.1. Taxonomy (NCBI): domain Eukaryota; kingdom Viridiplantae; phylum Streptophyta; class Magnoliopsida; order Lamiales; family Oleaceae; genus Osmanthus; species Osmanthus fragrans. Next base: position 1,117,549 of record CM033352.1, on the reverse strand, counting down.
TAATGCTTCTGAAATTGAATAAAATCCTTTTATAAAGAGGATTTGAAAATTTTTTAATACAGTCTGCTACTTCTAACCAGGTATGGTAAATTCCTGGTAATCTACCTTGTAAAACTACATAACATTTAAACTTCCTATGATCTTGGTTAAAATGTTCTGATAATGCATTTAAACAAGCTAAGAAATATTTCTGGTCTTTAGGATTCTTATTATAAGCAATCCATAAATTGTCTAAAATGCATTTTTCTGATCTAGTTGCTGAAATATGAGGCAATAATTTAAAACTAATATTACTGTTAGGAAAACATACTAATTCTATATTACCAAATCTTAATTTATCAAAGGTCGTGCTATATTAGTCTGAGTCTGAGAAGAAGAGCTGGGAGTGCTTTGCAGCATTCCTGGCCTTGGGCCTCTTGGTCTCTGCATCTGAAAATAAAAATTAGTCATATTCTTTATTTTTAATAATTCTACTAAGAATATCTGCAATCTTGTTATCACTACCTTTAATATGCTCAAAATTGAAAGATATTCCTGTATTAGTAATTCTGTCTATAAAATTTAACCATCTTCTACGATTACTTCTTTTATTTTCTAATTTTAATTTACTCACAAAATTAACTATGACTTCACAATCAGTTCTAATAGTAATTTCTTTTTTAGAAATAATAAACAATTCAAAAGAATCTATTGCATAAATAATTGCTAATAATTCTAAATCTATACTACTAGAATTTATTTTCTCTTTATAATTACCACTATTATATCTAACTATTTTTTCAGTATCTTTATCTGAATATTTATTGGGTTTTGCAATTAAAATTGCTCCCCAACCTGTAATACTGCCGTCTGTCTCTATTATTAAATAATCTGTATCTAATGGCATAGATAACTTAGGTAATTCTCTTAATTTTTCTTTTATTTTTTTAACTAATTTAATATCTTCTATATTAAAATATTTTTGTCCTTTTGGAGAAGTCTTACCATATAATAGTCCTGCAATTTTACCTAAATTTTTTATAAATGGTCTTGCATAATTTACTAATCCTAAAAATTTCTGTAACTGTTTCAAATCTTCTAATTTATCAGGAAACTCTAAGGCTTTCTGAGCTATATGAGGTTGTAATTCTATTTGCCCTCTTCCTATATTTACTCCTAAAAATTCTATATATTCTTTAAATAAGAACATTTTCTTCTTATTTATGATTAAACCATGTCTAATAAATTCTGAGAATAAGATCTGTAAATGACCTCTATGTTCTCTTCTATTTTTACTAAAAACTAAAATATCATCTATATAAGTAATAATAAAATTACTATGTTTACTAAAAATACTATCCATCTTTCTCTGGAAAATACTAGGTGCGTTTTTAATTCCAAATGGCATAACTAACTATTCGAAATGACCTTCTGGACATGTAAAAGTTGTCCATATAATTGAGTCTGGATGCATTTTTACCTGCCAAAATCCTGACTTTAAATCAAACTTGCTAAAAATATTACATCCTTGAATTCTATTTATTAATACTGTCTTATCTGGAATATTATATGCATCATCTATAGTATTATCATTTAATCTTTTATAATTTATTACCATTCTACTTTTACCTCTAACTATTTCTGAAAGTTTTCTTACTATAAATGCTGCTGATCTATGTGGACTGTCTGATTTTCTTATTACTCCTAATTTTAATAGATCTGTAATATGCATTTTAAAATCTTCAATGTCTTGATTAGTTGCTTCTATATTTTTAGTTTTAATTATATATTCTGGATTCTTAATTTTTAACTCACAATATATCTTATCTTTATCCCAAAATTTTAAAACATTTTCACCTAAAATTTCTAATTTTTCTAATTTACTAATCATATTTTCTATGTCTTGTTCTGTGACTAACAAGTCATATACTCTTTCTATTTCCACAAATTCTGATCTTAAATCATCTTCTTCTTTAATTGGCTCATAATAATTTTCTAATCCTAATTCTTCAAATTCTTCTTCATTTTCTTCTATTAACTGACATTCTTTTTCTTTACTACACTCACACTCTTTTTCATCATTGCCTTATTCCAGATAAGACAGTATTAATAAATAGAATTCAAGGATGTAATATTTTTAGCAAGTTTGATTTAAAGTCAGGATTTTGGCATGTAAAAATGCATCCAGACTCAATTATATGGACAGCTTTTACATGTCCAGAAGGTCATTTCGAATGGTTAGTTATGCCATTTGGAATTAAAAACGCACCTAGTATTTTTCAGAGAAAAATGGATAGTATTTTTAGTAAACATAGTAATTTTATTATTACTTATAATAGATCTGTAATATGCATTTTAAAATCTTCAATGTCTTGATTAGTTGCTTCTATATTTTTAGTTTTAATTATATATTCTGGATTCTTAATTTTTAACTCACAATATATCTTATCTTTATCCCAAAATTTTAAAACATTTTCACCTAAAATTTCTAATTTTTCTAATTTACTAATCATATTTTCTATGTCTTGTTCTGTGACTAATAAGTCATATACTCTTTCTATTTCCACAAATTCTGATCTTAAATCATCTTCTTCTTTAATTGGCTCATAATAATTTTCTAATCCTAATTCTTCAAATTCTTCTTCATTTTCTTCTATTAACTGACTTGTTAGTCACAGAACAAGACATAGAAAATATGATTAGTAAATTAGAAAAATTAGAAATTTTAGGTGAAAATGTTTTAAAATTTTGGGATAAAGATAAGATATATTGAGTCTGGATGCATTTTTATCTGCCAAAATCGTGACTTTAAATCAAACTTGCTAAAATATTACATCCTTGAATTCTATTTATTAATACTGTCTTATCTGGAATATTATATGCATCATCTATAGTATTATCATTTAATCTTTTATAATTTATTACCATTCTACTTTTACCTCTAACTATTTCTGAATGTTTTCTTACTATAAATGCTGCTGATCTATGTGGACTGTGTGAGTGTAGTAAAGAAAAAGAATGTCAGTTAATAGAAGAAAATGAAGAAGAATTTGAAGAATTAGGATTAGAAAATTATTATGAGCCAATTAAAGAAGAAGATGATTTAAGATCAGAATTTGAAGATCTTAAGGTAAAAAAGTTTATATTACAAACAAAATAAGTAACTTTTTATTTTGAAAATTATTTATGTACATTTAGCATTTTAAATTTAGTCAAATGAACATCTCTTAAATCGATTCTTTTTTGTGTCCATTTGTCTAGCATAAATAAATAAGTAAACAAAAATTACATTTTAATTTATTCAACATTTTCAAATTATGTACTTCATTTCTTAAATCATATATATATATATATATATATATATATATATATATTAACAATTTTAATTTTTTGCTTAACATTAGCAATTATCTTATTTTAAAAATATTACGTTTATCATTCATTCAATACATAAGACGTGCAACGCACGTGCATACTACTAATTCAATTAAAAAAATGGGTGTTGTTTAAGAAAATCAAATGATGGCCTTAAATTCCCATTTTGAGATAAAAAAAAATATATATATTTCTTTTAATTTGATTAATGGCATTAATTCAAAATGAATAAAAAAAAATGGATGTTGTTTCAGGAGCTCAAATGATTACCTTAAATAACCATTAATAGAAATTTTTAAAAAAATTATTTTAATTAAATCAATAGTGTTAATTCACAATCATGAGACGAACCACAATTCTTCTTTTATTTTGTTAATAATTAATTAATAACATTGATTCAATTTATTCAACATGAAATTAAAAATTTCTTCTCTTTTCCATTTAATTCCCTAATTAATCTTTTTTAATCTTACATTAATTTTTATTAGCTACATTAATTTGATTCATTCAACACAAAATTGAAAAACGGGTTTTGTTTAAGGAACTTACGAGGATGGTCTTAAATTCCCCTTTTGAGACTAAAAAAATTCTTTTAATTTGATTAATAGCATTAATTCAAAATGAAATTGAAAAACGGATATTGTTTAAGCAGCTCAAATGATGGCCTTAAATAATTATTTATAGAAAAAGAAGAAGATATTATCTTAATTTGATTGGTAGCATTAATTCAATTATCTTAAGCTTTAATTTCCACAACCATTAAATCGGCATTCTAATTAACGGACCACAATTCTTCTTCGATGGAATGGTGATTAATCCAGCCACCAATGTCCACGAGCTTCTTGAATGCCCTGTTTGTATCAATTCTATGTACCTGCTAGATTTTTACGTTCTAATATACATATGTGTACATACTTTACTTTCTCATTTTATTTGGCATATTTATTAGATAAGAATTTTGTTTCGTTGAAGTAAAAAATCTATTTTTGTTCAAATTTGTATATATTTTGATTTGTAATTTTATTCTGTATTTTAAATTTTAATCATTACTCTTGAATTTGAAGGTTTATAAATGTTGTTTGTAGTGATGATGCATAGCTTGAGGGAATAGAGCAAGGCTTGAAGGATGCAAAATTGACGATGTAAAATGTAGTCATTATTTTTCTACATAATTTGTCCTACATTTTTATAGGTTTTGTGATCCCCCCCCCCTCCCCCGCCCCCGCCTGAAGGTAATATCATCAATATTGTCTAAATGTACGAAATTGAAGGATTACATCACGAAGTCGAAATAATAGAGAAAAATCGAAATGGGCTATATTGAATTATGTGATTCAAAATTTCAAATTTATATATTAAATACAAAAACTCTTGCCTTCTCCATAAAAAATTCAAAAAATTTATAAATCTCATAAAAATTTTGAGATATTGATTAAGACAGTAGCAATACTTTAAAAAAAAAAAAAAAAAAGTATTAGTTCTGTTGCGAAATTTCATATGACAAAATCTAATTGTACTAATTTAGATTTGTATTCACTTGTTCAGTCCAATCTTATTTGTTAGTATGAGATATTAGTCAGTTTGATAAATATCAACTAAAGTAGGTTACATAATCGTTTCTCGACGCAGGTCAATGTCTTCTAAATTTTATCTTATAGATCCCAAAAAGTATAAGATCGTCGATAGGATACATATTCAATTAAATAAAATCAATAACATACATTAATTCACCCGGGGCATGTCTTACGAATAACATGATAAAATATAATAAATCCCTTTCAGTACGACCAACATTGTAAGTAATAAAAATAAATATTTAACGTGTGTTAACATCCTACTATGCACGAATCCAACTTACAATCTCAACCAGCCGTAAAAATTTTCATACTTCGATGTGAAAACTTCAATTGCTTTCATAGACTTTAACGTTTGGTTTTCTTTTCCTTTTTATTTTCCTTGCGATAACTAAAGTAAGTTATATATTCGTTAGCCAGCACATGTTAGTATTTTTAGAGTTTTAACTTAAGATCTCAAATAGTATATGATCGTCAATATGACAACACATTTTGTTAAATCATATTATTTATAATTCGATTAATTCTCACATCCACACATCATACGAATAACACGATTAAGCAAAACAATTCCCATTCAGTATGAACAATAATGTCATCAACAAAAATATATATCTAAAAAATGGTAACATCCCGATTCTTCTTTGAATCCAACTTAAAAGGCTTGACGTGCAATATAAATTTCATCCTTCAACATCAAAACTTACATTTCTACAAGGATGCTCTATAAAAACATAAACACAAGTTTTACCAAACGTGCCCTTAGTGCTTATTTGGTCATGTTTATATATTGTTATTTTAAAAAATGGCTAAAATAAGAACGCAATTACTATGTGGGACCTACAATTTATTTATTTTGAAATACAAAAAAGCAATTGACCCAAATAGTCATACTTATAAGCATTATACCTGTGTGCGGAGCATACCAAAACATGAGTTTAATAAATATCTGTAACAAATGAATGTCTCAATTAAAAATTATTTATCGAAATCTAAATATATATTGATAATAAAATCTTATTTTGCTACTGTTGCAGATTTTCCTATGACAATAATTGTATTAATATAGTTTTGTGTTCACATGTTTTGTCAAATCTAACGTACGATATATCATTGTATGAACTATGAACCATTACAATAAACAATTAACTAAAGTACGTCATATACTCATTTCTCGAAGCAGATCAATGTCTTTTAAATTTTACCATATAGATTTCAAAAAATATCCAATCATCAATACGATAACATATTCAAATAAAACTAAATTACAAACATATATTAATTATCTCATGTGAATGTCTTACAAATAACATGATAAACACAAAATAATCTCCGTTCAAAATGACCAACATAGTAAGCAATAAAAATTAAATATTTAACATGTGTTAACATCGTGAATATGTGTGAAATCCAACTTTAAATCTCAATATGCCATGAAAATTCACATGCTTCGACATCAAAACTTGCTTTCAAAGAGTTTCATCTTTGCTTTTCTTCTCCTCCCCATTTAACTCCGTTACGAAACTAAAGTAGGTCATATATTCGTTAGTTACACATGTTAGTGTCTTCAAATTTTAACTAAAAAGATCTGAGAAAGTATACTATAACATATTTAGTTCAAACTAGATGTTTAATTTTATTAATTACATTCACACGCAATACGATTACGAATAACATAATTAAACAACACAATCTCCGTTCAATATGACCATCACCGTCATCACTGAAAATAAGTATTCAAAACATGTTAACCTGATTCTTCGTCGAATCAAAACTAAAAAGCTCGACATGCAACTACAAGACTTTCAACTTTGCTTTTCTTTTCTTTTTCCTTCCCATTTTACTAAATTAAGATAAAATATTAACTTAAGTACGTTATATTAGTGACGCACGTGTCAATCTCTTCTCAATTTCAGCTTATAGATCTATATAGGATCATCAATACGACATATTAACTTAAAACTAAATTTATCAAAATATATTAATCTCTCTTCCACACGTTGTACTAAAAACATAATTAAAAAAAAAATCAATATCTTTTATGATCATCACTGTAATCAACGAAAACAAGTATTTGACATGTGTTAATATCTCAACTCTTCATCGAATCTAACTAAAAAAACTCAACACACAATAAAAAGTTTCATGCCTCAACATCATTACTTCATTTTCTGCTTGGACTCAATTTTGGCTTTTCTTTTTTCTTCCCATTATATTTCATTCGCATAAATTAAGTCCTTGCTTGACAATCATTAAAACAAAACTCACTTTTTCTCAGACTTATTTTCAATCATACATTTTCATAATAAAATATTGTGTTCTTAAATTAAAAAAATTTCAGTAATTTTTAACTAATATTTTTCAAAAAAAATATTTTTTAATGGTTGGTAAACAGGGCTAACGAATATTGCCAAGGAACCAAACGGGCTATCAATTCTTTTTGGGCTCAAAGAAATTGTTACAATCCCAGTGGTAAAAAAAAAAAGAATGAAGGCCCATGAACTTGTTCAAAATGTCGATAACTGGAGTACATGTCACATAAGAACATCACGATTTCTGTCACCTATTTACCTCTTGTTTCTCTCTTCATATTTGTATGTCTTGATTTCTTCTCAATCCTTAGAAAGAGAAACCCACAGAGAGAGAAGAGAGAAGGAAGAATTTGAGATAAGAATTCGTGTGAACAAGAGTTTGATTGAAGAATTCAACTGATTTCCATATATATATATGTATATATATATATTTGTTGAGATTTAGATCTGTTACTGTTTTTTTCTCTTTTCAGGGAACTTCACAGGTCGGTTTTGAATGGAAATGAGAGGAAAAAGAATTTGAGTTTTTGATTGTTCTTTTCTTCTCTTTAAAGTTATATTGATTTATCTGTCTTGTTTTTGCAGAAGGATGAAGCGATTAAGAGATGAGGTGTATATGAACCCTCAATTTAAGCGGCCATTTGGTTCTTCTTCTCGAGGAGAATCGTGAGTTCTATCATTTCCTGTTATCTGATTGATTTACTTGTATTTCATATCTGTGGTATCACGTGATTTTTTGTTCTGAAGTTGTGTTCGTTTATTTCATTGAAAAGGTTATGTTTTTATGACAGCATTCTTAGTTAATTCACTGAATTTCAGTAAATTTTTGTGATCAGAATTATTTGGTTCACGTTTTTAATCACGAGTCTAGAAAGTCTGATTAGGTCTCCTCCATAGCAGCAGCAGAAGATGAAGAAGAAATTGTAACAGAAATCACAGAAGAATAGGGTAAACATTTAAGTTGTCTAGGGTTGCTGAAGGTGCTGTTGTGGGGGGAGGGGGAGAAATGGAAAAACGTTTTGGATCTTTGTATTCGGTGGTGGTTTTGCTTTTTGGGGGGCTTGTTTTGGTTTTATTTTCACCTCTTCTTTGTGGGGCCACGTAGGAGTGGGTGGGCGAGGAAAAATCTGTAACTTCCCAACTAAGCCTATTAATGGTGTTTTGGCTGTATTAAGGGGAGGTTTACTTTAACCTGGCTGTAAGTAGTAGTGACTAATTAAATGCCTTATGGAACTACCTCAGGAGGTAATTGAATTGAATTAAGCTTGTTGAGACGACGAAAACAAAATCTTAATGGCGTGTTTGGTACATTGGACACGAACATATTGGATGATTGTAGAAGAAAAAGAGGTTCAAATTTTTTCCGTTGTAATGTCCAATATCTTGTAACAATCATGCTCTAAGAGCGTCGGCAAGAAAACCCATAATTAAAAAAACTTGCATTTTCAGGATTTTAATTGCAACTTATATCATTTACCCTTCTCTTGTGATAAAGCTATGGATCACCGCATGCCTCTGGAGGAGGAGGTGGCGGAGGTGATGCTGGAGGGAGTGGCGGAGGTGGTGCTACTGGTGGTATACAAAAACTTACGACCAATGATGCATTAACATATTTGAAGGAAGTTAAGGACATGTTCCAAGATCAAAGAGAAAAATATGACAGGTTCCTTGATGTCATGAAAGATTTCAAGGCTCAAAGGTAAATGAATCTCTCTTGTTAAGTTTAACTTGTGCATATCAGCTGTGAATTGAACTTTTCTTTGTAACTTTATGTTAATATATTTCTTGCAGAATCGACACAACTGGCGTGATTTTGAGGGTGAAAGAGTTATTTAAAGGGCATCCTAATCTTATCCTTGGTTTCAATACCTTCTTACCTAGAGGTTATGAAATCACCCTTACTGAAGAGGAAGGGGCTCCAAAAAGAACGGTTGAGTTTGATGAAGCTATAAATTTTGTGAATAAGATCAAGGTGATATTTCAAATCACTTATTTAGTAATATGTTCTGGATTTAGTTCTTTGGAAGTCAAAGTATCATGAAATATCTAATGGATTTTGTTTGCTGCAGAACCGTTTCCAAGATGATGATCGGGTTTATAAAGATTTCCTAGCAATCTTGAACATGTACCGAAAAGATCATAAGGGTATTGCCGACGTCTATGAAGAGGTACTCATATCTTTTGAAATATTTTTATTCTAATCATATGAACTTTACCACCACCACCTCTTTTCTATATCATCTATTCTTATAATTTTAGGTTTTAACACATTTACATGCAGGTTTCGGCACTTTTTATTGACCATCCAGATCTTCTTCAACAGTTTACTAGATTTTTGCCTGATACCTCAACCACAGACTCAACGACACTTGCTTCTTTTGGCCTGCATCCCTTTCATCGTTTTGATGAGAGGAGCTCTGCTATGCCCACAATGCGACACTCTCACGTGGATAAGGTTATATATATATATATTATATACTTAAACACACACACACAGACATGCTAATTTTCTGATTTTATTTATGAATATGAATCGTATGTCCCATACCTTTTTAGCAACGATTACGACGGGATAAGATTATTATCCCCCGCGGAGAACATGATCCTAGTGTCGAGCGTCCAGAAGTGGACGAGGACAAAACAGTGATGACTTTGCACAAGGATCGGAAAAGGCGTGCTGAAAGGGAGAACAAAGATAAGAGAATTCGTTATTCAGACAACAGAGATACTGACAATGAAAATAATGGGGATATTAGCATGCATCGCCTTTCTGACAAAAGGAAATCTGCTCCGAAGGTTGATGATTTTGGAGGGAACTCTAATATGGTCTCTCATGATGATAAAGATGCATTGAAAAGTGAGTGGATGGTGCCTTATTATTTGGAGCTCCTGCACTTCTATGGTCTTATGTGCTTGAACTGCATTTTACTTCATATCATCCTATTTGTTCAGCATGTATTTGTTGTTTTCCTTTTCAGGAATTAGACATTCCATTTTGTGATGGGTTAGTGGTTGTAGAAATGATTAGTACTTTTAATGCACTATTTAGCACAATTTTTTGCCCACCCACCCCACCAACCCCCAGTTGCACGGACAGCCTTTTACCCCATGTAATCCTATATGTGCAAACGTGTATTCGTTGTTTTCCTTCAGGAATAAGATATACCGTTTGGTGATGGTTAAACCGTTATAGAAATGAGTACATTAAATGCACTAGTTAGGGCAACTATCAGTCACTCTCACTCTCCCCACCCACGCACCCACACATAAAAAATGAAAAATAAAGTTAAAATAAGAAAAGGAAGGAAATAAATACAGTAAACAAAGTTTTAGACCAGCATTGCATAATGTAGTGTCACATAGTTATGTTTGACTTGCTATGGGGTCTTTTTAAAGTTGGGTTTGCTTATTCATTCCAGGTATGTACAGTCAGGAGTTTGCTTTCTGTGAAAAAGTTAAGGAGCGGTTACGCAGTGCGGACGATTACCAGGCATTTTTGAAATGTCTTCATATTTACAGCACAGAGATAATTACGAGAAAGGAATTGCAGAGTTTGGTATGTATATTATTTCATCAATGCGTTCTAGCAATCTCTCGGGACCTTTGGATATCAGAAGTTGTAACAGTTGTATCTATTTCATTCACTATGTGATACACATTTCAGTTCTTTCCCCCCAATTGTTTCCATAATAGTTTGAAGTTGCACCTTAAATCTTTCAAATGGATAGCAACATTTTTTATGTTTTAACTGCATCTTCCGGTGCATCTTTATTGCTTGATCTTTATTTTTCTATTAGACTTAGGCCGTATTCTATTTTATTTGCTGAGCCACATATTAAACACATTTCATTATCTGGTACTAACACAAGGTATTTTCAGATTGCTGATTTACTTGGAAAACATCCTGATCTTATGGAGGGATTCAATGAATTTTTTGAGCGCTGTGAGCAAATCGGTAATCACTGAATTTTATTGTAGTTAAAGTTGTATATTTTGATTAGATTGTTTTGATTCTTACTTGATTTTCTGTTCTGCAGAAGGATTTCTTGCTGGTGTTATGGGCAAAAGTACGTCATTATCCTACTATAGGTTTTTGATTATTTGTTTGCATGTTTACTGTATGTTATCTAACAAAGCTGTTTCGAACTTACATTTATGGCAGAGACATTGTGGAATGATGGACATTCTTCAAAAGCCTTGAGAATAGAGGATAAAGACAAAGAAAAAAAGCGTGAAGTGGATGGAGGTAAAGAAAAGGACAGACCCAGTTTGAAGTACTCAGGAAAGTCCATTCAGGAGCTTGACCTTTCTAACTGTCAACGTTGCACTCCCAGTTACCGACTTCTTCCCGAAGACGTAGGAATTTTTATTATCTCTACTTCTTCCATTTAAAATTGTTCTAGGCCAGTGGCTACAGTTTTACCTTCATTTTGCGTGACAACTTATAAAAAAGTTATTTTTGCAGTATCCAATAGCTACAGCAAGCCAGAGATCGGAGCTTGGTGCCCAGGTTTTAAATGACCATTGGGTATCTGTGACATCTGGAAGTGAGGATTACTCATTTAAGCACATGCGCAGAAATCAGTATGAAGAAAGCCTTTTTAGGTGTGAAGATGACAGGTAATAGAATAAAATTTGTGTGACTCTGTAATAAAAATAATAAATTGTCCTCGATGCTTAGTGATATAATATCAAAATATTGGTTTTACTAGATTTCCCTTTATTCCAAGTGGCTTAGTGCTTCTCTTTGAACCGTTTACCTTGTCAACGTAAAATGTGGAATGTTGGGTTTATCCTATCCCAATCCTCTAGGATGGTCTAGTGCTTGTCTTTGAGTTCCAACATACATCTTATAGAGTATGTCTAGTGACCATCATGTAATAGAAGTGGATAATATAACGAACAAGATTTAGCTTCTTTTTCTTGCCCAGTGCTATATAATCCTCCTTATGAAACATGCTAGTACGGTATTAAGGAGAGGAAACCTTTTTTATGTTCCTGCCACATATTCATATGTTCCAGTAATGGAATATTTAGATCTGCCATTGTTTTTACTTCCTTTCACTATATATATTTATCGACTAGACTTTCTCCTCATTGGTTAATTATATATTCATTGGGTTTTTCCTTTTATATTTCAGATTTGAGCTAGACATGTTGTTGGAGTCTGTGAGCTCGGCTGCCAAGCGTGCAGAGGACCTGCTGAGCAGTATAACTGATAATCCAGCTGGTTCAGACAATCCCATACGCGTCGAGGAACATTTCACAGGTTCGCCATTATTAAACATGAGCTTGTAATGAAAGCTATTATACTTGCCTCCATTTACTGTAAACAGATAGATATCTATTTTTGTGATGATTGATTCTATCTTTTCTTTATAAAGCTCTGAATTTGAGATGCATCGAACGTCTTTATGGGGACCATGGTCTTGATGTCATGGACATTTTGCACAAAAATCCATCACTTGCATTGCCTGTAATACTTACCCGCCTGAAGCAGAAGCAAGAGGAATGGACCAAGTGTCGTGCAGATTTCAACAAAGTATGGGCTGAGATTTATGCCAAAAACCATTACAAGTCTCTTGATCATCGGAGCTTTTATTTCAAGCAACAGGATTCGAAGAACTTGAGCACAAAATGTAAGTTGAGCATTGAGATTATACAAAATCCTTAGTTGCATCTTGTCTCTGAATTTGGTATGCACATAGCTCTTATAGTGATCACCATATCCAGCAAGTTATGCTTTTGCCCACCATATATGAACTTAATTGGATTATGATGATCATGATGACACAATCTCTATATTATTGTGTTTATTAAATTGTTGCAAGAGCAGACAGACAATGACTATCCATTTTAGATTGGTTATACTTCTAGTATCTTCTGGAGCCATCACTTTTCTAGTTGGGACATGTTTTCCGGAGACTTTAATAGGCTCCCACTCATGAGAGTGTTTCTATCTCACTAGAATAGGGAGGGTTTACCAAAAGTAACATGGCATGTTGAGGTTACCAAGGATCTAGGGATGGTTTCAATGTATCTTCTGGTTCTGACGTCTCTTTTCACTCTTTTGATTGACAGCCTTGGTAGCAGAAATAAAAGAGATCAAGGAGAAAAATGAAAATGAGGAACAAGTGCTTCTCGATATTGCTGCTGGAAGTAGATATTCCATCCATCCAAATCTTGAATTTGAATATGCTGATGCTGACATTAACGAAGACTTATATGATATTATTAAGTACTCTTCGGAAGAGATCTGCTCAACGAAAGAGCAATCCAATAAAGTTTTGAGGTTCTATACTACTTTTCTTGAGCCAATGCTGGGTGTTCATTCCCTTCGTCGTAGTTCAGACGCTACTGAAGGTGATGGTTTCTCTAAGATTGGAACTGCAAAAAACACAGCGACAAGCATAACTGAAAGTGATGGAAATCCAAATGCTGATGCTACCACCATGAACTTGAAGCAACCAAAGCCCAACGGCAATGGAGATTCAAACACATCACCTCAACGAGTCAATTCCTGTAAGACGAGCTTCACAAATATGCATACTCTGGCTAAAGAAGATGGATCAACTGTGGCATCTGGTGGACGATTACCCAAGTCTGGTACAGCTGTTACTATAGAACCCGATGCAAATCATGGTATGTATGTAGTTGAACACTTGGTTCTATTGTGTTACTGGTCTGTGAAGAATGGTTGATATTTTGATAGTATCTTAGTGTGATTTATAGTGGCATTTTTTTTTTATCTTATCTTCCTTCCAATTTTATTGATTTATATATGTTTTTGATTTGCTATCATGGAATAATATTCATTTTCAACTACAAGGGCGTGCTGCAAATTCTTCTCGAGCTAATATTGATCCCAATATTGATCCCAGTGAGGACAACCATAGGTCCGAGCTTAATATGGAAGTTACACTGTGCTCAGAGGTACGGTGTATGGTTTTAGCTAGACTTTAGAGCCCCATTTTGGGCTGAAGTTGACACATTTTGTATAATACTTGTTCCACTCATTTCCCTATTTTTACCCCTTGGTTCAACTTCCTTTTAAGCTTACATTTTAATTTAGCTGGGGCGTTAGATAAGCTTAGTTGCTTTTCTTTCTTTCCTTTTTTTTTATTTATTTATTTATTTTTTTAATAATATGTTTCCTTGTGTGCAACAGGGTGGTGAGACTTCAAGATTAAATCAACTAGCAAATGGAGGGTGTGTAGAAAGGTCAAGACTGGCTGGGTATGATGAGGATAATGTTGATGCCAGCAGAGGTGATAAAGAAGCGGATAAGATTTCTTCTAATGTGAATTTTCGAGAAAATATAGCTGCCTATCAGGATGGTGGCTCACAAGCCATGGCTGATAGAACAAGAGGTCACGAAGAGATTTTGCCAAATGGAGCTGCTGATGATGAGGACAGTGAAGCTGGTGAAGATGTGTCGGGTAGCGAGTCTGCAGCTGATGAAGGCTCAGGAGAAGAACACGAGGAAGAGGAAGACGTAGAAATGGATGGTAAAGCAGAGAGTGAAGGTGACGCTGAGGATGCAAGTGAAGGTGCATTGATACCACTGTCTGAGCGTTTTCTGCTCACCTGTACACCTCTGTCGAAGTATGTGGCTTCTCCATCGCAAGGCAGTGATGGAAATGATCGTCAAGTTTTCTACGGAAACGACACCTTTTATGTGCTTTTCAGGCTGCATCAGGTAGAAGTTATGGTAGTCCCCGCCCCACTTCCTCTTCCACTTTGTCAAAAGAATCCAAACAAAGGAAAAAATCCAATGAGAAAGTAGAAGAGAATTCTAATATCTATATGCTCTCTTTATTTTTCACTTCATGACACTTGATTTTCTTTCATGCTTGTAGATACTCTATGAGAGAATATTAACAGCCAAGGTGAACTCAGAACCTGTAGAATCAAAGTTGAAAACCACGAAGGATGCCAGTTCTGATCCTTATACCAGGTGATTCAGCAGTATATATCTTCTGGTTTACAATCATTTTGGAACACCCCTTTCTTCCCTTAATTTTCTGAAGACATGTTCAATGCAGATTCAAGAGTGCACTTTTTGGGCTGCTTGATGGATCTTCTGATAATTCGAAATTCGAGGATGACTGCCGATCATTGATTGGAAACAAGTCATATGTTCTCTTTACTTTGGATAAGCTCATATATAAGTTGGTCAAACAGGTAATCTTCTTAAAAGTTTGTTTTATCTTTTTGGCAATTTCCTTTACTTTGTTTTACTATGCCTTTTTCTGCAGCTCCAAACTGTATCGAGTGATGAGGTGGACTATAAACTGCTTCAATTGCACGAGTATGAAAAATCTCGGAAGTCTGAGCAGTATGTTGATTTGGTTTATTATGAAAATGTCCATGTCCTTTTGCACGATGAGAACATTTACCGAGTTGAATGTGTAGGTTTTTGGACGTTTGAATAAATTACTTGTATAATCACATCAATACTAAGTTTGTTTGGATGCTGAGTCATCTTTCATTCTTGTAGACATCTTCCCCCACCCGTTTGTCTATTCAGTTGATGGACGATGGAAATGAGAAGTCCGAAGTTGTTCCAGTTTCAGTGGACCCCGATTTCACAGACTATTTCTACAACGATTATCTTTCAGTAACTAATGGGAGAAAGGAGTCATCTTCCGTCGTGTTGAAGAGGTATTGCTATTAACTTCTGGGTTATGCTACTTAGATATATAGTAAATCTTTCTTATTTAAAAGAAGGGGTCAGTATCACACTCAAAAAAAATATAACTAAGAATGCTAGAAATAAGCAGATAGTGTAGAGTCAAATGTCGTTTTACTACCACCAGTCCCTCAAGAAGAATCAATACCAGGAAAATATATGAATGAGAAGAAGAAAAAAAAAAAAGTGAAATTTTCTTGTTTTTCTTCTTGATTTCTTTTTCTGGACTTGATCTCCAATACCATAAAATTTATTGATTCATTGCTCAAAATTTTGATTCTTCTATTTCAAGGTCTGATCTGCGCTAGTAACACTTGCAGAAATATGCGCAAATATGTTAATATGGATGAGTCTTCTGCTCTATGTCTGGCTATGGGGAATATTCAGATGAATAATGGTCTGGAATGTAAGACGTCGGCCACCACATCCAAGGTAGACTTTTAGTTCAAGCAGAATTTTCATTTTAGTATGTTGTTGATATACCTTGCAAATATATTTTGAGGTTAAATTTGCCATGAAATCACCAATTGTGCTTTTAGATCTCTTATGTCCTGGACACAGAGGACTCCTTCATTCGTTTGGGAAGGGAAAGAAACGAATCAGGAGTGAGATCTTCAAACAATGACCAAGCGAGGGTACAGCGTTTCCATCAATTTTTGATGGCCTCTGTGATCCCATGACCATCAAGGTATATACACTTTATTTGGTGAGTTTGATTCTAGAAATATATTAAGTTTGTGTGGAGATGTTGATATTTTCTTCCTAAAAAAGATTTCAAATGTTCACTTTTGCTTCATTTTTCCTGTTGATAGAGTCAGTGGCTCTGGATCAGTTGAAGATGCTGCTGCACCAGTTTATTCATTGTTAACGAACCAAATAAACCATGAGGGTGCAGAATTGCTTGGATTGTACTACCTTGTGATGCTATGTCAATGGCATACATCTACCATAATTCTGTAAATAGGGCCGACCCATGAGGCCAAGCTAGAGTCATGTTTGTTCGATAGTACTGTTTCCATATGCGAAAGTAGACCTGTCTTTTTTCTTCATGTAATAGTTTCTGGTAGACCTTATCATAGGAACCAAGTTTCTGGCAGTGAATTCTGCTATTTTCTTTAGTAGTGTCAAGGCACAAGGAAAAATAGTGTAGCAGAATGTACATTTCAAGATTTATATAAGGATTTCTTGGGTTTTGTACATAATTCACTTCTTATTTCATGTTTCTGCTGAATCCTTGTATGCTATCTTCAGCATCAGGTGGGAAAAAGATTATATTGCTTTCCATGCTGCATTTTGCCTATTGTTTCAGGGGACGATTGGATTGACGGATCTGGAAAATAGGCCGGTGGAATTTGGATTACTGAGTAGATATAGCGATGGATCGAACATTTAGAAATTATCAGCATAGTTTTCAGGCTCAAAACGGCGTTGAAATTTGTATATTTTGGTGTTAGGAATGTTTGTGTTAAGATTTAAAGGTTGGGGGACTTTTGCGTAGCAACCCCATAGATTGGGGACCTTTTCGGCCATTTTCCCAAATACTTCAAAATTGTGCAAAACCCCTAAAGAGAAAATGGAAAGGTCACAGGGCAACAGCCAACGAGAATATCTTGAATATATAATATAAAAACAAGGCACAAACAGCGAGAAATAGGTTGTATTTCTACGCCTCCAGCTCCCGTTGCGCATTTCCTAAATTTTCTCAGAGCATTGAATCGAAGTATTTTCCGTGTGAATCGGCGTTCTTCCTCCAATAGCTTCACCCACTCTCAAGCGATGGCTCAGGCCTGAGGTTCGTCCCTAGATCTTCTCCTTTTTGTCAACAATATAAAGACTAAAATCGTTTTTTTTTTTCTTTCGATTTTTCTGGTGGTGTTAATTTATATATGCTCAGGTCTGATGATTTTGTACGCGTTTTGATCGGTCTAGGTTTATCCTTTGTTCGCGGCCGTCGGAGTGGCCGTCGGGACTTGCGGAATGCAATTGGTCCGAAATATTTGTACCAATCCTGAAGTTAGGTATCCGTAAAATCTTGTTATGCCTATTTTTCGTTTTTATTTTCTTAGATCTGTGCAATAATGCATCCATTATTTGCGAAAGCATATTGTTATGTCTGTTGGAAGCAAAATTATCCAAAAATTAAAATTTTTGTATAATTCAATAAATAACATCGTCTAGATGTTCACGTGTATATTATATCAAGAATAAAATATTCGAATTTTTATCTAAATTCGATGATCAATTCTTAAATTAATTATGAATCACGAACTTTCAGCCTTTTAATTGCAAGAACTCGATACTTCAAATTTTCAAGTCTTCTATGATATTCTCCAAAGTCAAGATTAAACCGGTGGAGGCACATTCTTTTAATTAAAATCAAGAAACTAATTCTTAAACTGAACAATTGAAAAGTGACATAGGATGTCTAGTTTTCTAATCTCTATTTATAGAGATAGAATAGTTACAATCCTTGTACAATAATGATTCCACATTCAAATAAGAGTTCTAATTAAAATTCAAGTATGAGTTTTAATTAAAGTCCGAATTCAATTAGTTTACATTTAATCACGTGTAATCCTATAGCTTCAATTAAATTATAATTAAGTTTACAACTTTCATAGCAATTACAACGAAGTACAAAACTTTATTATAATTACAATTAAGTCTAAAACTATTATAATTACTGTAATTAAGTTTCAATACTTTATGGAACTACGATAGGGACCTGATTGAATATATATTATCCAAACTCGGATAATTATATCATGTCTAGTCGATTCTAGACCATCCAATCTAATTATTAGTCTTTGATTTTTTACTAAGGGTCTGGTTGATTGCAAGATAAAATTTGGGTGGAAAGAAAACGAATTACAGAAAATTGAATTGCCTAAAACTTGTTTTACTGGGAATTGTCAATTAATTGTATTTGATTGGTATAATTTTTCACCCAAATTTTTTTGAAATTTTAGATTTTTTGATATTTGTTTGGCTTTGTTTTCTATGAAAATTGTCTAGTAAAGGGATAATTTTTACCATTGGGTTTAGAATTTGTTCCAATTGCCAAAAAATAAAAAATAAAAATTGTATATCGAATACCATTCATTTAGCTTTGTTTTTCATGGAAACTGTCTAGTAAAGGGATAATTTTTTACCATTGGGTCTAGAATTTGTTTCAATTGTCAAAAAAAATAAAAATAAAATTGTATACCGAATACCATTCATTTAGCTTTATTTTTCATGGAAACTGTCTAGTAAATGGATAATTTTTTTTACCATTGGGTTTAAAATTTGTTTCAATTGCCAAAAAAATAACTGGAGTTATTTTTCCCATCAAAGTGGTGGGAAAGCCAATTCCATGAAAAGTGGAAAAACTGGAAAAGGTGGAAAACATTTTTCATGAAAAATTTGGCCAACCAAACAAGTCAAAAGTGGAAGCTGGAATTAGTTTTCCAATTTTCATGGAAAATTTTGCCCAATCATACAGGGCCTAAAGGTAAAAGACTGAAGTCTTGGAATATATAAGATCATAGAAGCCAATAAATCTGTAATACTTTTCTCTGAACTGTCGTATATGTAATTTATCTCCGTCCAAGATTCGAATAATTAGGTACGAGTATAAATGATCGTTTTGCCTTTCTAAATATACTCACTAACTTAAGTATCATTTTCTTCAATGCTCATGTGAACTAATCATAGATGTCGAAGTTTAGCAGTCGCTAAACACCGAGCTCAAATTTTAACTGTTCAACGGAAAATACCTAAGTAGTCACTTACCCATCTTTCACGATTATGGTTTCCGACACGAATTCATGTCATCTACTTCGCTCATTCTCAAGTTCCCAACTCATCGAGATATTTAACCAATTTAATTTATCTCACACATTGATGAATCAAAGTACCTTTAAAATCATGAAAAGATATACATAACTCTGTTAAAGGATTTAGATAAAATGCGCGATGGTCTAGAGGAATTTAATTATTTGCACGGTCATGTTATAGAATTAAACTCTCAACACGTAATCCGTTCAATATACTCCAAGTGTACTAGTGTCACTTTTAATTATTTCTCTGATAATGACAAATCACAAACCTGAATAGTGAATTGGTCAACATTACAACCTTCCAGTTCAAGGTGCCGACCCTTATACATTGGTTGTGAACAAATTATTTATAATTAAAATATAAGTTGTGTCACACTGTACTTCTCAATTGCAAGTACCAAACTTATATTATCTCAAGTGATAACACTTTAATTTGCATCATCAATAATAAATAAATGAAATCACAATTAATTTATTATAAATTATTATTTTTATCATAGCAAAATATACTATATGGGCACACAACCCAACAATGTCTTGGTCTTGTCATGTGTTCTCTTTTTGCTAGTGCGTGTGTGTTTTGATATCATTTAAATATTTGTTTCTATACATTATTTATGATCAAAATATTCATAATATTTGTTTCTATACATTATTTATGATCAAATTATTCTTGGGGATTTTCTTAATCAAGTTTTCATTTTTGATGTACTGATCCAACGAGCTGGTTTCTTAATTCACTTGATTAGATGGTGAGGACTATGCCCAAATATTTCAAAAGCAGCTATAAGCAAAAGAATACCAGAAAACCCCAAAGTGCACGCACATATTTATAGTAGTTGCCTTCGATGCAATCATGCAAGAACTAGATTCACTTACTATTGGAAGGTTTTTAACTGTAACAAATAATGAATAAGCGTAGTCAAAGGATCTCATGCTTCTCTCTTTTAAAAAAAATGGCCTCTCTTAAATCCTTTGTATATTGTACGAATTTTGGGTTTACTTGATACACTGTCAAATTGCAATCAAAGAGATAAGTAAACAATACAATTAAGCTTCACACAATCTAACATGAGTATATAAATAATTGTTTTGGCGGTCATGTACATAACTTGTCATGCATTTGAACATTTGAGCTTCTAATGTCCATACTTGGGCTTGCAAAAATTTCAATCTAATTAAGCCTTATTTTTGGTAGATTTTGATAGTGCAAATCAAATGAACCTCCATCCTGTTTATGGGCCTGTACCTAAACTCTGAAAGTGAGAACCTCTATTGCCGTCCCACATTTCGAAAGTTGATGAAATGTGTGGTTGAAAAGTTGATAAAAGTTGTGGATCCCATAAAATATATGGTCGAAAATAAGTTTGGGGGAATATGAATTTTAGAAGTGGGGGGCCAAACAGGGGCTAATCAATTCAGACAACTTTTGAAGTTTTTATTGTTGGTGCAAAATCAATGTTAATAGTAAAATGTTGTTTAAAGTCACAAGTACGACATGTAGTTAATTGTACAGATTGATAAGGATTTACATCATTTAGATGCGGAAATGTCAAAAAAGAATCTTATAGATCATGAAATTAGGATGCAGACATTAAGGATTAGAAACACTATTGTGGTGTAAACCATGTATCATATTAGCATTTTTTTTTTTACCATATCAAAGATCATATTCCTTGTGTTTGGGTTAAATCTTGAACCCGTTCACTGACGTCTTATGGTACATCTACCTCACGACAAGCAGCATTTGGAAAACGTAAAAAATACTATCTGTTATGTTTGCCTTACTATCTGTATGTAGGCCAACTGGCTGGTATTTCTCATCATTTTTATGTGACGTTGAGTGTGTTAGAAGTTGGTCAACTAGACTATGGCTGAGCCAAGGCCAATGTGCTGATTTACATGTTCATCTAGAAGAAATTGGACCTAATATCAGATACTAATATTATTCTGATGTTTGTAAATGAAGGGTGACCAAGGAAAACAGGGCAGCTGGTGTCTTGGATAACTTTGCCGAAGGGGAAAAGTATGCTGAGCATGCTCTTAGGAAGTTCGTCCGGAACAAGTCTCCTGAAATCATGCCTACCATAAGACATCTACCTCACGACAAGCAGCATTTGGAAAACGTAAAAAATACGATCAGTTATGTTTGCCTTACTATCTGTATGTAGGCCAACTGGCTGGTATTTCTCGTCATTTTTATGTGACGTTGAGTGTGTTAGAGGTTGGTCAACTAGACTATGGCTGAGCCAAGGCCAATTTGCTGATTTTACATATTCATCTAGAAGAAATTGGTCCTAATATCAGATACTAATATTATTCTGATGTTTGTAAATGAATGGGGACCAAGGAAAACAGGGCTGCTGGTGTCTTGGATAACTTTGCCGAAGGGGAAAAGTATGCTGGGCATGCTCTTAGGAAGTTCGTCCGGAACAAGTCTACTGAAATCATGCCTACCATCAACAGCTTCTTCACTGATCCTAAATACTGATTTGGTGAAAATTATGATATTTTTGCAAATGATTGAACTTGATCCAATGTGATTGGATACAACATCAAATTCGAATAATTGCAACTGATTGGAAATTCATTATGATGTTTTCCTCGTTCAACAACAGCATATTCATGGAATTACTTGTTTTGTTTCATTTGTTTTTCTTTGTTCTTATTGTGCACGTATTTCATCATGAACATTTTCCAGCTATTGCTATGTTAACATTTTCCATCAAAAACCAATTCTTGTTGGGACACGTATGGAAAATACATGCCGAGTAAAGAACCTATTTCTCACAAGATTTGTAATTCATGTCAGAAATTACAAGAAGCTCTCCTCTACTTTGCCTATCTTCTACAACACCAGCCTCCTTTGTGTTAGTAGATTACTTTCCTTTTTTTGTAGTACTGGCAGCTTTATTTCTGTTTTTCAGTGAAAAGCAATCAACTTTGATATGTCCCCTCTTCTTACAGACACACTTTCTTTGCATGTTTGAATTTTGATCTGCCCCCTCATGTCTTATTAAGATTCATATCCTGATCTCTCCTACAGACAATTGGGCTTACAACATGACTCCTAGTAAGATGTATCATCATCTCCTTAGATAGTAAAGTATCATAGACCTCTTCCACAGTGAGAGTATCCTGACCATAGATAATAGTATATCTAAAAGTCACATATGATGACGACAGTTAACACAACAACATCAAGGTGGAGTCTTCCTCATCATAATTAACTTCCAATATCTTCAGATCAGTCACGATTTCTTTAAACATAGTTAAGTGATTATCCAAAGACATACATTCAGACATCCTTTGAGAATACAAACGCTATTTTAAGTGTTTCTTTTTGGTTAAGCTCTTTCTCATACAAAGTTGCTTGAACTTCCAACTACAACGCATCAACACTTTTCTCCATTAGAACATCCTGGAGAATTTGATTTGATAGAAGTAGATGAATTTGGGATTGGATTTTTCGATTCCTACGCTGTTTTTTCCCTGTATCCAACAAGTTGAAGATATCTTATCAAAACTAAGCAAGGCTTCCTTCGAATTCATCTACGCGAAAACTGCTCACATTTTCACTTGTCATAAAGTAAATATTGTGTCTCGATCCAATAACGGAATATCATATTTCATTGTTGTCATGCGAAATAATCAACATTGCTCTGATACCACTTGTTAAGAATTGATTGCAAGATAATGACGATAATGAAATAGACAAAAACAAAATTAAGAACTCCATGATTTATGTGGAAAATCAAGACGGAAAAAAACCACAAGTAGATAATGAGAAATTCACTATACTCAATAGTAATTGTGTTTACACGATCTCAATACTTTCAATTAAGATCTAAAACTTTCAAGATATTGTGTGAATATTATAAAAGTAATACAAGCCATGATTTATATATATGAAACCCTAGAAGTCAAGTTGTAGATGAATAGGATTCCAAAAAACGCGTCAAAACGCGAAATGGGCTTAGGCTGGATAAAACTGTCACTCGAGCGCCAGGCGAGTCACAACTCTCTGTTGAAAATACGAAGGTGCCGCTTAGACTAGCGAAAACACTGCGACTTTTCTCCTCAATCCATAATTTTGATTTCTTCAAAACCACTTCAACCAAAACATCAATACTCCCTATAATTTGAATCAAACTACAACAATATATTATATTAATTAAATCATATTTTGAATAATGGATGTAGGGGTCAAAAACAAAGTGATTCCCATGTCAGAAAACCACAATGAAATTATAACAAACGTGGAAAAGCAAAAACTAATCTCGTGAGTGCATTAACAAAGGTGTAGACCTTAAAACTCACTTGTTATATACGATGTGTGTACATCACGGCCTCTATCATTGTTTGGTCTTGGATGAGTGTCCTAGTTCCACACTTTTGGAGCGTTGCAAGAGGAAATAAAGAGAAAGTTTAGGTCGAATACAAGGACAAAAGTAAGATTTGTCGTGTTCTTTACTCTTACTTACGATTCTTCCTTCCGAATAAATTAAGTTGGACTTTTTTTTATGTATTGTGTTATGTGTAGTGAGAAGAGCTTGGGGTACAGGGTAGGTGACCGAATACACACATACAGGAGGTGGTGGGTATTTTGGGAGTATTTTTTTTTTACATGTGGGTCCCACGCGAGACCCACCTAATGTGAGAGGTAAAACCCCTACATGTACATGGGGATTAATCAATGTGTATTTAGTACATGTCTTTTCATTGACTGATTATGACTTCTCAGTGTCATCAACGAGTAAAAATTTAATAATGGAATTTACTAAAAAAAACGATTTTATTTATAAATTGGAAACACTAATGTCATTGTGGTATCATGACAATAAATTGACCTATGATTAGTGATGAACCCGTACAATAGGAATGGAGTTTGGAGATGTTTTGCTTTTCTAATTAATCAATGCTGACTCATTATTGGCTTTTCTCAAAGCTGACTTCTTCACTCTCAATTGGTAACACATTAGCTTTTCATCATTCCCATAATTTTTCTTATCTCTACTTACAATAAATAATCATTCAATACAAATTTGAAGAGTTGCTTAATCAGTAACATGCAGGCAAAGATTGTAAGATTCTAATTACTCGTTTCAGACCATGTTATTTATATATAAAGACATTCATCATGTATGACATGATAACAGAAAAGTCATCTATAAAAATGAGAGACGTGTAAAATTAATATATTAAACATAAATAAAAACATACTATTAAAAAAATAAAATATGTCAAACAAACCGAGGTTAAGTATTTTGAACAATAACTTTATGTAATACATAATTAAACTCATTATTTTTTCCTCGCGATTTAAACATGTTTAGTATGTATATTTATTGATTACTCTCCCTTTTTGAAAAAACTACTTACCTAACAATTTATGGTACTATTTTCAGAAACCTCTTACCTAGAAGTAATAGCATTAAAAATAACATTTGATTTTATACTGGGTTTAAATGATTTTAACGCATTTTGATTATGTGATTATCAAAAGTCACCTCTCACTATAAAAATGCAGCTAGAACTTCAATATTACCACTTGTGTCACTTGGGTCGTAATTTTTTATTATTATCATTTTTTTTTGTCACGTTTAGATCTTCAAACTGTCATCTTTAGTGCAAGAACGAAAAAATGGATGAAAATCGTTCAAACCTAAGCTCTATTCTTTTCAAGTGACTATCTGACACAAATTTGAATAATTTTCGCCCATACTATTCTACACAAGAAAAAGAAAATGATTAATAGTAGAAAACCCTCCATAAACGTTTCCACGTACGATATGTCCTCCACCTATTACAAATCGTAGAAAATCCCACTGTTTGAAACATTTTGTGCGAAAAATCTCCTACGGTCAAGATTCGTTAGATTTTTCGTTAAAAACAGTAAAAAAAAAAATACCAAAACAAAAAATGAATAATTGCAATTTCAGTACCCAAACATTTCATATTTTCCAAATTAAATTCAATTTTTTTTTATTTGAGCCACCTACAATCCCAAATCTAATGTTAATCAATGCTGACTACCTTATAGGCTTTTCTGAAAGCTGATTTCTTCACTCTCAATTGGTAACACATTGGCTTTTCATCATTCCAATAATTTTTCTTATCTCTACTTACAATAAATAATCATTCAAAACAAATTTGAAGAGTTGCTTAATCAGTAACATGCAAGCAAAGATTGTAAGATTCTAATTACTCGTTTCAGACCATGTTATGTGTATATAAAGACATTTATCATGTATGACATGATAACAGAAAAAGTCATCTATAAAAATGAGAGACGTGTAAAATTAATATATTAAACATAAATAAAAACATACTATTGACAAAATAAAATATGTCAAACAAACCGAGGTTAAGTATTTTGAACAATAACTTTATGTAATACATAATTAAACTCATTATTTTTTCCTCGCGATTTAAACAAGTTTAGTATGTATATTTATTGATTACTCTCCCTTTTTGAAAAAAACTACTTACCTAACAATTTATGGTACTATTTTCAGAAACCTCTTACCTAGAAGAAATAGCATTAAAAATAACGTTTGATTTTATACTGGGTTTAAATGATTTTAACGCATTTTGATTATGTGATTATCAAAAGTCACCTCTCACTATAAAAATGCAGCTAGAACTTCAATATTACCACTTGTGTCACTTGGGTCCTAATTTATTATTATCATATTTTTTTTGTCACGTTTAGATCTTCAAACTGTCATCTTTAGTGCAAGAACGAAAAAATGGATGAAAATCGTTCAAACCTAAGCTCTATTCTTTTCAAGTGACTATCTGACACAAATTTGAATAATTTTCGTCCATATTATTCTACACAAGAAAAAAAAAAGATTAATAATAGAAAACCCTCCATAAACGTTTCCACGTACGATATGTCCTCCACCTATTACAAATCGTAAAAAATCTCGCTGTTTGAAACATTTTGTGAGAAAAATTTCCTACCGTCAAGATCCGTTAGATTTTTCGTTAAAATATTTAAAAAAAAAAGAACATAAAAGGAATAATTGCAATTTCAGTACCCAAACTTTTCATTTTTTTCCAAATTAAATTACATTTTTTATTTTATTTGAGCCACCTACAATCCCAAATCCAATGTTAAGCAATGCTGACTACTTTATAGGCTTTTCTCAAAGCTGACTTCTTCACTCTCATTTGGTAACACATTGGCTTTTCATCATTCCCATAATTTTTCTTATCTCTACTTACAATAAATAACCATTCAATACAAATTTGAAGAGTTGCTTAATCAGTAACATGCAAGCAAAGATTGTAAGATTCTAATTACTCGTTTCAGACCACGTTATGTGTATATAACGGCATTCATCATGTATGACATGATAACAGAAAAAGTCATCTATAAAAATAAGAGACGTGTAAAATTAAAACATTAAACATAAATAAAAACATATCGTTGAAAAAATCAAATATGTCAAACAAACACAGGTTAAGTATTTTGAACAATAACTTATGTAATACATTATTAAACTCATTATTTTTTTCCTCGCGATTTAAACATGTTTAGTATGTATATTTATTGATTACTCTCCCATTTTGAAAAAACCACTTACCTATCAATTTATGGTACTATTTTCATAAACATCTTACCTAGAAGAAATAGCATTAAAAATAGAGTTTGGTTTTATAATAGGTTTAAATAATTTAAACACATTTTCATTATGTGATGTATCAAAAGTTTCCACTCACTATAAAATTACAGCTAGAACTTCAATATTACCACTTGTGTCACTTGGGTACTAATTTACTATTATTATTATCATATTTTTTTTTGTGTCACGTTTAGATCTTCAAACTGTCATTTTTAGTGCACGAACGGAAAAATGGATAAAAATCGTTCAAACCTAAGCTCTATTCTTTTCAAGTGACTCTCTAACAAAAAATTGAATAATTTTCGTCCATATTATTCTACAAAAGAAAAAGGAAAAAAATGATTAATAGTAGAAAACCCTCCATAAATGTTTTCACGTATGATATGTCCTCCACCTATTACAAATCGTAGAAAATCCCACAGTTTGAAACATTTTGTGCGAAAAATCTCCTACCGTTAAGATCCATTAGATTTTTCGTTAAGAACAGTAAAAAAAAAAAAATACCAAAACAAAAAAAGAATAATTGCAATTTCAGTACCCAAACATTTCATATTTTCCAAATTAAATTCAATTTTTTTTTTTATTTGAGCCACCTACAATCCCAAATCTAATGTTCATCAATGCTGACTACCTTATAGGCTTTTCTCAAAGCTGACTTCTTCACTCTCAATTGGTAACACATTGGCTTTTCATCATTCCCATAATTTTTCTTATCTCTACTTACAATAAATAATCATTCAATACAAATTTGAAGAGTTGCTTAATCAGTAACATGCAAGCAAAGATTGTAAGATTCTAATTACTCGTTTCAGACCATGTTATGTGTATATAAAGACATTCATCATGTATGACATGATAACAAAAAAGTCATCTACAAAAATGAGAGACGTGTAAAATTAATATATTAAACATAAATAAAAACATACTATTGACAAAATAAAATATGTCAAACAAACCGAGGTTAAGTATTTTGAACAATAACTTTATGTAATACATAATTAAACTCATTATTTTTTCCTCGCGATTTAAACATGTTTAGTATGTATATTTATTGATTACTCTCCCTTTTGAAAAAACTACTTACCTAACAATTTATGGTACTATTTTCAGAAACCTCTTACCTAGAAGAAATAGCATTAAAAATAACGTTTGATTTTATACTGGGTTTAAATGATTTTAACGCATTTTGATTATGTGATTATCAAAAGTCACCTCTCACTATAAAAATGCAGCTAGAACTTCAATATTACCACTTGTGTCACTTGAGTCCTAATTTATTATTATTATCATTTTTTTTGTCACGTTTAGATCTTCAAACTGAAATCTTTAGTGCAAGAACGAAAAAATGGATGAAAATCGTTCAAACCTAAGCTCTATTATTTTCAAGTGACTATCTGACACAAATTTGAATAATTTTCGTCCATATTATTCTACACAAATAAAAGAAAAAAAAAGATCAATTGTAGAAAACCCTCCATAAACGTTTCCACGTACGATATGTCCTCCACCAATTACAAATCGTAGAAAATCCCACTGTTTGAAACATTTTGTGCAAAAAATCTCCTACTGTCAAGATCCATTAGATTTTTTTGTTAAAACTAGTAAAAAAAATGC
This sequence comes from Osmanthus fragrans, assembly GCA_019395295.1. Lineage (NCBI taxonomy): Eukaryota > Viridiplantae > Streptophyta > Magnoliopsida > Lamiales > Oleaceae > Osmanthus > Osmanthus fragrans. The sequence continues at coordinate 1,088,548 of CM033352.1, read as the reverse complement.
CAAAACAAAAAATAAATAATAGCAATTTCTGTACCCAAACTTTTCATTTTTTTCCAAATAAAATTCAAATTTTTTTTTTTATTTGAGCCACCTACAATCCCAAATCCAATGTTAAGCAATACTGACTACTTTATAGGCTTTTCTCAAAGCTGACTTCTTCACTCTCATTTAGTAACACATTGGCTTTTCATCATTCCCATAATTTTTCTTATCTCTACTTACAATAAATAATCATTCAATACAAATTTGAAGAGTTGCTTAATCAGTAACTTGCAAGCAAAGATTGTAAGATTCTAATTACTCGTTTCAGACCACGTTATGTGTATATAACGACATTCATCATGTAAGACATGATAACAGAAAAAGTCATCTATAAAAATAAGAGACGTGTAAAATTAAAACATTAAACATAAATAAAAACATATCCTTGAAAAAATCAAATATGTCAAACAAACACAGGTTAAGTATTTTGAACAATAACTTATGTAATACATTATTAAACTCATTATTTTTTTCCTCGCGATTTAAACATGTTTAGTATGTATATTTATTGATTACTCTCCCATTTTGAAAAAACCACTTACCTATCAATTTATGGTACTATTTTCATAAACATCTTACCTGGAAGAAATAGCATTAAAAATAGCGTTTGGTTTTATACTAGGTTTAAATAATTTAAACACATTTTCATTATGTGATGTATCAAAAGTTTCCTCTCACTATAAAATTACAGCTAGAACTTCAATATTACCACTTGTGTCACTTGGGTACTAATTTACTATTATTATTATCATATTTTTTTTTTGTGTCACGATTAGATCTTCAAACTGTCATTTTTAGTGAAAGAACAGAAAAATGGATGAAAATCGTTCAAACCTTAGCTCAAATCTTTTCAAGTGACTCTCTGACAAAAATTTGAATAATTTTCGTCCATATTACAAAAGAAAAAGGAAAAAAATGATTAATAGTAGAAAATCCTCCATAAACGTTTTCACGTACGATATGTCCTCCACCTATTACAAATCGTAGAAAATCCCACAGCTTGAAACATTTTGGGCGAAAAATCTCCTACCGTCAAGATCCATTAGATTTTTCGTTAAGAACAGTAAAAAAAAAAAAAAAAATACCAAAACAAAAAAAGAATAATTGCAATTTCAGTACCCAAACATTTCATATTTTCCAAATTAAATTCAATTTTTTATTTATTTGAGCCACCTACAATCCCAAATTTATTGTTAATCAATGCTGACTACATTATAGGCTTTTCTCAAAGCTGACTTCTTCACTCTCAATTGGTAACACATTGGCTTTTCATCATTCCCATAATTTTTCTTATCTCTACTTACAATAAATAATCATTCATTACAAATTTGAAGAGTTGCTTAATCAGTAACATGCATGCAAAGATTGTAAGATTCTAATTACTCGTTTCAGACCATGTTATGTGTATATAAAGACATTCATCATGTATGACATGATAACAGAAAAAGTCATCTACAAAAATGAGAGACGTGTAAAATTAATATATTAAACATAAATAAAAACATACTATTGACAAAATAAACTTTGTCAAACAAACCGAGGTTAAGTATTTTGAACAATAACTTTATGTAATACATAATTAAACTTATTATTTTTTCCTCGCGATTTAAACATGTTTAGTATGTATATTTATTGATTACTCTCCCTTTTGAAAAAACTACTTACCTAACAATTTATGGTACTATTTTCAGAAACCTCTTACCTAGAAGAAATAGCATTAAAAATAACGTTTGATTTTATACTGGGTTTAAATGATTTTAACGCATTTTGATTATGTGATTATCAAAAGTCACCTCTCACTATAAAAATGCAGCTAGAACTTCAATATTACCACTTGTGTCACTTGGGTCCTAATTTATTATTATTATCATTTTTTTTGTCACGTTTAGATCTTCAAACTGAAATCTTTAGTGCAAGAACGAAAAAATGGATGAAAATCGTTCAAACCTAAGCTCTATTATTTTCAAGTGACTATCTGACACAAATTTGAATAATTTTCGTCCATATTATTCTACACAAATAAAAGAAAAAAAAAAAGATCAATTGTAGAAAACCCTCCATAAACGTTTCCACGTACGATATGTCCTCCACCAATTACAAATCGTAGAAAATCCCACTGTTTGAAACATTTTTGTGCAAAAAATCTCCTACTGTCAAGATCCATTAGATTTTTTTGTTAAAACTAGTAAAAAAAATGCCAAAACAAAAAATAAATAATAGCAATTTCTGTACCCAAACTTTTCATTTTTTTCCAAATAAAATTCAAATTTTTTTTTTTATTTGAGCCACCTACAATCCCAAATCCAATGTTAAGCAATACTGACTACTTTATAGGCTTTTCTCAAAGCTGACTTCTTCACTCTCATTTAGTAACACATTGGCTTTTCATCATTCCCATAATTTTTCTTATCTCTACTTACAATAAATAATCATTCAATACAAATTTGAAGAGTTGCTTAATCAGTAACTTGCAAGCAAAGATTGTAAGATTCTAATTACTCGTTTCAGACCACGTTATGTGTATATAACGACATTCATCATGTAAGACATGATAACAGAAAAAGTCATCTATAAAAATAAGAGACGTGTAAAATTAAAACATTAAACATAAATAAAAACATATCCTTGAAAAAATCAAATATGTCAAACAAACACAGGTTAAGTATTTTGAACAATAACTTATGTAATACATTATTAAACTCATTATTTTTTTCCTCGCGATTTAAACATGTTTAGTATGTATATTTATTGATTACTCTCCCATTTTGAAAAAACCACTTACCTATCAATTTATGGTACTATTTTCATAAACATCTTACCTAGAAGAAATAGCATTAAAAATAGCGTTTGGTTTTATACTAGGTTTAAATGATTTTAAAGCATTTCGATTATGTGATGTATTAAAAGTTTCCTCTCACTATAAAAATGCAGCAAGAACTTCAATATTACCACTTGTGTCACTTGCGTCCTAATTTATTATTATTATTATCATATATTTTTTTTGTGTCATGATTAGATATTCAAACTGTCATTTTTAGTGAAAGAACAGAAAAATGGATGAAAATCGTTCAAACCTTAGCTCAAATCTTTTCAAGTGACTATCTGACACAATTTTTAATAATTTTCGTCCATATTATTCCACAATAGAAAAAGAAAAAAAAAAGATTAATAGTAGAAAACCCTCCATAAACGTTTCCACGTACGATATGTCCTCCACCTATTACAATTCGTAGAAAATTCCACTGTTTGAAAAATTTTGTGCGAAAAATCTCCTACCGTCAAGATCCGTTAGATTTTTCTTTAAAAACAGTAAAAAAAAAATGCCAAAACAAAAAAGGAATAATTGCAATTTCAGTACCCACACTTTTCATTTTTTCCAAATTAAATTAAATTTTTTTATTTGATACACCTACAATCTCAAATCTAATGTTAATCAATGCTTACTACCTTATGGGCTTTTCTCAAAGCTGACTTCTTCACTCTCATTTTGTAACACATTGGCTTTTCATCCTTCCCATAATTTTTCTTATCTCTACTTACAATAAATAATCATTCAATACAAATTTTAAGAGTTGCTTAATCAGTAACATGCAAGCAAAGATTGTAAGATTCTAATTACTCGTTTCAGACCATGTTATGTGTATATAAAGACATTCATCATGTATGACATGATAACAAAAAAGTCATCTATAAAAATGAGAGACGTGTAAAATTAATATATTAAACATAAATAAAAACATACTATTGACAAAATAAAATTTGTCAAACAAACCGAGGTTAAGTATTTTGAACAATAACTTATGTAATACATAATTAAACTCATTATTTTTTCCTCGCGATTTAAACATGTTTAGTATGTATATTTATTGATTACTCTCCCTTTTGAAAAAACTACTTACCTAACAATTTATGGTACTATTTTCAGAAACCTCTTACCTAGAAGAAATAGCATTAAAAATAACGTTTGATTTTATACTGGGTTTAAATGATTTTAACGCATTTTGATTATGTGATTATCAAAAGTCACCTCTCACTATAAAAATGCAGCTAGAACTTCAATATTACCACTTGTGTCACTTGGGTCCTAATTTATTATTATTATCATTTTTTTTGTCACATTTAGATCTTCAAACTGAAATCTTTAGTGCAAGAACGAAAAAATGGATGAAAATCGTTCAAACCTAAGCTCTATTCTTTTCGAGTGACTATCTGACACAAATTTGAATAATTTTCGTCCATATTATTCTACACAAATAAAAGAAAAAAAAAGATCAATTGTAGAAAACCCTCCATAAACGTTTCCACGTACGATATGTCCTCCACCAATTACAAATCGTAGAAAATCCCACTGTTTGAAACATTTTGTGCAAAAATTCTCCTACTGTCAAGATCCATTAGATTTTTTGTTAAAAATAGTAAAAAAAAATGCCAAAACAAAAAATAAATAATAGCAATTTCTGTACCCAAACTTTTCATTTTTTCCAAATAAAATTCAATTTTTTTTTATTTGAGCCACCTACAATCCCAAATCCAATGTTAAGCAATACTGACTACTTTATAGGCTTTTCTCGAAGCTGACTTCTTCACTCTCATTTAGTAACACATTGGCTTTTCATCATTCCCATAATTTTTCTTATCTCTACTTACAATAAATAATCATTCAATACAAATTTGAAGAGTTGCTTAATCAGTAACATGCAAGCAAAGATTGTAAGATTCTAGTTACTTGTTTCAGACCACGTTATGTGTATATAACGACATTCATCATGTATGACATGATAACAGAAAAAGTCATCTATAAAAATAAGAGACGTGTAAAATTAAAACATTAAACATAAATAAAAACATATCATTGAAAAAATCAAATATGTCAAACAAACACAGGTTAAGTATTTTGAACAATAACTTATGTAATACATTATAAAACTCATTGTTTTTTTCCTCGCGATTTAAACATGTTTAGTATGTATATTTATTGATTACTCTCCCATTTTGAAAAAACCACTTACCTATCAATTTATGGTACTATTTTCATAAACATCTTACCTAGAAGAAATAGCGTTTGGTTTTATACTAGGTTTAAATAATTTAAACACATTTTGATTATGTGATGTATCAAAAGTTTCCTCTAACTATAAAATTACAGCTAGAACTTCAATATTACCACTTGTGTCACTTGGGTACTAATTTACTATTATTATTATCATATTTTTTTTTTGTCACGTTTAGATCTTCAAACTCTCATTTTTAGTGCACGAAAGGAAAAATGGATAAAAATCGTTCAAACCTAAGCTCTATTCTTTTCAAGTGACTCTCTGACAAAAATTTGAATAATTTTCGTCCATATTATTCTACAAAAGAAAAAGGAAAAAAATGATTAATAGTAGAAAACCCTCCATAAACGTTTTCACGTACGATATGTCCTCCACCTATTACAAATCGTAGAAAATCCCATAGTTTGAAACATTTTGTGCGAAAAATCTCCTACCGTCAAGATCCATTAGATTTTTCGTTAAGAACAGTAAAAAAAAAAAATACCAAAACAAAAAAAGAATAATTGCAATTTCAGTACCCAAACATTTCATATTTTCCAAATTAAATTCATTTTTTTTTTTATTTGAGCCACCTACAATCCCAAATCTAATGTTAATCAATGCTGACTACCTTATAGGCTTTTCTCAAAGCTGACTTCTTCACTCTCAATTGGTAACACATTGGCTTTTCATCATTCCCATAATTTTTCTTAACTCTACTTACAATAAATAATCATTCAATACAAATTTGAAGAGTTGCTTAATCAGTAACATGCAAGCAAAGATTGTAAGATTCTAATTACTTGTTTCAGACCACGTTATGTGTATATAACGACATTCATCATGTATGACATGATAACAGAAAAAGTCATCTATAAAAATAAGAGACGTGTAAAATTAAAACATTAAACATAAATAAAAACATATCATTGAAAAAATCAAATATGTCAAACAAGCACAGGTTAAGTATTTTGAACAATAACTTATGTAATACATTATTAAACTCATTATTTTTTTCCTCGCGATTTAAACATGTTTGGTATGTATATTTATTTATTACTCTCCCATTTTGAAAAAACCACTTACCTATCAATTTATGGTACTATTTTCATAAACATCTTACCTAGAAGAAATAGCATTAAAAATAGCGTTTGGTATTATACTAGGTTTAAATGATTTTAAAGCATTTTGATTATGTGATGTATCAAAAGTTTCCTCTCACTATAAAAATGCAGCTAGAACTTCAATATTACCACTTGTGTCACTTGGGTCCTAATTTATTATTATTATTATCATATATTTTTTTTGTGTCATGATTAGATATTCAAACTGTCATTTTTAGTGAAAGAACAGAAAAATGGATGAAAATCGTTCAAACCTAAGCTCAAATCTTTTCAAGTGACTATCTGACACAATTTTGAATAATTTTCGTCCATATTATTCCACAATAGAAAAAGAAAAAAAAAAGATTAATAGTAGAAAACCTTCCATAAACGTTTCCACGTACGATATGTCCTCCACCTATTACAATTCGTAGAAAATCCCACTGTTTGAAAAATTTTGTGCGAAAAATCTCCTACCGTCAAGATCCGTTAGATTTTTCATTAAAAACAGTAAGAAAAAATGCCAAAACAAAAAAGGAATAATTGCAATTTCAGTACCCACACTTTTCATTTTTTCCAAATTAAATTAAATTTTTTTATTTGATACACCTACAATCCCAAATCTAATGTTAATCAATGCTTACTACCTTATGGGCTTTTCTCAAAGCTGACTTCTTCACTCTCATTTGGTAACACATTGGCTTTTCATCTTTCCCATAATTTTTCTTATCTCTACTTACAATAAATAATCATTCAATACAAATTTGAAGAGTTCCTTAATCAGTAACATGTAAACAAAGATTGTAAGATTCCAATTACTCGTTTCAGACCATGTTATGTGTATATAAAGACATTCATCATGTATGACTTGATAACAGAAAAAGTCATCTATAAAAATGAGAGACGTGTAAAATTAATATATTAAACATCAATAAAAGCATATTGTTGACAAAATCAAATGTGTCAAACAAACAGAGATTAAGGATTTTGAACAATAAATTTTTCTAATACATTATTAAACTCATTATTTTTTTCCTCGCAATTTAAACATGTTCACTATGTATATTTATTGATTACACTCCATAAATTGATAGGTTACTTACCTATCAATTTATGGTACTATTTTCGGAAACCTCTTACCTAGAAGAAATAGCATTAAAAATAACGCTTGGTTGTATACTAGGTTTAAATGATTTTAACGCATTTTGATTATGTGATGTATCAAAAGTTTCCTCTCACTTTAAAAATACATCTAGAACTTCATAGTACCACTTGTGTCACTTGGGTCCTAATTTATTATTATTATTATTATCATATATATATTTTTTTTGTCACGTTTAGATCTTCAAACTGTCATTTTTAGGGCAAGAACGGAAAAATGGATGAAAATCGTTAAAACCTAAGATCTATTCTTTTCAAGTGTCTATTTGACACGAATTTGAATAATTTTCGTCCATCTTATTCTACACAAGAAAAAAAAAGATTAATAGTAGAAAACCCTCCAGAAACGTTTTCACGTACGATATGTCCTCCACCTATTACAAATCGTAGAAAATCTCGCTGTTTGAAACATTTTGTGAGAAAAATTTCCTACCGTCAAGATCCGTTAGATTTTTCGTTAAAAATTTAAAAAAAAAAAAAAAAAAAAAAACCAAAACATAAAAGGAATAAATGCAATTTCAGTACCCAAACTTTTCATTTTTTCCAAATAAAATTCAATTTTTTTATTTGAGCCACCTACAATCCCAAATCTAATGTTAATCAATGCTGACTACCTTATAGGCTTTTCTCAAAGCTGACTTCTTCACTCTCATTTGGTAACACATTGGCTTTTCATCCTTCCCATATTTTTTCTTATCTCTACTTACAATAAATAATCATTCAATACAAATTTGAAGAGTTCCTTAATCAGTAACATGTAAACAAAGATTGTAAGATTCTAATTACTCGTTTCAGATAATGTTATGTGTATATAAAGACATTCATCATGTATGATGTGATAAAAGAAAAAGTCATCTATAAAAATGAGAGACGTGTAAAATTAATATATTAAACATAAATAAAAGCATATTATTGACAAAATCAAATGTGTCAAACAAACAGAGGTTAAGTATTTTGAACAATAAATTTTTGTAATACATTATTAAACTCATTATTTTTTTCCTCGCGATTTAAACATGTTTAGTATGTATATTTATTGATTACTCTCCCATTTTGAAAAAACCACTTACCTATCAATTTATGGTACTATTTTCATAAACATCTTACCTAGAAGAAATAGCATTAAAAATAGCGTTTGGTTTTATACTAGGTTTAAATGATTTTAAAGCATTTTGATTATGTGATGTATCAAAAGTTTCCTCTCACTATAAAAATGCAGCTAGAACTTCAATATTACCACTTGTGTCACTTGCGTCCTAATTTATTATTATTATTATCATATATTTTTTTTGTGTCATGATTAGATATTCAAACTGTCATTTTTAGTGAAAGAACAGAAAAATGGATGAAAATCGTTCAAACCTTAGCTCAAATCTTTTCAAGTGACTATCTGACACAATTTTGAATAATTTTCGTCCATATTATTCCACAATAGAAAAATAAAAAAAAAAGATTAATAGTAGAAAACCCTCAATAAACGTTTCCACATACGATGTGTCCTCCACCTATTACAAATCGTAGAAAATTTCACTGTTTGAAACATTTTGTGCGAAAAATCTCCTATCGTCAAGATCCGTTAGATTTTTCGTTAAAAAAAGTAAAAAAAAAATTGCCAAAACAAAAAAGGAATAATTTCAATTTCAGTACCCAAACTTTTCATTTTTTCCAAATTAAATTCAATTTTTTTATTTGTGCCACCGACAATCCCAAATCTAATGTTAATCAATGCTGACTACCTTGTAGACTTTTCTCAAAGCTTACTTCTTCACTCTCATTTGGTAACACATTGGCTTTTCATCCTTCCCATAATTTTTCTTATCTTTACTTACAATAAATAATCATTCAATGCAAATTTGAAGAGTTGTTTAATCAGTAACATGCAAACAAGGATTGTAAGATTCTAATTACTCGTTTCAGACCATGTTATGTGTATATAAAGACATTCATCATGTATGACATGATAACAGAAAAAATCATCTATAAAAATGAGAGACGTGTAAAATTAATATATTAAATATAAATAAAAACATATTATTGAAAAAATCAAATATGTCAAACAAACAGAGGTTAAGTATTTTGAACAACAACTTTATGTAATACATTATTAAACTCATTATTTTTTTCCTCGCGATTTAAACATGTTTAGTATGTATATTAATTTATTGATTACTCTCCCTTTTCGAAAAAAACTGCTTCCCTATCAATTTATGGTACTTTTTTCAAAAACCTCTTACCTAGAAGAAATAGCATTAAAAATAACGTTTGGTTTTATTCTAGGTTTAAATGATTTTAACGCATTTTGATTATGTGATTTATCAAAAGTCTCCTCTCACTATAAAAATGTAGCTAGAATTCAATATTATCACTTGTGTCACTTGGGTCCTAATTTATTATTATTATTATTATCATTTTTTTTCTGTCACGTTTAGATCTTCAAGCTGTCATTTTTAGTGCAACAACGAAAAAATGGATGAAAATTGTTCAAACCTAAACTCTATTCTTTTAAAGTGACTATCTGACACAAATTTGAATAATTTTCGTCCATCTTATTCTACACAAGAAAAACGAAAAAAAAAAAAGATTAATAGTAGAAAACCCTCCATAAACGTTTCCACGTACGATATGTCCTCTACCTATTACAAATCATCGAAAATCCCACTGTTTGAAACATTTTGTGCGAAATATCTCCTACCGTCAAGATCCGTTAGATTTTTTGTTAAAAACAGTAAAAAAAAAAAAAAATGCCAAAACAAAAAAGGAATAATTGCAATTTCAGTACCCAAACTTTTCATATTTTCCAAACTAAATTAAATTTTTTTATTTGTGCCACCTACAATTCCAAATCTAATGTTAATTAATGTTGACTACCTTTTAGGCTTTTCTCAAAGCTGACTTCTTCACTCTTACATTGGCTTTTCATCCTTCCCATAGTTTTTCTTATCTCTACCTACAATAAATAATCAGTCAATATAAATTTGAAGAGTTCCTTAATCAGTAAGATGCAAGCAAAGATTGTGAGATTCTAATTACTCGTTTCAGACCATGCTGTGAATATAAAGACATTCATCATGTATGACATGATAACAAAAAAAGTCATCCATAACAATGAGAGACGTGTAAAATTAATATATTAAACATAAATAAAAACATATTATTGACAAAATCAAATATGTCAAACAAACAGAGGTTAAGTTTTTTGAACAATAACTTTATGTAATACATTGTTAAACTCATTATTTTTTTCCTCGCAAATTAGACATGTTCACTATGTATATTTATTGATTACTCTCCCTTTGTGAAAAACTATTTACCTATCAATTTATGGTACTTTTTTAAGAACCCTCTTACCTAGAAGAAATTGCATTAAAAATAACGTTTGGTTTTATACTAAGTTTAAATGATTTTAACGCATTTTGATAATGTGATGTATCAAAAGTCTCCTCTCACTATAAAAATGCACCTAGAACTTCAATATTACCACTTGTGTCACTTGGGCCTAATTTTTTTTTAATTATTATTATCATATATATATATTTTTTTTTGTCACGTTTAGATCTTCAAACTGTCATTTTTAGTGCAAGAACGAAAAAATGGATGGAAATCGTTCAAACCTAAGCTCTATTCTTTTCAAGTGACTATCTGACACAAATTTGAATAATTTCCGTCCATCTTATTCTACACAAGAAAAACAAAAAAAAAGATTAATAGTAGAAAACCCTCCATAAACGTTTTCACGTACGATGTGTCCTCCACCTATTACAAATCGTAGAAAATCCCACTGTTTGAAACATTTTGTGCGAAAAATCTCCTACCGTCAAGATCCGTTAGATTTTTCGTTAAAAACAGTAAAAAAAAAATGCCAAAACAAAAAAGGAATAATTGCAATTTCAGTACCCAAAACTTGTCATTTTTTCCAAATTAAGTTCAATTTTTTTTTATTTGTGCCACCTACAATTCCAAATCTAATGTTAATCAATGCTGACTAGCTTATAGGCTTTTCTCAAAGCTGACTTCTTCACTCTCATATGGTAACACATTGGCTTTTCATCTTTCCCATAATTTTCCTTATCTCAACTTACAATAAATAATCATTCAATACAAATTTGAGGAATTGCAAAATCAGTAACATGCAAACAAAGATTGCAAGATTCTAATTACTCGTTTCCGACCATACTATGTGTATATAATGTCATTCATCATGTATGACATGATAACAGAAAAAGTCATCTATAAAAATGAGAGACGTGTATAATTAATATATTAAACATAAATAAAAGCATATTATTGACTAAATCAAATGTGTCAAACAAACAGAGGTTAAGTATTTTGAACAATAAATTTTTGTAATAATTATTCAACTCATTTTTTTTTCCTCGCGATTTACACATGTTTAGTATGTATATTTATTGATTACTCTCCCATTAAAAAAAAAAAAACTACTTACCTATCAATTTATGGTACTTTTTTTTTTTCAGAAATCTCTTACCTAGAAGAAAAAGCATTAAAAATAACGTTTGGTTTTATACTAGGTTTAAATGATTTAAACGCATTTTGATTATGTGATGTATCAAAAGTCTCCTCTCACTATAAAAATGCAACTAGAACTTCAATATTACCACTTGTGTCACTTGGGTCCTAATTTTTTATTATTATTATTATTATTATTATTATTATTATTATTATTATTATTATTATCATCATCATATTTTTTTTTTGTCACGTTTAGATCTTCAAACTGTCATTTTTAGTGCAAGAACGAAAAAATGGATGAAAATCGTTCAAACCTAATCTCTATTCTTTTCAAGTGACTATCTGACACAAATTTGTATAATTTTCGTCCATCTTATTCTACACAAGAAAAACAAAAAAAAAAAGATTAATAGTAGAAAACCCTCAATAAACGTTTCCACTTACGATGTGTCCTCCACCTATTACAAATCGTAGAAAATCCCACTGTTTGAAACATTTTGTGTGAAAAATCTCCTACCGTCAAGATCTGTTAGATTTTTCGTTAAAAACAGTAATAAAAAAAAATTGCCAAAACAAAAAAGGAATAATTTCAATTTCAGTATCCAAACTTTTCATTTTTTCCAAATTAAATTAAATTTTTTTATTTGTGCCACCGACAATCCCAAATCTAATGTTAAGCAATGCTAACAACCTTATAGACTTTTCTCAAAGCTTACTTCTTCACTCTCATTTGGTAACACATTGGCTTTTCATCCTTCCCATAATTTTTCTTATCTCTACTTACAATAAATAATCATTCAATACAGATTTGCAGAGTTGCTTAATTAGTAACATGCAAACAAGGATTGTAAGATTCTAATTACTCGTTTCAGACCATGTTATGTGTATATAAAGACATTCATCATGAATGACATGATAACAGAAAAAATCATCTATAAAAATGAGAGACGTGTAAAATTAATATATTAAATATAAATAAAAACATATTATTGAAAAAATCAAATATGTCAAACAAACAGAGGTTAAGTATTTTGAACAACAACTTTATGTAATACATTATTAAACTCATTATTTTTTTCCTCGCGATTTAAACATGTTTAGTATGTATATTAATTTATTGATTACTCTCCCTTTTCGAAAAAAACTGCTTCCCTATCAATTTATGGTACTTTTTTCAAAAACCTCTTACCTAGAAGAAATAGCATTAAAAATAACGTTTGGTTTTATTCTAGGTTTAAATGATTTTAACGCATTTTGATTATGTGATGTATCAAAAGTCTCCTCTCACTATAAAAATGCAGCTAGAACTTCAATATTACCACTTTTGTCACTTGGGTCCTAATTTATTATTATTATTATTATTATTATTATTATTATTATTATTATTTTGTGTCACGTTTAGATCTACAAACTGTCATTTTTAGTTCAAGAACGGAAAAATGGATGAAAATCGTTCAAACCTAAGCTCTATTCTTTTCAAGTGACTATCTGACACAAATTTGAATAATTTCCGTCCATCTTATTCTACACAAGAAAAAAAAAAGATTAATAGTAGAAAACCCTCCATAAACGTTTCCACGTACGATATGTCCTCTACCTATTACAAATCGTAGAAAATCTCACTGTGTGAAACATTTTGTGCGAAAAATCTCCTACCGTCAAGATCCGTTAGATTTTTCGTTAAAAATAGTAAAACAAAAAATGCCAAAACAAAAAAGGAATAATTGCAATTTCAATACCCAAACTTTTCATTTTTTCCAAATTAAATTAAATTTTTTTATTTGTGCCACCTACAATCCCAAATCTTTAAAACTTTATTTTTACACCACCCAACTTTATCTTCTTTCCCAAATATATAAAAATTAATCCTTCATGTGTTTAAAATCGAAGTTTTTTTAGAGAATTGTGAATCTGTTAAAACATCAAGTTGTTCTTTCCTAAAATCCTTCGGGCAGACGATTTTCTTTTTGTCTTCTTCTTGGTTCTTGCCTTTTCTAACAACCTAAATGAATTTTTGGCCAGAGATTTCAAGACCCTTTGCAATTTCATGTAATTGTTTTACAGTAAAGGTTGTCATACTTATACAACAAATGTAAACTACATAATTTGGTTCCTTGGAGTTGATTTTCCTTGTTTTTAGTTTTTGGATTTGCACAATAGTTGGTAGGTGCGTTTTGCGCACTTATTTATGCCACAAAACATGGATTTATGTGGATATATATGTTGAAATATGACTTGATTCGATACAAATTATATATGTAGGGCTACATTGATGAATGGAACGAAACGTATGCGAAAACGAGCGAAAAATAACCAAAACGGAAGAGAACAAAAGTTTAGGAATTTATACCATGCAGTCGCGTGGTGTATTTTTGATGCGAAATTTTCAGTTTTCTTTTTCTAATTCAACAACCTATGGAAACATATCTAGAACTTCTTTATAACCCTACATATTGAAGAGCAACGAAAGAGGAAAAATGAGAAGATTACTTCAAGATTCGATATTTTCCTCAAGAATTGATAGGGTGATGTCTTTGCCAATCTATTTTCTTTGTTTTCTTAATTTTTTTTTCATGCTATGCTAAGTTTATTTGTATTAGGAGAACGATGAACCATATAATGTGATATTTTAATTATTAGTTTTACATTATTGACATTAAAACATGTATTGTGATTGTCAAATGATTTATATACATTGATTGTTATCCATAATTATATGCGCAATGATTATGTGATTGTGGTGGCTTATTTTATGGATTCGAGAGAATGAAAATAGGCTCGACAGGGTATAAATTATCGTAAGGTCCAATAGGGGATAGAGATATACCTTATGTGAATCTCGAAGAATTCACAATAATTCATGCATTTTTGTATATTTGCTCCTGCCATAGAGATATAGTTAGGTCGTGTATGAAAATATGTTCAAACTTAATCAAGGGAGAGTTTTAAATGATTTATGAACATTGATTCTTCACAAATCAAACGCGTTGTCATATTGTAGAACTAAGGTTAAAATAAATTATTGCATAAGGATTTGCGATCCTCGTGCATTTCTTCTCCATTAGTTACATCAATTTGCATTCAATCATATCATTGCATTTACCTAATTTGCATTTAATTTTGTTGATTCACTTACAATTGCATGAATATATAACTAGTTTAGCTACAATTGCGTTACAAAACATATAAAACAGTTTCTTGTTTCGGTTAAGGTTGAATTAGGTGAAGTCAAACTATTAAATCTCTATGGGAACGATACTTTGACTTAAAATTCACTTTATTACTTGAAACGAATCGTACCCTTGCGGTATTATAAGTTGAACACATTTTCGCGTATCAAGTTTTTTAGTTTTTGGATTTGCAAAATAGTTGTGGAGTGTGTATACAGAGTGTGAAGACCAGCCAAGGCATGGCAATATACACAGCTCAATGCTCCCACACTCTTCATTTTCCTTGCAAAGCCACTTGTGTAAAGAATCAAAACTCCCCAATTTGCCCAGTTTGCTGCACTACTCGGAAAGATGTGCCTTTATTTTCCAGTTTCCAATATCCATAAACTTCAAGAACACAATTTTGATGAAACCAAATATAATAGAGTATAAGCAGAGCAATCCCTAAAAATTAACCAACAGGAAATAAGGGCATTCAATGATGATGAGCCATTGGTTTCACCCAAAATATTTATTCATATTCCAGAAGCTAATGAGGGGAAAGATTTGGCTGCCTGAGTGATGTAGCAAAAGATTATAAGAAAAATGAATAAATCTCATAAAGGTGAAAATAATTCACAAAAATTTTATTTCAATCAAGCAATACGGCCTCAAAGGACTTACAACACTTTATATAGCAAAAACCTAGGAAAATTCAGAAGGAATAAATACAAATAATAATAAAAAGATATTTTTTTCAAAAATGAAAAAATTCGAAATAACAACTAAAACCGATTCTCTAATTTTCAAGATCGTCCTTCAAATCCGAATTTATTTGAGTGAGATATTACCAAAATAAAACTTAACAAAAACAGAAAAAAAAAAAAAAAAAAAAAAAAAAAAAAAAGGCCTAAACGAAGAAATTTGAAACACGTGAAAACCACAATATCACGTGAAACGTCAGAGAAAACTACCAAAATCAAAATCATATAACTAAATTACATAAAATAACATAATAAAACATGTGTAACACCAAATCATGCAGTATCATGTGAATTATAAACTTAAAAATAAACCATAGAATTTCATATCAATGTCGACAAAACACAACACTATATCAATAATGAAATTTTAGCAAATATGTCAAATTACTCCCCCTTAAGTCATCTATCAATAAAAAAATTCAAAATTTATAAATTCTCCCTCTGACTCATATAATAAACTCTCTAAATAAATGCACGTCTCTCCGTCTTTTTGTTACGAGTAACAAAGAAAAAACAAATAATAATAATAATAATAATAATGTAAAACACCGAGAGAAATGAGTAAAAAAATATGCACATGTGTAATGATGCAAAGATTATGACCAACTATTTTTTTTTTTTTTTTTTAAAATTCATGGATATTCATTTTGAATAGTTATTTACTTATAATGCATAGTTCATAAAAAAAGTAAACTTTTCTCACATAATTTATTTTAAACTTAAATGAAGTAAATTGTATAGGCTACCCATGTGTGATAAGTATCATTAAACTCCTGTAAGCAAGCCTCAAAATTTTAAATCAATGAGGAGAATGAATATTTTCCTCAAAGTATGAAATTAAACTCATTGCTATCAGGACCTTTTTTCAATGTATAAATTTTCTCTCTCCCCTATCAATAAGCGCGCGCACACACACACACAGATAATCAAGCGACTAAGATAACTCCTATAACAATTTTTGGATCGAGTTTTGGATCGATGACTCCAACTCAGATAATCATAGGGCATTAGGTTTTCATTAGCCTGTTTCCAATCGAATTTGATTAAAAATTCGACAAAAACGGACAATCCCGAAATTCCTTCAAAAATCGAAAATTCACTTATTTTGTTTGCGCCGATCTCATTTTACCATAAACTCTAATTCTTTCTATACTTCATCACTGAGGTAGAGGTGAGTGGCAATTTTTGGTGATTTCCTTCCATATGGGGAAGCTGGCGTTAGGCGACGGTGATGGCGTGGCTGTGGATTTGGATTTTTGGGCTTGGATGGAGTGGGGGAGAGATTTTGGAGTTAATTTGCATCAAGCAATTTTTTTATTTCATATGGGCAAGACATTTCTTAATATGTGGAGTCTCAATTGAATTTTTGGAGAAGAAGATAAAGTCGAATGGGGGTAGAGTGAAGAATAAAATTTTAAAGATTTGGGATTGTAGGTGACACATATAACATTTTTGAAGTTAATACGTAAAAAAAAAAAAAGTTTGAGTACTGAAATTGTAATTATTCCTTTTTAATTTTGACATTCTTACTTTTTTTTAATGGAAAATCTGACAGATATTGACGAAAGGGGGTCTTTCGCACAAAATGTTTCAACCATGAGAGTTTTCCGATATTTCCAATAGGTAAGGTATGTCGCATGTGAAAAATGCAACTAAAAAATGAATAAGGACCCAAGTGCAACAAGTTGTAATGTTTGGGGACTGGCTGAAAATTACATGCAGGGCCCAAATTTATTTGCTTAACGTATATTAACAAACAGCATTAAAAAACTAATAAAAAAAAAAAAAAAAGATTCCCATTTTCTATTGCATGAAGACGTATATAACCTAAGTTACATCGCCGTAACCGAAACCAAACTGAAAGTGGAGAAAGGTAATTTAAAAAAATTCTGCAAGGAATTCTAGTGAATGTCCAGTGTCCCATTAAGCCTCAAAAAGCAACAAAATTTGTTTTTTACGGCAGAATATCCATTGATGGACAAACAAACATGAAACAAAAGCAGCGGTTTTTACTTTTTCTGGTTTGTTAATGGGGTGACTGAGACTTTGAGATTCATACGAAAGCTACTAAAAAATAAGCCCATAATTCTTCTTACATCTATTCAATAACTCTTTTTCCGTTTTTGTATAATCCCATTTATTTATCGTCTTCAATGCAGAGTTCTCTTTTATCATTGCATTCGCTTCTCTCTCTCTCTCTCTCTAATGGCTGAAAGACAGAGATTTAGGGGAATCAACAAGTCATGTATTCTCCTCATAGGTAAACAATATTTTCTACTCTTTTTTGTGCTAATAATTGATTATTTTAAGCTACATATTCCATGTTTATGTTCTTGAACTGACAGTGATTTCTGGGATGGAGAGGTTTGCATTCAAAGGGGTGGCTTCAAATATGGTAACTTATTTAACTGATGTTATGAATATGAGCAATTCATCAGCTGCCAAGACTGTTAATAGTTGGGTGGGTTTTACTTCGATGCTGCCTTTGATAGTGGCCACACTGGCAGACTCTTACTTAGACAAGTATTCTACAATTTTAGCCTCTTCGGTTCTCTATGTCACGGTGAGTCGAGTTGATTAGGCAGTACTCCATTTTTAAATCGTACGTTTAAGTTGTTAGATACAGATAAATTTATTCATTTGGGTGGTGATGAACTTAGTGGAAATGAATCATTTGTTTTAAAATGATGAAGCCAAATCACTGGCCACTCGTCCTTGTCAGATCACTCAAATGTTTACTTTTTGTGATGTGACAAATAATTGGGATAGGGCCCGTTTGATTCCCATTTTGAAAAAAAAAAAAAAATGCATTTTGAATAGTTGATTGACGAAGAATGTGTGGTTAAAAATTAAAGAAAATTTTTGGATTTGTGTGTAATATTATTTTATTGAAGAATGCGTGGTTGAAAAGAAGAAAGAAAAATGAAAATCAAACAGGGGCTAAATTTTGATCAAACTCTTAGGATATAAGGGGGCGTTTTCTTCGTATTTTAATTTTGTGTTTTAAGTTTTGAATTCGTTTTGTATTTTGGGTTTTGAGTGTCTATTTTGAAATTATTGAAAACTCGTTCTTTTCGTCGTTTTGAAAAAATATTTTTCAACTCGTATTTTTTTAGTTTTGGCAGATTTGTGAAGAAAACAGCAAAAACGTAAAAAAATTGTTTTCTGTTTTCTTCACAAAAATTTTAACCATTTTCAAAAACTCATTTTCGAAAATGGGAAAGAAAACGCGTTTTTAATATTTTGAAATATCGAAAACAGAAAACGGCTAGAAAATAGCAAAGAGAATGCCCCCTAATAGTTTAGAAAAAAAGTGTTTAGTAATTTTCATCTGCAATGTGTAGATAACATTTGTACTTTGTACTATTAGGGTTTTTTTTTTAATTAAATAAAAATCACTTCTTTTTTAATTATTTATTTAAAATTTATTTTTACTTTTTTGAAAAATTTGGGAATATAGTTGCAATTTATTCTTTATTCTTTATTTTATTTAAATAGGAAGATATATTTGTCATTTTACAACTTTTAATTGAGAAAATAGATAAAAATGATGATTTTCGCATGAAATGTGAAAATAAAAGTGAAAATGAAAAAAATAAAAAAAATCAAAGGTATGAACGTTTTGCACAATAATATTGAAAAGTATAATTTATTTGGATTCATTTTTTAAAAATTGAGAGTATAATTGCAATTTATTCTTTAATTTTTATTTATTTATTTAAATATAAGGGTATATTTATCATTTAACATTTTTTTTATTGAGATATTGGATGAAAATAATATTTTCCACAATGAAATGTGAAAATATGGGAGACTATGCTAAAAAATGAAAGATATGAACGTTTTGCACAATAACATTGAAAGAAATGAACATTTTATGTTAATGATTCTACTCGTTTACATTAAGTTTGACACTCTTTCACACGGTATCTATCAAAGCCATTGATTTCTATTACGCCCTATCACTTCATTGTCCAAATTTTGACACAGAAAAGAGTGTCGACTAGAATGTACATATAGCTTAATTCAATTTTCATCTGCAATGTGGGAATTCATTTGTACTTTGAACTATTAGGGGCTTTTAGCATTGACATCAACGGCGATACAATGGCCTTGGAATCCGATGAACAAAATCAGTTCAGCTTCGTCCCTTCCTTGGTCTCTATACCTGATATCACTCGGCCAAGGAGGCTATAATCCGTCCTTACAAGCCTTCGGAGCAGAACAACTAGGAGATGATGACGGATTACCTTGTACTAACAAAAATGATCAAAGTTCCAACAAGAAAAGCTTATTTTTCCAGTGGTGGTACTTTGGTGTTTGTTGTGGAAGTCTCCTAGGTGTCTCAGTAATGTCATATATGCAAGACACATTAGGATGGGGACTCGGATTTGCCATTCCAGCGATTGTAATGGTAGCATCAATCGCTATGTTTTTGTGTGGAAACCGGTTTTATACTCACAAACAAGAGAGGAATATCGATGGCAAGTCATTTGAAGAAATAGTTCTGACAGTTAAAGCCGCTATATCAAAGATGGTCAATCATTGGAATAAACCTACTAACGATTACAATGTAGTCGAGCTAGAGTAAGTGTTTCCTATTATAAAGCTTCCTTTTTTCCCTAGCCGAATTGGTATACTAACGAGCATATATATATATATTACATTTATAGACTTCAGGAGAAAGCACTCTGTAGTCGAGATCCTGATACCATGGAGGGCTTTGGAGAGAATTCGGACGAAAAAATATTCATCCCTTTCGAGCTGCAAAAATGGTACTACATCTGCTGCCGGTTTGGCTAATGCTTCTTATGTTTGCAGTAATTTTTCAACAACCTGCAACATTCTTTACCAAACAAGGAATGACAATGAGGAGGAACATCAGCACAAAATTCAAAATCCCACCGGCCGCACTCCAAAGTGCAATAACCGTGTCGATTATTATTCTGATGCCATTGTACGACGCATGTTTCATCCCTCTCGTACGTGTTTGGACAAGAAACGAAAAGGGAATCACCGTTATGCAGAGAATGGGAATCGGGATGTTTCTCTCGGTCATAGCCATGGTAATTGCAGCTGTTACCGAAAGAAAGAGGCTCCTAATCAGTAAAGAAATGCCAAAATCTGATTCAGTCCCATTTAGCATCTTTTGGTTGCTTCCTCAATACATCCTCTTAGGCATTTCAGATATATTCACAGTTGTTGGAATGCAAGAGTTTTTTTTATTCTGAAGTTCCTGTAAGAATGAGGACAACAGGAATTGCTCTATACACAAGTGTTTTTGGGGTAGGAAGTTTCTTAAGTGCCCTTCTCATATCTCTCATCGACTATTACACAAGTTCGAGAGGGACGGAAAACGGGTGGTTCTCGGATGATATGAATGAAGCTCGACTCGATAAATATTACTGGTTCTTGGCTGTGTCGAGTGCAATAAGCTTGTTAACTTTTTGTGGTTTATTGTAGATTTTCTTAAAAGTAGAACATGAGATTACTTTGAAGTACTTGTTCTCACTATAAAATGTACATGGTGATTGCATCTTTTGGTTATCAATTGGCTTCTGTCTAAGTTGATTCAAAAGTTTTGAACTAGTGGAAGTATTTAAGATGTTGGTCTCCAAAGGTGTGGCTTATTTTGAACTTAAGTGGGTCCACATTAAAAATAAGTAACACGCTAGAAATGTTTTTTATTTTATTTTGTAGTTTGTTGAGTGAAATATTAGCTTCTCTTAATAATATTTGTGCCTATGTAAGGGATTGCTTGATCATACCCAAAATGATATCATAAAAACGAAACGTGTTCTGAATTTCTGATTATCTTCGGGCTATAGTTTAACTACTGTATTAAGAACCTGTTTGAGCCTCATATTTTGTTAAAAATATATTTTGAAATAGTAAATGGATGAAGAATGTGTTTAAAAAATAAAAAAGTTTTAGATTTGCGTGTAATATTATTTTATTGAAAATGTGTGGTTAGAAGAATAGACAGTAAAATGTACTTGAAAACTAACAAGAATCAAATAAGGGCTTTAAAAAAAAAAGGTAGTCAACTCAGTATGGGCTTATGTGCCGGGTTGCAGTCCATCTTCGTAATTGGGCCAAGTATCCTACCTGGATCTGGTCTCTTTATGGGTGGGCCCATGACTTGTAGTCGGGTCGTGGGTACACATTTTGTTTTGTTTTAAAACTAATAGAATATGCTATTATATTGTACAAAAGCATGTGAACCCATGATTTTTTCGTTTGTAATGATATAAAAAGCAACATTAAACTGAAAATAAGGTGAAGAGAGAATAAAAAAGAACAATTATTCTACTTTTCCTCTTAAAATCATGGAACAAACTTGCCAATAAATATTTGTCACGGCTGGAACAGGACTATCCATGTGACAAAAAGAGGAGAAAATGAAAAGTTGTAACTAACACGTCCAAATTCAATTATACAGTTATGCGATTTGCAAATTTTTAATAAATCAAGAAACCATATATACAGCTCTTCGATGATAGTCTTTTATAATCTCATCTCATCTTGTAGTCTCTTGACAAGAAAACAAACATGAAAGTTAAAGGGGCGTTGGATTATTCTGTAATTGCATCTATCTTTATTTTGGGGGTATTTCAAGAATGTGTAAATGGCCGCGCATTTCTTCATTCAATCCCTAGGCCTCGCCCAGATAATGCTGCAAACTTTGCTCGATGGTTGGTTTCCCAGAGTTCATGGGGTGTTCTTAAGTGAGTATTTTGTAGATTTATATCTAGACACAAACTCGTTAAAACATAATTTGTAATACAATGATAATATGATGGATTCAATTTTGCAGCACCATATCGAGTGATTGGGGAGGTGCACCTTTCGGGTATGTCAACTAAATCCAACCCCTTACCATACTTAATTGATCCTTATCCAACATTGATCATTCTTGTTGAAACTCATGGAATTGTGTAGAAAAGAGTTTAAGTTAACTCGTACTATGCAGGAATGTTGTTTCATTTAGTGATGGCCTGCCGGATAAAGGCAAAGGCATCCCATATTTCTATCTAACGACCCTTAATCCGACGGCAAGAAATGCATTGAAAGACCAAAGATCTTCCTTAACATTAAGTGAATATAGCCTTGGAACATGTCGCAAAACTGATCCCGAGAACCCAACTTGTGCGAAAATTACACTCATAGGAAAGGTACACGGTTCGTCGATTCTCAACCTTTCACTTTATATTTATATCTACTATTGCGTTCAAAGCATGCACTGATGGTCAAAAGTATGTCTTTCCTTCAGTTAAAATTAGTCGATGGAAATTCAAAGGAAGCTGAATTTGCTCGAACTGCATTGTTCGTAAAGCACCCTGAAATGAAAGGTAAGTATAAGCTGAAAATTTCTTACACTCATTCTACCTTGTTATGTATTTGGAAAATGTACGTGTCACATTCTTTTTTTAATTGTTGGGCAGGCTGGCCTAGGAGTCACAATTTTGAGGTCTTCAAATTGGAAATTGAAAATATATTTATGATTAATTGGTTCGGCGGTCCTAAGCCTCTTACAGTGGATCAGTACCTCCATGCCAAAATGTGACAAAAAGAATTTACCAACTTATTATCGCAAACTAGATGTAATAATTCTGAAAATCAATAAAAAAAAAAAAAAAAAAAAAAAAAAAAAAAAAAAAAAAAAAGATATTGGATTTTAGTGATATTTTGATATTATAGCCCCGTTTGATTTCCATTTTTCCTTCATAAAAATGAAAAATATAACTGTTATCAATCACATTCAGCCACCATTTTTTACTTTTCATCTTTTATGTGAGATCCATAACTGTTATATTTTTTTCTTTCTCATTCTACAAATAATGTCTGTTTCTTAACCATGCATGATCTATTCTGATATTTTCTCCAAATTTTTATATGTAAAACACTAAAAACAGGATATGGAAATTTGAACCTCTATTGGATCTAGGTGGAGGACTGAATTCTCGTCTAGGCTTTGATGGTATTTACAATATAAAAATTGCATATGATTTACTTATCCAAGAGGATTATTTTAATCCTTTTCTTTTGACACAAAATGAGAAACATGTCTAATTCAAAAGTATGGTTGGAATTAGAATTATTTAAGACCTTTTATTTCTAAAAAAATCTATAAAATTCCTTTCAAGGGGCATATTCCCAAACCTAATCTAGAAAAGCATCCAAAAAAAATTATTCTTTATTTCAAAAAGGTGATAAGTTGAGGACAATGGTTCTTACTCGATAACTCCCAAAGAATGAAACAGGATTTGTGACCTTATATTAAGCAAAATTTAAATATTAAGTGCTTGTTTGAAAAAACTTATAAGTTGTTAAAAAAGTTAAAGGTTGAAATTAATTTAATCACATTTCATTATCTTTTATCAAAATTTGTTAGCACTTTTATCAAAAACTTTGTCAACGATCCCTAAACAAGTCTAGAGGATATTCATTAATCAAATGACAGAGGCTCCTTCGATGGCGTACGTGTCCACTAACTAAAAGATCTAAAATATATAATAGAACGAACAATTATTGTACATATTTTCTTGAATGTCGATGTATCATATGGCTGCATGCCTTCATTCCTTTTTGATGTATTTATTCGATCCAATTCGTATATCGAGGATAGCACAAGGGCACAAGTTTGGGGATCGTATTCTATATTATTCTTACTCTTGCCATCGAGTTCTATTATTGTTCTTTGCTTGCATTTAAAATATTGTCAGTCATTTGGAGAATTGCAAAATAAATTCTCCCAACCCTATTTGGAGAAAAGCAACCTTGTTACTTAATGGGTTAATCTAATGTGATCAATCTGAACCCTTGCACGAGATTGTATGAGAGATCAATAGCGAGCTTTGGCGATGACTACTTCTCTTCTTGGTTGTGTACGTTTCATCTCCTTGTGAGATCGTCTCCTTCTTTTGTGAGTGATTTGGAGTTGAGAGGAAACTTCTAGTTTCTTTGTAAGCCATTTTTTCTGGAGCAGTCACAATAGTTTGGATTCGGTCCTTGGAGTGGTTCTTGTGAGACGAGGGTAAACTGAGCTCTTGCTATTTTTTAGCCATTTTTGATGTTGGGAACTTGTATATATTGTTGGACTTGGTGGTGCTGTTCGATTGGAGCTTCAAAGGCATTTCGTTTGGATGAGTTGATTTCTTTGTATGTTGTATATCAATCTTCGGATTTTGTGTTTGATCTTGCCATTCTGTGTGAGATTTGTACTATAGAGGCTATGACTAAAGGTTTTTATTTGTTTAAAAAAAAAAAAAAAAGAGACGGCAAGGAAGAAAGGAAGATGGCCTCAATAAACTCTCTTAATAAAAAAGAAAATTATAAAATACGAATTTCTTATTGACAACTATTAGGGTATGTTAGGAGTTTTGGGTACCAATTATGGGTGTTTTTTTTTAAATGTCAAATTATTATTTACTCATAAGGATATTTTACAATTATAAGTTAATTTTGTACTCATAAAATTTTTTACACATAAATGAATTTTTTTACTTATAATTAACTTTTTATATTTTATTAGTTGTCATATTAGTAGTATTATTATTTTATAGATCAATTTTTAGACAAAAGTGGCTTTATTTTATAAGTAATTTTTACTTACAAGTATTTTTTTAATTATTACTTTTAAATAATTTTTACACAAGTGACTTTTTTATATATAAGTAATTTTTATATTTATAAGTGAATTTTTATCTTATTAGTAGTATTACTTTATAATAATTTTTTTACACGTTGATTTTTGTCTTATAAGTAATTTTTTACTTATATGTAATCTTTTAATTACAAAGTATTTTTTTTGCATATGAATTTTAGTTAATGTATTTTTATTTGCAAGTTAGTTTTGAACAAAATATATTGATTAGAAATATTTATTTTATAAAGTTAAAATCAGAAGAGAAGAGAAACAATCAAAACCCACAAGAGAAACAATAAAAACCCATTGATCTGAAGGGTTGAGAGAAACTATCAAAATAAACTACATCAATATTGGGTGATTTTTAAACCATTGAAAATGGTGATAAAAAAAATTAACGAACGCTGATTTTTCCAATCCCTCAAAAAATGGCACCACCTAAAATTGATCAAAACCAATGAATTTTTTTCTCAAGCGAGCCCTTAGGGCCCATTTATGAAAATATTTAGTAAAAGTATATCACGCGCAAAAGAGGGTGTTGAAAATTAAGCCCATGTTACGTCTTTATTTTTTTAAAATTCATTTTCAGTTACATATTTCACAATATCAACGATTTTTATCAATTTTTTTAACAATAATTTTCATCGATTTTTATCAAAATCTACTATAAAAGTTTGAATTTTAACACAACTAAACAGGGGCTAAAATGTCAACTCGACAGATCATTATTTTTAGGTAAAAGGAAGTCCTAAATTTGATGAATGCTAATAATTATTGCCACAATGTGTCTGTCTCTCATCAGAAAACACAGCAAAGTTTCTGAACAAACAAAGATAAATTAAGAAACTGCACAAAAAGCATTGAAAGATAGAGCCTTCTCTCTTACTTTCTCTCCCACATTCAACGCCACAACTCAAAAGCAACCATCATTTAAGTCACTATGTTCTCGTCTGTTCCTCACATTCTTCGCAGCCATCATTATGCCCACAAACAAAAGTCAGCACCATCATTATTATCTTCCCCAAAGACCAAGAATAAGAACAAGAAAAAGAAGGGTAATATGACAATGAAGAAGAAAGAGATGCAGGAAAAACTCCGGTTTTGAAGGGAAAAAAGGGTATTTCCTTCACTCGCGAAATTCGAGGTGTTTTTCTTTATGGGGAATCAAGCATCATGGTCCGGTTTGTTTGCTAGATCAAGCAAATTAATAAGTTATTTTCTTATTCTACCTTTCTTGCCTAAATTGGAACCTACCTTTTTCTAAGTGCTTGAAGTTAATTATAATTAATAGATCTTGCTGACTCGATTCAGTATAAGAAAAAAGGGTTATGAATCTTGCAGACAGAAAAGTGTGTGTGCGCGCGCGCGCATCAGTTTAAGAAACAAAGATCTCTCTATTTCTGGTTTGTATCTTGCTTAGTGTGGGATTTTTACTTCGTTTGGATGTTGTCTTTATGGATCTGTATCTTTTATTTGTAATAATATGAAAAGATTTCTTTCCTTTTGGAAACCCTTTCTCCTGTTCTTGTTTTAGGGTTTGTTAATATTTTTAGGGTTCGTGGCTTACCAACCTTCAATTTATCATGGTCCAAAAGGATTTATATTTAATCTTATTACAGTAATACATAAATATGTGTTGTGCTGTTATGTATTACACTACTTGCTTGTTGATTCTCGTGGATTAGCAGATCTTTTCGCAGCTCTCACAGGAACTGTAATCAGGTTTGACGCGTTTTGACTGATGATACGTTGAATCAGATTTTAGCTTATTTTTCATCTTTAATCCGTTCCATCTATTGATTTTCGTACATTCCTTTGGTATGTATGATTTACCATTAAATTTGTGTTCGAATTTAATTTTCTATTAGCGCTACTACTCGTTTTAAGAGATTTAATTGTTTGAACTGTCAGCTCTCTCCTGGAGCATTGGTCTGGCAATGGAAATTTAATAGATATAATAATACGTGTTTTAACTCGTATGGTGGACCTACACAACACCGAACACGCTAAGAAAATATTATGCTCGTGAAATCTTTGTCCGTTGTCCAATTCGGTTCCCCTCTTTTTCTTTTGGAACAGACTGTTTGGCAATCACTGTCACTGTGAAAACACGCTCCACAGCAAAGTATCATCAGCTTAATTCAAATTTCATGCTTTGACTTGGAATCATTTTTCCTCGGCATAATTTCATTCCCTGTAGACATGATCCGCGGCATAGATTTTGCATATTACTGTTGATTTTCATCACTTTCAACAATGCAATTTACTGAATTATTTCAATGTGATTTGACACACAGATACACATCCCAAACTTAAGTCAGCATGCAGCTGATTTGTACCGAGTGTGTCAATTAATGCTTAAATCAAGAAAATGCGATATAAAATCTTGATGAGGCTTGTCATAAATTAAATTTAAATCTTGTGATATTTGTACCGAGTGTATTAGCATAAATTAAACCGAAACCTGGATTTCAATTTTTCATATGATGTTTTATTTGTTTCGTTTTCTTGGTTCCTTGTTAGAAATTGTAATAAAGATAATATAAGGTGGAAATGTAAGTATTATACTCTAGGTCCAATCAACTTTGGGCATAAGTAATTTTAATATATGTTTAATTCATTTATTATAGCAAAATCTATTATGATATTACATAATAGAGTCCGCAAATTCAAATTTCAATAATTTATTAATCACAAGGAGTTGTGATTGTGAAATACAAATTACATATTATTGAATTTTAAATTATCCGTAGTCATAAGTAATAACGAGATACGGATATCGTTATTACGGATAAACCATCACGTGTGATATTCCTTACTTGTGAAGTAAGTAGCTGATCTCACAAGTTAAAGTGTAATGACTCTTAAATGAACACGTGAATGTTTTGTTATAAAACAAAACATTGGAGACCCGCTGGGAGATTCCACATAGATAACTATCTGAGTGTCAGTGATTAATCTCTAACGTTCATAGTGGAATTGGTCCTTCGACTTGAGATCATCATAATACCTTATGTGAGGACAATCATACTTTGGTGATGCTGGAAGTTGCTCTATCAAGAACCGCTAATACGACATCGTTCGGATATGTCAAGAATCATATGAAGGTTGTGAATGATCAATAGATGATTCGTCACTCTTAGGTAGTAAGAGTTTATGATCTACATTTCATCCAATTAAGTTGATAATAAAATTCTTGGCTAAGGTGTACCTATAAGTTGAAAATGAGTTTTCGACTTACGTTAACTTAGACCCTGTTTGGTAGTCATTTTTCTCAAAATACATTTTTCTCTTTTCTTTTCAACCACACATTCTTCAATAAAAAAATATTACACGCAAACCCAAAATTTTTCCTTAATTTTTAACCACACATTCTCCATCAATCAACTATTTAAAAATACATTTTCTTATCAAAAATGGCTACCAAATAGGGGCTTAATGAGTGGAATGAAAGATATGATCAATAATTGAGATTGACACGTATCCATATCTCGTAATTAATTGGATTATATTGACGAAAAGATTATTGTTTTACGATAAACGAATGAGTCTGATTTTGTCATACAACGTGACATTTCTCGTCACATGTATTGCCTTGACACATTGCTAGATGTCAATCTAGGACGACGGTATGAATTTGTGATAAATCAAAAGGGCGTTTTGATTTATCGATTTTGATTAGATCATTCACGTCGTTAGGTATCGTGACTGGGAACCTAATGAGTCACATACAAAAGGAGAATTAAAATATTGAGATCCGTCAATTAATTAATTAGATTGCTTATTAATAGGCCCGAATTAATTAATTCATGGATCGAATTTAATTAATTGGATTAATTAAATATTGGATCGGGTTAAGTTTAAGACACGAGCCAAGCCCGTTTGAGCTTATATAAATAAGCTACTAGGGTTTGAAAAATAGTTGATAAATTTTCATTATTTTTGCTAGCACAAGAAAAGTAAACCCTAGTTCATTCTTGGTTTTGTTCCCTGTGTGGATTTCATTGGAGGCTGGACAATTGTGGGAGGCATATCAGGATTGCTGAAATTTCAGGAATGTCAAAGGCGTTTGCAGATCTGACTAAAGGTATAGTTTCTATCACAGTTTCTATCTAAACACAAAGTAGATCCTTTGTGGGAATTGAAACTTGTTTAATTTTTCGTTGTACATATTAAGTAAATTCCCAACAGGAAATACTTTGGCTATATCACAATTATTATAAGGTTTCATTTGATTGCAAAGGTGTGTTAAGAGATATAATCTCACATCGATTAAAAATGTAAATATAGGCAAATTTATAAGATCTTAACTTACTCCTCTTAATAAGGTTGACCTTTTTTAAGATGGATCCTCAAATCTTAATATGGTATCAGAGCTCATTAAACTCTAACAAGCGATTCGATCCTTGTAAGACTAAAAAGTATGAGCATATGAATTTCAAGATTGGTCTGCTCAAATGAGCCACCATCTTGTGGGGGAATGTTAAGGGATATAATCTCGCATCGATTAAAGATGTAAACATAGGCCAATTTATAAGACATTGGGCTACTCCCCTTAATAAAGTTGACATTTTTAAGATGGACCACAAGTCTTAACAAGGTGAAATTTGGGTGGAAAGAAAATGAATTACAGAGAATTGAATTATTTAGAATTTGTTTTACCGGAAATTGTAATTGTGTTTGATTGGTATAATTTTTTACATGAAAAATGTTGAAAGTAAGTTTGGTGTCCATGTTTGTTTTGTATGAAAAATTGTCAATAAAAGTGATAAAAAAAATTTATTATTGAGTCTAGAATTTGTTTTAATTTTCAAAAAAAATTATCATACCGAATATCATTTGTTTGACTTGCAAAAAACTTGTCAATAAAATTGATAAATTTTTTTTACCATTAGGTCTAAAAAATTTCCAATTGCCTAAAAAAAAATTTAAATCTTTTCAATGAAAAGCTAGAAAATAGGCGCGGGGAAGGGGGAATTTGATTTAGAGAGAAAAAGTTGGCCATCAAACAGCGTATAGTAGCCAAGTAGGAAAATGAGTTCCTACTTCCATGAAAGTAAAAGGCAATCAAACATAGCCTAAATGATTTACAAATTTTGTTCAAATCAAACATTAATTTTAAAATATTAATAACTATCACTCATTATTATTCATATATCCATTTTTAAACTATTTATAAAATTTAAAGAAAAGAAACTACACTTCAAAGTGAAACTATATATGTTTCGTAAGACTGTAGCGGTGGCAATGAGTCAAGCCGGTCCACGAGCTTGTGACCTGTGGGCCGGGGACAAGTTGGGCGTCGCCCTTTTTTTTTAACTAAATTTAAAATATATATATTAATATTAGGAATGGCAACGGGGTGGGACGGCATTTTCCCGCCCCTAACCCAATAGGTAATTTTCTGCCCCATTTTTTTATTAATATAATAAGGGTATTTCGAAAAAAAATGATATTCTCTTCTTTGTCGAATGTGAAGAAAAACAAAAAAAGAAATGACAGAGGAAAAAGAAACAATGATCAGATAGACGTGAAAATTAAATAAAGAGTAATACAAGGTTTGCTAAAGAAGTTTAATAGATGTTTAAATACAAATAAATGATGAAGAACGTAAGACGAAAATTCAAGGAAGAAACAATTTTTATAATTACCTTGGATTGTAGACTGAAATGGTGTTCTTGAGAGAGAAAAAAACAGAAAAAATTTTGATATCAGTTGACAACCCTTCAATCCAACGGCCATAGAAACTGGAAGGCCAAGATATTTGTTTGGATCTCTAGATTTTTAATGGTGGCATGACAGGTGGGAGGTGGTGTGGGAAATTGGGCGAGTGGCCATTGGTTGGGTTAATGGTTTATTTGTGGGTTATATGTTGAAACAATCACAGCAAATTAATTAAAAATTTAATTTTTTCGGGACGGGGACCTTAATACCCATCCCCGCCTCGGGTCGACGTTTCCCAACCCGTCCTGTCTCGAATACTCGATTAAGCGGGTAATGTCTGTCTCGTTCGGGGCGGAGCCCACGGGTATCGAATTTAATGAATTTTTTTATCATCCCTAATTTATTTATTTATATATATATATATATATATACATTTTTTTTTTTTGCGAACCACGAGTCGGCTCGTGGACTCATCTAATGAGCGGGCTTGCTCGGGCTCGTCTTTTTGACAAGGCCGAGCCACTCGGGGCTCTTTTTTGCTAGCCGAATGATCGCTACATAAGAGAAAGATATTCATTAAATTAAATAAGGTTTGTCAAAGTTAAAAATTATTATGACGAAAAAATGTTAAAGTAATTGAAAATCGGATTTGGTCCATAAGATTGCCAGAGATCAAGCCTCTATAGTTAGGCTTTCTTGACTACAACACTCAAAGAGCGATTTAGTTAAGAAATTTTCTGACGTTCACATACAAAGTAAGTCCCCTGAAAAAACTATTTTACTAGCGAGTATTGTTCTCTAGAATTAGGTTTTCTCTCATGACCCGAACTGATTAAGAAATTTTGTCACGTTTACATACAATCTAAGTCCCTTGAAGAGTGCCAATTCCTTGCTAAGGATCTACCGACTCTCAAGTTTAACTGGGTTAGAAGATCGGGTAGCCCAGTAGCTCACACTAGCTAAGGTTGCTAGTTCATCACATGTTATCGTTGATTGGTCTTACTTTCCGCCTTCATTTATTTCAAATGTAATTCTTGACGATTTAATGAATGAATAACATTGTTTTCTTCAAAAAAAAAAAAATGTCCCTTGAGCAAGCTATTTATAGTAGCACACGTTTACAAATCATTTAAAGAACTATCTAATTCTCTATTTATCTAACTAAAATTAAGGGCATTTTATTTATTTTTTAATCAAAAATTTGAATTTGTAATGGTCAATTGAACAGAAACAATACATTAATGTCGAATTCAGTTAAAAGGTTAGGATGATTAATTGTGCCTATATTTGAAGGTTATGGGTCATTTTAACAGTAATCCCATCGGTTAGGAACCCACGTGTCAATTTCCCATTATTTCATGTATAATCTTAAAATCGATTTTGCTATTTGTATATCCGAGATTTACCACCCCGGATGATATCCCCTCACAAGAGGAATAGCATAAGTCCAATAATTTATAACTCATTTAATAGAAATTATGACATGTCGATACCTAAATTGATTTTCAATATCATTGGTGCTGCTAGATAGTATTATTCGAGTTCAGTGGGGGACAATGCAAATTTGAAAATCTAGTGGGACCCACATGGCTCTGGACAATATGATACGAGGCGTTGCATTAAAATTTGTAGATGTCGGCCTGGACCTGGAACATTTTAAACTGATTCTCAGCTGTTGCGCTTGATTGGGCTGGGCTGGGCTGAACATAGAAGTTCTATGGATCACTTTTTAGTAGGTAAGTACGCAGCCTTTTTAAATTTATTTTCAAATTAAATCATATATACTGATTTAAAATTTAACTAAACCACGGTTTAGAAATTATAAACATGTTAATGCATATTTAAACACACAAGCAACATAATATGTGAAATTTTTATTGACATAAATTATATTATAAGTAAAGATACAGGTCAAAAATAACTCAAATAACTTGAAATATAAAAATAGAAACCAAATTGTTTTTGTCGTATTTGGTTTGGTTTGGTTTGGTTTAAAATCATATAACAAGTTCACGTGAATTCAAACTAATTGTTTTGAAAACTCGATTTCAATTGGATTTGACAATTTTTATTTGTACCCCTAGTTTTCATAAGTGAGAAGGGTCCACATACCTTTTTAATATCATGCGATCATTTTTTTCTTGTGGCAACAAAATTTTCAACTTTACATCATGTGATCGAGATTCATGTGAAATGGTGCTTAAAAATTCAATCAAAACTCCACTAATTGTATAAAATTGGATGTAAATTGATATCTGCAAAATTGTTTTTATATCCTTATTTACATCTCAATGGATTTAAATTCAAATTTTGCTCCAATGAAATATATATATATATATATATATATATATATATATATATATCAGAAACAATATATGATTTTTTTAGCACTTAACCACTTTTATGTTATGGATTTCGTTGTTCCCTCCGAGGGTTAAGACCCCATAATAGATCAGATTGTGAACTCTTTCAGACCCTTAGCAAATCTTCTAGATCTAGAGAACCTTCCTTTTCTTCTCTCTTCTTTCCCTTATCTCCCGGGTCCTCAACCGAATTTTTTTTTGTCGAAAAATGTAGTTTGCATTTCCTTGACATCTCTATTAGGGAGGTTTCGACTACTTCAAGAATCTAAATCATAATTTAGATATATTTTACACCATGACTGAAGACGGTCTTAAAATGTCCAAATTAACGTTAAAGATTTGACCCACCAAACCACAAGGTAGTACGGCGACAACAAATTAATGGACTAAAAGTTCATTGGTGCATGTTGTGGACAGCAAACAAAAAGGTAAATGCCAATTTGTAAAGAAGAATAATCTTCTTTTATAAAGTTCGAAGTATAATTTCTCAGTTGTTTCCTCTACTTTTCTTTTTCTCCCAAATCAAAGTACGTTTAATTATCTCTTTATAGCTTATATGTTATTAAATTGTTTCTATATGATCCTTTATGTTCTAAGAACACTAAGATTGAGCCAAGCTCACAATTTTTAATCCATTGTTGATAATTAAATAATTGAATTTATAGTTTTACTTCAATTCTCAGAACTATTGAGATTATACCAGTTCCCACATGGTGAAATCTCGCTTTAATGGTAAGGGGTGGTTTGCGTATTTGAGTGAGAATGAAAATCTTATTATCTTACCATGAACAAATAAACTCACTTATTAGACTATTTAGTACTCGGTTTATATTCATTGCCTACGAGCTACGACAAATTCTTAATGATTATAAAAATGACATAAAGAAACAAAAACAAAATGAGATACAGCCTTAACACCAAATAAACTTAGGGTTATCATTGATGTATAACAGACTTCTTCACATAAGCCTACCAGAGCACACACATAGGAGCGTGGGTGGGGGTATTTTTTGGCAAAAAAAAAAATTTCACGATGAACCCTATATCATGAGAGTATTCTAACAATCTTCGTGAAACTTTCTTCTGCAAGTATGGATTAATCCATAAACTTAGCAATTAAGTAAGCAAACATGCACCACTTGGTTGACATTTCCATGCAGCCAATCACCTTTTGGCTACCAAATCTTATCATTTGATTAATTAATATTTAATGATAGGTTAGTTGAAAATTTAGGTCTTCATCTACCAAACACCCCCCCCCCCCCCCCCCCTTTCAAAATTTCATCAAAAATTTTTCAAAGACAAAATTATATAATAGAAAATTTGGAAAAACAAAAAAATTAGGGATAGGCTCCCCCAACATTTCACGTGGTATAATTGTGAGTTATCAATTTTTAAAAATTGAGATTAAGTTTCCAGCATATTTAAATCAAGTCCCCAAACAATAAACATGGACGTTAAAATCGCAAGCAACTTTCAATTTAACGTTGGAGAGAAATGTAAAGTTATTTGACGGTTTTACTCTCCAACTTCAAGTTATGTGAAAAGTTGAACGATTTCATTCATGAAGAGACCTAGACTTATATATTTAAATAAGTTGAGGATCAGAATCCCACTTTTGAAAATTGAAGTTCCATAATCACACCATGTAAAAGAATAAGGAGCCAACTAATTTCAGTATTCATTTCTCTTATTCTTCTTCCATGAATCACTCTCTCAAATCTCAATGAAAGTTCAGTTCCTGTATATGTAATCAAAACCCTTTTCCTCAATCCCTTCCAGAAATATCACATCTTGTTTCCTACTCTTGACATTTATCCCATCATAATCATGGCCATGGATTTTTTCATATTCCACTTTAATATCTTCAAAGTTTACAGACCAACGTAAAGCTTTGCTTTGTTCTTGAGAATTTGAGTGAGAAAATCATGGGGAGTGGAAAACAAAGGTGGAAGATTTCCTTTCCAAAGTCACCATCAACTCTACTGTTACTCAAAAAGCAATCTCCTCCTCCGAAAGAGTTTCTGTGTCCTATTTCAGGCTCGTTAATGGCGGATCCTGTTGTAGTCTCTTCCGGTCATACTTTCGAACGCAACTGCGTCGAAGCATGTGTCTCTCTTTCGTTTAAACCTACTGTGTTCGATGGATCAAAACCTGATTTCTCTACTGTCTTTCCAAACCTTGCTTTGAAATCGACTATTCTTAATTGGTGTCATGACCACTTTATCGACCTCCCTAAGCCCATCGACTACTACGCTGCTGAAGAACTTGTACATAAGTTGATTCCTACTTCGAAAAATTCGATTAATAAGTTTCAGTTGTCTACTGATGAGTTGACACGGACTGCTAGTCAGTTGTCCATAACGAGTTCAGAGGAATCAGTTACTCCTAGAAATGTTCGTACAAGTACTCTTCTAGCTATAACTACCCGTCCTTCCTGTTATTCATCGTCATCGTCATCTGAAGTTGAAGCCTTAAATTCTTTAGAAGAGGAAGAATTCATAATTAAGCTGAAGAGTTCACAGGTTCTTGAACAAGAAGAGGGACTGATTTCACTTAGGAAACTGACTCGAACAAAAGAAGAAATACGGGTCATTCTCTGCACTCCACGATTACTCTCAGCCATTAAAGCGCTAATCAGATCGAGATACTCATCTCTACAAGTGAATGCTGTGGCAGCATTGGTGAACCTGTCATTAGAGAAGCAGAACAAGGTGAAGATCGTACGGTCAGGGATTGTGCCATTATTGATCGAGGTTTTGAGGGGAGGATTCCCTGAATCGCAGGACCATGCTGCTGGTGCACTCTTCAGTTTAGCTCTTGATGATCATAACAAGACTGCTATTGGTGTTTTAGGAGCGTTGCCACCGCTTCTTCAGTCGCTCCGGTCTGAGTCGGAGCGCATTAGGCATGACTCGGCACTGGCTTTATACCATCTTTCGTTAGTACGGAGCAACCAGGTTAAAATGATCAAACTCGGGTCAGTTCAGATTTTGTTGGGCATGGTGAAATCGGGCCACATGATGGGTCGGGTTCTTTTAATTC
This sequence comes from Osmanthus fragrans, assembly GCA_019395295.1. NCBI lineage: Eukaryota > Viridiplantae > Streptophyta > Magnoliopsida > Lamiales > Oleaceae > Osmanthus > Osmanthus fragrans. The sequence goes on along the minus strand of CM033352.1, from coordinate 1,052,105 downwards.
TCTGTAATCTGACCACCAGTGTGGAGGGAAGAGCTGCAATGCTGGATGGTGGTGCAGTAGAGTGTTTCGTGAATATGCTGAGCAGCGACGAGTTTGACTCGTCGTCGACTCGAGATAGCTGCTTAGCGGCGTTGAATGGGCTGAGTTATGGAGGGCTGAGATTCAAGGGGTTGGCAAAGGAGGCCGGGGCGGAGGAAACGCTCGAAAAGGTGGTGAACACTGGAAGTGAGCGTATAAAGCAGAAGGCAAGTAGGATACTGGAGGCGTTGAGAAGGAAGGAGGAAGAAGAGGAGGAAATAGATTGGGAGATGTTGCTGGAATCGGAGGATGATCTGAGTCGAACTCAGTGTCTACTCGGTGGTGGTGCTTCTAATTCATGCTGACTGTTGACTTTTGAGTATGAGTATCTCTTTTTCCTTTTGGAGCAAATTTTTCCATTTTTATTCTTCTTTTTTTCTTTTTGTGGGGATCGAAGGTTGCAATTATGTGTGAATTTTACAACCTGGGTGTCTTTTTCCTGTCTCGGGTTTTTATTTGGTTCTTTCTTTGTGTTATTTTATTGATGGTAAGAAAATGCTCAGCAATGTAATTAAAATTTTCTTCTTCTCATTATCTTTATAATAAAGGAGCTTAAACTCCCTTTTAACCTTGTGACATAAGTGACCTATGTAAGAGTTAATGTTGTGGGTCAATCCACTTCTTATGGCTGACCAACCTATATCGATCTAGATTGAGCTTGGCTGATTTTATTACACAATTATTTAACGAGTTAAGTCGTCCTCCAGTTTGAGCCGTCTAGTTATTACTTGCCCTTATTTGAGGCCCACTCTGAAAGAACGTATTTTGGAATATAAGATGATGAAGAATGCGTGGTTAAGAAATACGGTAATTTTTTGAATTCATCTGTAATATTATTTTATTAGAGAACGTGTGGTTAAATATGAGTTTTTAGAAAAATAGGATTCAAACAAGAAAGTAATATGTTATCCATTGTATGACAAAAAGATAACAAAATTAACCAAAAAAAAAAATTTACAAAATTTTGACAAAATTTCAAGATCACAATCCTATTATTTGTGATATGGTCAATACATGTATCCCGACCATATAGGTCCGACGAGTCCAAATTTCTATCCTCCACGTTAGGTATACACATGTCCTCGATTACGTGACATTATCCCGACCATTTCTCACAACGCTTCTCACCCTTTTATACCATGTATCCTCGGGTATATGTTCCCGGGCACATGCTCCTCCAAGCTATTTGTCCTCGATGTTTTCCCTTGGCTACTTGCTAATATGTTTACTTAGTCATCGGTCAATGAGGTACTCGGGTTAGCATACACCACGTTTGCCGATGCTCCATTCATTAGGATATTGAGTCTCCCTTGAACTCTTTGGACCATTCCTGGCAGGACTCCGCCACGAGAATCCTACCTTTATCTAAACACTTTAGTATTGTAGTACAACTCAACTACAACTTCATAACATGGCAGGAATCCCATGAGTTCTAGTGTTTGAGTCTTACCATGTGTGTACTACGTCCCTCTATAAGTACAATCTCTCAATTCATTATTAATATACGCAATATCCATAATTTTCAGTCAATAGTCTCACGCACAAATTCTCTCTATAACTTAAGCATCAAAGGGGTGTCGAGGTGTGTCTTCGTCGCCTTTGTTTCAGGTACCGGAAGATCATGTCCGTGCTCATCATCAATCGTCAAGCTCGAAATTGTCCAGGTACGATTTTTACTAGCATCAATTTCGATAGAAACAGTCACAAGTAACTAAATTTTCTATTAAATAGTTTTTGTAAGAGACACAAAACTTATCTTAGAGATTTCATTTCTTAAAAAAAAAACTGAAAATATTGAGGCCCCGTTTGATTCTATCTTTGTAAAATGAGAATGAAAAATATAGTCATTATGCACCCCACACAAGAAATAGAAAATAAAAATGTAATTGGATGTGATTGATAATGATCATACTTTTCATTTTTATTGAGGAAAAATGGGTGATAAACGGGACATGAATAAATGTGGAGATATTTCCTCAAAATTGATCTTCCATCAACAATTGAAGATTCAACTATCTCTGTGGCTGCTCTCTTCCCCGATTCGGGAAGAGAGCAGCCTTCCCGAATTGAAAAATGGCCCTAGACTTAAAAAAAAAAAAAAAAAGATTTGGCAATCCCAACAAATACTATATTCAATTGTTAAATTTTTTTTTATCTCTTTTGGTGTTTATTTTCATAGAAAACAAAGTCAAACGAACACCAAAGGTTAACGAAAAAAGTTTTAAAAAAAAAAATTTCTAAGTCTAGGGCCATTTTTCAATTCGAGGAGGCTGCTCTCTTCTCGATTCTATGTTACTGTATTTTCACGCGTCTCCCTCAATATTTTGTGCAAGCCAACCCATTTGCAATTGGCACATTACCCCGTCATGTCTCTTATGTGACATGATAAAGTATGTCGGTATAGCGAATCATATAATATTACAAAAGTTCTAAAAATGAATTAAAAAAAGAGCATCTAATGCTCCACAATCCCTTGACTCTCAAGTGTTAACACTCCACAATGTCCCGACATTTAAAATTTTGGAGGCACTAAAATTCAATCACAAATGTCCACTCGACACTCATCCACTAAATAAATATTACTTTTAACATATACGAAAATTCTGAAAATCGTCAATACTTTTAACATATATTGTCTTCCAAAATATTCACTTTTTTTCTTGACATTTAACCCATCTTGCTTTTTGACATCGAACTTTAAATTTTGAACAAATACACCTAGGGAACGATTCCACTAAAAAAAAAACATTAATGGTGATTGTTCTTCTCTTCGCCTAATCTCTGATCATATGCTAAAATGTATATTCAGAGTCTCAGACATAATGTTTTATGAATTATGAGATTGTTACGACAATGTAATTAAAAGGAGAAATAATAATAGAAATATAAAAATTCATCAGCTATTAAAAGCGTCACATCTTCGCCTGATCTCACCCCTTGTTCCAGTCTTGACCCCGTACACGCTCAACTTCTCCATTGCTCTTGCAAATGCCACAAAAAATGCATTCTGATTCTTAGCATACAGTTCCACATACCCTTTTGTTCTTGGATCCGAATTCAATGCGTGGTCCGATGAAAGAATCCCCAATCCTTTCTGCAAGTTCTGGTAATACATATTGTCGAATTTATTCGGACTCTCATTACGTCGTTGAATACTGAAAGTGTTGGGTTTTTATTGTAATCTGCACAAGCATTTCTCAGTGCCTGAGCAAATCTGGGATTGTAAGATTGGTCAGATTGAGCATTTCTGCTGTAGTTGTATAGAATGGAGCTGAATTCTTTGCAGTGTGAAAATCCAACGGTGTGGGCTCCTGATAAAGCCACTATTTCTTGAATGGAAAATCCTCTGGACGTGAAAATCTGGATTATTTCATTCATCGGCATTGTGGGTCTTGGTAAATTCCCTTCTACATAGGAAGCTTTCGATATTAGAGAATCCTTACGGCCTAATTTTACAGAGTAATACGGGCCGCCCATCATTAGGACTAGATTTCGGGTTGCGAAGGCGAGAATGTCGGCGCAGGAGACGACACCGGGGCAGGCGAGTTCCAGGGCGGCCTTAGCTCGGACCACCACGTCGAAGCCGTCTCCGGGGAGGGAGAGGTTGATGTCGGCATCGCGCTCGGCTTTGTTGAAGGGTGTGGAAGAGATGAGGACGGAGGCGTCACAGCCACCCATGAAGCAGTCATGGAAGAAGAGGCGGAGGGTGGCGGCGGCTGTTGTCGGGGAAGTGATCTGCTTGTTTGTGGTGGTGTCTTGCATTATTTGCTCAAATCTTGGGCATTTTTTCTGGTAATAGTTCGTGCTTAAGATGGGCTGCCACTGGGAATGTGCGGCGGTAGAAAATAGCAATAAAAGTGATACCAAAAAGAGTAATTTCAAAGCCATTATTTGTCAGATTAGTCTCTGCTTTCTCTCTCTAAAATCTTTTAGAAAAAGGAGTTGCAGAGAGAAAATGGAGTGGGGAAGTGGAGTCTAAGAAGGGAGAGTTTTACCGTGGTGGATGAAATTTGAGCTCGTGAACATGCACTACGGTAAAATGTATATGGGTTTGTCAGTGTGTGAAGAAGAAGCGCCGCTGTCTATGCCACTAATGACGGATGAGTGCTAGAAACAGTAGCGCGTCGCTGCTGTTATGTGTCTGTTAACTCTTGATTTTAGGGATTTGGGGATGGGGGAAGTCGGGTAGAAGGTCATAATCCAAATGTTAGGATTTGGAGGCACATGGAGTTATGGGAGTGTTTGGTTAGAGGAATAAAATTTGAAATTTTCGCTTTAAATTTAAAAAGAAAAAAGAAGAATAAATTCCTCCAAAATTGCATTTATTTATCTTGAAGATTTCATTTCCATTAAAATTTATGACGCCTGTTAAGCTTTCATGATTGAAATTAGTGGCAATAATCACTAGTTTAGGTGGCATTAGACAATGATTTAGAACATTCATGACTACTTAAACGGTGATGATTATAACTACTTGTAATTGACTTCGTAGGTTGAATTCCTTTTGGGTTGAAATTGTAATCACACTTCGATTCTTTTCGGTATAGAACTTTGCTATAACTAAGGAATTGAACTCTACATGAATCAAGTACACAAATGAAGTGATTTTTTACTCCGGTGGAACTCAAATATGTCATAGTGGAATTCTTCGTGAGTTTTCTTTATGAGGCCATTTTAGGTCCACTAAACAATTAGTTTTTCTAAACAGTTTCATTTTGCTATCTTAACTGTGAGGAGTACCAAAAATCTTGTTAAGCTGATATTGTGACAGAGAGAACACCCAAAATGTACATCTGTTTTGGACTAAAAGCCGGAAAAATTAGTATGGTTGGCATGTATTGCATGTGCAATCTGGTCCCATTGCCTTTATTATCTCTTTGATAATTTCTAATTTTTTATTTGATCCAGCTATCAACTACAAATTATTCAGTAGTACTTGAATACAATAGACAACGAATTAGACAATATTAAGAAAGAAAGAAAAATTAAAATTTTATTCGAAATATGATTAATGACTGATCAAACTTCGTGATTCTTAAATGTTTTAAACTTAACACGGCACAAGTGTTCATTTCTTGTAAGCGAAACGTGAATGAGTAATCATGTTTATTCCAAGTTATTGAAGTCGGTCATGTAAAATACTAAACTGAAAGCTCAAACCATCTCTTTTATGGCGAAGAAAGAAACAACATCCTAGTGTGGAATGAAGCAATGCCTGTAGTTGCAGGCTGGAGCATCCTATGTGCATTGCCTGGATTCGGGGCCCACGTTTGTGCACTCACTGCCAATGCTGCAAAGGCTAACCAGATCATAGCCAAAGTAGCAATTTTATTGACAGCCATTTTTCTAACAAGTGAAGTAGTAAAAGTTAAGGTGACTCTAAGGGAGTTTGTTCCTCGACATATATATAAGATTTCCTCAGTACCAATATTGTCATTACATCATAGAAATGTACCAAAGTTATTTCTTCGATAGTTTCGATAGAAATTACTGTAACAATGACACCAAATGGCAGGAAGTGACTAATCCATAAAGCAGTATGCTGGCCTGGCGATGTTAAAATTGAAACAATATGCACTCTTTTGTTTATTCTCTTTTGTGCTCGTGATACAATATGTGCTAACATTGCTTGAGTACATGTGGTGAACGAACCTACAAGGGAAATGGCATATATCCTAGAACCAAAATCAAAACTTGCATTTGAAGGACAAATTTCTTAGAAATTATCTGTCATGGTACTGACTGTGTAACCAGTCTAGAGGTGTAAACTGGCAGTGCTTACCCGGCACAAGCATGTTTCTGGATGAGCCTAGAATTCGTGCGACTTTGTACATATTTCAAAGTATTACCATTGTTGGGTGCTTTCACCTTTTTTTAAAGGAAAAACAAAGTCTGTCTGGCATTGACCATGGGCCCATCTAGTCAATGACACATGGCATGGACCATACTTGAGTAGGGTTTTTTCATGGGTAGGCTTATCAAGGTTTAGACAATCCAACACATTTTGACACCTCTATGAAGACGATATTATCTTTATTTTCTAGTCATTACTAGAAAATTTTGTGCCAATACTTTTAACAAATAAAAGTTAGTAGCACCCCGTGTTTGCAAGTACACGGCATAGCTCCATTTTGATAGACGTTCAAGAACTCAATCAAAGAAAGGTTCAAGAAATATAACCTCGTATAGAATCTCCTTGTCCCACGCTGATGAAACCTACAAACACAAACGATGTTCATACATAGAACTGAAGTTAATAATCATGTAAAGTTTCAGTACATGTACACAATCTATTATATCATATTATAAAGAAGAAAGGGATAAAGAGAGGAAGCCATACACAGATACACTGTTGGTACCTAGAAGAAAAATGGCCAAAAGGAGCACATATTTTGGCTGTGCTACTTAATATTGATTCAAGTACAGAACTCTGGTATATATACAGAGTCGTAAAATCTTGGTCCTCTAATAAAATTCCAGTCTCACTGGATCAATGGAACATAACCTGCAGATTTCTATGCTGACTCAAGTGTCCAAACCCACATGATACAAGCACAGTCATTTAAGCTTAGATTTTCTATTTTCATCAGTGTGTAACCGAACTAGCACAGTCATTGTTACCAATGTGGTGTTTCGTGTTTATTGCTGGTGTAGAGCAACACATTTCAATGTGATATACAGATAATAGAACTAATAATCAATCTTATTTACAAATGTGACTAAATCATTTAGTATATGAACGCAAACAGGAAAAAGAACAACTGAGTGAAATAGATATCAAAATATTTGCAATGGCTCATTTATATTCAATACTATATTCATTATTTGAAACACTGATGGAGTATGTAATTATACAATAAAAGAATCAATCCTATTATGCTACCTCTCAATTCTTGAGTCTTGCCTGTGATTATCTCTGATAAACTCCAGTAAACAATATGACTGGAAATTAATAATTACCATTGAGCCTATATCTCAGCTCACTTGCTCCCCAATTAAATCTAAGCCTACTACAAGGAAGGACAACCCCTGAAACAGCAAGTAATAGAAATGAATTCCGTGTGCTGATAACAGACTTCTTGTAGCTGCAGTGAGTAGAAGAAATGCAAGTGCAAGTTCCGGTTTGTAAATCCTGTTTTTCTTCTTTACAATATGGACCTTTTCACTTTGCTCTTTTAACTTGCCAAGCATTTCTAGGCCTGATTCAGAAAGCCGCCTCTGAATTGTCTCTTCGTTCAGCGTTTTTTGTTCCCTCTCAGAAAGGCTTAGCAAGTCTGATTCTGATGCTCTGCCTGTTTTCTTCGTGACTACCCATTCGTAGGCACTTCCTAGCTGAAATAGCCCGGATACCATTGCATTAAATTTGGTCACCGACATTGTGTTCTCGAAGAGCAAATATGGCATCAGAAAGGGGAAGGACTTTGGTGCCGGTAAAATGTTCAGAATGGACATGACAATGGGGACATAACAGATCACCCAAGCCGGTAACTCAGCCTCCGGTATGAACATTGTCAATGGAAGTATGATGCAAAATAACGTAAACGAGTAAAAGGGAAGTATAAGTTTCCTTAGGAGAAAGAAAAGGAATATCAAGTTGGCCTTTTTCCAAACTGATATCTGCAGAAATAACATCGTAGAAGGGAAAAATAATTAGTATTATTCAGTCCACTTTAACAAATAAGCAAAAGTTAACGAAAATAAGTAGATGATGTACTTTGGAGGTTATAATGTCCGGGAGGCATAGTCTGAATAGCTGCATAGGGCCAGAATGCCAACGATGTTGTTGCTTCTTATATGCTTCGTATGACTCTGGTAATTCACAAAGAACTCTCACATCATTGAGGTAGATAAATTTCCACCCCTTCAAGTGGGCACGAACAGCTATATCCATGTCCTCGACAGTAGTCCTCTCAAGCCAGCCACCTGAATCCTCTAAAGCTTTAATCCTCCAGACACCAGCTGTTCCATTGAACCCGAAGAAATTGAGGAAAACGCCATTTACTTGCTGCTCGACTTCAAAATGGAAGCAGAGATTGATGTTCTGGAGTCTCGTAAGTAAATTTTCATCCTTATTTACAAACGACCAGCGAGTCTGGACAAGGCCTATTTCAGGATTGTTCTGAAACGAGAAATGAGATTCTTAAAAATTTGTCGAGCAACAGTAACTAAGGCACACAGGTAGTTATTAAATTACTACCTTAAAATGAGGAATTGACAATTTAAGGAAGTCCGGATTTGGTTGGAAGTCTGCATCAAATATTGCAACGAATTCATAGTCTTTGACATAGTCACAAGCCATGGCTGATTTAAGATTGCCTGCTTTGTACCCTGTTCTGATTAATCGATGTCTGTAGATTATGTTCACCCCTTTCCTTTTCCACGACAAGCATTCATCCCTTATCAAATTCTGTAAAAGTTCATCATCCGAATCATCTAAAACTTGAACTAAAAACCGATCCTTAGGCCAATCGAGCTGGCAAACTGCAGCAATTGATTGTTCGTACACCTGAAATTCCACACAATTTTCATTCAATACAATAAACAATCTAGTAAATTAGGCAAATATGTTTCATAATCACAAAAACTCAATCAATTTTGAGCCAATTATGAATAGCACGTGAACTTGAAGAAACGTGCAAATAACCTTTTAGCTACTCAGTTATCCTCTTTCCATCCGGTTAACTCTCAATGAAAAATTTTTCACTTTACGGACCATAATTAGACACCACGCCAAAATATTAAAGAATTATAAGTCAAAATATACCAAATTTGCAGCTAAAGATGCATAACTTTCTTGAATTACCTCTCTTTCATTGCACATTGGAATCTGAACAAGAACCATGGGATAACTCGATCCATCTTCGATGTCATAAGGTTCACCTTCAATCGATGGCTTCAGCTTCTTGTACTTAATCCAGAAACACCCCAAACATTGCACCAAGCGATCCAGTGATTGAATCATGAAGAGTACAATGCAAGATTTGGAAAGTGTCGTTATCAGAGGAGCAATGTAATCAACTCTAAAAGAAAGCCAAGCCATATAAGACCACTGCACGAGATTATTCTGAACCTCCCATGGATTATGAACCAAACTCAAATCCCAATTCTTTGAATAAGCAATGATTTCAATAATCAAAGCTACAATTGAAATAGCAAGAAATGCTTTTTTATAAACTTGTACATTTTCTTCCCTCTGTATGTGGGATCTTCTTCCCTCGCATCCGAAGAAGTGGCAATTCGTTTCTTGATCGAACCGAAAATTGTACACAAACTCATTGCCAGCCATGGAATACAAGACATTACCCTATGTGCTTTGAGAAGAAGAACCCAAGTAAATTGCTTGGGACTTGCAGCTTTTTGCTTCTCCTGGAAAATTAGTCCCCTTTGGGAATCATTTGCTTCAATTAAAGAAACATTCTCGGGCTTCTCAAGTGTAATCACTACAGAATTTGGTGCCATTTTTATGAAAATATGAAGTGATTAAAGAAAACCGAGATCAAAATCTTGGAAACGAAACAAGGGATTGACAGATTTGTACACTGTCAGGCCATGGCCTTCTATTTTACGTAGACTTTTTTAGCTTATATACTACACCCTTCAATGAAATTTGGATCTCAAACAGAAAAAGAATGGCACTGACTCCACATATTCAGTTGAAACCGAGCAATGAGATTTGTTCATCAATGTACAAGCCAAAAGTATATAGAGAGATTATGCTATTAAAGAAGCACAAGAAAGCAATTATACAAGCTTCTACTGTCAGAGCCCTCAGAGGTGAGGCAAATGGAAGGTTCAGACTTTTTCTTTAAAAAAAAAAATAAAGAAAAAAATTCAGTTGATTTATTATATACAAATAAGCATACACTATATATAATCAATCTTTAACGTGTAAAAAAAAAAATCAGATGAGATCAAGTGCCCAAGTCAAGCACAAAAAAGTCTCTATATTTTGACATTTTTTAACATTAAACCTTCTTGAGGATGCTTCGTGTGCTTCCAAGATTCACCATATTGTCGGTGTCAAGTGATAAACAGTAAATTACAACCAAATTACAGCCAAAATACAGATATTATTATCATTAGTTTTCTGGTCTCGTCTGGTGATCTGGAATCTGTCCATTTCTTCAATTTTAAAATTTAAATTGGACAAAAGCCAAAAGGTGGTGTACCCACCACTCCTTATTGCTCCGAGTTATTCTTGCTTAACCAACTACAACTCATTTTGGATTTTTTTTTTTTTTTTTTGGGTGCTAAAAACATGAATAAATTAATCACAACTTAATCATATTTTTTATGAAGTTCATTTTCTATTAGATTTTAGTGAGAAAATATGAATTTTAACAATTTACAAGTCTTGTAGAAAAATTGGAGAGGTGATGGATTGGCATATTTGGAGAGCTCGACATCAGGAAGTTAAGCTTGGTCATGGCCAAGGCAAGGCGGGGTTAGCAGCTGCCCTGAATTTGGGACCTTGATGATGATATTTATACATTGTCTTCAGTGAGTCCATTTTTGGTTGAATTATTATAAATTAATAAAATTTTGAAAAATTTCTTCAAGCTTTAGATAACAAACTTTAATAGATTGCAAATATTAAATTAATTTCCCAAAAAATGATAACTTAAATTTGTGAGTTGGGACAAACTTTGTCTAGTAGTAAATAAACATGACATGCTGAGGGTAAATTTCATACCATGATCACACGACGTACTTTATCCTCCAATCTTGTCTTTGGGATGATTCATCTTATCAAATTAAAGACGAGTGATAATTATCTAATTGTACAAAATTACAGATGGGTAACTCGAATGCAACTCCGCTCAAAATTCTGTGACCCCAGTGCACTTAACCTAACTCATTTTCTACACACAAGGTGCAAAATAGAAAAAATAATTTTGCTCCTAATCTTAAAAATCGATAGATTTTTCGAAGTGACTTCGATTATTTATCATGTAAATTTATGTACTATGTCTATCTCGTGTAGTAGGGACCCCACGACCAACAAAAAAAAAAAATTCGTAATCTTAAAAATTGATAAATTTTTCGAAGTGACTTTGATTATTTATTTTTTCATTTTGCTTTTTTGTTACGTAGTGGGGTCCCTACTACACGAGATAGTACAGAAATTTACATGATAAAGACGACGAAATATCGCAAGTTGTTTGTCACAAAAAATGTGATGAATTGAATCTGATCTGATAGGTGAATGGTTCTTTTACAATGTTTGACCATTTTAGCTTGGTTCACGCCATGATTGAATCCTGTGTGCATCGCACGATCAAATTACAGCTAAATAACAACTTTAATTATTATACATTTCAAAGCCCTTAATTACTTTTGAACCACTTGATATTAAAATAATCATTATATAAATGTCATTTTAAGAGTGTAAGTTCAATTAATTAATTTAATTAACGTAGTTGACCATCAATATATATATATTATTTTATTTCTTGTGATTAGCATATTAGAATGATGATCCAAGTACTAATCGACCCAATAAATGGAAATTACAGTACTAATCGTCAGAACTTTAAACTATATTATTAGGAATGACAACGAGATCGGTCGGGGTCAGGGTCGGGGTCTGGGCAACCTCCCCTACCCCGTTACCCGTTTAAGGCGGGAGGGGTAGTACCTGTCTTTTTTTTTTTTTTTTTTTTTAAGTTTTTGATGATTCATCTTACTGCTTCCGTCATTAAAGAGAGACATTAATATATTTATTAAATTTTTTAATTAATTAATTTATTTTTAAAAGTTAAATTAATCAAATATATTTGATAAACTAAAATTTTTATTGTTTGTCATATTTATTGGATAATCTTAATTGTCATATTCTATTAGAACTAATAAAATTTCGTGAAGTTTTTTTTATTTAAAGTATTGAATTCTACAAAAAAAAAAAAAAAAAAAAAGGTTAAACGAGCGAGACAAGGCCCTTATTACCCGCCTCGGACCCGAATACCCCGATTAAGTGGGTAATCCCTATATATTATCATACTTTAGTTATACTACTATGTTCCAAAAGTAACATACTACGAGACATCTTTACATCAATTTCTTGAAATTTTCATTTCTCAAAGAGCTTGCATGTTGAAAATGATATCACGTTGCATTATAATCCTCTCCGTCTACGTATTCGTTTCCCAACCACTTTACAATTTTATTTGACAATCGTAGTTTTTTGAATTAGATAAAAACATATACACAAAATCCAGTCATTTTCACATATAAAACAGATGGGGCTTGGGATTTATGAGGCTAAATGGCGATGCACCCTAGCCACCTAGCAATGGTTATGGACATTTCTTAGAATGTGGCCTTAATGTCCCATTTGGACTCCCCATGTGATGAGCTACCTGTGCAAAATAATTTAAGATTATTACTTTATATTTTGCGTATTTTGGGAATAAATTAAATATTTTTAATTAGACAATGCATACATATAAACTACGTAGCATTAATACCCATGTACATGTGTTGATTATGAGAAGTTTCTTTTCTAAACACATGCATCTGTTCCACATGCAATTGCTTTACTAGTTTATTCTAGTGATTAGTTGGTACAATCTAGCTAATCTCACCTCTTCAAAGTTAGGTATGGTAAATTCGGTCCTTCTCAAGTATGGTCGATCATATGTTGAAGCAATATAATAAGACTGAGACACTCGATGGTAAGATAAATGGTAAACTATATATGCGGATGTCAACATCACCCTTATGGCTTTTACTCGAAATTGGCTGACTACAACTTAAGAACCATACTAACATAGACAAAATGCGAAATTTCACATGATACGAAGTACGTAAAACAGACAAGCCATGCATGTAGATGTAGAGTAAAACTTAACCACAAAGATGTGAAAACATAAGAGCTATGATTTATGAAGATGACTTCATCAGAAGAAAAATTGCCCTACATAGCATATTAACCATAGCATAAGTTGGACAATTAATTAATGATGGATAAGAAACACTGAGTCGAAACAGAACAAGAATGTGGCTCTGCCTACGTAGTTGAGACGTCCAAATCCTTAGCAGCGCTAAAAGACATCTGGTTATGCAAGTTTGAACCACGCATAACCATGGTTGCCAACTGATAGTTGTACAATTGCTAAAACTCTGTGGTCCTGTGGTCCTGTGGACTTGTCAGTTCTCAGTGTTGGAAAATTCCAACAATTTCCTACACTCAGCACAAATGTCCCTATTTGGGACTCGTGTACGAAGGTGACTTGAAAATCCAAGTTCCTGAACCAAACACCTAGTATTAAGACTCTAAAGGTTCATCTTGGAAAAGAAAATTCAAAATAGGCGAGAAAAAATCAACATTTTAACTCAAATAAATTTGATCATCCTGATGCTCACCTGAACTGACTGAAACGATGACTAAATAAGCTTCAATTAACTTGCAAAAATGACAAAGAGGTCGGTTTAGCTTAGATCCACTTCTACCCTGAAGATGCGAACGATAGGCATGCTAAAAGATTGGGTTGATTTTTATGCATTCTTCTCCTTTCCTCTCTCTTGAACTCTTAAGTGTTGTTTGGTCCGCCACATGTAAGGTGCACAAAACTGATTTTACTACAAATGTTATCAAATTTTCAAGGAAGAGAAAACATATTTGGCTTCCTCAATCAAATGAAAAGTTTGACAAGAAAATAAAGTAAAGTTCAAATCTTCTTATTCCAACCAATGGACAAGTTTGACAAGAAAATGAAGTTGAGTTCAATTTGTCTCATTCCATTCAATGTTTTCTTCCAAATAGGGTGAAAGCTTTCCATACTTCAACACAATTTGGAGAGTCTCTACTAGAGAGATTGGGAGAGAAATTTGTGAGAGAACTCTACCTTGTGTAGAAAGAAAAGTAGAGAGATTGAGTGTCTCTGATGTGATCCAGGATGCGCCGCGATATGTTGGGGGGAGAGTAGAGCCAAGTCGAAACTTCAAAGAGTTGATAAAAAGCATACATTTATTTGTTCAGGCAACGGAATCCATAATATTGAAGACAACATGTCAATGAACAAATTTGAGGTTGGGTCGAAGGCCGAAAGGAGTTGGAAGGTGCTCGAATCAAGAAGCCGAACTCGAAGCCAAAATGAAGAACCATGCGACCGCATGGTTCCCAAGCAATGCGACCGCATACAATGGTCAGAGACTTCCAGGCGCTGAGACTCGATAACCATGCGGCCGCATGGAAATCAACGTCGCGGCCGCATAGAAAAAATCTTGGACGGATTTTTATATTTTTTGCGAATTTCCATATTTTGCTATCTTTCTTATTTTTGGCAAGTTTATTATCTTGGGACTCTAGAATTTCGTTATTTCCATAATTTTAGGGTTTTCCATAGTTTCCATATAAATAGGCATTTTATTTTATTGTAAGTCAAGTCTTGAATGATAATAAAAAGTTGAGTTTTCTCTCCAATGGATCTTCCATGAAAAATGAACTTATCAAATATTTCGTGTTAATATTTGTGGCGTTCAAACCAGAACTTATCAAAGGATTGGACTACCTTTGTGGCGTTCGCAAATCGAGATTCTAGTTTCTGCACTTCAACGGGTTTAAGGTTAATATACCTTAAGTTCTTGAGTCATGAGGCTCGGGTCAAGATCCTATCGTCTACAAACCTGAATTTGGACTTTCCCGGCATTTTCGAATTCATTCCGCGAGTTCCATGCGATTCCCCCAACCGGGATCTCATCAGTCTCTAGTTAGCCAAGAAATTATTTCATTTCTTGATGTTATTGTGAGTTTTGTAATCCCATTATTTGTAATATAGTAGAAATTTTGTCAATATCCTATTTTGTGTGACAATATAGGGAAAAATTATTTCGTGCATTACCGGTAGATGATATTTTCCCAACACTAAGATCATCAAGATCAAAACAGTACTCATATTGCAGAAAAAGAGAAAACTTTACAAGAAAAGGAGCATATAACTGGCCATTGCTACTCATCAAAATGTTCCAAACTAACAAGGAAAATTCTATAACTCAATTTACATGTCACCAGGGGCGGACCTACACTTGGACCTGGTGGGTCCTTTGACCAATCAGTTTTTTTTTTTTTAGTTTTTTTTTTATTTAAAATACGGTAGAATTTTGGACCAAATTTTTGACCTAGACACACCCACACCACACAGTTTCCATTTGACAGAGAGAGGGACTAAGAGTCGAGAGAGAAAGAACACCGCGTCACCAAATTTTTTGTCGATTTTTTAAAATGTTTGAATGTGACCCACTAATACAAAATATCTGCGTCTGCTACTGCGTGTCACAAGTTATGCAAGTACTCTTTATCATCCAATTTTCAGCATGAAAATCTAATAACCAGATAAAAACAAGTAAATTTTACTCAGAAAAATCTTAGAACATGTTGTGTGCAAATACATTATGATATAATTTTTGTACATAGTCAAAGCTATAACATTCAAAATTCGATCATTTCAGAGACCATGGGTACCCGTTATGCTCCAGTTTCACATTCAGAGCGGCCCAAATAGCCCTGAACTTGAGCCTCAAGTAGTCCTTGGTATCGGATACGGATCGTTTTCCGCGTCGGATATGGGGTACTTCTTCAACAAGTCATCCATCCGATGGTTTTCTGGATACCGGACGAGAAGTAATTCGGGTACACCCGGATTGCGGTGCTCCAGATGTCGATACAGCCGCTGTAGAAGCCCAATTCATGGCCCGTTTTGAACCGAGTTTTCAAGCCCACCTAGCGGGCCTCTTATTTTGTACTCTATTTTGTAGCTGGTAGCTTCTATGTTCAGCGAGGTTCGAATATGTCTTCACCGGAGTCCATACGTCCATTCAATTGCGCTTCCACCGTGGCTGGACTTATAAAACAGCATAGCCGCCCGTGTATATTCCGGCATGAGTTATGCTACATGAACACTTTAATTGACATTCTGGTTGACATTGCACTCTCATGGAAGAAATGTTATTTTATTCACATATGGCCCCCACACTCACATGGTGGTTACCCATGTAGTCAACCGGGATAATTGAGTAGCATTTTTCATCCGGGCATATACCGTTTGAATAGACGGGCCGTATTGGGCCTCAAACAAGGCTGTGACCTGGCATATCCCAGATGGGGCTTTTAGGGTTGGAGTTTAAATGGGCTCAAGTCTTTTTAATAGAAAAGGGAAAATTTGGGCTTGGATCTCCAGCCTTGCACACTAAGTCCCTAAACATCAAAAGTAACGTTCTGGTTTTTAATCTATTTAAATATGTAAATTTGTAATTCCATACAAGTGTGCTAATTGGCTAATTTTACATAATTATAGAAAATAAGAATCTACAGTAAAATTTATATGATTAACTATGTCATGGGGCTGAATATAGAAGTAGATCTACCTAATTCCTAAATCATGAACTGGCAAGAATTGCTTAAGTTGACTTATAATTTGCAGGTCAATAAGCACATGACAGAGCAATGAGTAAAGATAATTAATGCCATAACCTTGATCTTCTTCACTTAATCTCTCTCTATTAATGCCATAACCTTGTTCTTCTTCACCCTGTCTCTCTTTCTCTCTCAGATGGCCTTGGCATCTCACATTAGAAATTACATCTTCAAGAAGGAGAGATTACAGAATCTGTTTAACGCAGCTTCAGTATTGTTCTATACTGTATTTTTTAACAATACTTTTCAGTTTATACCTCCTTTACCATCCAAGAAGTACCATCAACTACACAGCAAATATTATTCAAGAATACAATCAAACCACCATCCTCATTCAGCCTTTTAAAAAGGGTTAAGTAAAACTGAAGATCCGTTGATTTTCCTTTGATTGATGAATTTGTTTTGAAGAGTTTTTGTATGTTTATGCAGATAGCAGAAGCTGTAACTTGTTTAAGGGTCAGTGGATTTTAGACGAGAGAGGTTCTTTGTATACGAATTTTAGCTGTACGACAATTCCTTACAAAAGAAACTGTTTTCTTAATGGAAGGGAGGATAGAGATTTTTTGCTCTGGAGATGGAAACCAGACCAATGTGAACTTCCTCGTTTCAGCCCGAAAACTTTTCTTAGTACGGTTCGAGGGAAGACAATGGCTTTCGTGGGTGATTCATTAGCCCGAAATCAGATGGAATCCCTTTTGTGTCTCCTGTCTACGGTTAGTCCCTGAAAACTCGTCTTCATAAAATTTCAACTCATTTTTCTTAATATTGAAATATTGAATAACGTTTCCTCTCTTTTCTCAACGCATTTAACAAACAAGATACGACTGTAAATATTCAAATATTCGTTGGGCAATGACATCTTGAATTAAAAAAGGGGCCTGGCTGGTTAGCACATTGTTATGTTTACTTATAACCAACTATTAGCAGCAACAAATATTGATAGTGGAGAAAATACGGAAGGGGAGTGTTAAGAGAATAAATCAATGGATGATTATGGATAACTTGCATTATGAAGATTTGCACAAAAATATATGATGGAGGAAATCAAGGAATCATTGAAACAAATTGATCAAGATGATTGATGACGATATGCTTGATTTTAGTAATTATTATTTATCTTCTCATATTTAGTTGCTTAATTTTAGGAATTGTTATTTATCTTTTCATATTTAGTTTATTGAGTTGTACTATAAATATGTGATTTTTCAATGAATAAAATTACAACTCCTATTTCTATCATCTTCAGAATTTCTTCTTGGTATCAGAGCAGGTTCCAAGCTTCCGCTTCCGGCGAGCGGCCTAGTGCCGCTCGTCCGGCCAACTTTTTCATCTTCATTTTTCTTCTAGTTTTTTTTAAAAAAAAGGGAGGGTATTAGCAGCAACAAATATTGATAGTGGAGAAAATACGGAAGGGGAGTGTTAAGAGAATAAATCAAGGGATGATTATGGATAACTTGCATTATGAAGATTCGCACAAAAAAAAAAAAAAAAAAAAAAAAAGCAAATTCACACCACAACAATATGTCCAAAACAACTCCCATTTCTATCAAGGAATCAGAATTTCTTCTTGGTATCAGAGCAGGTTCCAAGCTTCCGCTTCCGGCGAGCGGCCTAGTGCCGCTCGTCCGGCCAACTTTTTCATCTTCATTTTTCTTCTAGTTTTTTTTAAAAAATAAATGTTCGTCCATCAATGTTTTTTTTTCCTTGTTTTCATGATCTCACTTTCCTACACAACAATTTGATTCTCACTTCTTTCAAGTTATCTTCCACCATATATATCATTCAAGATCCAGACAATACAAATCAATATTCTACCTGCACCAAATTCAAACAACACAGCAACAACAAAAATTCATACCACAAATCAACGTATGAATTCATTGCCTATCAAAAGTCCGAATCATCGGAACATTCTCTGAACAAACTCTCAGAGACACAACCCATGCAATATGGGATACACAAGATTCGCAAAAAAAAAAAACAAGCGAATTCACACAACATGTCTAAAACAACTTTCATTTTTTGCAACAAACTTTGCCTCCAACCCCGACAAAGTTTGAGGGAGGGTATTAGCAGCAACAAATATTGATAGTGGAGAAAATACGGAAGGGGAGTGTTAAGAGAATAAATCAAGGGATGATTATGGATAACTTGCATTATGAAGATTTGCACAAAAATATATGATGGAGGAAATCAAGGAATCATTGAAACAAATTGATCAAGATGATTGATGACGATATGCTTGATTTTAGTAATTATTATTTATCTTCTCATATTTAGTTGCTTAATTTTAGGAATTGTTATTTATCTTTTCATATTTAGTTTATTGAGTTGTACTATAAATATGTGATTTTTCAATGAATAAAATTACAACTCCTATTTCTATCATCTTCAGAATTTCTTCTCCAACAACAATTCATTAGCCCACAGTGTTAATTCTAAAATAATGATGAATTTGACATGTTAATGTTTTATAACAATTAATCCTCAAACCTTTTGCAGGTAGAAACTCCAAAAGAAGTATACAAGGATACTGAAGATCAATTCAGGACATGGGAATTTTCGAAGCATAACTTCACCCTCATGGCCCTCTGGTCTCAGTTCCTAGTCACTGCGACTGAGAGAGTAGTAAACGGTTCAACCACTGGAGGTTTTGATTTGCAACTCGACAAGGTTGATCAAAATTGGTCAGAGAAACTACATCTCATGGATTATGTAATTTTCTCGGACGCCCACTGGTTCCTTAGGCAGAACTATTTATATGAGAGCGACAATCTTATAGGCTGTGTATATTGTCAGGCACCAAACGTGAGAGATCTTGGACCAAGTTTTGCCATTAAAAGAGCCTTCCAAGCTGCATTTAAGCAAATTAATGAGTGCAAGAACTGTAAAAAAATATTTACTGTTTTGAGGACATTTTCACCTTCTCATTTTGAGAATGGAACGTGGAACACGGGAGGTGGGTGCAACAGAACTCGACCAATAACGAAAGAAGAAGTTGTTGGGAGGGATTCGGATTGGGAATTCAAGAAAATTCAAGTGGAACAAATTGAAATGGCAAGAAAATTAGGAGATTACAGAGGGAACAAGTTTGGAATTCTTGATATTACAGAAATTATGGATATTAGACGAGATGGGCACCCTGGAACATACTGGGGGAACCAATGGATGAAGGGTTACAATGACTGCATCCATTGGTGCCTGCCTGGCCCCATTGATACATGGAATGAATTTTTGTTGGAGATGATCCAGAGATAAAAAAAATTTCCAGAATTAAAATTTCAAAGTTGTATTTTAATTTAAATGCTCATATATTTTTTTACATAAAAGAAACAACATATGCATCTTCTTTTTGCTAGAAACTCCAATATTTTCTTGAGACGCGACTCTATTAAAACTTTTGACGCAAAGTATGAGTGGACTAGAATGTACAATAAACAAGATTTTAACACATTTTCTTCTCAAGTACTATATAATATCATTTAATCTTCCCTACAAACCTACAAAAGATGCTTATCAGTTAAAGCTTTCAAAATTGAACTTCAGATTTTGGAAACAGATGTACCGTTCAGATTGTCAATACTCAATACCATATTATAAGGGCGGCAATTCACAGAAATCCTACATAATAAAATTCATGTAATAACCAAAATACCCTATAACTTGAATAATTATTTTTGATGGTTTGAGTTTTAAAATAAACGTTCTATTTGCTACTATGCACGTTCATCTTCTTGTTTGGTTGAAACAATCTGGTGACTTAAAAGAGATGACATTTGCATTGGTCAATGATTCTGCACTATACTATTCAAATTTCTCACTAACTTCTTCCTTCGTTTTTCCCCAAGTCACGATATAAAACCCCCCACTGAGATAATTATAGATCCAATGACACTGCAAATACAATAAAAAATTAATATGTAAATTAGCTCATCAAGAATTTAAATATTAATTTCAAGTTCTTTACAAGTCATATTTACAGCCCGTTTTAAAAAGTAAAAAGTTGCTTGTAAAATTTAGAAGATGCTTTTGAATATGTTTGATTATTTTTTTATAAGAGCATTATCTAGGTGATTAAAACTCTTCTAAAAGAAGGATAAACAAAAGTAGAAGTCCTGTCAATCAGACTCGTGTTAAAAACTGCACTTGAAATAAATTGTTGCATATGTACCTTCCGAGATAGAGATTATCGCCAAGAAATATGATACCCATGATGGCTGCAATGGCAATAGACAATGGCTTGAACAATGTTACATAAACAGGTCCCTTCACGTACAAGCCCCAAGTGAGTACTACGACACCAAATGTCATCTCCATTGTTCCCTAATTAAAGCCGAGATTAAATACAACCCCAATATCCTCAAAATAATGATTTAAAAAAAAAAATAATTAAAGTCCATTAGGCTCTTACAGAGTATATAACAGATGTCAACTCTACATTAGGTTTCACCTTCCATGCACTTGAATTTGGCTCCATAATTAAAGCCTACAACCGTAGTTATGATGCCAAAAAATAGGCTGTAGAAAAAGACTATCACTAATTCTGCCGGGTAGTCCTTCACGACTTCACTCTACAAAATAGGTTAGGTTACACATTGATTAAAGGATTATGCTACAAGTACAAAACTCTTGACAAAATCGACAAGTGACGCCCCCTATTACCAGCCGTTCCTCCAATAGGAGGTACCACTTGTCAGTTTTGTCAAAGTTTTTGTAGATTATTTTGTATAAATAGAATAATCCTTGATTAAATTTATGGAACACAGTTTTTGATATACTAAGGCTCGTTTATTGAAAAACAAAAAGCTATTGAATATTTTTGAATAATTTTCTTGAAGTACTTTATCATATTAGAACAACTTTTAAAAAAAGTTGACTTCCTCGTGAAGCACTTCTATAAGAAGCATAAGTAAAAGTAGAAGCTTTGTCAAATGGTCTTAAATTGTGTACCATATACCTGATAAATACACCAAATCAAGAAAATCACATAGCATGCAACAAGGAGAATACCACCTACTATCCAATTTGAGTCGGGAGAAGTTGCAACAATGGGTGTTTTTTGATTGGTGTGCATTTCTATGAGTATTGGTCCACTATAGAATATCACCACAAAAGCACTCATTATTAATGTTAAGGGATATAATCTCACATCGATTAAAAATGTAAACATAGGCCAATTTATAAGGTCTTAGGCTACTCATCTTAATAAGGTTGACATTTTAAGATGGGACTCTCAAACCTTTACATGATATCAGAGTCCATTAAGTTCCAACGAGCAATTTGATCCTTATAAAATTCAAAAAATATGAGCATATGAATTTTAAGATTGGTCTGCTCAAACGAGCCACCATCTTGCGATGGCATGTTAAGGGATATAATCTTACATCAATTAAAGATGTAAGGTTGACATTTTAAGATGAGACCTCCGAGCCTTTACAATTGACACCATTGTTCCTAAAATTTTTGCCTGGCTGCTTAAGTTTCTCAATACTAGCTTCTCCATTCTGACATCACCAAAACACACAAGTCAAAGTTCAGAACCAAATTCGGATCCTTCCAAATTCTATTCTAGCAAGTAAAACGTTTTTTTCTCGTACAGTAGAACAACATTAAAAGCGTCCAACAACATATGAACCTCTTTGTTTTGTCTTCTTTGTCCACTCCTAGCTACATTTTCGTCCCTCACAATGCCACTTTTTAAATTGTGCTTATTTTCAGTTTAGCCGAACATGCTAATCATATGCATCATCCAACACTTCTGTTTATGAATTAAATACGTAAATTTAGAAAATATTTCGAATCAAAGGTGCGTTGTGCCGATCTAAAATTCACATTGATCACTAGTAAGGAGTCTTCATATCGGAGAAACCAAATAGGAAGGTCAACCTAAAACCCCATTAACACAGGGTGGCCATGAGAGAAGTCATCTAGAAACACCATCATGAAATGACTGGAAAGATGTTCCTCCAGGTAGCTGCACCGTCCACGGAAACCAATCAAAGGAAAGTCATGATGCCTAAGGTGCAAGCATATGACTTAGGTATCGTGATGACCTTTGCAATTGAACTCTCCAACCAATCGGTCAAAAACTGCATGGTACAAGTCCACACCCGAAAATATTAAGAGGAAAGAAAAAGAAGAAATTAAGAGGATAACAAGGATAAAGGTAGTCGCGGGTGAGAGATTGCTCATGGCAAACCCAAGTATCAGACTGCTGTAAGCCATTCCTTTATACCCGAGAAATTGAGCCATAAACCTGAAAATTTCTACACATACATCATATTCCATACAAAATTTCCATCAAAACAAACGACTCTTTTGTTGAGAATTTACTTAATCATACACAGCGAAAAATTAAATAAATTTCAATTCTCACCAAAGATCTGCTTTATGTTTAGATAGAAACTGTAATAGAAATTATACATTTGTTGAATTCTGCAAACTCCTTTAATTTTCTTGAACTCAAACAATCACGATCTGCAATCCACAGTTTTCTTATTGTCTAACCATCAATGGAAATCCACAAAAGTAACAAGATTAAGAGAATTGAAAATTTTTTTTCTTGTGCTAGTAAGAAAATTTATTTTCTCTACTGAATTTTTCAAACCCTAACAGACTATTAATAAAAGTCCAAACGGGATTCTTTGTGTACAATTTTAGCCGAAAACAAATTGTTGTGTTACACACTTTGGAAATAGTCATTGTCCCCACCAACTAAAGAATATGTTCTTTATAGACTTGTTTATTTGTGTCACGCTTAAAATTTTGAAAATTATTTATGTTGTATTATGAGCTTATTTTGCATTTAATTTTTTTTTTCAACAGTTTATTTTGGTTTACGCCACCACACCTTATAAAGGAACAATGCCTTTATACTCGATTACGCCTTTTCAAAATCACTGTTTTGCTAGAAAATGAAGAGGCCCTCAAGGGAAGTCCAATTTTTCATTCATTGAATCATTAATAAATGGTGACAAGATGAAACATGTAATCTAAAGAGTTTGCAAGACATTTCAACTAGAAATTTGTATATTTTTCTTCTTCTTTTTGTCTTGAACCAACTTCAAATCAAACCAACTAGGAAGACAACATTTGCAATACCCAAAAATAAATTTTATTTTATATCTTATTTTAGCATTATCTTTTTCCTTATTTTAATTGGTTTTTTTACCCAAAAATGGAATTCGTTAATCTTCCTCACGAATCTAATCTACGGTAACACCCAGATCAACGTCATTAAAAACGTTACAAGGAATCCTATTTGATGCTACCAAAAATCGCACCTGGTAATTTCCCGAGCTTGATGACTGAGATTAAGCACGAGCAAGTCTTCAAGTACCTGAACAAAGGCAACGAAATTTGTGCTCGTCGCCCCTCCGATACTTAAATCAAAAAAGTATATGCGCGTGAGGCTATGAACTGAAAATTATCTGGAAAAACGTACCTGAATTCTGAATTGTGACTGTATTTATAGGGGCGTAAGTAGTACAGTCTTTGTGGGATTAAGATACCCCTATCTCAAAGAGTCTCATTCAAATGAAGTGTTTGATTTGTACTATGACAACAAACGTATTTAGAATTCGATTGAGATAAGAGTCCTTGATGAAGGGAAGTTCTCGAGCACTATGCCGTAGTGCTTGAAAGGGCACTATCCCGAGGACTTTTCTCGAGGACACCATCAATCACACTACAATATTATCCTTGAGAGTTGTCGGGAGTAAGTGATCGAGGATACTATATCCCGAGCACTGATTCCGGAGATGGGGTTGGTGAAGACTCCTCAAGGAAATGGGGGAAGGTGCTCGAGAGGTCCTCTAGAAACTGCCACATCACTATTAATAAATCGAACGACCCCATCTAAATGCGTAATCTAGGTCTTGATGGATCAACATAACTCGGTTTTGGGTACTGATCGAGGTTGAAAATTTCTGACTCTGTGAAATAAATTATGGTTTATAAATATGATTAATATGTGTTACAGTATATGATATTCAATCAGAATGAGACTTCACTAGAATAATTCACAGAAACCCTAATTAATAAAAGTCATGCAATGACTAAGATACCACCTAACTAGAATAATTCTTTTTGATAGTCTGAGTTCTAAATAGAACGTTCAATTTGCAGCTATGCACGTTCGTCTTCTTGTTTGGTCGAAACAATGTAGGGAATTAAAAGAGGGACATTTGCATTGGTCGATGATTCTGCAGTGTATTCTTCTAACTTCTCATTGACTTCTTCCTTCATTGTTCCCCAAGTCACGATATAAAAACCCACTGATATAATTACTGATCCAATGACACTGCAAATACAAAAAAATAAATGGATTAGCTCATTTAGAATTTGAACATTAATTGCAAGTTCTTTACCGATCATAAGTCAAAAGTTGATTCTAAGAGGGTATATTCAATTGAGACTTTTAATGACTTTTTGAAATTTAAAAAGTTTAGGTGTATTCAATGTAGACTTTTAGAGACTTTCTAAAAGTTATGGTATATTCAATTGAGATTTTTATAAACTTTTAAAAAGTCTCTAAAAGTCACGGTGTATTCAATTAAAACTTTTTAGAAGTCTCTATAAGATTTGAGATATTCAAATTTTAATGAAAGTCTCCGGAATACTAGCTTTTAAGTAGAAAATACTCATATAAAATTTTAAATTTTGTCTCTCATTAATCAAGAGATTTTTGGAGACTTTTACACACCAAAAAAAAAAAAAAAAATTCTAAATATTTCTTTCTTTTTTCCTTCTACGAATATTAGATTTATGGTTAAATTTTATTTTTCTATTGATTTTCTCTCTCTTATCATTTATCTCTATTTTCTATGGAAAAAGATTAAATTGGATTCTTGTAACTTTTTTTTTTTTTTAAATATCTATTTTTTAATTAAATTATAAAATTTTATATGAAAAATTTATAATTAAATGAAAATATATTAATTTTTATGTATTTTTAAAAGTATATTATATTAATAATATTGAATATTAAATCTATTTTTTTATCATATATATATATATACTTTTGATTATTATTTATTTAATTAAGATCTTAAATTTTTATTCTTTTTAAAATATTTTTTCATTATAAGATGAGGGGAAATAGAAGGAAAATTATAGGAACTACAATCTCATATGCGATAATTTCGAATTATTGCATTGGATCCACATGAATTCTATTTCAAATGAAAGTCTTTAAAAAGTCTTTTGAATTCTACAAAAGTCTACAAACGTTTTAAAATGAAAGTCTACAGAAGTCTACGAAAGATTTCCACTAATTCTATGCAAATCTATGAACAATCCAAGAAATCCATCACTTAAAAAAAGTCCATCAAAATCTTCAAAAGTTTCAATTGAATACACCCCCCCCCCCCCCCCCAAGATTAGGAATATGTCTTTTTGAATAATTTTCTTGTAGTATTTTGTCCGACTGAAACTCTTTTACAGGGAGAAGGAAAAGCCCTGCTAACCGAACCCTTAATATCTAGAGTTTTAAAAACTACACTTAGGTAAAATAAATTATTGCTCACGTACCTCCCAAGATAGAGATTCTCTCCAAGAAAAAGGACACCCATGAAGGCTGCAATGACAATGGATAATGGCTTGAACAATGTTACATAAACAGGTCCCTTCACGTGCAAGCCCCAAGTGACTACTACACCACCAAGTGTCATCTCCATTATTGCCTAATTAAAGTCAAGATTAAATATAAACTCCAATATCCTCAAAATAAAAAATAAATAATAAGATTTAAGTCCATTAGGCTCTTACGGAATAAAGAATCGATATCAACTCTACATTAGGTTTCACCTTCCACGCACTTGAATTTGGTTCCATAACTAAGCCTACAACAGTAGATATGATGCCACAAAACAGGCTGCTGAAAAAGACTATCACTAATTCTGATGGGTAGTCCTTCACGACTTTACTCTACAAAAGTTACACATTGATTAAATTGATAGGACATTAAATAAAGTTTATGAGATACTAATGATCCATTTGACATGACTTTTAGAAAAGTCAAAAGTTTTTTATATTAAAAAATTATTTTTGAATCTCTTTGAATAATTTTCTTGAAGTGCTATGTCAGACGAGAAAATATTTTTTAAAAATGTTGATGTAAAGTAACTTTTTCAGGAAGCTCTTCTACGAGAAATATAGACGAAAGTATCAAACGACCTTAAATTGTGTACCATATACCTGATAAATACACCAAATGGAGAAAATCAAATAGCATGCGGCAAGGAGAATACCACCTACAATCCAATTTGATTCGGGAGAAGTTGCAACAATGAGTGTTTTTTTATTGGTGTGCATTGCTATGAGTACTGGGCCGCTGTAGAAGATCACCACAAAAGCACCCGTCATTGACACCATTGTTCCTACAATTTTTGCCTGACTGCTCAAGTTTCTCAATACTAACTTCTCCATTCTGACATCACCAAAACACAAGAAGTCAAGATTGGATAAATTGGTGCATAACTTATATTCCGTTACCAAAAATACGTGCATAAAAATACGAAAAGAGTAACAACTTATCGAAATCATTGTACGTGCATAATAATGAGCAAATCACGACTTACTCAAATGTAAAAAATGTAGAAATTCGAAGGAAATAAAATAAAGAGATGTGTGTGAATTCAAATCTTCTTAAGATGGATTTCGCCCATTGCACTAGTGCTAACAGGATCAAATAGATGTCTGTCTCCCAAGATACGACGTTTCTCCAAAAATGTAGCACGATATTAATTTTGTCAGGCAAACTAATGTTTGACTGTATTCTTCTAGAACGAAAGATATCGAACACGAAACTCAATAATAATTTGGATATTATTTTAACATAATTTGGAGGAGAGAAAGAAAATAGAATTTGGAGAGTCCTATTTATAGATTTCCATGCGTCTCTTCAAATCGTTGCATCTTTTGACTAAAATAATTTCAACCATTAAATCGCACAATTTTATATCTATTGGTTTAGATTGCTGTCTTGTCAAATATCATGACTTTTCATCATCCACCTTTTTTAATAATCACACTCTTTTCAAAACAACACAACTCTTATTATATTGTACTTATTTTCAGTTCAGCCGAACGCACTGATCATATGCATCATCCAACACTTCCGTAGTTCCGTTATGAATAAAATACGTAAATTTAGAAAATATTTCGAGACAAAGGTGTTTGTGCCGATCTGAAAATTGCATTGGGTACAAATCCACAACCAAAAATAATGAGAAAAAATGAGAAACGAAGAAACCTTGAGAGGATAACGAGGACAAAGGTAGTCGCGGGTGTGAGACTGCTCATGGCGGACCCAAGAATCGGACTGCTGTAAGCCATTCCTTTATACCCGACAAATTGAGCCATAAACCTGAAAATTTCTGCACATAATTCAATATTCCATACGAAATTTCCATCGAAATCATTTACAAACTGCATGCAAATCAACTACTCACCCAAGAAGCGCAAGGACGAAAAATCTAGCTAGGAGACCGGCAGTAAATGGTGGAAGGACTGTTTTTCTATGGAATAAGTAGGAAAGGCACAATAGAAGAAGAGATGAAATTGCAGAAGAATACACCATGAATACATGGTAGCTTAAACCCTTGGACACTGCAGCTTTGTAGAGTGTACTTTGCCCTACGTTTATACATTCCACCATTAACATCGCCGTAAAAGGAAGCACTTCCTTCAAAAAGTACATCGAAAATGAAAAACAGTTTTATGTTAGTGATTGAGTCGTGAGTACCACCATGGCTATATAAATAAAAATTTATTCTTTATTTAAAATAATTTTCATTTGCAAGCCCCAGGACAATTAAAAATAACAATCCCAATTATTGCATAATTGAAATCAGAGATTAATGGTCAGAAACAAAAGACATCGTGGGAAAATATCATGCCGAGTGTACAATGTTATCACGTGACATGTTGTCATTGAACAGTTTAAAAAATAACTTATCTTTTCAATCAATAGTTTTTTTCCACTTACAATATTGTCAGCCAACATTGTACAAATAAATTAAGCCTTTGAATTTTGTTATTTGTACAACTGAGGTTGACAACACTCTCACATGGGAGGGAACTCATGATTTTTTTTATTCACCGTGAATCCCCTCAATGTGAGAGGTTGTCAATGGATGTTGTACACATAGCATGGTTGTGATCCTTTGTGTGTCAAACTTCAAAAAAAGGTAAAATGCACTGCTTGTTGCATAGTTCTCTCACTCATTTTCTGTTGCATAATTCTCACCTTTGTTATAAAAAATTGGCGGTGGAGAATTATTTGATAGATTATTCCAACTACCATCAATGGAAAGAAGAATCAGAAAGCAATTGAATTTTTGAAGCAACTGCGTGCAGGTTAAGTTAAGCTAGAATTAAGTATGTTTGAAAATAATCAACTACATTTAATGATGAACTATAAATAGATGAGTAGTCCAGAAGGGAAAGCCAAAAAAAAACTATAAATAAATATGTTTCTATCTGATAAAATTTTATTGGTATGTAAATCGATGTTGCCAACCTCGATTGTACACATAGCATGACTTTTGTTAATTTGCTTTTCTGAGAGTAACTCAACACTTCTCAATCAAGAAAATTAAACCCATTTGGTTTGCGTTTCAGTTTTTATTTTATTTTTTGACGGTAAACAAACACTTCAGAGTAAGTAATTTGCCCTAAATAAAAATTTAAAAAAAAAATAAATCTGTGGGGTCAAAATAATTAACAAGGATCATATGGCAGCTAAAATAAAATAAAAATGCATTACATAAAATAAAAGCATTTACAGAAATTCGGCATATTATTTTTTTCCATGATTATCCATGCAATGTAAAATCTTCAAAAATGCTGCTGAAAACTAATGCATCAATTGCTGTTAAGAGATGAACTGCAGCTGCCAACTTCTCAGAAAATGTACAATTTCAAGTTTTCCTCTTTTTTCTTCTCAAATTTGGCATTGCTCGAAGAGGTCTTAAGGGACCATTCCGAGTCTCGTCCTCCTCGGTATCATTGAGCAAAGTCGATGCCTTAGAACAATCACTTCGTATTGCATCATTCGTATTCGGCTCAGTATTAGAAGCTCTCATAGGGCTCGATGCAGGCTCAACGCCCTCCATTTCTTCACCTTCCTCGTCCAAACAAAATCCACCGCCAACTTTCAAATATTCATTCGAGGATTGAGTCTCGATGGAAGGACCATCAGTTTGACTGGCATTTACTTTATCCATACAATTTTCGTGCTCCGTCTCATCCACACAAAATCCACCTCCCACTTCAAAATCCCCAACTTCGTTCACATTGCTCTTAGTCGGAACAATATCCGCTTTAGCTGCTGAATCTTCATCACATTTTTCACCCTCCTGACCTTCTATGTCAGGATCATGAAATTCATCAGAAACAGTGTAATTCACTACCTTCCGGGGGCGTTCTGACTGAAAAATGCACGAGAGAATTAATGTAAAATATAAATAGATGATAATCGTGAAAATGATTAAAGGAACAAGTACAAAAATATTTAAACACGCAGCATGAGTTTAAGGGTGTAATAACTATGGATTATTCCTTTCCTTGTTTTCCATGTGACTATTTTTGTTCCATTTTTATTGGGGGTTTGGCCCCCACCCCATATCGGTTTCCACAAGGTAACAATGACAAGCACCAAGGTTATGCCACCAACTCCACACTTCTTGTTATTTAATCAAGAAACTGGACACAAGAAAGAGCTTCAGTTCAAATTCAATTTGATTACCCAATCAAGTCTATCTATAGGCGCATATCTATTTTACAGAGATGCTGATGTACAAAAGTGAACTTACCCTTCGAACTTGATGAGACTCTTCTGATTTCTCGAACTGCAATTCTTGCTCCTTCTCACTAACATTTTGATCATCAGAGCTAGTGTCAATATCCCCAGAACAAGAATTCTTTTTCCTCCTCCCTCTCCCATTTTGTCGTCCTCGTCCTCGTACATATGATTCTTTACTGGTCCTACTCTTTTCCTTTGTTTGTCTTCCTTTTGACTGCTTACCAGTTATTTTCTCTACATTGTCGATCTGATTCCCAGTATCGACTTTCTCTAGTCCAGTCGAACCTTCTCCCGATATGTTTGCCTCTTCATCAGTGGTGTTCACTTTTCGTTTCTTTCCACTTCTAGATTTTTGCTG
Source organism: Osmanthus fragrans (assembly GCA_019395295.1). NCBI lineage: Eukaryota > Viridiplantae > Streptophyta > Magnoliopsida > Lamiales > Oleaceae > Osmanthus > Osmanthus fragrans. The sequence continues at coordinate 1,021,448 of CM033352.1, read as the reverse complement.
CATTGTGTCATCCATCAACCCCGAATATTTATTCCCTGCTATTCCTTGGACAGCTTTTTTTATTCTCCTACTTCGAATCTTGGCAAATCTTTCGTTGAATGTGTAAAATGCTTCCAAGCGCAGTTGTGTCTACATCAAACCACAAACGAAAAAAGATAAAAGATTTTGTTGGTGATAATTATCTTGTTCTCCAACTATAATTTCATTTTTTTAAGTGAAAAAGTTGAAAAGACAGAAGAAGCAGTACGCAGAAACAAGATAAATTGGTAAAACAAAAGTATCAACATTCAGAACATAAATTTGGTTGAAGTCGAAATAAAGCAGAACCATCGCCTCAGGTTAAACTGTAATTCAGAAGAAGATCGTATTTAATTCTCAGTCAAGCTACTTGCTTCTTTTCTTCAAATGTTTGAAAAGAATATTCTTGACATCCGGACTAGGAATTAGCAATAAACTAAATTAATAGATTCCAACTTCGATGGAGGATCACAAAAAATTAGTGCCTGCTGAATAAGCGTTTTAAGTGCTTATAAACAGTGAGTCCCGAAGTTAAAAAGTAGGGTCCTAAGGAATGTGGGGTTAAAAATCATGTTTGACTAGCTTATATGCACTTAAAATCTATGCAAAACATAAACTTATGCTGATTTATGAGCTGAAATCCACCAAGTCCTCCTTAATAAGTAGAATGAAGAAATAAAAATGCAAGGGTTAAGTTCCAGGGCTGCTGTAGCACTGTCCTTTAGCTCCGGGTAAACGTACACATCCAGTGGAAGAAAAAACAAGCAATGAAATGAACTAGGAACATGGCAGGTATTGTTTCTCTATATAGTTTTTCCCTACTGTCTGCAATTCCTTGTATGAATGTATTTCTCTTTGTATCAGTTTTGAGAGGAGGGAGAGTAAAAAGATGGAGAAAACTACCTCATGCTTGTTATACTCCTTTAGAACTGGTAACAGCAACTCATCTGCTTTTGAAGCTCCCCAACCAAACTTCTCCAAACATATTCTACATGCAAACAAATCTTGTCATGTTCTATTAAAAGGCTGAGAAAGGCAGGTAATTTAATTTGCATTTAAAGGGCAAAATATCTTCTGGAAACAGGCAATTGACGAGACCCAATGTGGCTGACCCAGCTTACATGAACAAAATGCTATGCACAACCCTTGCTACCACATAAAAACAGCACCCAACCATTCCATGGATATCAGGATGTGGAATATATGCAAAATGAAATGTATAGACATGAACCACTTAAAACCTTACAAGTAAACCAATCTCAATAAACTTACTTGCGAAGAACAAACAGATCTGGCTTTCCCCATGAGAAAGGCTCTGTTGACTTGTCTACTTGCGGAGATGCGTATGCTGAAATAACAGCATCACTTGGGAAGGAAGAAGGAATATGCCAGTTTTTGCTCACATTTCTCTACAAAAAGAGAGGTTGATGATTTACAACGTGATAAAAAAATTGGAAATCATGCCAGCATAATGAAGTAGCATCTGTATGGAAAAGAAAGGAGAAAAGGTGTTACATGCTTATCCATGAAAATCTGTTTTATCTTTCGAGTAACGTCCACAGATTGTGGACCATTTTGATCAGAAGTAGAAATTTCTTCTCCATTACTGCTTGAGTCACCATCTTTAGACCCTTTATTGTTTAAATGACTCCCTTCTTTCCCTTCAAAATTTCCTAGAATGGTTGGATCAGGTGATTCAATCCACTCCCGAAATTCATGAAGGCCGTCTTTCTCCGGAAACGCATTCACAACCTCAATTGCATTAACAATGCCAATGCCACTGTACCATTCAAAGAATCACGCAAAATGGGTTCTCACTTCAAATACTGATGAAGAGGTCTCAAGAACAGAAGTAAAAAGTATTCAAGGGGGACATGGAGACACACACAATGATATTTACCTCACACCTTCAGTGTAATCACTCCCAAGAAGCAGGGCCATATGGATAAGTTTTTCTCTATCCAACCCAAGCTCATTCTCAATGTCCTGGACAACAACATGAATAGCATCAAGCCCTCAAATAATGAAAGAAAGAAATGATCAATATTACTTGAAGAAATAACTAGACCTCCTTTCATATTTTAATTAAAGTTAAACATGCTACAAAAACTGAAGGAAAACTATAAAAAAAAACGTATCACTCATTTAAATAAATTTCCATTGATCAACTATAAATTCATTATAAGCTAGATTCAAACAAATACGTATAAGATTTTACTACAACTAGAATCCCAGTATAGAGTAGCTCAGCAGTCAAGCAGGTTCCATACCTTCATAAAATACGTCTCCACGTATTTACGATCATCAAAGATGTTTTTGTACACACTTCTTGCACCAAATAGTAACACATCAGAGTCATCAGTAACCACACCATCAACAAGGTTGGCAAGTTCCATGTATGCACATTGAGCTTCAGCTTCCATTGGAGCAATAATATATGGTAAACCAAACATCTGAAGCAGCTCCTAAAAATTAATAACAGAATAGACATTGTTAATCACCAGTTTCCCATAGTTCACACTAGAAGAACATATATAGCAAAAATAGGAATAATTATGAAAACTGGGAATAAAATTGCCTCAACAGAATAGAGAACGCACGTAAGAGAGAGAGAGAGAGAGAGAGTAACGAAACTACTAAAAAGATAATCAAACAATCCAAAAACATTCAGGGAAGTATATTAGTAGGTATCCTAAGATCTCAAGTGACATGCCCCAACCATCTTAATGTGCCCAGTTGGCCATGAAACCAAGGAACCATATCGGACACAAAAATCAGTTATGACAACCAATAGTGATAAATGTTGAGCACACATCTCCTCCCACCATGCAACCCGTCCATAGTTACATGGAAACTTCTAGGCCATACTATTTGCAGTCCCTGCTCCAAAATCCTTGCTTTTCTCCTGTTTTCAATTCTATGAATTCACAACCAGATCAATGTTCCAGAGACAAATATTATCTTGACGTGTAGATATAAGATTCAGCACTCTTAAGAAAAAAAATAAATTAAACCGATAAACCCAAGAGAAAGTGGGCTAGTGATGAAGTAAGGAAGTTGAAAACTACATATAAAACATCAAATCCATGTTGTGACCAGAATACTCCCAGAGACAATAAGTAATAGGGAGAGAAGCGTACGAGTTTGTGCATTTGCCTAATTACCACAATATATGTTATTTTTGTGAATGCGGCTGTGGGACAAAAAGACAAATACTTACCAGTAACATCCACGCAGGAATAAATATAGAAGTGATGATGTGTACAAAAATGATTCATACGCTAGACCTCGTTGATAATGGGGACCATCAGAAAGTAACGTTCTATTTTCATAAATACATGACCCAAAGTATAACTGTAGGTTTGGTTGAATAATAAAGAAACTATGACATGCACAAAAATCCATGATTAATTCCATTACCAACTCAGCATATTGAAACATATCTGTGACAAGATAAATTTAATAGGTTGATGAATGTGTTATCTTGATTAATTATTGTATAGTTGAATCCAAATGCAACTTCGCTCTCCTAGTTGTAAGGAGACCAAGAAGAAAACAAAATAATACTTCTTAAGACTCTAATCAACCCAAGAAAAGGGACATGTGTAACTCACAGGTTTGTCACAAAAACCTGAGGGAATTATGATACAAACACACAAGAACTTCGGGACAAAAGGCAGGTCTTCATTGTGGCATTATTTTCACAATCTTTTTTTTTTTTTTTTGTTGATAGGTTATATATTATTTTCACAATCTTCTATGCTAATCAACTACATCCCTTAGATTTCCTATAACAAACTTTCAGATCCAACTACAAGACCAGCTCCCTTCCCTTCACCCGTTTCTCTTTGCTCATGCCTTCTCCCACTAGCCCTAATGAATTTTATCTGTTACAATGAGCTGAAGTTACTTTAATAGGGTATTCATCAGTGTCATAGCCAAAATTCAATCAAAAATGTAGTACCTGGCTTTTGGAAACATACCTGGCATTCAGCAAACATTTCGCTGCTCACAGATTCTGCATTTCTCTCAAGCTTCCGTTGCTCACTTCCGAGTTCTTCACGCTCCTTACCTAAAAACATCAGTTCATCCTCCAAACGTGCCTTTGTAACTTCATGCTCCTCCTCATCCTCATACGTAAAGGCAAAATTGCTCTTAGGTTCTTCCATTTCCACTGAAAAGTCACCATAAACCAAATTTCGTGCAGCATCTCCGTCAGTTGTTGAATCCTTAGCAGAAAGCTTTCTATGATCTGTAGAATCACAATTTTCATCCAATGTTGTTTGAAACACACCCCGTTGAGCATCAGCATAACAAAATTCAGGCAATTTATCAGGCAGTGGATTATCAATGGACGAAGTAACAGCAGCACTACTACTACTACCACTACTATGTGCAACACCTCTGGTACAGATATCCAATGGCTCATTCACCATTTGCTTCTCATCACCTTTGTTACAAGTAGTTAACTGTTTTTCGTTCTTGCACATCTTCTTCTCTTCAAGTGAAGCGTCAGATCCCACAAGTATTTCTCCAGGCAAAGCTTCACTTCCACCTGTACCTTGTGTAAAAACGTTTGTCTCTAGGTTTCTTTCACCAGGGTCAACTTCCATGTACATAAAGGACTTGGCCTTCGAAGATTTGGTCTCTGAGGTATTCGTTACAACAGGTGATCCAGGTGGCTGTAGGATACCATCTGAGGGCGCTTCCACCTCTGGTTTGTTCTTTTTTTCATGAACAGGTTCCCAATCAATGTCCTCGCCTACCATTTGTCCTGCTCTTCTAGATTCCTGATCTTCATAAGGTTCATTAATAATTCTGGAATCCACCATATCCTCAAGACTTCGTCTAATTGCTTCCTGAAATTCAGCTTCTTCTTCCAAAGAACCTTTGGTGAAAGTTTTATCGAGACATGATGAAGCCTTCTCTGGAATATCTAGAGATCCTTCCTCCCACTCCACTTCATCCTCATCGCCCATCCACCACCTTCCATTTTGCTAAGAATATTACCTCTATCTTCGTTTACTCCTACATCCATCTGACAATCTGAGGTAGAATACAAAGATTGTTTAACTGAAACAGAATTGTCTATAGAGAAAACCCATTACCGGGTCTCCACCTACCAGATGAGTAAATAAATCACCATCGTCATCACCACATCCATGCTCCCCAATATCCTCGAAAGAAATCTCAATAGAAGCTCCACCTTTCACTGCAGGCTCACCAGTTTCATCATTCATTGCATCACTGTTCTTATTAGCACCTTTTTGAAGTTGGGTTTTGTTGGATGAGTCACCTAGGACATCAACCAAATCTCTACCGATGGCAGTTTCAGTGTGCACTTGATTTGCATCTACTTTCTCCTTCTCTATCTCCTTCATCAAATCCAAATTCCTTTGCAAATCTCGAGTCATGCGAATTCCCAGTGCTCTCACTCTACTGACTCGAAGTCGACCTCTCTCATCCATATATGTTTCTACAATCATCGTGAAATGCCTCTGCAGTTTCATCCATAGTTGATTCAGTAGTAGCAGTAGACGTTTTGGTTGCAGCAATCTCACTGACAGCATTTGCAGAAGAATTTACTGGCAGTGGAGGTTGGCTTTGCTCAGCGCTAATTCCCTTTTGTCCAGTAGATGTAAGGGCTCTGATTGAGTCAAGCATATAATTTGTCACATTATAATGAAGTCGTTGAAAACAAGATGGAATACACAGAGGAAAATCAATGAGATTCCATCAAGATTGCACTAAATCTGTAGCAGATCTAAAAAATTGTTCATCACATAAGAAACAACAGAAATTTTATTACGCACTCTCTGTTCCCTGTGAATGAAGATGAGAAGATAAATTCTCTATTGGCTTCAGATGCAATCCGTGAAGTCTGCACACCACCTACTCCCCTCCCAGCAGCAGATTTCTGGACCTCATCTATCTCACGGCGGAAAGCGACTGTTTTAAGATAAGCCTGTATCTGTAGCTCTGAAAACCTTTCAGGGGCCTAAATTACAAACATAAAAAAAATAATAATAAAAATAAAAATCAAGCATAATCTCCAAAGGAGCATCTTAACATACAATAAAAATCATAAGTAATTTACAGCAATGCAAACATAGAAGTATTCCTACTAAAAGTGAACAGTGTCATCGCAGAGGAAGTGATAGCACAAAGTAACAGAAGAAAAGAGTGATACTACCAAAAAAAAAAATGATTTCTCTAGGATACCCATACAAGGGTGTTCAAAAACACACCTTTTTGACCTTTTGATACTTCTGCCTGTTCTCAGCCATCAGTCTCTCTCTCATCTACAAACAGGAGATCAGCAGGTGAAGTAACAACTGGAGCTTTCTCGCTCAATGTTCATTTCTATAACTTGAACAGAAAACCCACCCTTCCTGGACATCATGATGAGCAGAAACATAGAGAGAGGCACACTTACCTGAACAAGAAGATCCAGTTGCATGGATGGAGGCAAAGCAGCCAAGACAGCAGGATCAATTTTCCCATGCATTTCTGGCTGCACAACAAAGATGGTGGAAGCAAGTAGTTAAGAAAATTAAATACTGCAGAAAAAGGAAAATTTAGCCCCTGATTAGTTTAGCTAAAAATTAGATTTTTAATAAATTTTGATAAAAGTTGTTGAAATGTGTAGCTGAAAAGTTGATAAAAACTTTTGGGCCCATGAAATGTATGGTGGAAAATGAGTTTGAATGGGGGTCAAATAGAGGCTTAGTGTCCTCTACCTAAGACTTCCAATAGTGAAATAACTACGTCCTTTGAGACCTGAAGCCCGGACTGAAGGGCAGTAATTTATGATATCTCTTTTCAAATCATCTAAAGAAAAAGGAAATCCTTACCAGTATCATTTCTTCGTCCTCATTCTCATCGTCCTCTTCATCTGGAATCCCTGTGCCAGATGTTGAAACATCAGCAGTAAAACTATCTTCCTCGGCCGCAAGGGAGGCTGCTAACCTTAATTAACTTGTCACCAGAAGTCAGAATTTTTAAATAACACAAAAATAATAAGCAGCAAAAATAATCCAGCATAGAACTCACATCTCATCCAGTTCTTCTTGTTTGTAACTTTCGGGAACCACATCATGTCCTTTTGTGTTCGGCTCCATCTCCATCTCATCCAGGGCGGGGCTTTTTTCCTTTTATATCATTGTTCTGTCTCTGCTTCTCAAGATCCAAAGCCAGTTCTTTCACCCTCATTGCCTTGATCTATCAACAAAAATTGAATACATAAAAAAATTATACCCCCTACAACATAAACAGACTGTTGATAAATGTGTCTAATACGAGTGCTCGTTGATTAGAGACTATATAACTTTCGAAACCAAGCATTATAATCCAATGAAAACTTAAAAAGGAAAACAAATTAAATCTGAAAGAATACAAAAACAAAGACACTGAAAGAATGCCGGTATCCAGTTCAACCAAGTAGAGGCCTTCAGTAATAATTCAGTAAAAGATTACAACTTTAAACTGATGATCATCCGATTCACTTACATTTCAACAAAAATTCATTAAACCCAATAAAACAAGGCAGAAATTTCCACCAAACTCACATGATTGAGAAGCAATTTCTCGGCTGTCTTTCGGATTTTAGCCTGGGCATTCTCGCGCTGGCGGCGGCGTGCAATGACCGTCCGGCGCTTGAGAGCCGGTGTGCCTCCGTCGAAAACGAAGACGGGCTTGGTTCGGAGGTAGAGGAGCTTGCAAATGCGCCTAAAAAATCCCAACAAATGAGCGTTTCGGACCATCTCTCCCTTCTCATCTCGCATTGCCTTCATAAACTGTATCATCCATATACTAGCATCTAGAATCCCAAAAGAAAAACAAGTATATTAAGTGTAAATATAACTGTATGCATTACACGAGTTTAAAGGGTTAGGGTTAGGGTTTTGAGAGAAGGATACCGATGGCGACTTTCTTTCCGGCGAGGGTTTCAACAGATACACGGCGGCCGACCGGAGCAAGCAGTTCCCAGAGGCCGTGAACGCCCATTTGCTCTGATTTGCTCTGTTCGGAGAGATCAAGTTTTGGTAAATGTTTGTTGCAGTACTATGTTGTTGCCGCCAATATATATTTGGTGCTTTACGATGTCGGTTGGTCTACTTGTGAAAAAATGCGGCGTTGACAGTTACATGGATTGCTATTTTGACTTTTTTTCTAGTAAATTGCATTTATGGTCCTATAATTTGATCCTTTTACACTTTTAGGCTTATTTTTTTCTTGATGTTTAATTTGCTCCCTCCCGACAATGTAAATTTTTATTTTAAGGGGTTATACATGAGGAAAATTTATGTGATTGGTTCCTGTTCCTATTCATTTGTGAAAATTGTGTTAGTGATTGGAGAGACTTTGTGAATTTCAATTTTGTTAGATAACGATTTTGTCAAGATATGTGTTCTTGATATAGTATTAGTTAACTTCTTATGTTATATTGTGAAGAAAATGGAGTACCCATTATTGTTGATCATAATGGAAGATTATTTCAGAGTTGGCATGAAAGTAGGTCTCTATTTGATTATCTAAGCTTGGACAAGAAAGTAAAAATTGTTTATTCCATTCCATTGCATTGGTTTTTTTTTTTAATGACGGGGGAACCCGTTGTTGCTACCCTTCGGATGTGCACTGGATAAATCATTGAGTTGATGTAATAGCCTGTAAATCACGTCAGTCGGATTTACTACACTAGGTAAACTTGGTGCGACAGGCTCGACCGAGAAAGTATTGGTATTCCATTGCATTGTTGTTAAATGGCTTAAATTCCCAACAAAATGAAGTTTATAAACCTAGTGGACGGCACGGTTTAACTATAGAATTTTTTCCCAAACAACACAAAACTTAAGGCCCCGTTCTCTTTGCTGTTTTCAAGTCGTTTTCTGTTTTCGATTTTTCAAAATAGTAAAAATACGTTCTCTTTCCCATTTTCGAAAATGCATTTTTGAAAACAAGAAAAAAAAAATTACAAAGAAAATAGAAAACGTTGTTTTGACGTTTTGGACGTTTTCATGTAAAAATAATGAAAACACGGAAACGCCCAAAACGCCATCTCTCTTTTCTAATCTGTCTCTTCCTTCTCTCTTCTTCCATGCCTTCCCTTTTCACGACGTCGTGCCTGCTCTCTTCTCGACGCCGACGAGCCATTCAAACACTGCAATCGACGACGAAGGAGATGTGCTGGTTCCGACGACTGCGTGGGGAGGCGACGCTGCTGAGAACGTAGTGTTGCGACCCATTCATTTCCCGTTGGGCTTTTTGAAAAATTTGAGCTTTCTTTTTCTTTTTCTTTTCCTTGAAATAAAGAAGCTGAAAAACTAGAGAGGAAATACAACTCACAAACAAGAGTGAAAAACTTCCCCTTTTTTTTCCCAAATCCAATATGGCTTTTGCCACTTGTTTCTTCCCAAGATCCGCTTGCCAGGTCTCTTTAATTTTTCTATTGTATTTTGAAATATGCATTTCTTGAATTCCTTCGAATCAATAGATCTAGCTTTAAAATGTTGGTATGTTTGCTCCTGTAATTATTTCCTATTGCTATTGTAATTACTTTTTTTTTTTGTTTACTTTGATCGAATGTGGATGGTTTGTACAAATGGTATTTTATTTTTCTTTTTGCAGGCGTATACTGGGCAGATGATTTTGCAAACGGAGCAGGTGATTTCTGCTCGTTCATTTGTCAAATCAGCTGGTTCTGCTCTCCCTGCGTTAAAGGGTGATGGTGAGTCTAAACATTTTCATGTTACTATGATTGTTGTTAAGCTCTCACAAGTAATATTAGATTTTTTTATGACTATTTTGTGTGTGGAATTGATGGTTAAAATATTGAGGTATACCTGTAGTTAGCTATGGCAACGAGCCGGGCTGGGCCTGAGTCAGAGAAAAAATGCTCGGACTCGGCTCGAGTTTTTTTTGGCCAGGCTTTTTTTGGCTCGAGCCGGGCAAAGCCCAGCCAAAAAATGCCGGCTCGGCTAGGGCCTTACCGGGCCGGCTGGTTTTTTTTTTTTTTTTTTTTTTTTTTTTGGGTAAAATAGCAGCTATTTTAAAAAAAGAAATTTTTTTTTTTTTTTTTTGGCGGACACGGGCCGGCCGGCAACCGAGCCACGGGCCGTCCGAGTTTTTGGACTTAATTGCCACCCCAACTTGTAGTCCTATGTGGATAAGGACTAAGAATGTCTAATGCCCGTGCTTTGATAAATATAAACACTATATTTCATTTCACAGTTGAAAACTGAATTCAGATAAAGTATGCAAAATGCGTGAACATTTTACACCTATTGAATGTCTGTAAGACAAGTTGAAGAACACATTTAGAATTGAGTTTGCAAGACCATGAGGCAATACAAGAGGAAAGTGGTTCAGCTAGATTCATAAATGATCTTTAAGACTTTCTAAGGATAATCATTAATGGACACATGTTTGCTGAAATCTCTGTTGGTAGGATAAAATGATGCTAGTTTGCCTGTTGGACTGATTTTTTTCATAGGAGAGATGGCTGTGCTGATGGTTATCAATTCATGTTTTATAGAAGTAGGTGACTTAGCCACTAGACTTTGGTTTATGGGTAACGCTATGAAGTGGTCCTATTGTACTTGAACTGGTTGAATTGTTGGTTGCTGCATTTTGCCTTTACAAATCTTGGCTAAAAGATTGTGTGCATAGCTAATCATGTTCAACATGTGCAATTTGCATGCGATGAATTGTTAGTGCAGCATTTTCAACTCCTTAGTCCCAGGTTCTTCAATTCTCTATACTATCTTTACTGCTTCTTAGTTCTTGTATTGTAATTTTCATTTTGTATGTTTTTTTTTCCTTCATCTATGGTTTCCGTAGACGGTCCAGAGCAAAGTGGAGGGTTGTGGTAGGTTGAGAACTTCTGAAATCTCATGACATAGAGGAAATTGCTTTTTTTCCTTACCTGTTAATGCTCATCCTATGATTCTTGGAAACTGCAGGAAAGGGAACATGGATATAGCAGTAGACTTACTATCCAAGATGATAGAAAAGAACTTGAAGGCTAATGTCTTCACATATAGCATATTGATAGATGGATATTTTAAGAAAGGTGAATGTGAACAAGCACTTAAAAATGTTTGATAGATGTATTTGATGGATATTTATAATGTATTTGACGGATGTTTGTAATGTATTCATTTTAATGGTCATTATTTATTTGTAAAAATACTATGTTTTGTTTGTTATATTATCATTTTTTAGTTTAAGTTGTACATTAAAAATGGAAAATGGAAAATAGTTTCCTTGTATGAAATCAAATAGCTCGGAAAATCTGTTATACGTTAATTAGGAATATATGGAAAAATATTTCAAGATTCAAAGATATTTCAAGTTTATATGTTATTTAATACTATAGTAACATTAAACAATTAAATTTAATTGAATAATTAGATTTCTTGAATATAATATTATCAATTTTTATATGTTAATTAGGAATATATGGAAAAATATTTCAAGTTTATATGTTATTTAATACTATATTAACATTAAACTATTAAAATCAATTGAATAATCAGATTTTTTGAATAAAATATTATCAAATAATATTCTCTAAAATTGCAAAGTAAACACGTTTTCAGTTTTATGTTTTGAAAAAGAGTTTTTCAAAATGACAAAAAGAACGTATTTTCAATAATTTCAAAACAGGCACTCAAAACACAAAACACAAAACGAATTTCAAAACTCAAAACACAAAACTGAAACACGAAGATAACGCCACCTAATTCTTTACAATTTATGCCAACAAGTTTTGCTTTAAAACGTGGTTAATAAGCTCATTATCAACATCATAAAATACAATTGTTTAAAATATAAAATTGTCCTATACATATGTTTAGATTTACAATTTATTAGTTTATAATAATCTTAATCATAACCCCAAAGTAGATACTGCAGCAGCAACAAAGCACACAATATTACAAAAATGAAATCCTTCTTTTTACATCATTGCCGGTTGTAAATATTCCCAACGAGGATAATTTCAACGTTGGTTAACATATTTCAGTGTAAAATTCAAGAATGATTCAACTGAGAGTGACACTGCACTATATACAACAGCATAAGACTTATCTAGAGGCCGGCACGCTAGCTAATTCTCTAGTGACTTTGTCGATCCACAGATGATTCCATTACACAAGAAGACAATAACTCATTGTATACTCCGCCAAATCGCCCTTATAGCTAACCTGATAATTCCAACATTGGAATTCCCTTCTTGTGTTTGCCAAGAGCCTAGTACGATGCAAATCCCAATTTGGACATGCGTTGTATCGATTTTTCTTCTCCTAAACATTGCAAAATCTCAAGAAGAACTAGTTAGGAATGTGTTGGTTGAGTTTATGTCGAAACTTTCTAACAACAATGGTTTCCCTGATCCCAATATGGGCTGGACTTCGAGCTCTCTCCCGTGCAAGGATAAGTGGAGAGGAATCACTTGTGACCAGACGAAGGTAAATTATATCGTCCTTGATGGCTTCGGCTTCTCAGGATTTTTGGATGCACGCGTTCTTTGTAATATGCAATCTTTGGCTGAATCCCTACACATCCTTAGTCTTAAGGATAACGGCATTCATGGTGTAAACTTGGAAGAAATTGCGAACTGCAGCCAACTAACTCAGTTGCTCATCGGTGGGAACCAATTCTTGGGTAGCCTCCCAACCTCGATTTCCCAGTTAAAGAATCTCAAAAGCCTTGATATATCTCGGAACAAATTCTCCGGCCCTTTGCCTGATCTGCCCGTGATATCAGATTTGCAAGTGTTTCTGGCTCAAAACAATCAATTTACAGATGCAATACCGAATTTTGATTATTCAGAATTGTCCGAGTTCAATGTCTCGAACAATAATTTCAGTGGAGAAATTCCTGATAGAGGGATTCATTTTGACATTAATAGCTACCTCAATAATCCTCAATTATGCGGAGCCCCCCTGTCTAACAAATGTCGGTCACCATTACCCTCACAATCGGAACCCTCAGCCCCACCAGACAAACCAAAAGACGGCATTTCAAAGGATCAGATTTTGATGTATTCGGGCTATATTCTGATAGGGTTAGCAGTACTTTTCGTCATCCTCCTCTGGCTATACAAAAGAGGCAAGAAAAATGATGAGAAACTCGAGGCCGATAACAGGGTAGCTGCAGTTGATGATAGCATGATCAAGCCTAGTTTCTCGACTGTGGAGTTGAAGGCCAGAGGGATAAGTAAAACAGGAATCTCAACTATTTCAGCTGATCAATCCATGGTTTCTTCATCACTTATTGTTCTTACGAGTCCAGAGGTGAATGGACTAAGGTTTGAGGATTTGCTCAAGGCTCCGGCTGAGTTGCTTGGGAGAGGAAATCACGGTAGTGTGTACAAAGTTAGATGTGAAGCTCAGGGGACTACTCTTGCTGTGAAAAGGATTAAAGACTGGACGATATCAAGCCATGATTTTAAGCAGAGAATGCGAAGACTCGACCAAGTGAAGCATCCTAATGTATTGCCCGCTATTGCCTTCTACAGTTCAAGACAGGAAAAGCTCCTGGTCTATGAATATCAACCAAATGGGAGTCTTTTTAGGCTAATCCATGGTAATTCCACTTAATTTTTTTTCATTTTTTTGTCATCTAAAGATGGTTTTATCTCATTTGTTACATATATAAAACTTGCATACGGAAAACTTACAGGAAACCAGACTGACCAGGCATTTGATTGGGAAAGCCGAATATTTGCTGCATCCACTATAGCCGATACCTTAGTATTCATGCACGATCAACTACGCTATGATGGAATAGCCCACGGGAACTTAAAATCCTCAAATATTTTGCTCAATACGAACATGGATCCATTGATAAGTGAATACGGACTAATGGTAGTCGACAATCAAGACCGTTCCATTATTTCAAGTGTCAATAGTTTCCAAGCATCCGGAGAAAATTTCAAAGAAGATGTTTATGCATTTGGGGTGTTCCTTCTCGAAATGCTTACTGGAAAAATGCCCCTGAACAATGGATTAGACCTAGCTAGTTGGGTTCTGGCTGTGGTTCGTGAAGAATGGACAGTTGAAGTGTTCGATAGAAACTTGATAGGCCAAGGGGCTAGTGAGGAGAGTATGGTTAACCTTTTACAAGTTGCGATTAAATGTGTTAATAAGTCTCTAGAGGCTAGACCTAGCATGAACCAAGTTGCGCTCATGATTAGAGCGATAAAAGAGGACGATGATGGATCCGTGGACATTTCTGGATTATCGATTATTACTAGGTGACTAAGAATCAGGAAAAAAAACGGCCATTTTGTATGAAGAAAATGACAATGGCCAATGTAGTGGAAATACTAAATAGTGAACTTGTATGAAACTTGCCTATGTGCATTTCTTTTCTTTATTAATGTGAAGTCTGATGACAATGTACTTTTCCTTTTTCTTTTGGTTCACCAATCAAGATTATTCATGATGATTGCAAGATTCTTATTCTCAGACATATTTTTCTCCGTTCTTTCGATGTTCAATAAATTGGACATTATGAAAAAGAGACGTGTGAAATATTTTATCAATCTTATCAGCAAAACAAATATATATTATGTCTCTCTTTTTCTTATTAGTTGAATATATTTTAATTTTCAAAGTGGTGCTTAGAACATTCCTAAAAGACTCTCTATTAAAGAGCATATTCTACAATTTAAAGAGTATCTATAAATTTAAAGAGTAAAAATTTTAAAATGCTCCAATAGCCTATTTATTTTTAACATTTAATTTTACTATTTCCAATATATATTTATTTATTTTTTTTCATTCTTTTATTTTTATCATTTTCCCTTCAATAATTTTATCATTCTTCAAATATATTTATTTAATTAAGTCAATAAAATGTGCATTGGAAGTTGGAATTTTTGAAACATTAAATTATAGAGAGGTGAGTATTTAGAGAGCCAAACTGACTCTCTGTTTTAAAATGTTAAATTGAGGAATCTCTTGAAGTAAAATTTTAAAGATTGACTCTTTAAAATAAAGAGTATTCCATTTTTAAAGAAACTCTTGAAGATGCTCTTATAATCCAAATTTTACCTCATTTGCTTTGAATTAAAGATTAAGATGACAAATTCTTGCACGCTTCATCCTCTAAGCCATGTCCTAATAACCTACAAGACAAGTAATGTGTTGTGTGATTTATAAGCAAACAATGAGGTAAAAATAATAATATTTTATTGCACGGAATGTTACTTTTCATTGCTAATAATGCACAAAAAATTGTGTCAAAATGTATATCTTTACTTCAATTAACACGTTTTGTGGACGGTCAAATGAATTTATATTTTTATTAGAAAAGACATTTATAATGACATAATTACTTATTATTACGAAATAGTAAAATATATTTTTGGAATAATTTTCTCAAGTTAATAGGCTCAAATAACAGTAATCCTGTTTTTTTTTTTAAAAAAAAAATTAAACCTGTAAATTAAGCCCTTGATTGTTTATTAATTTTCAATTTTAACGTACCGCATTTTCAGCCCATTTTAGTGGGCCGGGCATGTGGCACTTCAAAGCCCAACCTTTTTAGGTACTCCACGCGCTTCACGAAACCGTGTGTTTACATCAAAAGTAAATATCTCTCTTTTTCTTTTGGTTTTTTCTATTTTTATTTCTTCTTGGAGGAAGTAGAAACTAGAAAGTGATGTCTTGAATCTTTTTGGCACAATTATACCTTCAGTTTAGAAACACATATAAATACATACTGCGTGAATAATCTTTGTTATTGTAAGTATATTTCTGTATTCCTGGTCAAATAAAAGGTTCTAAGATTCCAGCCAAAAACTGTGTTTTTTAGGGTTTTTCTGCTACTGCAAGAATGGGTCCATATTATGAAATCATTAATGGAGGAACAAGGTAGGTAAAGACTCAATCTTTAAAGTTTCTTATGTCCTCATCTACTCATATTATTGAACAATCAGTCACTTAGTTTTCTATCTGGAAGGAATAAAAATTGTTAATTTATTATGCCCAAACAACCTTGTGATGTAACACAATTTTTTTGTTTCTGAATTCTTAAGGTTGTCTGTTTAATGAAAGAAATGGAAGAACATGGGTTGTTTTCTGGGCATACCCATATGAAAATGTCATGGATTCAGCATAAAATGAATCAGAAAGATGGTGTCATGACATACCCACCTCCTATTTCTCCTTATGGTGTAAATAGTAATTTCCATAAAGATTCAAGCTCATCTTCATCTGGTACAAGGATTAGTCCAGCTGTTTTGTTCGTAATTGTTATTTTAGCTGTTTTGTTCTTCATATCTGGGGTTCTACACTTGCTTGTTAGATTTCTTACCAAAAGCCAGTCATCCTCTCCATCTAATAGAAATTTGGAAGTTTCTAGCTCTGATGCACTTGAAAGACAACTGCAACAGCTCTTCCATTTACACGATTCGGGTCTAGATCAAGCGTTTATTGATGCATTACCAGTGTTTATGTACAAGGAGATAGTTGGTGGTACGAAAGAGCCCTTTGATTGTGCTGTCTGTTTGTGTGAATTTGCTGAGAAGGACCAACTGAGATTGCTTCCAATGTGTAGCCATGCTTTTCATATCAATTGTATCGATACTTGGCTACTGTCGAACTCGACTTGTCCTCTCTGTAGGGATACGCTTTTCAATCCCCAGTTCTCAACAGAAAACCCAATTTTCGATTACCGGGATTTTAGGGAAGAAGATGGATTTCCCAGTAATGGAGATAATGGATTTTCAACTGGGCTGAAGACGGTGCAGATTGAAGAAGTTCCTGTAGAAAAGGTGTTTTTCCTGTAAGACTTGGTAAATTCAGAAAATTGAATAACGATGAAGTGCAGGAGGACATAGGAGAGACTAGTAGTAGTAAATTGGATGCTCGAAGGTGTTACTCAATGGGGTCATATCAGTACGTGGTTGGTGATGCTAATCTAAGGGTAGCCGCCTTGAGCCATGATCGAACTGGTCGAAATTTGAAGCTTGTTGGGGGCACAGAACGAGCTAGTAATCTTTCGCCTAATGGAAGGGAAGAAGACGGGAAGAAGATTAGTATGGGGACAAAAACTGATAGCTATTCAGTTTCCAAAATATGGCTATGGTCAAAGAAGGGCAAATTTGCTAGTTCTGATGCACAAACTCACAATCCCTCTTCTCTTAATCTGGACTTACCATGGATGCATAGAACAGAAGGCCTCTGAGAGGTATTCCCCCTTTTTTCTTTAATTTTTTTTTTTTTTTTTATTAATTTCTAATTGGTAAATCACAGTATTGGCTTTCTTCTATTCTGAAACTTCATGTACACTGATAGTAATGGAAGTTTTAATATTCCTGCGTTGCAAAGTTAATAATTTATTGGTCTTTTCGATACTATTCATCTTGGAGTACAGACTTTTGATTTTTGATCTTAGAATAACTTGATAACATATTGACGTGACTAAATTAGCTTGTTAACCACATCCCTTCATTTGCGGCCACCTAATTACTCGGACAATATGTAAATTAAGAATTTGGATCTTATGTCTATGTTCAACTTTCAGCTGAAACTGGTCAAATGGTCTCAATTTTCTGGTGTCTTAATCAAAATTTGTCTCCGGAATTTGAGACTCGATTAGTGGTACCTAATATGGGATTAGATTTTTTCGTGAAATCAATTAGCTTTTCTTTTGCCTTGTTTTAGTTGCCTGTTCTGTTTGCTTTTTTTGTCTTTCTCGTTGTTGCTTTAAACCTTTTGGAATAGTGTGATAACGCTCTTTTTTGTGCATCGAGTTCTTTCTTTTAGGTTGGGACCAAATGGTGGGATCCATGAAACTTTTTTGTATAGCTTTGGCTATGGACCATGGTGTTCTTCCCATTTGCCCCATTTTTCGTAACCCGTATGCTTTTTCCTTCTCGACTCTGGCTTATATGAACCGGGTCGATGAGCCGGTCTAGAAGATCTTGATCGTTATAAGCCGATCCCGTGTTTAGTTGGATGAAAATGTAATATATACTACTTTAGTCAAAAGTTTACCAACTCCACTAAGCAAGTGTATAATAATCCAAAAGATTGATATCAATCATTTGTAAGATAGTTGGCCTTTGGCTAGTTTGATGTAAACAAATACGGCACACGCTCGTATGGTGGGCCAAAAAGAACCGGGTTCGGCTATCACATCACAGCCCGCTGAACCACCTATTCATGAGAGAATGAACCATTGGTACATTTGTCTTGTCTCGTTCATGCCCCTTGGAATTCATCTTGTGGTTGCGCGTGGCCGGATAATTTTGACATATGAGGTTGGCTAAGGCCTAAGTTCAGGGTTGGTTGGATTTGGGTCGGATCTAGAATATGACCCATTTATTGTGTATTGAGGTTCGAATATGGATCCACCAGCTCGCAACCAAGCTACTTAAAAACATTGTAATCATGCCGGTCCACGTTGTCTAGATTTAATTCTTGTTTTACCAAAAAAAACAAAATAAAAGGGAAATTTGAAATTGCACAAATTCAAGTACAAAGAAAATGGAATTTTCCTATCTCGAAACTATTCTTAAAATTTTCTGCACAAAGAGTGATAAATTCATATCTATGAAGATAAAAATTGATATTCATATTTTAATTACATTATTACATTTATATCATTAGTATTATTTTTCATGACGTTCTTATTTTTAACATTTTATTGATCAGAAAATCTTGTCCTCTGGATGGCGATTTGTTGATATTTCTAATCTAATAAAAAAAAGAGTGAAATATTCCCACCTATCCATCGATTGGTCATCCCAGTTTTGGTTGTCCTAAAATATTATTAACGTGCTTTAAAATGAAGATTAAATATTTAATCGTATTTTTGTATTATTATTTGTTTTGCTTATTAAAATATATAATGGACAAATGAAATTTTTTTTACTCTTATCTTTAAAAAAAAATAAAACCGTAATCAAGAATAGCTTATATCAATTTGAAAATAAGAATGCAATAAAAAATATTGAAAAACATTTAATAATATATAAAAGTTAATAATCCTTTTATGCAATTAAAATATAGTCTAGTTATTAAAAACTGTTATGTGGATAAATTTAATCTTAGATAAAAGATATCCACAAACATATTTAGTTGAATTATAATATTCTCGTTTTCACTTTCGCATCAAAATCTTATCTTATAAACTCAAACACCGCATTCCGTGTGAAATCAGCCTCAATGCCATCGAGAGTTACAAGCTTGGTCTTGTGTAATGGAGTCCATCGTTTTGTGATGGCACGAGGCAACACCCGAAACTATATTGGATTGTATATTAGTGCCCTACATTGTACATGGTCTTAGGTAAAATATACATAGTTATCGTGCAGTGGTAAATCTTGACTCTCAAAGAGGGCTTTGAGAGGGGGGTTGAATTATACTCGAAGTCTTTAATCTTCATAAATTTTAGCATTTAGGTTCTCTATTTAGAGCGGTGCACCTCGGTCTCCTAGCTTTCACATTTTTTAACAATTTGAGTTCTCAATTGAGGGAAACTATCAATAAGAAGATAATCAAATTTGAAGGATGCTACAAGAAAAACAGAGAAGACACAAACATGTGGGGTCAACTTTTTAAAATAATATTTAAATCAAGTGGAACTCACATGTTTGTGTCTTTCCTGTTTTTCTTCTGGCTGCTACAGTTCTATACGTGTATATTAATTGATCAGATTTTGCATTATAAAGACCAGTCTTAACTTACCTCACCTCCCCAAGAGTGGTACATGAGGCTGAACTTACAAAGTAAAAGAATTCGAAGTTCGTAGGTCTTAAAAATACCTGAATTATTTTGATATCCATCATTCATGTCCAAATTAAAACAAAATTTTGCATATGGCTCTAGACTTGTTTTTCGGTGTGTTATTTTTTTTCTCAATGTGTAACTTTACATATATTTGTAAAACAAACCGAGCGAAAATTCTTAGGCCATCCCGCACATTGAAATTTGGTTCAGGATTGCCTACCGTCGCCTAACTTATAGGAATTCAATTTTTAAACACTTAATCGATGAATACTGAACAAGATATGTTAAGCATTCCTAATATGTACTTGTTATTCACCATCCAAAAAGCTTTAAAATTCTTGTAAATATTGAACTGAAATCATAGTTCCATCATAAAAACTTCAAAAATAAAAATAAATAAATGAAAAAGAATGAAAGAAAGAATTGCACATAAATCAGCGTACCGCCACACAAACCGAAAAACCAATTTTCACCTTAGATGAATAAAGTATCAAATGGGATAAAAATTAAAATATAAACAACAAAAATGAAATAATGTGAAAATAGGATCACCCGACCCATTTGACGTGAATTCGACAAGTCATACAATTACAACCTGATTATTCACAACATATTCCTCGGCGGAGTTCGCTGCCAGCCTGCCACGCCACTAAAGACCTCCACAACGTGCCACCGCCAATTTTCAACTGCAATCTTAATGGCGTCTACGTGAATGACGGATAATCCTTGCCCAAGTCCATCGACCCTTTAGTCGATAACGGAATCGCCGCGTACCTTGATGAAAAATTCCTGAACACCTGGTCGTCGTCCTGCAATTGACCGTTTAGCCCCTGCCCGCCGTGGTCGAAGTTCAAGGCGTAACTCAAGGGATCATACTGGAATTTCCCAGTCTTGCACCGGCCGGTCTTGTTGAACCGGCGGATGAATGTCTTCCATTTCGGACCAGCCACAATCTCCGACCATTCTCTCGCTTTCTTCAATGCGTTTATTCCCTTATCCCACCAACCGCCGCTGGCAGTCTTCTGCTGTTCCTCCGACGTTAAAATCCGCTCCCAATTATCGGATTCCCGGGATCCGAAACTCCAAAAGCAACAGCAGCCGCGGCTGGAGAATGCTCGTTCCTGTAAATCGTCGTTTAATTCCGTTTCTTTGTGGGAGAATTCTGGGGTGGTTTGCATTTGTAGGGACGTGTTTGATTTATAGAAAGAAAAAGAGAGAGAATCAGAACGTGGGTCTTCTGGAAACCCTAAGCGTGGCCCTCTCCTCTCTCTCCCTCTCTCTCTCTATATACAGGGGAAGAAAAGGTGATATAGTAAGGTATCATACTATTTGTGCAAATTAGGAGTCCGTTCGGTAAAAATTAAAATTTAATTAAAATTGAAAATATAATCGTTATTAAATTTTATTCGTCTAATAAAAGTCAATAATAACGATTAATTTTTCAATTTTAATCCGATTTTAATCTCTACCGAACACGCCCATCAAACTTCGTTTATAAAATATGTGTTAACAATATCTAGACCAATTACTTAAAAAATAGTTTTTGAAGTCAATAAAAATCAATAACGTATATTTACTTTTGTAAATAAAAAATAAAGTTTGTACAACTTGATTAATTCTACAGCAATGGACATTGGATTGACGTTGAAGAAGAGAAACTGATGGGGCCGATAACAAAAACTGGGTTTAACGGTCGAGAAATTGGTACTTTACGGGTTTGTATTATAATAAGGTTTGACTGTCAATATGACATTAAATGTTCGATTCGATTTGAGTTTGATCCATCAAGATGAGCTTGCATAAGATGAGCTAACTCTTTTCAGAAGTTTCGACTTGACTCTCCCAACCAAGAGACAAGTTAGTGGACGAGGTGAGTCGATTGCGAGTCACTCATAGTTCATCATTTCTTTTTTCTATCGAAAATTGTAGTTTCATTGCCTCTTACGAGCCAACTCAATCAATTTGCAAGTTAACCCATCTGAGTTGATGAACTGTTCGCATGAGATTTTCACTATTCGAATTGTGCCCTCGACTTGCCTAAGACTCAAGTCAAGCCGGCAAACGGCTCTCACGAGGTTTTAGCTTTTTGGTTCGCGTACATTTAACACCCCTAACCTTCAAATCTTTGCACAAACGTCCCTATTCTTTCACTTTAATGTGTCATTTTGAATTATTTTCATTCCATTAACCATTAAAATTGACAAACTTTTGATAGAAAGACTAAAATGCCCTTGCCTCAATGAAATAAATAAAATTAAATAATATTACTTATACATAATTGAGTTACATAATGATTTACATGCAAATGATGTGTCAAAAATAGAGTGCATAATTTTTATTTTTATTTTTGTTTTTGTTGAAGAAATTCTGATTTAATAATATCTTACGACATTATATGTAAATGATTATGTGGATATAACACAACCACCAAAATAGAATAATAAAAACAAGTGGAAAAGATAACTTTAGAAATTATGACAAAAAAAAATTAGTCAACCCATCCTACCAACCAATCTCTTATGCGAGTGTCTCCATTATAGCCGTGAATTACTTCAAAATTGTTTCATAATAAAAAATTAAATAAAAATTGAATGTCTTTTAAACAATACTTCTAATGCAATGTGATGAGAGACCTTGGAAAGATGGTGTAGCAGATTAAAATATATATATATATCGAAAAATTTCAATCTACGTAATATTGATATCTAAAGAAGCTTCTAAATCTAAATATTTTTTCTCTGTCACCTCGTCTTGATGGAGTCTTAGCATTGGAGAGAGAGAGACTTCCAATCTACGTATTATTGATAATGTAACCGTGGATTTTTTACTTATATGACACAATTTGGGAAGCAATCCACGGCTACATTATAAATGCTCTCATAGGATATTGGTTGGTATAATTATTTAACTTTTCTTTTTTCCCTATATATATTTTTTATTCTTATGTTATTTATCTATCAAGAGTTTGACCTTTTTAACGATCCCAAAAGGACCAGTTGTGACAATTAATGTCCCGTTTGATTCCCATTTTGAAGAAGAAAATACATTTTGAATAGTTGAAAATTAAAAAAAAAAAATTGGGTTTGCGTGTAATATTATTTTATTGAAAAATGTATGATTAAAAAAAATATAAAAAAAAATAAATTTTGAGAAAATGAGAATAAAACAGGGGGCTAAGTAAAATGTTTGAGCTAAGGGTGTGTTTGATAGAAAGATGGAAAATAAATGGCAAATAAAATATTTGGCAGGGAAGTGATTTGCCTAGAATTTGTTTTAGAGGGAATTGTATTAATGGTGCTTGATTGGTAT
Source organism: Osmanthus fragrans (assembly GCA_019395295.1). Taxonomy (NCBI): domain Eukaryota; kingdom Viridiplantae; phylum Streptophyta; class Magnoliopsida; order Lamiales; family Oleaceae; genus Osmanthus; species Osmanthus fragrans. The sequence goes on along the minus strand of CM033352.1, from coordinate 998,373 downwards.
AATTTTCCACCTAATCCGTTTGGCTTTGTTTTTCATGCAAATAATTACTTTTTGGGATAATTTTTTTATAGTCTGTATTAAAATTTGTTTGGATTGCCAAAAAGTAAAAAAAAAAAAAATTTAAAAAAATAATTTCATAAAATTTTTATGTTCGTTTGGCTTCATTTTTCATGCAAATTGTCAATTAAATGGATAAAAAATTTTATCATTGAGTTTAGAATATGTTTCCATTGCCAAAAAGTAAAAAAAAAAAAAAAAAGGAAAAAAAAAACATCCAACAAGGTGGAAAATAATTTCCCACCAAAATCATAAGAAAATATTTTCCTACTTTTGTGCTTCAAAGGATTGTACATTAAAAATTGGTGGCAAAACATTTTCCAGGGCAAATTTGGCTAATCAAACAGCCAAAAGTAGGAACTAGGAAAATATTTTCCTAGTTCCATGGCAAATGTTGCATATCAAACACAGCCTAAGATTTAAAGGATAGTGACTTTTTCCGCACCAACCACATAGGAGAAAGTCCATTTGCAACAATTTTTCAAATTTAAATAAACATTTAGGGTCCGTTTGATACGCACGTTTTTTATGGAACTAATAATTGAATTTCAGAATTTTTCAACTTTTTAGTGTTTGATATGCCAAAATTTTCATGAAATTAAATTCCAACCGTTTTTTAAATACAACTCATTAATGACGTTTTGCTTGGAAATGTTTCCCACCTATTAGGTAGTAATTGAATTCCATCTTTTTTTTTTGGGCAATGAGAACAAATTCTAGATTCAATGGTAAAAAAAAAATTCCATTTAATTGACAATTTACATGAAAAATGAAGCCAAATGAACACAAAAAAAATTATATTTTTTGGCAATTCAAACAAATTTTAATACAGATTGTAAAAAAAATTATCTCAAAAATAACAATTTGCATGAAAAATAAAGCTAAACGTATTAGGTGAAAAATTATACCATTCAAACACAATTAATTAACAATTCCCGGTAAAACAATTCTAGGCAATTCAATTCCCTAAAATTCACCTAATAAAAATGAAGCCAAATGAACACAAAAAAAAAAAAAATTAAATTTTTTAGCAATTCAAACAAATTTTAATACAGATTGTAAAAAAATTTATCTCAAAAATAATAATTTGCATGAAAAATAAAGCCAAACGTATTAGGTGAAAAATTATACCAGTCAAACACAATTAATTAACAATTCCCGGTAAAACAATTTTAGGCAATTCAATTCCCTAAAATTCATTTCATTTCCATCCAAATTTCACTATTACAATCAAACGGACCCTTAGGTCCAATTTGGTACTCATTTTTTTTTCCATAAAAATAAAAATTTAATTATAAATGTTTGGTAAGAGTACTTAGTGTATCTTTAAAGTATTATTCACTTATTCATAACTAATTTATGATTCTTTATAATTTAAGTATCAAATAAGAGAGAAACATACATACATATATATATATATATATATATATATATATATATATAAAAGCCCCATTTGTTATTATAAATCTTTTCCCTACAAAATTTAAAATTAAACGAAATTTTATTCGGACCTTTAATGAACAAGGTAATATAAAACAGAGTTTAAAATTTTAACACCATGTTTAATTGTCACATTTTCTATGGAAAATGTCACATTCGAGAAAAATATTTTTCACTTTGATCGTTTAATTGCAACGTGAAAATGAAAATCGAATTTCAAGGTACAACCACTTTAAACTTGTTTTCAACAAATTTTATAAAAAATATTTTTCTATGATTTATGTGGATTTTTACTTTTCAACTTATATGAAAAGTGTTTGTCTTTCCTCATTTGCTATCAAATAGACCCTTATTTTTATTAATTATTAATTATTTTTCATTTTTCTTTGTTACCGCTATTATGATAGTAAATATTAAATAGTAGATACATGGTGTGATTTAGTAATTAAACCAACTATTGTTGGAAATATCAAATATAAATTAATTAATTTTCGTCCCCCCTAATAACTTAAGTTTTTTAATAAAATAGTTTAATGTAATACAAAGGAATAAAATTGTCCGACACATTGTCGAGCAAAGAAAAGTCGTGTATGGTGTGCTTTTTGATACACCACACTGAGTTATGGAGATCAACTTTACGAGTTTATTTATCGGATCATGGTTCAATATATAGAAAGATGTTTTATTTATTTATCAATAAGGGCCTGTTTGATTGCACGGGTGAAAAATAGGTGGAAAGAAAATGAATGGTAAGAGATTGAATTGCCTAGAAAACGTTTTACAGGGAATTATAATTAATGGTGTTTGATTGATATAATTTTTCATTTGACAAATTTTTCGTTTGACTTTGTTTTTTATGCAAATTGTCAATTAAATGGATAAATTTTTTTACCATTGACTTTGGAATGTGTTCCAATTGCTTAAAAAAAAAAAATTTGTCAAAAAGTTGGAAAACGTTTTCCCACCACTATGGTGAAAAAACGTTTTCTAACTTTTGTGCATCACCGCTTGTACTTTGAAAAATGTTTTTCCTGGAAAATTAGTGCAATCAAACAGGTGAATAGTAAAAAGTAGCAAAACGTTTTCCACCTTCCACGAAAAATTACGACCAATCAAACAGACCCTAACTTATAAATTCTTGATTTTGATGAATATTCTGCAAACAAAGTTTATAAGAAATTTCATAACTACCATAGAGGAAAAAAAAAAAAAACTAAATCGAGTAATTTGAATTTTTGAGCACAATCAAATATTCTCGTTAGCCTTCTATAAAATATGTTATTTCTACTATTTGAAATTATTAATTTCGTATCTTAAAAGCAACTCTTAAAAATATCAAAGTGACATCCGGAGATTTTTCGCATTTATCTTCAAATTTGGGTGCGAACTTAGCCTCAAAAGGTTGAATTTTTTTTTGCCAAATTTCGATAAACATATATTTCCATATTCAAAATAGTCCTATATTTATGTTGAATTTTTCCTTTCTAAAAATAAAGTTTCTCATAGAATTTCGAAAAATCACTTTTGCCTCCCAATATGGGAGAAATTATAGAGTTTTGAATAATATTTTTTGAAAAATATGTGGTTAAGATTTATAGAAATTTTATGTGTGTAGAATTTATTTATTAAATTTTTTTTTTTTTACGGGAAAATCAGCAGTCGTTACCCTTCGGATCTGTATTGGATAAATTCTCGAGATGACGCAATAGTCTGAAAACCTCGTTACCAGGTTAATCACACTAAATAAGTTCGGTGTGACAGCTCGATCGAAAAAGTGTTAGTAGGAGAATCGAACACGTTATTAAAGGTATTCGAGCTCACCTACTCTACCAATTCGATCACTCGTTTAGAAGCATGTGTATATATTTAAAGTGTGAATGTGTGATAGGAAATATTATTGTAGCAATCAATTTAATTTATTAAAGAATAACAAAAAAGAGCTTACCACTTTAGTCAAACTTTGAATTTGGACTTTGAAGTTTGTAGTGGTAGACTGGTAGGAAAAGTCCTAGTGTTAATTATTTATTCCGGTTTATTTTCAAGTAAACTATCTAAACTTTCCCAAAAACACGTCGAATTGTACTGTATGACGTTAGACACATTTCTAATTAAAATCACTATATTCGAAAGAATAATTATATTCACACTATAATTTTTATTTTTTACGCCACATTTTAATTATATATAAAGTTATTAATTTTTGTTTATTATAGCACTCATGTTCCTAACGATTTTTCATGTTATTCTATTAGTTAACATATTTTATATTTGATAATAGTTTTATGTCAAAAAAAATCAATTGAAATGACTTAAAACAACTTTTTATTTTCATCATATTTTTAAAAAAAGAACAGAAATAAAAAGCTCGAAAATTATCTTTTCCTCATTTTAAAGCTTAAAAATATATATATATATATTTTTTATATAAATCATCATCAAAGACGAGATGTACTAATTAATGAAAGATTGGAGATAAGAATTCGACAAAAAAAATAAAGAAATAATTTCTACAATGAACAAAGATTGATGAATTTAATTGCAAATAAAATGCGGCGTATCAAAAAAAATAAAAAATTGTGATGATAATATAATCATCCTACGTAAAATTGAAATTTAGTACTTGTTTAGAATAGCTTAAAACTTTTGCTCAAAGTTAACCATTAATTATAATAACAACTTTCATGGATTCACAATTTTTTTTTTTTATCATAAAATTTATTTATTTTATTAAAATCTGCTAAAAATTTTATCTAAAAGAAGGCTCGAAAGTCAATTGATAAATATGTATTTTCTTGGTATACTCCTGTTTCTCATCAGAAAAGTGTCCAAACGTGTTTGAATCGAATACTCGTATTACATTTCCCCAAGTCAACAAGCACACATACATAACTCAATCCTCCTCAATCCTCCACTATATAAACTCCAAACTTTAAGCTATTTGTACACAAAAACTTATAATTTTCATTTCTATATTCATGGCTAGACAGCCAATCTCTGCCATAGTTCTCTTAACATTTTTCTTGATTTCTACACATGTTCTAGCGCGACCACTCAATAATCAGAATCATTTGCAAGGCGATGAAACTCCGCCACCTCCCATCCGAAGGAACATCGAAGTGTTCAAGGCTTTTCGAGTTAGTGTCAAGAACTCTGGTCCGAGTCCTGGAGAAGGCCATTCACATCATAATGGCTTACACAATTAAAAGCATTCATGGCAAGTTTGGTATCCATCAATTTTTTTAATTTTTTATTTATGTAAACCATTAAATTTAAGTTACTATTTCCATTCTTTCGGACCAGGTTCAGTATGTAATAAGAGGCAAAAACTGAAATTACAATGAAAAATATCCTCGTTTGGTAACCATTTTTCCTTCATAAAAATGAAAAATATGACCGTTATCCATCACATCCAGTCACAATTTTTTACTTTCCATCTTTTGTGTGGGGCCCATAACGACTATATTTTTCATTATGATTCTAGAAAAAATGAGAATCATACAATTCATCGCAACCAAATGAAGTAACATTTTTCGTATTTTTTGATATTTTTATAGAGAAGATTTAATTATTACATTTGCATTAAGTTTTTATTTTATTTTATGAAGTTCAATTGCTTGATGGACAGTGGACTATGCTTGCAAGAAATAAACGGTCCATGCAGAGAAGTGTATTAATACTTCTGTGATTTTAATATGTTGGCAGTTTCAATTTTTTATTCTTCAATTTTCATATTTTGGAACCATTTAGATTTTGATGTATGTATCTTCTTTCCCTCTTGCGTGAATGTTTAAGAAATTTGTTGGACCAAACCTTAACCAAATGGGCCAAGAAGGATTGGCCCAAACTAGACATTAATTTCATTCGCGATCCTTATACTTTGACCCAAATTTTTATTTAAATCATTATATTTCATTAGTATCAATTAAGTCACTATACTTTTATATTATGTCAATTGGGTCGATAATACTTTAAGTGTAGTATAATTTTGTCTTCATTTATCATTTAACAGTAGATATCGATGTAATTGTTAGGTCATAAGAAGAATGGCAATTAATACATCGATTTTCAAAAGTCTCGAAATTGAACAATACTTCTATCAATGACTCTAAGATAAATAAAGACGATTCTAGCACTAGTTTCGCACGAGCTTCTCGATTATCAAAAATTTAGAATATTCTATTAGATTGTGTATTTTGACTTCTTTTTTTCCTTGTTGTGCCAATGTTCCACATAAGTCATTCTTTGACCTCTTATCATATCATATATTTTTTTCTCCTTCTTACTTTTAACCATACAATCTTTCATAAAATAATACTACACGTAAATCGATTTTTTTTTTCTTTTTTAACCATACATTCTCCCATAAAACACTATTCTAAATACTATATCTTGAGAAAAAAAAAGGAGCCAAACACAAGCTTGTACATAAGCGGTTATATATAATGGTTTATATACATATGGATGAAGAAATCATGATCTAATTATATTTCACTACGTCTCGTGTATGTAAATCATTATGTAAATTTAGAGAATGTTTGAGCCTTTTTTTTTTTGGGGTTATAATGTATTTTGAAATAGTAAATTAATTGAAAATGTATGATTAAAAAATAAAGAAAAATTTTGAATTTGCGTATACTTTTATTTTATTGTAAAATGTGATTGAAAAGCAGAAAAAAAAATATTTTGAAAAAAATTGAAATCAATGAAAGGCCTATGGTATATAGGCTTAAGCCCCTTGTACAGGGCCTGTTGACAGGAGGGGGTTACAGGCCCCTCACTGTAGCTGGGCTCCCCCCATGTATTAAAAAAAAAAAAAATTCAGCGAGCCCCCCATGTGAGTGCCCTGTCAAGCCCCCCCCCCCCCCCCCCCCTTCACCCACCCCTGTACGCATAGCCCGGTTCATGGTATATATATGTCCTTGAAAATCGTGCCAGTCACAAATTTCAGAACAAACTCAAATCCCGGGTCAACATCTGGTGGTCGTCTAATGGGTCCAAATTATACGTTCACATTCTCCTTGATCCAAGGAAATAGATAAGATTTTCATTTTAATTGGAGGACATTTCAACACTCTTCAAAATCGACATCCATGACGGCTAATGTTCTTACTTGTTAGTCATGTGATTTTTCGGATCCGATCTTCTACTAAATTTAGTCATTGTCATGTCATCTTATTTACAACTAGGGTTATCTCGAAAATAATGTTTTAAATGGAGCACATTGACGATGTCAAGGCATCGCCAAAACGTGAGGCGTGACAAAAATGCCATGCTTAGGACCTTTGTACTAATTTAACGATCAACAAAAACGTTGACCATTTTAAGGAGCGCCTAGACTTGCATTATTATTATTATTATTATTATTATTATTATTATTATTTTCAATTTTGTTTAACATAAAGTCTTCAACTTTTAGAACAATTGGATTGAAAAGCTCAAAAATTAATAATTATAAAATTTTCAACTTTTATGCCAATATATTGAAAAGCTCAAAAAGTTACTTATCCACTTATTGGTCCAATAATTTATAGAGGGCACTTCAAAGAATTTTGTTATAAACTTTCGATATGAGACAAGAATCCATTTGGTTTGATTGTAGTACATTGTACTTTTGATTCGGCTATAACATATTGTACATTTGGTTTTGCAGTAGTGTATTGTATCTTTGATTTTGTTGTAATGTATTGTATAATTGTAGAAATAGTTCTTTATATTTTATTAAGTTAATTAATCAATTTTCTATCTTTTTCTATTTAATAAAAATAAAAAACTCTCCATGTATTTCAATTAAAATTATGATAATCTATCTTGTTTAGTGTTCGAAAATAGATTTATTTTTATTAAACTCTTAAAACTGCATTTGGTACTATAATTTGAATGTATTATTAAATAATTTTCAAATTGATTAAAAAATGAAAGTAATATTAAAATAAGAAAATATTTTTTTACCCTTAAGCCTCGCCTAAACATCAACTGAAGCTTGACCCCCCCACGCATCGTTATAATACCAACTATAGCAGCTATATTGGTTAATATTCATCCTTGAAACAAGTTTTTCTAGATAAAGTGAGCAATTAGATATAAGCTCGCGATGTGAGATACAATTACAGTAATTTCATGTTGGGTTATTCTACTTGTATTAAATGTTGTACAAAAACTCCTACTAAAAGGCCAAGTGGCGCGCCCTATTGAAGGGGTGCTGGTGGGGCCAGGCGCCCCTCCAATAGGGGGGGCGCCACTGGACCTTTTAGTAAGAATTTTAGCACAACTTTTAGTACCTCTAGCATCTTCCTTTCATGTTTAATATGGGATTTTCCTGGCTCTTTCAAATCATGAAAAATTTGAAGCATGAAGTGCAATTTTGTTTGGAGAGACGACGTATAGATAAGATTGTTTAGTGGATTTTAATGTTTGTCCACAAAGTTACAGACTAAAAACTGTTGTTGTAAAGGGCTACAGTACAGGTTCAACTCTCAAGAAACAGAGGTCCGGGCCATGAAATATTGTGGCTCAATGGCTGCATTTGTCAGCAAATTAGAAGCACAAGATTTCAAATTATTGAAGACAATCACTCAAATGCTTTTTTACTATTACATTTATATACCATACTGTGGTTTCAAAGTTTTGTAAATTACTCACTGTTTGATAATGTCAAGGTACACAACATTAATAACCATAAGAGGAGTAGCCCATGTAGTTGTATCTAGATCTTACATTCTGATTATTATACATCAGATCACTGAAGTCGACCGCTTTAATGACCATGGCCTCGCGTCGTCCATCCTGTTCCTGGATGGCTCCAAACACGATTTCATTCGTTTCGCACTTCTGTTTCTCGTAATGTGTTTGAGGGCTTGATGCTCGTTGCTTTTGGTGATGCTGATGATATAGGTGCTGCTCGTGGCGGTGTTGCTGCTGAAAATCATCGATATATCCTCTGTAAAAGGATTGGCTTTGCTTGAATTGTTGGGTTTTCTCGAGGTCCTTGGTTATATACGGGTAGTTTTTTCTTGGCATAGGGTCTCTCGTCTCTATTGGCGGGGGCTCATCTTCATGTGGAATCATATAGCTTTCTTGCACGGGCCAAGACACGTGTTTTGGGAGGACGGTGGTAATGTGGCTGCATATGATAGTCGAAAGGCTTCCTTCTGAAACTTGAGAACAATCCGCCAAAAATTTCAACAATGGTAGAGCCCGCATTGAGAAAGAGCCTCCCCATTGAACCAAATAAGCCCTCGTCTTGTTTTTCGTATTCGTCTTCTTGAGGAATCAACGGATGCCTGCCTGATTTTGAAGAAGGCCTCTGATATGGCGCTGGCGGCATACCCTTTGCATGAGTTTTTGGATTCTTCATAAAAACAATAAAAGATCAGTATAAGAAATCTCAATGAGACCATCATTGTCCAGACATTGTACACGTAAGAACTTTTCCACTTACATTGTCGCGTGAAAACATTGATGCAATTTTACGCTGTAATAAGGCCAGAACATAACCAAAGAACGCGGCTGCAACAAGAACAGCTATGCCTGAAACAATGATGGAACATACATCTTACTATGTCCGTCATTGGGCAATCATCGATTAATGGTCGTATAATAAACAAGTACATTTTTTATGCTTACCTAATGGGAGATTGTCATCATTCTGGTAAGAACAATCATCTTCGTGGAGTTGGATCTCGCGAATTGCTCGATTCCCTCTGTCTATAACCAAAAGAGAACAGCTACTTCCAATGTAGATGACATCAAAATCATCTGAGAACTTGGAATCTTCACTTGGACCATCAACATGCCCTCCTCCTCGACCCACTTTTCCGCCTGCAATTGTTACGACCCCTGCAAAACAACAAGAAAAATGAATTCAAGAAGTTTTTTTTAACAGTCTCGTAATTTCACGACCTATGGGGGTTTAGGTGGATAGAGGACAAAGAAATAACGAAATGACAATAACATGTTGTGATTTACCAGAATCACTAATTTTCCTAATAGCCATATTTAAAGTGTCTGCAACATATATATTCCCTTTGTCATCCATAGCGAGTCCTTTTGGATGGTTCATCCTTGCTTCTCTTGGCCTCCCGTCCACGTGGCCAGTGTACCCCTCGGCTGATCCTGCGACTAACTTAGGTCTACTATCTGCAGCTCAGCAATTCATTTCATAATGTCACAATCCAATCAAGTAAACTGAATATTATTTGAAAGGAAAATCCAGTGCGATTGCACTGAAAAAGACCCCAAAACTTGAGAACGGCCATGTTGAAAGGGTTTGCGCTCAAATTTTATGAGGATTGTACAAAAACTGAAATGAGATAACCGGTTTGCCATGACACTCCAATAGGATCATTCTGTTTGAGTATTTGTAAAATGAAATCTCGATGTATGCATCAGAATAATGGACATCATTTAGACTCAGATCAGAGTAGGAACTTGAAATCGACACTAGAAATTCGCAAAAAATAAGACACGTCTATTTGGTCGGCTTATGATGCAAATCTCTTTGGCTTAGTCCATAAAAGAATAAAGCAGTGAATTCCCACACTACTTTGGTCATAAAAGAAAATTACAAAACAATATATATCTCCTAAAAGAGAGAATCAATCCTGTACAAAAGTGTTACTGTAGCCCAAAAGAAAGAGGCTTCTTCTAAGCAAAAGCAAGTATATAGCCAAAATTGTAAAGTAACCATCATGAATATCAGATATCTAGAGTGTTTGCCAAGGAAAGAATTCAGCTAAAAAATCAACTATTAAGCAAAGATCACAACTTTATAGTAAATGCAACTGAAATTTTGGAACAATCAAGAACATAATTCAATTAAAATTGGATAAATCTCTCCAAAAATGTTAACTCACATCGGGACAAAGGTGTTGGAATTCTGTAAATGTTACTGTTTTCAGAATCAAGAACCAGAATTTCCCCAGCAGGTGACACCTCCAAAGAGTATGGTTCAATTCCAACCTTAGTTCCATCAAACACAGTCTCTACAGTGTATCCACCCTCAAATTTCACCATTGAACGGCTATGAATTGCTGTAAATAGAATTACCCAGAAACTCATTAATCCATTTCCTTGAATTGGGGAGTTCTTGAAATTTGAATTGATTAAATTACCTGTCCCAGTTTTGCTGGTTGTTTTGATTGACCACAGCCACTTAAAAACAGTAGAGACCACATTTGTAACCACCCCACTAACAATTTCTGAAAAAAGACAAGAAATTTAAGAAAAATGCATATGAAGAAATCAAGAAAATATGGTCATACGACAGGCCTATCTAGTACTTACTTGCAGCTGGAGTGGCAGAAGCAGCTATTGAGAACTCACCAAGTAAAACAACAGTAACAACAAGTAGAACGATCCAATTCTTACCCATTTTTCCTTTTTTTTTTTCCTCTCAAATACCCAGAAAATGATTAATGAAGTTCAAGAAAATCATATATATAAGCACTTCATTATACTTTTGGATAGAGAGGGAGGGAGATATATGCAAGTCCCAATATACAATTCTACCTTTGGCTTTATAGTTTTTATATGGTAATCTTCATTATACTTTCCAATGGTAATAAATGTGTGAGATCATGAGGGGACAAGCACAGAGAGAGGCCATGGGAATTATGGAAAGAAGTGAAAAGTGAGTGGGGTGGGGGTGAGTAGTAATACTGAAGGGAGCAGTATTCAAGGTATCAAAGTGGAGTTAAAGAAGAAAAAGATGTGACAGAACTTCTGTTTTTGTCAAAACAGACAGAAGCATTATTTAAAAGCTATTAAGAGCGTGCAAGGCTAAGCTTAAAAAGTTCCCTTAGAAGAAACTTAAGAGGCAGATTTGTACAATTCTGAAATTATAGAGACCTAAAAGCGGAATTGTAAAAATTTTAGGGACTGACTTGCAAAATATAAATAAAATGATTATCCGACATTTAGATGAAGTTTCTACCAAGCAAGGTATCACTAAATTCTGAGTTAACAGGTTAAAGTGAGACCGAGCTTTCAGAGTGCAGTGGAAACCCCATCGAACTTGTGCTTCTTTCAATTTGATCATCCAACTTTAATTTATTTTAGAATCAACACTCAATTTTATAATATTTTTGAAATTGAGCACACTTCGTTATGTTTCAATCAATGTTTTTTTTTTTTTTAAAACCAATATGGGACACAGAATTTAACACTTTTAAGAATTAAATAATGTTGGTACTTAATATCGATCTAAGTGACAACACTTGTGATAAATGACTAAATTCAATTACATACAAGGATTTATAACTCATTTATTAGAACCAATGACATAGTGACACTTAAATTGTTATTCAACACCACGAGTGACAATTATAATTAAGATTCACAAGGACATAATAATGGGGAAGAAACATAGGACAAAACATTCTACACAATAGAATTTTGTTGATCAAAGTGAAAAGTACAAACCACCAGCTGGTATTTCAGCATTTACACATTCCTAATTTACTGAGTTTATGAGCATATGCATGTACTGTATCTAACTATACAGACAAAACAATCACACACAGTACACCATTCCCACCTCTAACGATGATGCACGAGGGAAACATAGTGCATATGCTGGTCCTCTTGAGTTCCTTCTCAAGAAATCATAACACGTATTAATCACTATTCTCTTAATCAAACTCGAACCCGTCTTTGCCTTCACGTAACAGTGGCCGAGTATAAATGCCATTCCAGCCTCTCGCTTCCATCAATTCCTGCAACTCCGTTCGTGCATTTGCATTGATTTGTGGATTCTCGGGCCCCAGAAATCTCACTCTCCTCCTTGGCACCTCCAGTGAACTAATTTCTGTCAAATTTGGAGTGCTTGTTGCTTCTTCGGATAAATCATCGTTATCCTCGCACATCCTTATTCTTTTTGAGTATGCAGAGGTTGTCCCAATTACTGTCATTTTTTCTTCGTTGTCGAGATCTACTAGCCCACCATTACATTCTGAGCCCTCTGACAGGATGAATTCAGCTATGCTGCAAACAAGATCATTTTCGAACATCACGTCATCCATCTGCATATCACGGTAGCCATAACGTGCTATGCATCGATAAACTCGGTAATCTTTTGGCCCAATTCTTCCCACGAGGAATCTTTCTTCAGGTCTCACATGAGGCACTGGAACATATTTGACACACAGGAAAACTAGAACCTGGTGGAAAGCCGGTAGATTGGTGAGAAAATGAGAGAAAATGGCTGGAATTCCAGACACAAGTTCTGTATGTATGAGACCAATGCCTCGAACACGGACGATCCCAAGGTTCGGACCCAAACTCAGGAGCCAGTTTATGGGAACTTTGTTCTGAACATCAAACTCGTACTTTCTCAACGTTCCATAATGCCAGACGTACATTATAACTAGAAAGATAAATGAGAGTGCAACCGGAACCCAAGCACCATCGAGGAACTTGATAAGAGATGCAGAGAAGTAGAGAGCTTCAATGGAACCGAAGAATAATATAAAGCACAAGGCTAGAAATATGCTTCTATGCCAACATAGCACAATGACAAGAGACATTAGGCATGTGGTTACCAGCATAACAGTTATGACAGCGAGACCTGATCCAGAAAGAAAAAAACATCATAAGAATGCAGTACTAGAATTCTGTTTTAAATTATTTAGTTGCTTCTTCTCGAAATATAATTATAGTTAATAAAACATTCTGATAATTTAATATGTTGCTCAAGACAATACTACTTCAGAATCAGTCAGTGTCTGATTCTTATCAGGTCGTAACAAAAGGATAAAGTACAATTACAATGCCTCGTGCAACAGAATATCTACGAAAATCCATTTGTAGATGTTACCTGATGCATTGCTTATATGTTTTGTGTCTCTAAAACCTATAGTAACAGCCAGGCAGAGCAACATTAGAATCCAGTTGATTTCAGGAATGTAAATCTGGCCACAAATTTTAGACGATGTGTGTATTATTCTGACTCTTGGGAAGTAACCCAAAGCAGAGCATTGCTTGATAATGGAGAATGTTCCAGTGATAATGGCTTGGCTCCCAACTACTGCAGCAAGTATTGCAATTGCAAGAACCGGCCACCGTAATTTTTCTGGCACAATAAAATGAATGTTAGAAAGGGACAAACTTCAATTTTTTAATTTCAGAATAATGCCTTGCAGAGATGAAATAAGAATCAAACAGAGAAACTACATGCCTGGTACTGATTCATAGAAACCGATATGGTAACCACTTTCAATTATGTGATGTTTGGAAAGATAAGCAGCTTGTCCCATGTACGCAAGAATTAAGGACGGATAAACCACAAAGGTAAAAGCTATCTGCATTCGAGCAGTTTTTCAATTCCGAAGTTAGTAAATGCTCACAAATTATGCATAATCATTTGACTTACAGTCAAAAATTCAAACAAGACACTGACCAATTAATGTAACTTGAACATGACAGAAGTAGAAATTCGTCAAAAATATATGTATAACTCTATGTTAATTGATCACAATATTTGTCAACAAAATCATTATAACATCAGTAGACAATTCGGAGCAGAAATAAAGATATTGCCTTATATTTTAGCAGTTGATGAGGAATAGAGTATGAAATCTGTCAGCCTCAGGTTTCCTAGTTGATCTAAACTATTTTACTAGAAATGAAAATTCTAGAAACTACTTGGTAAGTTACTAAAGGTATGTTTGGGAGAGACTGTTTCAAAAATCATTTCCAATTACACATTCTATAGGACCCAATAACTTGCGCTTTGAACACGCATTCTTAAAAAAAAATAAAAATAAAAATAAAAAAAATCATTTTTTATATGAAAAAATTTCTCTCAAACAAACGCTAAATATTTACCTTGATAGACATCTGTGAAAAGTGTCCAAGATCAGCAAACATGGCCTCAGAACCTGAAACGTGTATACATGTCAAGTTAATAGAATATCAAACATAATGGCCTACTCCGATGAAGAAAGAGAGCCTTCTTACCTGTTATACATAACAAAATCCCGCCCAAGGACATCCAACCTCCTCTCTGTGTCTTCTTCAAGAATTTGTACATATAATAAGGAGACAGCGCTTGGTAAACATGGGGATTCCAATGAAAAATATTGTACACTCCGATGGCACTGATGCAAAAAAGCCATGCTATAACAATTGGTGCAAAAAGAAATCCTATTCGGTGGGTCCCATAATGTTGCAGATAGAATAAGAACACTATAATACAAGCAACTGGGACTTCTATATCTGCAAGTAAAAGGTAAGATGCTCGATTATTATTCATCTCATGACAGCAATCTTCAGGGAAATAAAAGGTGGGATTGGAAAATGATAGGTATTGTTCAAATTACACCATAAACCAAATAAGGATTCAGTATGCATAAAATTTTCAGGATAGTTGAAATGCATGTACTAAGGGTGATGGCACAGAATATCAGAGCTAGATTAGCAAGAGCTTGACAAAAATATAGTTAATGCAATCTAATTTGGAGTATAACAACTTCAGATGTGTTTGGGTCTAACTTTAGATGGTGGCCTGGTCAAAACAAAGGACTAAGCAAGATTTAAGAAATGGATATGCAAGGCATCTTCAGAAACTAAGGAGATGACTAGACCAAAGCAACTATTGAACTTTTATCAAATTTTTATGTTGAATTATATTCAAACCTTTGTTTAATGTATTCCCGATCTAGGAATTTGTATTTGCTTTCAATAATTTGTCAAAGATTCATCAGTTTGTAAATGCCCATAGGTCACTGCTGTCACTTGTAATTCAATAAGATAAGTTTTATAATCACACCAGTATTTGTTAATTGTTGATTGTAGGTCGATCGGTCCAACTTTATATCTTTTTTGCATAGTTAATGACGATTCACCTTACACAAGCACAAAATCTTTTAAAATATGAACTTGAACTCTTTCTTTTAGCCTCAAGTTGCATCTCCTCCACTTGAGATGATTGGACTACCATAATATAAAAATTAGAAAGATTATGTAACTTTACTTGTACAATTGATAGTGATTTGGCATAAAAAAAGCCCCCCCCAAAAAAAAAGTTCTAATAACAACGGGCCCACACCATAATGCATATTATTGTAATTTGGTGCACTTTCTTTGTCTATACACTGCACGTCTATAGTAATCATTTTTCTAGATATCAGCTGAAGAAAAACAAAATATCTTTTCAGTCCTTTCCTTTTGGTCGAATATTATAATCTTTAATCAATTTCGGCTTATCTTTCATCACATCTCAATCTCGCATATGGCAGAATTCCTAATGAGAACCAAATCGTAAAAGCTCAAGACAATCTTCAAGAATATGCTATGCATTTAGGAAAGAAGGTGCCTTAACTGAACAATGCTATATTGACAGCTTACTCAAACAGTAGTCAACTTTCTTGAGCTGTCAATACTTAAAATTAAGTGCAAGTTTCATACACGATATTGAACGGGATTGGACACTACAATAGACATATGCAATCCAATTTACCAAATATGCTGTAAAACACTAATTTTAAAGCAAAATTGAGAGTAAATCTGAAGAAGATGAGAAACTTACATTGGTGATGGTGCTTTGACACTACAAGCTCTAACCCCGTAACTGCGGAAAATACTGCATAATCACCCAAATAAAAACTTATCAGTTAGAATTTCTTATATCAAATATTGCAATTAAGACAAAACTAAGCAAATTTTCATTCCATACCAGAAATTGCAGGTGTAAGAACTCCATCCCCAATTACCATACAAGTGCCAATTAAGGCCAAAGCAAGCAACATCTTTTGCAACAATCTGTACTTCTCCAATGTCGATCTCAAACTCAAACTCAATCCCAATCCAAGACCTTGATTAGCCGACGAAATCCCATCTCTTTTATACTCATACAAGTCCTCATCTGCTAGCTGCCCGTTGGGCAAAGTACTCACCTGGGCATGGCGGCACAACAGAGAATACAAAGCAAACGTCCCACCTTCACCATTATCATCAGCTTTAAGCACAAAAAACACATACTTAAGCAGTGGAATAAGAGTTAGCGTCCAAAATACAAAAGATAAAAACCCCATAAATCTCCTCATTAGACTCTGAATGTTGAATGTCCTCTGCAAAAGTACTCCTGTAAACATACAAAGGTGAAGTGCTTAAATCCCCATACACTACACCCAAACTCTGGTATGCCAATGTCAATACTGTCCTCCATGACTCTTTCTGCACCAAAAATTAAGCAAAAACCCACTAATATTTCAGCAAAACTTAAACAAAAGAAAATCGTTGATTTTTGGGCCAAAGTTCTCACCTTGATGTGATTATCAGGGCTCCAGCCTTCAATATCCATCACTGGCCGCCTCAGAAACATTAGAACACCATTAGTTGCATAAACCTGAAGAAAATTAGAGAATGCCCTTTTGGACACACACTTATAAAGGCCTACTCAACAAAATAAACTCCAAGAATATCCAGTGAAGAAAAATCAAAACTGTATTCTTTGTTAACTACAGGTATACAGAGCGTTTGAGCTACACGAACATCTAAGAAGCAACACGAAAATCTGCAAAGAGAATTCCAAGACAAATGATACAGGGGTGGGAGAAAGCTGGTGGGAAAATGTGCTATAGAATATTGTCTGTTATCGTTCGTGGACAGTTATGCAATAAAAATGCACTAATCACCACATACATGGCATATAATTTATAGGTCGGTATATTGTGTAAGTATAATATTACTGTTTATTATTCTTCCAATCCTAAAGGATTTCAAGGGCCGGTCGGTCTTCAAGTGCATAGGAACTTGTCCTCTTCTCCTTCACAAGTAAAGATAATTCTTATATCTAGAGTAAATCGTTGTGAATATGTATTATTAGTGAGCTATTTTGTATTCCTTGAAGGTGTCAGTTTCTAGACAAACCTTCCTACACTCCTATTTTCTCACAACACAGATTATTTAAGGACTTAATCGATAACCTGAGTAATAGATTTTACCCATCATATTTAGTATTTAGAGTTCGTCTTCAATTACTTAATGACTTAATACCTAATGAAGAATTCAATAAAACAAAAGAACACAAAAAATTACGTGGTTCGGCGCCAATGTAGCAGCCCACATCCACGGGAGAAGAGAGAGAGCTTGTATATATTTTCTTATATTTGGAGTTTACAATGAAACATATATAGTAGCATTACATCAATGTTGCCTTATTAAGGATGAGGCAATCATGGAAAGTAAATAACGAATTATGGAAATATTTCAAATCGTGGTTGCGCCATAATATTCTCCAATATTAGCAAATCCTTCAATATCATCAAATATCTCTCTTCTCCAACACTCCCCCTCAAGTTGGTGCGAAAATGTCGATAGAGCCCAACTTGGACAATATCTCATGAAATCTGCTAGTGGACAAGCCTTTGGTGAAAATATCAACTAATTGGTCACTGCTACGAACGAAGGGAGTGCAAATAACCTTGGCTTGAACTTGTTCTCTTATAAAATGACAATCAACTTCAATGTGTTTTGTCCGTACATGAAAGACTAGATTTGAAGCAATATGAATAGCAGATTGATTATCACAATACATCTGTGTGGGTTGTGATGAGCCAAATCCCAAATCTCTTAACAAAGAGTGAAGCCAAATAATTTCACTTGTAGTAGAAGCCATTGCCCGATATTCAGCTTCAGCACTAGAGCGTGCAACAACATTCTGCTTTTTACTTCTCCATGTCACCAAATTTCCACCAACAAAAGTGCAATACCCTGTTGTAGATCGTCTGTCAATAGTACTGCTAGCCCAATCCGCGTCTATGTATGCAGTAATAAGAGAATGACCATTCTTACGCATCCATATACCTCTTCCAGGTGATCCCTTAAGATAGTGCAGAATTCGATTAACAGCATCCATATGTGCAACTCGTGGAGAGTGCATAAAACAACTAACCAGGCTGACGGCATATGAGATATCGGGTCGAGTAATTGTGAGGTAAATCAGTCTGTCCACCAATCTTTGAAATTGACCCACATCAGAGAGTAGGTCACCATCAAGTGGTAATTTTAAATTACACTCTATAGGCGTTTGAGCTGGCTTGACACCTAATTTACCAGTATCTTGTAACAAATCCAACACATATTTCCTTTGATTGAGAAATATGCCCTTCTTTGAATATGCAATCTCTAGTCCGAGAAAATATTTCAAAATTCCCAAATCCTTAATAGAAAACTGAGTATTAAGGATTTGTTTGAGCGTTGATATTGCAACGAGGTCATCACCAGTAATAACTATATCATCGACATAGATCAAAACAATAACAGTACCACTCATACCTCTTTTCACGAACAATGAAGAATCAGCATTACTCATCTTTAAACCATTCTTGAGAAGAGCATGACTGAGTTTGGCGTACCATGCACGAGGTGACTGTTTAAGACCATATATGAATTTTCTTAATCTGCATGTGAGATCACTACGACCCTCCAACGGATGACCTGGAGGTATACTCATGTAAACTTCTTCTTCGAGATCACCATGTAAAAATGCGTTCTTTACATCCATCTGAAACAATTGCCAATCATGATTGACGGCTAGAGATAAAAGAACACAGAACGTGTTCATTTTGGCTACTGGAGCAAATGTCTCATTGTAATCAACTCCATAAGTTTGAGTAAAACCTTTGGCAACAAGACATGCTTTATGTCGTTCAATAGAACCATCACTTCGAAACTTCGTTTTATAAACCCAACGACACCCAACTGCCTTCTTCCCTGGAGGGAGTTTTACAATTGACCAAGTGTTGTTGTCATTAAGGGCCTGTAACTTTTCCTGCATCGCTTGTTTCCAAATAGGACTAGAAATTGCTTGTCCAAAATTATTCGGTTCTTGAGTTGAAGATAACGAAGTTAGAAACGCTGAATGGGATGAGGAGATATTGGAGTATGACATATGAGCCTGTATAGGATGACTAACGGCTTCGTAAGTAACAAAGTCCTTTAATTTTTCCGGAGCCTTGGACATTCTATTTGACCTTCTAGGAACCTCTTCTGGAGCATCTGGTACAATAATAACATGATCTGGTGACAAAGAACATCCGGTGTCCCTACTATTTCCATCATGTTCAGTAGTGTCTATATCTCCATCCTGTACCGTAGTTTCATTTCGATTGGTGCTTTCAATGTCAAATAAAGATGTCCATACAGTAGGAAGCGGAAGCAGATCATTTAAACTCTCCCCCTGAGATAAATTATTGGTCAAACTTTGCATTGGAAAATAAGGTTCATTCTCAGAAAATCGCACATCCCGTGATACAAATAGCTTCTGAGATTGAGGATCATAGCATACATATCCTTTTTTTGTCGAAGAATATCCGAAGAAGACACATCGAATGGAACAAGGATCAAGTTTATCACGATGCAAACTCTGGTGGTGAACATAACAAACACAACCAAATACTCGGAGGTGAGACACGTTAGGCTTTCTCCCTTTTAAGACTTCCAATGGTGACTGAAAATGGATAACACGACTTGGGAGCCTATTTATCAGGTAAACTGCTGTTAGAACTCCATATGACCAAATTTTTTTCGGAATATTCATTTGAAGCATGAGAGCTCTCGTAGTCTCCAAAATATGTCTATTCTTCCTTTCAACCACTCCATTTTGTTGGGGTGTACCAACACAACTAGTCTGATGAATAATGCCTTCATCGCGAAGAAAGGCAGAGATGGGACCCTTTACAAATTCAGTTCCATTATCTGAACGAAAAATCTTGATTTTACTATCAAATTGAGTGACCACCATGCTATGAAAATCCTTAAAAACAGGGTAAACTTCGTTCTTAGATTTCAATAAATAAATCCAAATAGCACGAGAATAATCATCAATAAACAGCACAAAATATTTAAAACCATCATATGAATCAATTCGACATGGGCCCCATAAATCAGAATGAATTAACTCAAAAGGTTTAACAGACGTAGACGACGAATTATTAAATGGTAGACGAACTTGTTTGGAAAACTGACAAATGTCACAAACATGTGTCCCAAAAGACATAGATGAAAACAAAAAAGATAACACACGACTAGAAGGATGTTCAAATCTCTGATGCACAATATGATTTTCTAACATAGCACTATTAAGAGAAGTGACACCGAATGGTTTCAACAGGTAAAGTCCATGTGAGTAGACACCTTCACCAATCTTCTTCCCCGAAGTTCGATCCTGAAACACAACACCATTAGGAGAAAAAATAACATTGCAATTTAAAGAGTTTGTTATTTTTCCAACAGAAAGAAGTTAAGTTGGAAATGAAGGAATCACAAGTGCATCCGAACTAGGAAGACCGGGAAAAAAGGAAATTTTTCCAGATCCAAAAACAGGAACTGATGTACCATTAGCAACTGAGACAGCATGTTTGGATGAATTTTTTGAGAAATCACTCAAAGATGCTGCATCATTTGCCATATGATCGGTAGCACCAGAATCAATAATCCAAGTATTCAAATGTTTAGATGTACATGAAGATAAATAAGCTTCAAGGTTACCGGAGACATGAGTAGTAGAAGGAGTTGAATCTTTTGGAGTAGAAGTACTAGGATGACCGAGTTGTTGGAGAATTTGGGCCAATTGATTCATTGAAATGGTAGTATCAGCAACTGCAACACCTTCCCTGTTTTCTCCTTTCATAGTGGATGGCTTAAGATGAGGATGAAGTTCCCAATAACGGTCCTTAGAGTGTCCTAGCCGGTGACAGTGGTCACATTTCGGAGCTTCTCGTCTTTTCCTGTTCTGAAATTTTTTCCTTTTTTCATCTCTTTTAACAATAAGAGCAGACGACTCAGGTATATTCTTTAATTCTGAATTCATTGCCTTTTTTCGAGTTTCTTCCCGTTGCACAGTTGCACACACGCTCGAGAAGGAGGGAAGTGTGGAACTCATAAGGACATGACTCCGAAGATTCTCATACTCCGGCCTCAAACTATTCAACAAAGAAAAGATCTTATCTTCTTCAGCCCTTTTAAGTAAGATCTTTGCATCGGTTGTATGTGGACGATACATGCTCAATTCGTCCCACATCTTCTTAAGATTACCGAGGTGTTCGATGAAAGGCTTATCTCCTTGCTCAGCGGCAGCAATTTCTCGTTTCAATTCAAAGATTCTAGCGGCATTGTTTTGGTTTCCATAAAGTTCCTCAACAGATTTCCACAACTCTTTTGCCGAGTCTGAAAAGGTGAAGATTTCAGCAATATGTGCTTCCATTGAATTTAGAAGCCACGATCGAACTAGTTGATCATTCGATATCCACCCTTCATACGTTGTATCTGTAGAATCTGGACAGGAAAGAGTTCCATTGATGAAGCCCAACTTTTTCTTTCCACCAAGAGACAACGTCACGGCTCTCGACCATGGTATGTAATTTATACCGTTCAAAGGAATAGTAGATAACTTCCATCCGGAATTAACAACATTCTACATTGTTATAGACGAATTAATCACTTTCTCAATCATTGTAAACTGAAAAACCAAAAAATCAGAGGCCACCAAACTGAAGCAGAGCAGCAAAACGGAAGCAGAAAGCTTAACAGAATAAAAACGAACAGAAAACTGAAGTAGAAACCGAACAGCAGACTTTGAAGACGATTTTGACCCACCAAACGTTGCCTAAAATAGCCCGAAAGACTATTAGCTAGATACGGACGATACGAATCCAATGGCACCGACCTTGCGCAATTCCGAGTTACAGTTTGAAAGATACAGCCGTTTCCGTGGAGGTCGCGCAAAGCCAAAAAAAACTGTCTTTGTGTAGGTTGCGAAACGTTTCTGAATTTCTGAGCAATGGAAACGTTTCTGAATTTCTGAGCAATGGACAGGATCAACACATCCGCTCTGATACCATGAAGAATTCAATAAAACAAAAGAACACAAAGAATTACGTGGTTCGACGCCAGTGTAGCAACCTACATCCACGGGAGAAGAGAGAGAGCTTGTATATATTTTCTTATGTTTGGAGTTTACAATGAAACATATATAGTAGCATTACATCAATGTTGCCTTATTAAGGATGAGGCAATCATGGAAAGTAAATAACGAATTATGGAAATATTTCAAATCGTGGTTGCGCCATAATATTCTCCAATATTAGCAAATCCTTCAATATCATCAAATATCTCTCTTCTCCAACACTTAAAGATCGAGAAAAACCCCACATAGCATGATATTTGTGAAAAGTAGTGTGTAGAATAGAAACACTTTCGGTTTGTTTCTTCTTTAATGGAATATTGAACAGGGATATGGCAATGCTTGGCTTAGCCCTTGGACGCATGAGCTTGGCTCATGTCCACGAAGTAGGCTTGGTTTTTTTTTTTTAAGGAAAAAATAAATTAATGAAACAAAATTCAAAATTAAACACATTAAACTCTCTAGCCCCAAAACAAATAAACTCGTGAAAATAGTATGGTGCTAGTTCGGCTTATTGCTTATATTAAAACGAGCTCAAATAATCCCTAAATCAAACTTGGTCGTGCCGAACTCGACCCTCTTCTCATACTTAGATGAAGAGCGCCTTTTTTTTTTTTTATAATCTTCACGCTTCATTAGTGAGTAATACAATTATACAACTTTGTGTTATAGAAGAGGGAAGCCGGGCGGGGTGGGGGCGTGGGGATGAGCTTGATGGTCTGATAGTAATGCGTCAATATAAATGAAACAGTGAACTCAAACAACTGGGGGCACTGGTCAAACTGTGAGTTAACTCGGTGGGAGATTGTCATTTCTCATTAATGGCATTTGCACTTTTATGTTTTATCTGTCGAATGGGGGACCTCTCTGTCAATTCAGATTCTTTAATACCTAAATATCCATATGGAAATGAAAAAGGGAAATTGCATCTGGGGTCCTCAACATTTTCGGAAAGTGCAGTGGAGTCCCGAACTTTTTATATCTGGCATTGTCATAGCAAACATTTGCGAAAATACACAGCATATGGACCTTTGGGGGGACTCTATTCGAAATTCCATTAGTTAGGTGCATGAATTGAATTTGGCCACTTTATACAAGGGCAAAATTGTCTCTCCATTTTCTCACTTAAAAACAATTAAAATAATTAATAAAAAGAGAGAGACCTTTTTTGGTCTTTTACTTATTTCTTCCCTTTTTTTGGTTGCTTTATTTATTTAAGTTTGGGGGTAAGATTGTCATTTTACACTAGTTAATAGTTTTCCAACTGAAACATATCTAAAGACTGAGTTTGCTCATTTCTTAAAGGTTGAAGAAAAAGTTTGGACGGGAAAAAATTTGGGAACATGAACACTATTTTGACCAAACGTTGCACATTTTTTATGTTTTTCATGCAACTTGTTAAAGACTTGCATAAATTTCGAAGAGTTGCGCTACACATACAGAGGCTCACCCCAGATCACACACAATAGAAGGTGCGTGAGTATTTTTTTAGCAATATTTTAATTACGTAGAACCCACCCCATTTGAGTATTCTAGAGAAATTCTAAACCTCTTATCTGTACATATGTTGTTGATTCACAAAATTAAATAAGCTTTGACTTTGACTATATAAGACCTAAATGTTGAATAAATTGCTTTAGATATTATTTTCATTTTGTTGGATTAATATGAATGATTTAATCATCAGTGACATGGTAGGGGGTTTAAAGCATCAGAATTTGAAAAATGAAAGTATCCAATGAAAAAAAAAGTGTGCATTATCTAACAAGATTCCTACTCCATTTTTTCCCCTAAATCTTGATTTATCATTTTAGCTTTTTGACCAAATAATTATAGCTTATTCTAAACGAATAAATGAAAAGAAAAAAATGATTTATTATTATTATTATTATTATTATTATTATTATTATTATTATTATTATTTTGCAAAAGAACTATAGACTGCATTTATAAAGAATGGGGCGATGTTAAGGATGTTGAAAATCATTTGAAGATACCTTGACTATAATTTAGTTATTATTTTCTTATTTCTTGAAGGTTATACACGTGTCAAAACTGGTTTGAGTTTTTGTGTTACAAATAAAAAATTATAAAGGTACATTTCATTTCAATCAATGAATTTTTGAGCAAAAATTTTAATTGGGCTATTGAATTTCATCGATCCCTCACTTGTCGTATCCCAAGTCGATGACAATTTGTTTAGTTGGCTGTCATATTGTAAAAATATATTTCACCTAATTTATGCTTGTGTTTAACGAGTGAGGTGATCCAATGTTTTCTTTATTTTTATTTATTTATTTTTGTTAACGGGAGAAACCCGCAATCACTTTCCTTCAGGTGCACTCGCAGTCGCTTTCCTTCAAGTGCATATTGAGTAAACTTTTAGGCTGACGCAATAGTCTGTCAACCACACTAGCCAAGTTAATCAACATGGTATGACAGGTTCAATCGAGAAAGTATTGGTAGGAGAAATCGAACTCGTGATGAAAAACTTTCACACTCATTTAGTCCACCAACTCAAACATCCCATGAGGGATTGATCCAAGGTTGTCTTTATTAAAGACATGTGATGCGTGCCACAAATAAATAAAGATGCTAGTATCAAAATGAAAATGAAAATGAAATGGAGTGAAACTTGTGTAGTTAATGTCCATATGTGCGTAACTTTGCTTTTTTGAGTGGGATGCCACTTTGTTTCATTTGTGGGTGTTATTACTTCCCTCGAACATAGTGTGACGCCTCATCAAATTTACGTAATTACGTTTGTTTCTTAATGTCCATGTATCAATATATATCTCTCGCAAAGAGAAATGTATAATGACATTGGATCAAGTACCAACCATCCATTCTTTTGTTTTTTTCTATAGAAATACGTGTTAATTTCAAATTTACTATTGAGCCCCCCATTTGGCCATCATTATGTGACAATTATAATTTTTGGAATAATATTTTTTGAGAATATGTTGTTGAAAAAGATGTATCAATATTATTTTCATTTTGTTGGAAAATTATATATATATATATATATATATATATATATATATATATTTATTGAATTTTGAATCTCTTTGCAGATCGTAACACAGGCAAAAATATATGAGCAACTTAAAAGCAGATGTGTAACATTTTAAGCTTGGCCAAACATAATACAATAGAATAAACGTTAAAACATAGTCATAAGCAATGTTCTAAAAAGCGTAATACATGGCGATGCGTGGAGTCCAAGTTATGGGCTAGACGAGTTTAGGTGAGACAAATGCGTAAAAAGACATTTTCTTATTTTAATATTATTTTAATTTTTAATCAATCAAAAACTCATTTAATAATTAAAAATAATATCTATCAAACATTTAAAGCAGATTTATAGGAACTTTATACATTTTTTCAAAGTTTCCAACAAAAGGATAAATTTCAAATATAAATACAAACTGGTAAATAGATAGGAATTTTTTAAAAGTTTTCCTTTGTTCAAGGTTTCAAGGGGTTGTTTTGAATTTATGACAAACAAAGTGAAAAATTAGCCTTTAAGTTTTAAGTTTAAAAAAAATGAAAAATTTAAAAAGAAAAGGATAATAAGGCATGCATTAGCGGTGGCTTGACGTTTTTGCCACACATCGCGTCTAAACGCGCTATTTAGAATAGCGGTCCTAATTGACATTCGAACGGGTTTTGGCCCTTCAAAAAGAAACAAGGAATGCTTCTTGGTCCCCTCGACAGATGATGACAAGTAATTTGTCTCTATAGCAACATTTGGATTAGAGTTTTGCTACACGAACACTTCGGTTGACATCTTGAGTGACCGCATACGATCACCCAAGAAGTCAATCGGAGTGTTCGTTTAGTATTTTTCTTTGGATTATTGTTCTCTAAATGTATTATTGTTGTATATTTGAGATTTTTTTCTCTCTTGCAAGTCTCACGTATTCGTCAAGAAAATCAACGGTCCAAATTCTAATAGTTGGATATAATGAGTACTGTCTGTGTGTGGGTGAGCAAGTTGCACAATTTATATTTGTTCGGATAAATCATAGTGTTTTTAGGATTTAAACATTCTAAGTTTGGATCGAGCCAAAACCTTTATTTGTTGGCTGGCCCAAGAAATAGACAGGAAGGGTAATAAATAACAGCCTCTTTGGGTTAGAACAAAATCAATGGACCATTTGTTTAGGAAACACAAAGACAAATCTAGAAAGAATTTTTTTTTGAAGGTGGCTTTCCGACACAGCGCAAAACAAGAAATTCAAGTGGAAATTTTAAGAACACTAATTTTGGAATCCACCAAATTGTGAAAAACAAACTCAAGAATTTTATTAATAGCCTGTTGGAGCCTCATTAAATTGGAAAAATGCATTTTGAAATAGATGAAGAATGCGTGATTAAAAAAATAAGAAAATATTTGAATTTGCGTGTAATATTATTTTATTGAAGAATGTATGATTGAAAAGAAGAGATATAAAAATGTATTTTAGAAAAAAATGATAATCAAACAAGACCTAATTGAAAGATAACCTAAAACAATGAAATAACACTTTATTTATAAGGATTTACATGAAAACCTAGTTTTGACAAACTAAAATTAAAAAGAAATCAAAATAAACTAAATGACAAAATAACGCTAAGACTTTAAAAGCAGTTTTTGAGGCCTAAACGATCTCGGATAGCCAAAATCTATCGTATGTCATAGCGAAAAAGAAGGAATGGTATTATGGGCCCAAATCGGAGTTCGGTACTATTATATTTTTTTTTCATTTCTATCCAATTTATCTTTAATCCACTGAACAATTTGTTTTACATCACTTTCAAACACATCTAAGTAGTTGGTATCTGAATGAAACATAGAAATCATAGATTTGTGACACCTAATTGCTGAAGGCAAAAATGGAACGGGATCTTACTTATTTAGAGGGGATGAAAGAAGAATAAAGGGATCAGAGGGCTTTATGATCGGGGAATCCAGGGTTTTCACAACCAAGCAAGGCACTTTTCCAAGGGTACTCAAGATTTGGTCCTAAGTTGCACGATTGTATTGGCATTCAAAGAATAAGTGGTGAACAGTTTCAAGACTTGACCACGAAAGTAGAATAATCCATTAAATTTATGTCTCGATGTGAAAACATGAAGTCAATGAGCTGATCTTTGAATAAGGAAAAGAGCGAATCTGCAAGGTCCCAAACGAAGCTGCAAAACCTCCATTTTCAAACTTACGAAAGGGTAGTCCAAGAACTTGGATCCTTTGAAATCTTCTCCTACTGCATAGCATTGTGTATTGATGTGGATCTGGTTTGGGCCAGTTTCTCTTGATCAGTGCCCCATTCAACCTAGCCCACAAGGTTTTTCTCAATTTATATATTTAATTTTTTATTTTTCTTAGTAAAGACAATAGGATGGGAATGGCAATACAATCCCCTCCGCTGTCGGATAATTTCGCTTTCCAGCCCTGCCCGTATCCTCCCCTCAGATGCCACTGCCCTTTTTTTTTAATCAATTTTTATATTTTTGAATATACATGACTGCTAGATTGGCGCGTCTAATATGATGATGGTAAACTTTTATATTAAAAAAATTATCACAAAAATGTGAAGATTTTTAAATATAAAAGAGCAGGTTCGAAGACGGTAACCATGCCCCATCCCTGTCTCACAGACCTGATTAAGCGGGAACCATGCCCCATTCTTGACGTTTCCTAAGAGAATCAGGCCAACTGGATTTTTTTGTCTTATCTAATTTTACTAATTAGTAATGTTTATAATATTTTGTATATAAAGGTGTCCACATCTTTAGATGGAAGTGGAGCTCACTTGAATAAAATATTGGAATAATGCTACATGTACATTATGGTATTTATAATGTACACGTGACATAACATCTTTGGAAGATTGAAAAAGCATAATCCAAAATATTGTGAGGTCTCATCCCATGTGAAGGTGTGGACATCCTTATGTACAAAATATTAT
Source organism: Osmanthus fragrans (assembly GCA_019395295.1). Classification (NCBI taxonomy): domain Eukaryota; kingdom Viridiplantae; phylum Streptophyta; class Magnoliopsida; order Lamiales; family Oleaceae; genus Osmanthus; species Osmanthus fragrans. The sequence continues at coordinate 970,020 of CM033352.1, read as the reverse complement.
GTATCTCTAACACTTAAAAAAAAAAAAAAAAAAGTGAACAAGTTTTATTTTTTTAGTTTGTTGGTAAAATTTTGATTCAATCATATCTTGTAACGTAATTTGTTAGTAAATAAATCTGTAAATTATTATGTACATATAGCATAATCGCAAATTATTATTTTTGCGCTTTACCTAATTTCCCTCCCTTTCCCATAGATAACTCATTACAAAAACCCGAATTCCCCGCGCTTCCCTTTACTAAGAACCTTAAAAAACTCAACGGTCATAAGCGAATACCCCTTAATCAAACCCTTCATTTTCTCTCTCTACCTCAATCTTTTCTCAATTTTTTTTTTCCATAATCTCTCCTAATATCCATTTACACCTTATCAAATTTTCCAAATTCTTTATCTTTTTCCTAAATTACTTCGATCTAATCTTTTTGTGTTGAATGATTGTTTTGTATAATTAACCCAGGGAGGGGAAGATATTACGGAGTGTAATCGGGCTCCGCCATGGAAGATGAATAGAATATTCACCAGGCCGGCGTCCCACCTCCGCCAAATAAGGCGAACACTAACCCACGACTCGGCTAACGCCACCACCACCGCCCCAGACCCCGCTGACGAGCTTCAGCCCCTTGGTATACTATGGAGGTACCAAGTACTCGATCCAAACAGCGATATTGTCAATCTCTGGAACCACATATTCTTGATCACTTGCATAATCTCCCTCTTCATCGATCCTCTGTATTTTTTTCTGCCATATGTAGGCGGCGAGGCGTGTATGTCCACTGATAGTGATGCGTCCCTTAGAATCACCTATTTTCGAACCTTATTCGACCTTTTTTACCTCCTCCATATGCTTATGAAGTTTAGGACGGCTTTTGTCGCCCCAAGCTCTCGGGTTTTTGGGCGTGGGGTGCTCGTCATGGATGCCCGGGAAATTGCAATCCGTTATCTTAAGACAGATTTCATTGTCGACCTCACTGCCACGCTTCCATTGCCTCAGGTTTATTAATTTTGTCATATATTTTTTGCTTCAATTAAGAAATTTGAGAATGTAGTTGGAAATTGTGAACCTTGAAATTTTAGGCACTGTGACTTGTGGAATGCATTTCTTTTGATGGCGTTTGACACAATAGTCTTAAGACTATAGATGTTTACATAAATTTAAGTACATTTTGAGTTATTTTGTAATTTTAAAGGTTTGAGGCTTCCTTTTTGATCTTGCAGATTGTCATTTGGTTGATTATTCCAGCAACAAAAAGTCATTCTAACAACACACTTGCGCTTATTGTCCTCATTCAATATGTTCCGCGTTTGTTTGTCATTTTTCCTTTGAACAATCGGATCATCAAAACCACAGGTTTTATAGCTAAGACTGCTTGGGCAGGAGCTGCATATAATCTGCTTCTCTTTATGCTAGCTAGCCACGTAAGTATATATACGCCTGTCTTGTCTTTAAAACGCTGAATACACTTTGTGATTGTGACTTGTGTTCTACAACATGGATTAAGGGTCTGTTTTGGATAGTTTCTGCTTCTACTTTTGTAAGAAGAGCTTCCTAGGAAGTCACATTATGTCGGCTTCCTCTAAAAGTCCTTCTAATCAAATGGGCCCAAAAACAGATTTTGACTTTTCAAAAGCCATTCCAAAAAGGTCCTAAGTACTTGTGTAGATCAATTAATCTTCATTAGTTATCGTTGGTATAGGTATTAGGAGCTGTATGGTATTTGGCATCAATAGGGAGGCAACACTCTTGCTGGAAAGAAGGATGTAGAGATGAATTTCATTCGGTTCCACCTTGTTATTTGGAATTTCTTGATTGTAACTCTCTGGGAAGTCTTGAACGGGAATATTGGTTGAACAGCACAATTGTTCGTTCTCGCTGTGATGCTAAAAATGATGAATCTGATTTCAAGTTTGGAATGTTTGCCGATGCTTTTACTAGTGAAGTTGCTTCATCACGTTTGATCGAGAAGTATCTCTACTGCCTTTGGTGGGGTTTAAGAAATTTGAGGTGCGAATTTTCGATTGATAATATCTTCTTCATTAGTGCTTGAGCAACAAAGTTAAGTGTAGTCAATCTGTTTGAAAAATCATGCTTCGGATTCTTGATCCTGCACTAATTTGATGTGGTATTTAAATCCATTTTTAGCTCGTATGGACAGAACTTGACGACAAGTACCTACATTGGCGAGACAACATTTTGCATTAGCTTATGCATTGGAGGTCTGATTCTATTTGCACGGTTGATCGGCAACATGCAGGTATAATTTCTCTCTTCAACTTGGTTGGATTTAGAATTCTATAATAGAGGAAAGCATTGTATTTGCTGTTTATGCTCCTATTCTTTTTGAATTGTTGTTTATTTCCATTTGGAGATTTTTCTTAAATTATCTGTATTCATTTATAGTTTCCCTTATCTCGATCAGACTTACTTAGAATCAATGACGGTAAGAGTTGAAGAGTGGAGAATAATGAGAAGAGATACCGAAGAATGGATGAGGCATCGCCAGTTACCTCCAGAATTGCAAGAACGTGTTCGTCGTTTTAACCAATATAAATGGCTCGCCACACGAGGTGTCAATGAAGAATCTATCCTGCGTTCATTGCCTCTGGATCTTCGCCGGGAAATTCAGAGGCATCTATGTCTTAACCTTGTTCGCCGAGTACGTCACTTTTCAGTTGTTATTGGATCTTTATAATATTTTTCTTGCATCATCTTTCACCAAAAGTAGCATCTTCGTTTCTTGACAATTATCAACTGACAGATTTATTGTCCTTTCATCTATGTTTCACATTGTTGATTGTGAGAATGAGAAAAAAATGCTGGGATATAATTTGTAGGCTCTACAGCTTTTACATTGTGATGTCCGAAAAACTTCTCTTCTATTTTGTAGGTTCCATTTTTCTCGCAAATGGATGATCAACTTCTTGATGCCATATGCGAACGTCTATTCTCATCCTTGAGCACAGACGGGAGCTATATTGTTCGGGAAGGTGATCCAGTTAACGAGATGCTGTTTATCATTAGGGGACAACTTGAGAGCTCCACAACTAATGGAGGACGAACGGGATTCTTCAATTCCATCACCCTTCGACCCGGTGACTTTTGTGGGGAGGAATTGCTTACATGGGCTTTAGTACCGAATTCGACTCTAAACTTGCCTTCTTCGACTCGAACTGTTAGAACTCTCACTGAAGTTGAGGCTTTTGCACTTAGAGCTGAAGACCTTAAATTTTTCGCGTTTCAGTTCAAGCGCCTTCATAGCAAGAAACTCCAGCATGCATTTAGATACTATTCTCACCAGTGGAGGACATGGGGCGCTTGCTATCTACAAACAACGTGGAGAAGGTACAGGAAGAAGAAGCTAGCGAAGGAGTTGGCTTTGCGAGAAAGCTTTCATTTTACGTCAATTCCGGGACAGGAAAGTTATAAAAGTGATGAGGGAGATTATGATGATGGAGTTGATGAAATTTCGTTGATGGATAGTCCAAATAATGCTCAGCATCTTGGTGCCACAATTTTGGCTTCAAAATTTGCTGCAAACACTAGGAGAGGAGTCATTCACAAGGTTCAGGTAGTTGATACCGCTTCTTCAAGCTTAAAGATGCCCAAATTGTTTAAACCAGACGAGCCTGATTTCTCCGAGGAAGTTTAGTTAGTTAGTGGATGATGACTGTAAACAGCAAAAATGCAAAAAACAAACCGAGTGAGAAGTCAGTCAGAATTCTCTTAACATGACAATTTTGTACATTTTACTTGTAGTTAGGGTCGAATTATATTGCTTACAAATGATCTTATTTCAGGGCTCTTTGACAAAGCATTTGATAAAAGTTTTAACAGATTTTGATACGGGTGGATGAACGTGTATGGTAGAAAAATTGATAGTGTACGTACATGAAATGTGTAGCTAAAATTAAAGTTAGACTAGTTAAAAAGTTGATAAAATTGAAGTATACTTGATATGAACACAGAATAATACGTGACAAAAGGCTTTGGTGTGGAAGTGCAATGTAATAACCATATGGATAAAAATCATCCTTAAAACAGACTTGTAAGAAAAGGGTGTTTAAAGTGTTTTTTTTTTTCCTTAAAAACCACAAGGGAAAAAAAAAATAAAAATTTCATGAGTGATATTGCACTCTTCAAAAGAGACGTCAACGGTGGCCTATTTTTTTCAAGTTGGGTGACTACATGAACCATAGCCCTCCTTATGTCAGCTTCATTCGCAAGGAGGGTGTGAGGGAAGGATGTCCAAACTGAAAACGACTAGTAAAATCAGCTTGCAAAGAGAGAGTCCAAAGTATTTATAAATCCACAATGCAAGCCTTACTGAACTACACGGGATATAGTTGGTTAGTTACATGTAAACCCACTTACAGTCTTGTTGGGGAAATATCATAGAAAAATCCACAATGAACTTTTTGATGCATTGCCAATATAATATTGATACGGTCTCATCCGGCAACTGCGCAAACATCGATTTAAGGGACGGCCATAAATTTAAGAATTCCAGTGTAAGAAAAAAATAACCTACTGTATTAACAAGAAAATAGCCAGAGGAAATTATGCTTGCTAAGTTGTGTAATTTGTAAAAACACCTGCAGAAAATGTAAAAATATAGTCATAGTATAGCACGCCAATATAATTGAATAGGAAAGAAATCAATATGGGCACAATGCAGAGTCACGATTGAATGTAAATCGCCTTTCAGAGTTAATTGGCGCCCATAACTAACAATAAATGGTAATCATATTCCAAATGCTACTGTAGGATCTATAGCCCAACTAAATGCTTTAACCGCCTTCCCGAACATCTCAAACTTTCATGGCATATACAAGTATACAATAACGAATAAGGGTACCATAACGAAAAGGACAATACTCTCTAAAGCTCGTGTTGGTTGAGTACCAATATTATCAACCTAAAACGAGTCCATCCGGCATAATATTGGTCACGCGAAGGACAGCTTGAGCACTCAAAGGTGAGAGCTTTGATTGACAGAAATTTTCCCAAGAGGCAGCCAACTCTGGTTCCTCAGATACAGCAGCAGTTGGTTTCAGGACATGAGATTTCTCGTACACAGATTGCAGCTCCAACAACAGAGTACGAGCCGCATCCCTGGACTCAGGAAGCCGGTCACTAAGCTGGGATGCACCTATCTGGATCAATTTGTCAATCCCAAAGGCTTCGATCCCGTCAACTCCCTGCAAACCATGTGACGTAAACACAATGTCATTTATCAGAATAAGATTTGACGTCCAGAAGTAAGATAGACTGGTCTTTTCTTGGCATCTACTGATCTCAGAAGGTGTTTCAGAGGAAACATCGAATATAAGGCAATTAACCAAGTAAGACTTAGCAAAAATGAGTGCTTACCAACCACGGGACACTTCGACAAATGCACATAGAAGCCTTAGCCCGGATTCGAGGATTTCTGTTCTTGATATAAGGTTCCAGCTTGGGCAACAATAGAACAGGAGAAACCCAAGTTGTCAGAGCTTTCAAAGCACTCTCAGCTGCCTCGCATACGAACCTTTTGTCTTGTGAAGATTTCAGAAGAAGTTGTACAAGCTAAACAAAGAATAACAATGTTGTAGGTAATGAATATAGAGTGAGAATCCATTAGAGGATAGAGACCATACAAAAGCATATCGAGAATTATACACATTATCTGAATTTGGAAGAAAATGAATTACCAATGGATCCAGTGAATTGATGATGTCATCACTGTATGCTTTGAAAATGTCAGCAGAAGTCATAATTGCAGTTTTACAGACAGCACTTCTTGGATTCTTGAGTGATTTCACTACTAAGGGCATCACATCATTCCTGCATCAAGATGCAAAAGTCATGGATTCAAAAATCCTCAAAATGCAGTTCTAAACAGCATTGCATATGTTTTGCCAATCAAAGAACCAAATAAAAGATGACACTCACAACATGCCAACAATTGCTTCCTTGTGAAATATAGATAATCTGCGTACATCGTTAAGTGCCTCACACACTGAAACCCAGTCTTTGGAGTCTAGTCTGGATAGGAGTGTCTAAAAACCAAAACCAAGAGAGAAGTATGTGGGTTATCTTATGCTATACGCTTGTGTAAATGTCATCATGTAGAAAGACATTCAAGGACTTGTAACTAGCATCAAGGGAAGATGCTAGGAAGAAAGCATTCCTACCTTCAGAATGTTCTCCATGTCTTCTATAGTATTCAAATTCTCAGATTCAATGTATTCCACTTCTGAGTTCCCCACCTCTACTCCATTATTCTCTGTTCCATCTTTCTTAATGTGAGTTACAAGTAAGGAGGCTGTCTTTGTCTTCTGACTTTCTTCAATGTTTTCATCCATGTGCTCAACTTGAGGCTTCAGCAAGTTTCCATTACCAGAGCTTCCATCATTCCTCTCAGAGTCAGGTATTGTATTGACATCTCTGAGAGTGGTCTCTGACATTATGTATAGTAGATACCTGACAAAAAAGAATTAAAAGTTGATTATATATTCCCATCTAAATAGCTAATCATTTTATACATTAACATCTCTTCTTCGGAAGATCAAACTCGGACTACTGTTCCACTGAACTCGAGAATCCTATAAGTAAGGTTGTTCAAAGAAAATCAAACTCAGAAGTATCTCAACATCAAACTCTCATCCTCACCGTGTGGTCAATAAAATTATTTATTTAAAACGAACTGTTCAAATTAAGGAAAATTCCTTAGTGGTTTTTCCATGAACATTAACAACAGAAACTATTTCTCAACTTTCGTTTAGATCGTTGATTTTACCATCTATACAGTAGACACTACGTCACATTCCTTTCCCAAGTTTCCAGAACGGGACAGCAATATGTGACGGTCTATGCAGTGGATGTAGCAAACACAGTCCAACAAATTAGAAATGATAGTTATATCAATGCCGTGGGGGAAACAATATCCATTAAAAGAAAACCTAATTTTGACTCCAATTTTCTCAAAAAACTTACCAAATAAATCTACTTATTCATTTACTTTTCATCAATACACAACGCCGAGTAAATCACTAAAATCAATGTACTCCAATCACTAAATCACTCAATGACACCATTAACCAAAAATTCCAACTAAATCATAAGGAAAAAAAAGAAGAAAAAAGACAGACTTAAAAAAGTCCATATCGATTAATGCCAATTACCGAGAAGATCTGCCACTCCGAAATCACTACAACCAACTACAGCAAAATAATTTTATAAACAAATCCAGTAAAAGATCTCAGTTCATATGAATACATTAATTACTACCGTAATTTCAAACTATGAATTCCAATCATATATCGGTTACTCCTAAAACAGATTCAAAGTTCAATGCCTTCAAAAATCACTTGAATACACAAATTCTTCTATATAAATATGCATATACAGATAGATTACCTAGATTGATGAAGCAGCGACGGTAAAATGGCAGATAAATTGATCAGCAGATTCGTAAAAACACTAAAAAATGAAAATCAGTGCGGATGAGAGAGAGAGAGAGATTATATAGTGCGAGAGATTTTTCACAACCGGCAGTAAAAAGAGAAGGCATGTTTTAATGCCCGACCCGGGCCGGAAGGGTCGGGTAATTTACATGATTTTTGCGATTATTTACTTCCGTAATTACCCCTGGTTTTCGCGTCAAAAAGTCAAAACTATCACTACAGAGCACCGGGTTAACTTGGGATAAAAGGGATTTTAAAGAGATTAACGGGAATAATTGAAAGTTGAGGCTTCAAATTTTGAACTGACGCTTCAACACAGGGAAAGCTAGTTTGAATTGATGTTACATCAATTTTGAATATGACCCTATCCACTGTTCAAATTAAAAATAATGCAATTTATCATTATAATTATAGAATATCGATAATGCGATCGTTTATGTGAAATACTAGAATTGGACAGTTCAATTTTTATAAGAGAGTGAGAGGACGTGATCTCCAAAAAGAAAAAAAAAAGTGAGGGATTATAGGTTGTCGCGTCATCGATATTTCATTAACATTACTCGGTAATTAATTCGAAAAAATAATTTCAAGTAGATTTTCACTATTGGTCCTTAATTTATTGTTACACTAGCAAGTTGGTCATTTATTTTTAATAATAGTTGCATTATTCATTAAATTGTAATGTACCCTCATTAATATATAACTCACTTGAAAGTTTTGGACACTAGTTATTAATAACTAAAATTGACGTGATATTTATAGATCAATTTAGGAGAAATTTAGTCCCTATTTGGTGGAATTGAAATTAAATTTTTAGCAGATTTTGATAAAAGTTATAAAATGTATGATTGAAAAATTGTGGGTCCTCTGAAATATATGGTTAAAATTAATTATTAACTTTGATTTTAATACAAATTTAACCATGTTTGACCCCATTATAATGAGATTTTGAAAATAATTTATTTTGAAATAGTAATTTTTGAAAGAATGTGTGGTTAGAATTTTTTATTTTATTTATGTGTAATATTATTTTATGGAAAAATGTGTGGTTGATAAAAAGAGAAAAAAATGTATTAAAATTTTAATAGGACCAAAAAAGAGTTTAGATTTTAATTTCTATTGAACATCATGTTAGTAAAATAACAGTACTTAATTGCCGAAATATCACAAGGAAAAAGATAAACTTAATTGAGTAAGGATTTATGGTGTAATGCGGAGGGAAAAATAAATAAAAAATTACTCCATTATGTAGATTTTAAGATAGAGACTTGTGGCCTTTCATCTTGTCAAGTTAGAGTACATGTTCTTGAGTTGCGTATCGACGTCCCGTTTAAATAGATTTCATTGATTGAGAAGCCCAATCTGATCAGATCATTATGATATCTAGGTCATAGTTCGTGGCCTAGATCATTATTGTTCGTAATTTTGGTAATTATTAGTTTCTACTAATTAGTAAGTATGATAGCGCTGACGTTAGGAATATCACCTTTTTATTTTTACTTGATTGTCATGGGAGGTATTGATGTCATATAGGAACATTCATTCCCATAAATCATGGTGTTTTCAGATGACTATGTCGTTAACCATTTTAATTACTTGAATCTTGTGGTCCGACCTCATCTAGTAGGCATGGAATTTTAGTAATTAAGCTTTGTTAATCACTTTGAGGTAGGTTCATACTCTATCCGATGGATCTCTTGAGATCATACACCAACACTATCCAAATTGAGAAGCAATCTAGCTTTGTAAATGTAAACATACATAGGTCACACGATCAATAAAAAAGATTTGAATGTATATAAAAATGGATACTAACTTGTTCCTTTTTCAAAATTAGGGGTGAATTTGCTATCTATTTATTCTCACCACTCATTTATATCTATTTACAAATAAAATTGTTTTTAAATTCTTTCCGAATGAAGTTCAAATTTAATTAGCATTAATGAATCTATTTGTTTTCAAAAGTATATATATATATATATATATTTTTTTTTTAAATATAGAAACTAGTTTGAAAAGTCAACTTCATGTAGTCCATTGAATTGTTTTACAATATTTTGACGTACAAGTTTGGGTTGGTGACTAAACGAGTTCACTCATCAGGTGCGATGAGGTTCAAAATCACCCTCCCTTTCAATTTCAATCACTTTCAGAGATGTAGGCAAAAAAATGTATATTGCAAATCAAAATTAATATTTTTTTTATAGTTGGGCGGTGGCCCGTGGGTTTGGTGTTACTTGTTGGACAATATATATATATATTAGTGCATTAATTGCATAGTAAAATTATAATGATTTGCTTCAAGACCAACATTGCTTATAAACATAAATTGTAAAATTATAACTCAATCTTTCATCTTAAAAGGTCAACTTTACTACGATAAATAATCTCTAAGTCTTTTTTATATTGATTCATATTTTACTATTCAACTGATGTAAAATTTATCTCTGAATATGCCATACAAAATGGTAGCTCGTTTGAACATATTAATCTTGAAATTCATGTGCTCATTTGAGTTTTAATCGAATCGAATTACTAGTTCGAATTTATGGATTCTGATACAATATTAAGATTTAAAATTCCATTTTAAACCTTCATGTTATTAAAAGAGTAGTCCAACCCCTTATATAATATTTAACCGACATGAAATTTGTTTCTTAACATGCCTCGCAAGATAATTGCCCCGTTTAAACACATGAATCTTGAAAATCATGTTCTCATTTGAGTCGAACAAATATAATTCCTCGTTTGAGTTTAATGGACTCTACTATTATATCAAAACTCAGAGCAAAAAAATCTCTTATATTTTTTATGCACTTGATACGGCCAACCAAAAAAATGCAAATCACGTCGAGCCTCTATGCATCATACACCTTAAGACTTTAGATTAGTGAAATAGTGATGTAGAATTAGTGAAAATATGCACACATTGCAAGAACTCAGATTTTTTATCACGACCCACCAATAATTAACTTTCATTTATTTCTTATTCATTTTCCATATAATTGCTAATTATAGAATATTCTCCAGTTTTACCCTTCCATCTCATGGGGCAACTATATAGGAAGTTTATGATACAAGGCTTATTACCAGATTACAAGCAGAAACATGAAAACACTCGACATGGCAAATATTTATTACTAATTATTTAACGTCGACCAAATATACCAGCTCAGTGGCTCGCCATCCTCCTCTTGCTGCTGCTCTCCGGCAGCCACTAACGCATTCGAGAAATAGCTGCCGCCTTCGTCACTGCCGTCCTCCTCCTCAGATTGAATACCCTCCACCACCCCTGCAGCCACACAACCCATGTAATAATTGTTAGGAAAATAGGAATCCCCACTGTCCACTAGCTGTGGACCTTCCTGATCATCGACCACTGAACTTCCATCACTGCCGCTGCTGAGGCGGTCTTCCACCTTCACAATGAGTTGGGCAGGGGTTGTATCGGCCGGAGCATCCACCGGAAGTGGATTCTCTCTCTCTCCTACAGCCTCTTTTCCTTGCAGCTTCTCTGTCAAGAAAAGAACCTACATACATGCATGCCCAATACACAATAAGATTGTTATTTCGAGGGTATAATCCTTAGGTTAACAATTTAGCTGACTTTTTAATCAAACGATGCTATAAAACTAATAGTTGCAAGTCGGAAAAAAAGGTTGGAGACCAACCAATAGTGCAATATTCTGGATTAATCAATGTATAGAACAATTTTGTCATTTATGGAGATCTACTCGTTTTTCAAAGTTCAAATCATTTCTTTTTAGTTGGTGGGGTTTATGCAAGAATAAAATTGCTGAGCTTGACACGTAATTTTTTATAGCTCAGGACGAATATTTGGCTTAGGACACAGTCCAAGAGGTCCGGGTCCTTATCATGTATATAAACAAGCAACTTCGCTCGTAAAATTAATACACACACACATATACATATATATATATATATATATATATATATATATATATATATATATATATGTATGTATATGTACACCCGTGCGAGCACAGAGAGCGAAAGATGCCAAGGTCATTTTCAGAGTTGCTATCGAGTGACCTTATAATAATGGTCAAGCTTGCAACAATTTTAAAATGATAATTATATGTATTTGAAATGACACGGCCAATTAAAAAATTTCTATGCGATTCTTCAATTCAGAGGAGCCACCCAATGTAACACGGCAAAAAATAAAGAAAAAATCACTAAAGTTTCTATCAACGTGCGATTTTACCTCAGCTTTCAGTTTCTCATTATCTTTGAGAATGGAGTCATAATTGGACACTAGAGAATCATATGAGGACTTGAGTTGATCATAGTCCCTTTCAAGCTGTTTGGTCTTCCACCGTGCACGGCGGTTCTGGAACCACACCGCCACCTGCCGCGGTTGCAGGCCTAGCTTCTTAGCCAGCTGGGTCTTTCGATCTGGCTCCAGCTTGTTCTCCGTTTCAAAGCTTTTCTCCAGCAAGTGCACCTAAATCAACCCACCCCAAAATTCGGATAAAGAGTAACTACATACTAGTGCAACAAAATCAAATCACTTTGTCATCATTTATGCATCAGATTATGAATTAACAGTGAATCAAATTCCCGAGATAATTTGTCAAATACCATGCAAAAAATTGTTTGTCAAATAATTTTAAAACTAAAAAAGGATTACAATAAAGTAAAATTCGACCTGCTCAGGAGTGAGACGGCGCTTCTTCTCCGGTAACTGTTCGTCAAAATATTCTTCATCATACAAATCTTCCGGCGAGCTGAAAAAAGGTCGCCTCTTCAAGGTTTCTTCCATGTTCATCGCTGATCTTGCTCCTATAACATAGTTATTGAAAAATAACAATAATCTGACTACTTTATCCGAATTATATGAATCTGAGCTCGTACAATTTTATTAGCTACCATTAGTATAATATGGATCCAAAGAGAATACCTCGATAAACAGAGTCGCCATTGCCAAGAAATAACATGTTGCCATGGTACGAAGGGTCAAAGAAAATACGACTGGATTCCATTTCTTTTGTCGGATCTCCGGCGCGATCAAATACACCGTTATCAATATATATGTATATGCACGAGAGAACCGTGTATTTATATTTTACCGTCGAAAAAAAGACAATCTACTTAATAATAAGAGGTTGGATTTTTAACAAAAATTCTAGAATAGCATGATCTTGTGGCGGAAGAAGCTAGTGCTCCAGAGCAGCCTCGCCGGAGTCTCCAACGGACAGATGCAAAATCCCATCATGCGAAGTACTACTTTTCCCAGCTCCAGTTAAAACTCTCCGGCGCCGATTTTTCCTAAGAAAGATCAATTGACTAGTTTTTTATTTATATCAGAGTGGCCGGAACTTTTCTGTAATTCCACTGGTAAGTGCTCTTTGCAACTAAAGTTGAAAGAAGTGATGCCACGGCGATATATAGTCCTTTTCCAGAAGCGAAATGACTATGATAGCCATTTAGACTTTTTTTTTTTTACTAATGCCGTCTTGGATGATGATTGTTATGGGTATTTTGGGAAAATAGTGATTTGAGTGGGTTGATTTAATGGGTTAGGACTAATTTGCGCGCAGGTGACTGGGGATACTCTTTAAAATTTTACTCCCTCCGTCTTAAAAATATAAGTCGTGTTTTCTTTTTTATTTGTTTCAAATATATAGACTGATTTTTAAATTTAAAATATTTTGATTTATTATTTTACTTATATACCTCTATTTACTTTACATCGTTAAAATCAATATTCCCCACTTAATTTATGGTTCCAATGAATCACATTAAAATAATTTATGAATGTGAGAATTGAAAATTAAATCATTCAATTTTTTTACTATTTTTAACAATAATTTACTATTAGTTGCTAAAAATTAAATAAGGGTAAATTAGAAAAGTTCTTGGCAAAAAATACTTTTTCAATAACATTAATTATGTTTTATTAATCCGTGTAAAAAATCATACAAGCCTATATATTTGGGACGAAGTGAGTATTAATTTTTCTGCCTTTTATTTTCAAACACATATTTTTTAATAAAATAATATTATACGTAAATAAAAAATTTCTTCTTTTTTAATCACATATTTTCTCAAAAAATACTATTTCATAATACATTTTACCAAAATTTCTCGAGGATCGAACAAGGTAAATTGGATCTGAGCTGTTGGGTCAGATCAAGAGAGAGGAAGAATCATAAACAGTAGCCATTTTCTACGGTCGGAGGGTTGTCGGGTGCGATTGATCCGTAACCCCATAACTTGTAGTGGCTGCAGTTGACAATCAGATTCTTTTATCACATATTTATATATTTATTTATTTATTATATCCACCCATCTGGCATCTTGAATTGTGGGGGTTAAATGGCGCAAGGCGTTTGTTGGCTCGTTAATTTTTATTGCAAGTTGCTCATCGATTTGAACAAGTTGGATCGCGACCTTATCGACTCATGTACCAGCCAACTCATCATAAATGAGTAAAAATTCAATTTCAGTAGTAGTAGTATATTAGAGTATCGCTCACCTCGCCAAGGAAGCTATGCTATACTTCGGTAAAACGAGTTTAGCCGGACCCCATTTAACACCCCTATCTCAGATTTATTCTGTTTTTTGAATTTCAAAATTTTCAATTTAATGCTTCTTGTATTGAATTTAATAAAATCAAACATGGAAAAAAAAATCTTACAATCCTCTCTTCCTTAATTAATTTTATCCCATTTAATTCAATTACTTAGTGTTTAACGGTTTTGCTACAAAAAAGTATCATCACGACAACTCAATTCATCCGATAAATCATCCACGACCAAAGAAACGCTTAAAGGATATCATATAATTTGAACTCACATTCAAGTGGCTATATGCTATAAAATGTGGCAATATGGGAGAAAATAGTGTGAGCATCTGCTTTGGGGGGAAACATGCACATGGACGGATTCCATAGTGGAATAATTAAAAACATCATAATTTCAAGTAAGAACAATTTCCTCTTTAGTTTGAATAAAGAGACAATTCAAAAATATTGAGACCACTTTCCATGTGTTTTCCAGTTGTTGCCGTTGGATCCGATTGAGGAATATTAATTTAATATATAACTCAAAACGAAAATCTGGAGCATGGGTTATCAACCTATTGTTTGAGTACCAACTCGATCCTCAATTATTTATTAGAAAACGTTCAAGATTCTATTAAATCGCTTCACGAACATTACGTAAACATGTTGAAATGTGAGGGTCATGTTTTTTAATTTTAAAAATACTTCAATAGTTTTCGTCGTTGAGGATAGATATTGCAATATATGAGGTAGATACCAGCTCACTCCTTTTTAAAGATGAGAGACCAATTTGCTGCTTGCAAAATATATGGGGACCAGTTAAGAAATTTTTTCCAACTCAAAATTAAAGAATAATATAAGTGCTTTTCCACGCTGAGAAAGAAATGAACTTCACTAATCCCCAAAAGATAGCAAATCCATGAATCTTTTTGAGGAAATAGATTAGGTATTATTTAATAGCATCATTAATAAGTGTTGAATTCTCATCTAATGAAGCATCATTTTTCACTCATATAAGTTATCGGAATCCAGGGAGCAACCTATCATGTTCCTTTGTCTTCCAACGCATTACAATTGTATACAGAACCTTTCATTAATCTTTAATTTTACTAAGTTTATTTTCTTCATCGTCGATATGGCGGATGAGTTTTGTGTTCTCTTTGACGACGTCAAAGAAACCTATTTATCAAGGAATTTAGACAGATCAACTTATCGTCTTGGGCCAATACCCAATGATAAAAGTAGAAGTTAAGCTACATGAGACATCATAAGAAAACATCATTATGACGCAAGAGAATAAATGACCTCCTTTTACAACAACGCCGTCCAAGAGCAACCAATCAAGATGGTGACAAGATGGCTTAGGACATAAACCTAAGGTCTAATCGTCATCGTGACCCTGCCCACAGCCGACCACATCAACCATTTGAATTCCTCTAAACGGACAATGGCAAAAGGTTCTAAGTAGGAACGTCGTAGTTTGACGTGATTAGGGCAGTTAGTTTTAGACAACCCGCCTTTATAAAGGACGAAGGGGTTTCTAATTTGATACTTTCACTATACAATTGTAACAATTCAGTATTATAAGATTCTCATTTAGTTCAAATTCATAAAAGTTGATCAAAGAGTACCCATTATTATTTGATCTCATTGTATCTAATTCAACGACCGT
Organism: Osmanthus fragrans; assembly: GCA_019395295.1. Taxonomy (NCBI): domain Eukaryota; kingdom Viridiplantae; phylum Streptophyta; class Magnoliopsida; order Lamiales; family Oleaceae; genus Osmanthus; species Osmanthus fragrans. The sequence continues at coordinate 954,377 of CM033352.1, read as the reverse complement.
ATCTCTACCAACCACGCTATTTATTTCTATGAAGCGGAACACGAACACTTCGTAGGCTAGAAAATGTAATTTGAAAATCTATAGAGTTAAAATATACATATTACTAAAGAGAGGTGAAGCTGGAAATGATGTTTTAAGTATTAAAAGGTATCTTAAACAATCTATGAGTAAGTAGCTAGCTAATCCATGGACCTATCAGCATAAACTCTAGTGATGTCCCTTTGCCATTAGGTTAATTAATCTGTTAGTGGAGGAATCTATTTAGATAATTAATACTTAGAGATAGTTGGTGGGATGAAACAATTACTCAAAGGCTCTCGATCACAGTCGAGATTAGATATTTTTAAACCTTTATTAGTATTTATGAATAAATGCGTGGTGTAAGCGTCTACAAGAGATGTAAAAGTTATGCTACACTACCACCTCGGTTGACATCGTGAACGACCGAACACACACACCTCGGGGTTGGACATTATTTTATTCACGCAGGACCCACTCCCTTTGTGAGAGTCGATCATCTAAGGTGATGCATTTCTTCTGGCAAACTTGCATTTTTCGAGATGTAATTCCTTATTTGCTAAGGTAAGGCAAGATACTATCACGTGGACGCGTCTTTTTATCTTTTGACCGGTAATGGACTCAAAAATTTTGAACTTTCTTCTTGGGGTGGTAGCTTTAGATAAAGGTACGAATGAAATGACAGGTTAAAAACTCCATGAAGTAGGTAGCTTAACGAGGAGGATGAAATTGCAAAGCAAAAACTTTATAAAGGGAAAAGGCACCTGAGGCTGAGAAGGAACAATGCTTTTGTGATATGTTTCCTTAGTGTTGGTCTATTTGTATATGCTCAACAAAGAAAAATCACTGATCTAAAGTAGAAGTGGGATTTTAGTGCAGCTTTCTTTCTTTTTGCAAGTGGGGCTGAATATTGTGATTTTTGCCTCGGCCTCGTTCATTCATCTATTCTCATGTCACTATCTTCTCGACTACTGTGTCCCATCCTCCTCCATTTCTTTACTTATCCATGTTGCTATCGTCCATCTTTAGAACACTTTTGGTACACAGTACACAACAAAATTAGATAATATTACGAACAAGAATTTCTCGTTTAAACATGTTCTTGGGACATTTTTAATATAATAAGAGTGTGTTTGATGTTGATTTTAATGATAATAGAATTTTTGGAATAGTGATTGATGGAAGAATGTGTAGTGGAAAAATTATGAAAAATTTTAGGTTTGTGTGTAATATTATTTTATTTAAAAAATGTGTGGTTAAAATGAAGAAGGGGAAAAAAATAAGAATGAGAATGAGATGGAATGGGGGCCAAATCGGACCTAAATTAGACGGGACGAAAAATAAATGTGTCACAAACCTAACTTTCAACAGTATAGCATATCATACGTGTCATCACTGTGCATAATGGATAATTCCACACTCCACTATAACCATGGATTTGACCAACGAATGAGTTTTAATGCTTGTCATGTTCATATACACGTAATTGTGTGAGTTTTATTCTGCGGAATTTTGACAAATAGTTTATATGCTCTATTACTGTTGAACTTCAGGTCTCATTGATCTAACTATAAACAGATTTGATCATCTCTTCGTCTACAAATGCATTGCCTGCACGTTAACAAACTGTCAGAGGCAAAGACGGTCATATAAGAAAATAGTTCAACGATCTCCAATAGTTAATGATTGGATCCAATCCAATTCAATTGGCACCACTATTGTCTAGGCATTTAATTCATACGAGACCTCTTTGCTATGCCACAAAATATATAGGCTTAATCATTAGTCTAAAAAGTTCGCTTAAGCGCGATTGCCTTCTAACCACGCTTTATTCTTTTTTAGGTCTAAGTTCCATTGCTAGATCCGGTTAGATGGTAAAAACTTGAAATTTTGCCTTACCGCCTAGCCACACTCTTTTTAGTAGACATAGTATAACAACTATAATTAAGTTATGTTTGGTAAAGTTTTTATAAACATTGTGTTTATAAGCAATGATAATTGAATGGTCGTACTTATAAATCTTGCAAAATGTATGAATAAGAAAATGATTTGATCAAAAGTGTTTATTGACCATAATGTTTATAAACACCAAGAAACTCTTCGCCATACACAGAGGCAGATCCAGCACCTAGCGAGCTATATTGGCCGTCTTAGCTGGATCCGTCGGAATGTTCATTACCTCCAAGCACCAGGTCACAGACGCCAAACTCCAGTTCTAGTTGCAGAGCCGCAACAGAATAAGGGAAGAAGATGATGAAATTTTGAAATTGGGTCATTCATTTTTTATTTTATTTTTTTCAGTTTAGGCCTTTTTGTTTGGGCTGATGAGTTAGGCCTCTTTTTATTTTTATTTTTTTAAATATTAGACCCAATCCATGGATATATACCCATTACTCACACATGACACATCCACACCAAATGGTGACAAATCATAGCAAACCCTTCAGTTCTCCTTCTCCCTGTTGTCAGCGATTTGCAAAGTGAAGTGACTACTCAAACTTGCTAGATGTTGCTTCTGTCGACAGGAGATGAGTCACCGCTGAGTAAGTAAATAGACGTGTTATATGTTCTTGGATTATAAGTTATTTTTTAAAATGTTGTTATGATTGAGTGTCAATTACCAATTTTGCAGGTTGGGGATACTCTCATGGTGTATAAGTATTTACTAAAATATACTTCAGTCTTTTTACCCCTTCCCAATAAGAAGCACCATCAGCCATTAGGTAGCAAGTTTCCCATTTTCCTATCAGTGATTTGTGCCTTAAATTTTCAAGGCACGTGTGCTTGACTCTGAAATCCAGCACCATTCACTTGATCATAATGGTAATTTGAGTTTTTGATTGGTTATTTTAAGAATTTAAAAAGAGGGGAAAATGGCCAATTTTTAAAGGTTGCAGATGATATGATTGTTTCTAAATTATGATTTCCAGAATTTTAAATTCCTTTTGATTTATATTTTGGTGTAGTGGAAAGATAAAGCTAACTAATGAGATGTTTGGATAGTATTCTATCTATTTCAAATTGAACTTTGTACTTTGGCTTAATTTATATTAACTAAAATTTAATTAATCCATAGTGAACTGGAAAAATGTGTGAATGAGGTTCATTGAGATGAGTTGACCCATGAAATGGTAGGACAATATATGAAATTTTGAATCTTGGATGCCTTTGGGATCTTGTCATTTTTCGAATTGGGAAAGAGGGGAAAAGTGCCAATTTTTAAAGGGTAGAATATTCATTTTTTTTTATTAAGAAGACCTAGGAACATACATAAATAATTAGAGAAACTATATTCTTTCTAAATTGTGGTGTACGGAGGGTCGTAATGAGTATGTTATTCATTTTTGTATTGAGATGATCTAAGGAAAAACGTCAAATAATGGATGAAATTGCAACATTTTTCTTCTGAATTTGAAATTAAACTCTTGAACAAGCTTGTTAGGCTGTGTTTAAAACTAGTTAATACTTGTCCAATATTTAAGTTTGGGAATGCGGTTAAATAGTAAAGTGAATGAGACTTTCTTAGATTTCAGTCCTTGTATCATTATTTTCTGGATACGTTACAGGTTCTAGTGGTGCATCTACTTTTTCAAGTTTTTGTCTGTACGATTATTAAATACTAATAAACTATCACAGACATTGACAGTAAACGTTCGACATCTGCCCTAACTGAACTCGAATAATGGATTTGTCCCTCGACAAACTTACTCTTAATTACATCCATATAAAAAATAGTCAAGAATTAATACGAAGGGTTAAAGAAATCATTATTTCCTTTAGAAACGAATTTTCTGAGAGATTCTAAAAAATGTTAGGTCTTGTTTGGTGTTTTCTGCCCATTCAATTTTTTCATTTTCTTTTTGTGAAATGCTATTTTGTAGTACAAATATGCAATATCCGATGAAATTGTAACAACTTTGTGACGTATAATTTATTTACGTATTAGAGAACTGGGATGAAATTGACCAAATGTATCCTATGCATACTGAATTTTTGTCACGAAACTCAATTTTCTCCACAAAATTAATTAATTCCAAATTCAATTCTCGATTATTTATTGTGGTCGATGCAGGAATTAAGGTTTATTTGTTGCGTTAAATTGTGGGCTTATGCTACTTCATGAGCGTTGCATATGTGTCAAATTAACTTTTTATAAGAACTAGAAATAAAAGTAGAAATCCTATTAAATAGGCAATTAAAAACCTTTAAAACTTTGCAAATTCAAATATTATAGAAATTTAAAATTTAAAATTAAAAAAATATATATATTAGTCTAATGGCTGCAAAACATTGCCAATTTAGAATAGAAATAAATAAAAGAACAAAAGATCTGAATTTTTTGGGGGCGGGAAAAAGAAAATCAGACGGGTGGTGCTGATGGCTTCCAGTCTATTCCAACGGACTCGAGTGGCACTTCAGATGGCATAACACCTTGTCGCGCCTTCCCGAAATAGCTAAAATAAACGTATACGCAGAGCTGGATAAACCCTAGAAGTGCTCCAATTCCGTTTCCAACCTATTAACAAGAAAAGATTGTAATTTTCAATGAAAAAAAAAATCATTATAATTCAAGAATTAAGCTATTTTGCAAAAGGAGCTTACAGCGAGATAGGGATCAATTGTCTTGAGGAAAGCATACGTAAACCAGAAGAGCCCATTCATGAAACCAGCAAAGCACAGCCAAAATGGCAAGAATTCTACACTCTTTGTTTTGAATACCTTTCTCTGTTATTACCAATAAGAAACGTGATCAATATATATAATTTGAAAAAGAGTATATAATCTAAATAAGTTGAAATTTACTTACAACGATGGAGAGAGGGGATCCGTACATAATGATACCAAAGATATCACAGATTATACCCACAAGCATGGATCTTGCTTGGTGGGAGTGGAAGAAATGGAGTGTTATGACAACCATAACGGCAAACAACACTATCTCACCCAGAAGAAAAAGTAGAATGGTTCTCTGAAATACAAAACAAGACGTTGTCAATGACGAGAATTTGAAATCCTAATTTTACCGTCAAGAGCAATATTCGTAGAAAGAAAATAGACATAAGAACACGCAAAATTTACAGAGATTCGTCGAAATGTGAGACTATACGTCCTCTTTCGTAACTACAGTATTTCACTATGATTAAAAAAAAAAAGTTTAAAAGAGAAAATCGCACTCCTTATCTTCTTTGACCTCTCTATTTTGTGATGGTAATACAAAATTATAATGAAGACACCCTGTATATAAGAAATTTACAATGACTCAAAGTCCTAAATTATCGTTAATAAAATTTTGGTATGGGGCAATATTTAGGCTGCACAGAAAAACAATGATGCAGTCAAGGGAAAATTTATTGAGCTTACCCTATTTTTGTTGGTGGTGAAGACGAAGAAAATGCATAGATAGATCAACTCCATGGCGAGACCAATGCTGTTGATGGTAACGACAAGAAGGCTATCAGGATGAACAATTGGTAAACCATAGAATATCCAGAACACACAGTTCATCACAGTGGCTAGGTACGGGTACGGGTGAAACTCCTCTGTGGTTCTTCTCTTTATAATTCTCCAAAAAGTTAGCCTGTAAAAAATATGTAATTCTTCAGTTTACAAATTACAACAATAAAAATTATACACATGATTGCATGGACTGGATGAGAGAGAGGGGGGTTACACTGGAGAGAGAAATAGGCCGAAAGAGATCACATTCCCTGCAAATAACAAATAAAATTTGAAGCAGCCGTATTTTTCAAAAACTAAACATGGTACAAAATTAAGGTTTTAATTAAGAATACAGTCGATAACAATAAGTAGGGCTAACCAATGATGCCGATGACCGTTCGAGCAAGAGCTTCAGCTCCATGGTTTGTCATCGTTGCAAATTACTCAAAACTCGCGAAAATTTTAAAGACAGAAATTGAACTTTATAGAGAGAAGAATCAGCGAAAATAATATGTTTATGGAGAAAGAAACTATCTGTTATACATAAATATAGGCAGATTATGTAACAAACCGAATCCTAGTACAACTGAGTAGCAGTGCATGAGTAAAACTGAAACATTAATCCTATTACAGCACCTCGGAATTCTTATTGAGTTAGGATTTTTATCACTAATTACGTTGCATATTGAGTTCTAATGAATTATATAAGATTAAGGGAATAGGATAAGGGAGGATTATATTGGTACATCACTTGGTACAAACTAAGTGACTATTTTACTTATAAGAGATATTTTTTTAAGAATAAAGCTAATTTGTTACTTATAAGTACTATTTTTTATTTTTTTTTACTTATTATCATTTTCTAGGTATAATTTATTTTGTATCTTATAAATGATTTTTTTTTAATTTCCAAGTTAATTTTGTAATTATTAGTAATTTTTTACTTATTAGTGAATTTTCTAGGTATAAGTAGTATTTTTAACTATAAGCAATTTTATTTATAAAAAAATTATTTTTTGTCTTAGAAGTAAATTTTAAATTTTTTTAATCATAAGTAGAATCTTCTATTTATGATTAAACTTTTTACCTGTAATTCGAGTATTGTTAACATGAAACGTCGTATTTAAATACTTTTTATTCCTACGTGGTGTAATACCTTTTGTCTATTAATTTCAACATATTTACAATACGTACTATTCATTAATCACACATTTCTAATAATTTTACCCGAACACTTCTATTACATCCAAATGTACCATTAAAGCACAACCAACCTAAGCGTACATGGATTGTTAAATTCACACACTTAGAATCCCTCTTGCCAGGGATGGCAAAGAGGCGGGGCAATGTGGAGTGTGGCGGTCCTCTCCATTCTTATTTCATCGGGATTTTTAGAACATCAATGAAGATTAAAATATTCTCATTTAACATTCCATTTAATTCATCAATTATTCTTTTTTTCTTTTATATTTCAACATATATATATATATATATATATATATATATATATATATATATATATATATATATATATATTGTACCTCTTTATATTGTACCTCTTTTTATTTCTTAATTCTAAAAGTATCATTTTTATCAAAATAGATTTTAATCACAAACCCTAAAAAATAATATCCGCCCCACCATCATTGTTGCGACCACGGGGTTGAATTGTCATCCTTGCATTATTATACTTTTAAGTTTTTATCAATTTAGGTTAATTCATTCAATTTCGTCATTGTTTAACGCTATATTAAGATAAAATTGAAGTATAATGATCTAATTGACACGAAATTAAATTATGGTGGCTTAATTGACACATTAAAGTATTGTAGAGTGATCGTGAATGAGATTAATCCAAATATAATTTTACCCAAAGGAAATGGAGTGTGGCTCGAAGGCCCAATTATAAAATCTGAAGCCTGGACCAAAATTAGGAAGCCCGCATTAGTTTACTTATCCAGAATATAAGATTTTTTTTTTTTTTTTTTTTTTCAAGTACCGATCAACTTCAATTCCCCACCTAATTTTCTGGATTGGGAATTTGATTCTTCAATTCAATTCCCTACAAAACCTTATCTCCTTCTCAATCTTTCTCGTTGGCCACATCCACATTTTCCTACTTTATTTTTCTTCCATCTGTACTTTTTCTGATTGGATTCTTTCAAGATCGTTATGTCACCAATATTTTGCTGACACTGTAAGAAATAATCGTCAATGGCAGCCTTAATTTCCTGCCATCAGTTTGCTTCTCTACAATTGACAACTACCCACAAACTTATTAAGCATAAAGTAATCTCGAAAAGTATCAATTTTACCCCATTAGTCAATTATGCTTCCTCTTGGCAATTTAAACCTCTGTGTTCTTCCCAAATTACGCCTCCGTCTCAGACTCCAAATGAACAGGCAAGCTCGTCAATCCCGGTAATCCAGAAATTTATTGTTAATTTTCTGCTTATGTAATATGTAAAGATTAGTGCCTTTCGGAAATTATGCTCGTTTGAATTTTTTAAAATTGAATTGCTGTTTGTTTGTAAACACTGCTATTAGAACTGCAAGGAACTTAAAGTTAATTCTGGGATCTTGATGAAATATACGATTTTAGCAGAGAAATAGCTGGTCTTCAATAAAAGAGTGTGCAATTTCTATAGCATTGGCAATTGGATTGATAACTGGACTACCAGCATTGGAAGGGGCAGGAGAGGTAAAGGCAAATGCAATTGCTCCAGCATTGCCTGATGTTTCAGTTTTGATTTCTGGGCCGCCAATAAAAGATCCGGGGGCATTGTTGAGGTACGCCTTGCCTATTGATAACAAGGCTATTCGGGAGGTTCAAAAGCCGCTTGAAGATATTACCGAAAGTCTCAAGGTTGCTGGTGTGAAGGCCCTTGATTCTGTCGAAAGAGTAAACCACTAATCTTCTTTTTAGTATAATTTTGCAGCTTCAAAATTGTAATGAGCATAGATATTTGTATAGATGTGTTAAAGGGATTTTACAGTATGCTGACCCGTTTACATTATTTTTTCTCAATGAGCTATAGAATGTTAGACAGGCATCAAGGGCTCTCAAACAGGGTAGAACCTTGATTGTTGGTGGTTTGGCAAAGTCAAAGGTTGATGATGGAATTGAAGTGCTTAACAAACTGGATACCGGACTGGATGAGCTTCAAAAAATTGTGGAGGATAAGAATCGGGATGCTGTTGCACCTAAGCAGAAGGAATTGCTTAATTATGTGGGAGGGTGAGTGTAGCAAATTGTTATTTCTTAATCATTCGTGTTCATGCTGTCAGTATATCTGCCTTAGTTTCATACTAAAGAGTACAAGTGGTTTTTTGCTATAATGTGAATAATCTGAAAGCACATGAAACTCATGTGGATGTATGCTTATTGCACATTCATGTTTGCACATTTAGCATTTTTCTAGGTTACCAACTTACCACGTTCCAAGTGGTTCTTAGTCTACTGTATACGCCACACGGTCCAAATCATTTCCTGGGTAATCTTATGGGATTTGGTTCCTCTGAGGGTATGGGAAATTTTCTATAACGAGAATGTGGTTTTAAAGAATCAGCTTCTAATCCTTTTGGAAATCACTAGTGACAATAATCTTGCTTGATTTCTACCAAATTCTCCTTGAGGCCTAGAAAATGGGAAGAACCTGAAAAGGTCGATCTTCCTAAAGTACGCTCGTCTCATTTAAACCCTGGTCATTGACTGCAGCTGAGATCTTCCTGGGGCATTGGATTTCTGCAGTGTTGAAGAGGACATGGTGGATGGCTTTCCATATGAAGTGCCTGAAGAATATAGAAATATGCCATTGCTCAAGGGAAGAGCAACAGTGGATATGAAGGTCAAGGTGAAAGACAATCCTAACCTGAATGAATGTGTGTTCCGCATTGTTTTGGATGGTTACAATGCCCCTATAAGTGCTGGAAATTTTGTCGATTTAGTGGAAAGACATTTCTATGACGGCATGGAGATTCAAAGAGGTAAGGCTGCTTAAAGAATGTAAAATGTGATTTTCTATATAATCCTCAATGACCAACTTATAATTTTGACACGCACATAATAATTGAAGTTAAATTAGGCATGTTGTAATTTCTTGAAACTTATAAATACTCCTGTTGTTTCTTGTGCAGCGGATGGCTTTGTAGTCCAAACAGGAGATCCTGAAGGTCCTGCTGAGGGCTTTATTGACCCCAGCACAGAGAAAACCCGTACTATTCCTCTTGAAATTATGGTGAATGGAGAAAAGGCGCCCTTATATGGGGAAACTCTGGAAGTAAGTTTTGAGATACCCTTTATTGTTACCATGAAAGTCCCTTTTGAGACTTCCTTTGGCAGTTTGATGCTAAGTTATTTGTTCTTTAACAGGAGCTTGGTCTATACAAGGCTCAAACGAAGCTTCCATTTAATGCATTTGGAACTATGGCAATGGCCAGAGAAGTGAGAATTCTGAACATATAGAAATGATTTAACAAAATCATATAGAATTCACTTAATTTGGTAGCTATTTTTCTTCTCTAAATCAATTAATTTTATTGCTGACAGGAATTTGAGAACAACTCTGGTTCGAGCCAGGTATTTTGGCTATTAAAAGAAAGTGAACTAACTCCTAGCAATGCCAACATATTGGATGGTCGGTATGCAGTGTTCGGTTATGTGACAGAAAACGAGGATTTTTTGGCAGACCTAAAGGTTGGAGATGTTATAGAGTCGGTGCAGGTAGTATCTGGCCTAAATAATCTTGCCAACCCAAGCTACAAGATTGCGGGTTAACTTTTATAGTAATTCATTGTGTTTCAGTAATTCTGTCTTATTGATTCAACTCTATAATGTATTCCTAGACATTTGATCTAAGGATTCCATGTTAAGCAATCTATTTCATTCATTACAGCAAAGAATAGTTGTACTTGTATTCAATGATCAGTCACATATTTGAGCAATTTCTATTTTGAAGACGATTCTTCGAAGTTCATGGCACAATTTGATTGCAGGAGTACTGTCGTTAATGAAAATCTACGTTTACTATTGCATGTTTCTCCAAAACTACATGTAGTCTCTGCTCTTGACAAATTAAGCAAACAACAAAGCTTGTACAAGAATTCAATTTGACAGCAGTTTCTATTTTGAGAAATAGTTCATTCGATCCAGAATTTGTTAATTCCACCATGATGATAAAACGTACAAGGCTTTGTCTTATAACGTAGACACTTTTACCTAGTACCACAACCATGACTCATTGCTTTGCCAACAATCAAATGGAAGAAATTTATCTTGCATTCAGCACGTAAAATATATCTTATAACTGACCAGCGAAAGCCACAATACATGGAGCATTTCTGTTCTCAAATATGTAAAAAGTTGCTAATTTTGACTCAAAAATGAGAGATGCTACAAAAATAACTTATTTATTTCAAATTTGACCAACAAAAACTTGCTTATATCAAGACTTATAAATTTTTAAAGGTCACGCAAACATTCGCATAGGAGCCCAACAAATAAAAGCTTTTTTCTCGAACTCAATCTTACCGGCATCACAACTGTCTCCCTCTATAGTAAAAACCAAAAACCAATCTTCAAATCCAGTAGACTAGGAAACAGAGATCAAGAAACCTTTTACTTCTGTGCATTTTCAATGGTTTTACATATATATCATGCATTTAAGCTAAAAGAAGCGAAGAATGGATGGCTATGAACTCAACCAATTTGAACATAGCTCAGAGGCAAGTGAGTACATTAACAGCGTAAATAATCAGGAAATTCTACCAACTTCAACGTTAAATCTCAGTGTAACATTTCAAAAATTAAGGATCCTGAACAAATTGTGCCGTCACGTTTAACACACAAGTATAATCATTTGACATTACAAGTAATTCTCGTCAAAGAATGAACAAGGATGGAATTATCCGAGGTGGTCTTCTCATCATCTTGTATGCCCAAGAGCTTAAAGGGAATGCTATAGTGGTGTAGCAAAACCTGTCACAGAGCAAAATAAATATCACATTCACAAGCTTGGAAAGTAACATCCAGCTTTCCAAAATCAAGAAATACTTTGATAGCATGGTAGTTTCATGGCAAATGAATGGGAAAAAATAGTAAAGATGGCTTAAAAAATATTGGCATGCACACGTAATCTGGTGGATAAACAACCTCCCCAGCCCACCCCACAAAAAAAAAAAAAAACACACACACACACACACACGTCTAAAACAATTTTATTAATACCGTAGAATTTGTATAATGAAAACCTGCTCCCTCCGTAAATGCACACATAAAATAATAAGGCAAGGAAAAAGGAGAGAAGAATCATCCGTGGCTTAATTTATTGGATTTGAGCAGACATAATGTCATGGGATATTCCATCCCTCTAATGTAGTTTTATCAGTCCTCAAATGCTGGGTAATATCTTGTTGGAAAATGATTGTTGTATATCACCATCTACAGATCCTTTTACAAATTGATATTGTGATAAAAAGAAAGTGGGAGAATTTTCTTTTATTATTTGGTTAGTGAGATTTTGACTCGTCTCATCGTCCGTTGGTAATCAAATCTGTAAACTGATGTACATGTAGCACAACCGTATCTTATTATGCATTTAGAAACTGCTCCATTTTTTTTAAGAAGACTAATTGTAACACAAACTCATGCACAATTGTAACATCCTATTAAGATGACCAGTAGCCATGTAGTACAAACCAAATTCTAGAAATACCTAGTAGACCATTACCCCACACCCCCCGAAACTAATACCATGGGAATTCGCCTATACCCCCAGACCCCAGTATTCATATGAATATAGGGCTTGTTCGGTACAGATTCTCAAAATCAATTCTTATTTTCAACCACACATTCTTCAATAAAATAATATTTTTCATCTCATCAATAACTTCTCCTTCTTTTTGAACCACACATTTCCCATCATATAACTATTCAAAAATCAATTCTTTCCCCAAAAATCACTCCCAAACACCCTCATAGAATACTCTGCTACACTTTGATGCAAATTCTGATAAAAACAATGTCTTCCTTCTTCAATAGATTAGTCCCTGTAGAAGTGGAGTTCCTAACATCCTGATTAGGCGTCGATGCTTGAAAGTTTTATTATGTTGTAAACAATGATATCATCTTTTACCCCTTTTTTCATCACATTTAAAGACATTTAAGTTTACTCTTACATAAAAATCGTTGTCAATATTACCTTATGTTTCAACTCTCAGAGCTTCATGCATAGCTAGATTATCCTTAAGAGGTGAGTTGTCAAAACAAAATTCAAGTGTTATTTAGTCATTAAGTGATCATGTTAACTCAATAGATGCATAGTCATATATCATATTAAACAAACTCAAGTCCTAAAATAAAAATCCACAACACACAATGTCACAATTGCTCCAATTCTTAAGCTTTTAGATGAAACAAGGCGAATCATATACCTTTTTCATATGAATAAGAAATAAAACAGTTCGAGCTTTATCAACAAATATTTAAAATATCCAAATAAGTGTAAACGAGTCAACAAGATGAGCATCAAACAAGTACTGCAGCACTCTCACATTTCTATAAATGTTCGTGAACGTTTCAATGGTGACAAATTCAGTAACTAATAAGTAATGTAGAAATCGTGCTCCAATGCATACCTTCAGAAAGACAGCCCCATTGGCCAACCTTTGAAGACAGCATTGACTTTAGCAATACAGAGGCAGTCACCGAGTGCAGTGGCATCAATGACTCACCACAACTCAGCTCCACCGGTAGCCTGAATATTCATAAACCGCATATACAGATATACTAGTTACTATCAATAATAATTAGAAAAACAACATAAAAATGAACATGTATATGCGAACCTGGAGGAGAAGAAGGAGCGGTGGCGAGGGAAGACTCGAGAGGCCGGGGTGGTGGATGCTTGTCCATTGAGCTTCGGTGGTCCCGTGGAAATGGAAGGCGATGATTGGATGCGGTTGAATAAGGTCTTTGCAGAAGCAGTGGATCGTTGAAAGAGTTTTCTAGCACAATAAGACGTCATTTTTGGCCTTTTGCTCGAAACTTGATTCTTCTTAAACCCTAGAGTACTAAACCGTGAGATTCAGAGAGCCGATCGGCAATTCGCCAGACCGGTCGATCACTAATGGGCCTGTCCACTTGGATTAATCCCAAAAATGGCTATTTCAAAAGTGATCCATGGGCCTGTCCACTTGTTATAAGTAAAAGTGAGAATTACTGGAAATCCTATTGTTCAAATTCTGTATTCTAAAATCAGGTAGGAACTTTCATATTTCACAAATCAGATATTTCACATTTAAATATAAAATTTTCATCCCCAACCCTAATTCTCTCTCTCCCCCATTTCTCGCCTCATTCACCTCCATACCCTTCCCCTCTCTTAATCGGCTAATCGATCGAAGCAGAAGCAGGAGATGGTGGCTCTCTTCAATTTCCCTTCTCTCTCTCTCTCTCTCTCTCTCTCTCTAGGCAATACTCTTTAGGGGTGGGCAAAAACTCGATCAACCCAACCAACCCAACCCAAACCAATCGGTTTGGGTTGATTTTTTAAGTTCAATTGGATTGGGTTGGATTGAAAAATTGAATTTAAGGTTGGGTTGGATTGGGTTGGGTCTTGGGTTATGAATTAAAATCCAACCCGACCCAAGCCAACCCTAAAACCCAACCCGATGAATTAAAAAAATTAATATCTAAGATTAAAAAAATAAATTAAATAGACATAATAGTAAAGATAAGATAATGACTTATAATATATAAATGTCAATTTTCTTCACATAGACCGATTCACATTAACACTATTTAAAATGCAATGTCATTTGACGTTAAAATAAAAATTAAAGACATGATAATAAAGTGATTTAATTTCAAAAAATTGTAAAAAAGAAAATGCTTCTTAAATTTTAAACTTATTTATACATTATTTTTAGAAAGAATTCCTTATATGTGTGTTTAAAAAACGTAGATTTTCAAGTAATTTCAAATTCTAAAAAATTATCTAAATTTAACAAATAAATCGCATCTAACTTTGATTTGGCCGAAATCCAAACCGACCAACCCAACTCAACCCAACCCAAACCGATTTTGATCGGTTTAGGTTGGGTTGGGTTTAAATCAATAATTGGGTTGGGTTGATTTTTTATCAAACCGACCAAGTTGGGTTGGGTTTGGATTGGATTGGATAAAAAATCGACCCCACGCCCCCCCACGCCCACCCCTAATACTCTTCCCTTTTCTCTCTCTCTCTCTTCTCCGACAACTTTTCCCCTCTCTCTCTCTTCTATCCGGCAAAACACCAACATTCGACGTTAAGGCGCGGAAGAGTAGCTACAGCGTGATGCCTCTATGTGCTCATGCGCAGCACCACGAAGGTCGGAGTTGAGGCACTGTCCTATCGTGGTGCACCTCAGATCGAGGTGACTGCTTACAGATCGGGTTGGCCGCTTATGAATCTGGGGTCTAGCGTTATTCAGATTGACGTTCAGATCCTTTTCGTCGCTGACGACCCATACTTGAATCAAAATGGCTACTTACGGGTCTGGGGTTATTTCGATTTTTTGGTTTTTTTTTAATTGTTGATGTTATGGAACCAGTATTGATGGAGGTGGTTTGTGGGTGATGATGGCGGCAATTGTTCAAGTGGTAATGGTTGTAGTAGCCATTCTGTGATGTTTTTGTTATTGCAGACGGTGGTGTTGGTTTGGTGATTTTCATATTTTGTGAGGTGTTGGTGGTGGGGGTGAAGTGTAGTGTGGTATGGTACGGTGGTGTGGTGGTGGGGGTGGCGGAGGCGGCGGTGCCGGTAGAGTCGGACGAAAGGAGTGGGAATTAGGTTTTTGTTAATTTTTTGTTTGGGGCGATTTTAGCGGGTGATTTTCAGATTGTGAGAAGGTGGTGGTGATTGTGGATCGGTGACGGGATGGTGTTGGCGGTGATCGTGCTAGAGGCAGTGGAGGTGACAATAGGTTCAGGATTTTTTTGGTTGGTCGTGGTAGTGTGGTATGGTGGAGACGGTTGTCGGTGGTGGTCACAGATTAATTGGTTGACTGTGATCATTTGTAACCAATAAAAAATATATGTGATCAATTATTTGGATAATTTGTGACTAAAAAATAATATGTGACCTAAGAAATTATTAATTTGTGATTAATAATCTAATAATTTGTGACTTATAATAATTGTGATTTGTGATCGATGAACAAATTGTGACTTCTGAAATCTGTGAATCGTGACCGTAAAATAATTTGTGACATATTAAAATTCTGATTTGTGACCTCAAAAATAAATCATGACCTATAAAATATTTGATTTGTAACCTCGAAAATAAACTATGACCTATAAAATATTTGATTTGTGACTTTGAAATAATTCGTAACTAATTAATTTGACAATATGTGACAATAAATGAATTTGTGACCAAATTATATATATCTGTGAATTTTATATATTTAATTAAATAAAAATTAATAAAAATCTGATTTTTGAAATTTGAAATTTGTTTTCTTATTATTGAAATGGATCATACTTATACTCTTACTTATGAAATTTTCCCTAAGTAAAATTACTTCCATTCTCATTAGTAACCTATGTTAGGAGCCTTAAGCTATGTTTGGTAAGGTTTGTATTTTTGCTTCTTGTAAAAGAGTTTATTGGAAAAGTTATCTTAATTGGTGTACGAAAACAATTTTTTAAAAGAGTTTTTCCTTTCGAAAAAACTGTTAAAGAAAGTCACATTGAGTCAGTTTCTACTTAAAATTAGTTTAACTTGAAAAAATATATTAATAAAATTAATCAAACATATCTAAAAGCATATTTTGGATCTTAAAAGCTCTTTTTGATTTCTCAAAAGTCAAGCCAACCAGGTTCCTAGACATTTCAAACTAATGGAATATCCAAAAATTATTTTTAACAGATTTTGATAAATTGTACAATTGAAAAATTGATTAAAAAAAAATTATGAATCCCATGAAATATGTGATTAAAAATGAGTTTTAAAAAATGGATACCAAACATGGACTTATTTCATGCATGTTAATTGGGGACGAATTAACACCCAGGTTCACCAGGCCTTAATAAAAAACAGGGCACGGGCTTTAATTTTTCACATTGTATTGGCAAAATTGATTATTAATTCAATTTATCATTGACTTCCACTTTCTTGATAATCTTGAACCAAATATCAACCCTCATAAATTGTAAAATTGCTAGTCTCACCATGGTTGGTACTCAATCATCAACATAAATTATTCCAAAAAATAAAAGCAAGTTTATTGATGGAAAATCGTTACTCGATTTTGAAAACATGACATCTAACGTACCCAAATGCTATGAATCTTGAAATTTTTGAATAATTTTGTGAACTTACTCTTGAATGATGCAGGTATGCTTCTTGGGAGCAAGTTTGGATGAGAATTAGAGAACCAAAAACAATGGCTTTGTCGATTTACATTCTAGTACAAATCATCTTCCATTGTTTCTGATTCTCTAAGCCTCATCCTAATTGCAGAAAAACGCATGAGATCATATTCTGCATTGTGCGGATTCTTCTTTTGCGGGATCAAATCTCTATTAAGAGAGAAATTGCGAGTTAAGAACAGGAAATTGAAAGGAAGAATGGAAAAATGGAAGAACAAAAGAAGGAAAAAAGAGCAACTTACCTTGAAGATTAAGCTAATTGTCGTAAATGATAAATTTGTTAGTGAATGACAATTATACCCTTACAATCTTAGAAATTATTACCATAATATTCTTGATTCTTACCTATAAATATAGGACTTTGGTTCTTAATAAAACACACACGTTTATTGACTTTTATTCGCTCTTTTCATAACATGTTATTAGGACGAAAGTTTAATGTTTCAAAATTTAGTGAATGTAATAATTTTTTTAAGCATAATTATTTATTAAATGTATCAAAATTAATTTGATGATATGTCAATTTTATAAAGCATTAAATTCTCTGCCGCCGCCGGCCACTATATTCATCTATCAATTCACGGCACTCAAGAATCAATTTGGCATAATAGATTTTGGTTTTACAATTCACTGCATCCAAGAAGTCAAGCATATGCAATCATTTCGTTTTCTTTAATTCACAGCAGTCATAATTCCTTTTTTTTTCTTTCATTTTTGGATTACTTCTATTTGCATATCTCTCTTTTTTTTTTTTTTTTTAATAATCCAAGTGTCTCAATTTTTACCAGATTAAACTCTGAATCGTAAATCTTTGGCTTCTCTCCAGCTTGTGAAAGGTAAATCGCGAACTATGCCCTCCATGGATCTCTATTTGCATATCTTGTAATTATGTATGCTATATTAGTCACACCATTAGCCATGCATAATTACTTTATGATTACAAAGAAGTAGAATTTTTGGAATGATTATATTCTATAATTTTTGGCCCTTGTTTAGCTTCCATCAAATTAAATTTTATTTGTCTCTTTCATATTTATTTTATCATACAATCTTTCATAAAATAATATTACACATAAATAAATAAAAATTCATATTTTTTCAATCACCCATTCTAAAAAATATATGTTATTGCACTCATTATGGGTTTGTTCGGTACAAATTCTCAAAATCAATTCTCATTTTCAATCACACATTTTTCAATAAAATAATATTTTTCATCACATCAATAACTTCTCCTTCTTTTTCAACCACACATTTCTCATTATATCACTATTCAAAAATCAATTCTTTCCCAAAAAATCACTCTCAAACACTCTCTATAATTTGAAATAACGGGGACTTGATATAATTTTGAGATAGTTGCAGTTGTTGTGCCGCAATCAATTTTTTTTTAATTATGTGTTCGGTAAAATTAATTAATTTTGCATGGTTCATGCATATTATATTTATCTTGTTGTTGCTCCTGAAATAACATAATATTTAATCAGTATTCCAAAAGAAAATTAATTATAGATCTGTCTATTACAAATATTTTATTGTTACTCTTAAAGTAGTGTAACATTGTAATTTTAAATATTTATGAAAAATATTACTTGCTTCTGAAGAGCATAGATTATATTTTTCAATGTTCCAGAAAATACTGATATTTTAAGATACAATGTGCTTTCGAAGTAACATATGTTTCGAAGAACATATTATTTTAAATTAGTGTTCATCTCTGAATGAAAACAAGTAACTTGTGTCATGTTGGTATTGCTTGAATAACTATTATATGATGTTTAATCATATTCTTTGAAATTAATTATATTATATTTAGTGTGTAGTTGATCAAATGGCAAATATCACAAAACTTAAATTTGTCGCACTTACCATATCTAGCAAAAACTATCTGTTATAGATACTTGATGTTGATATTCATATTGTCACAAAAAATTATCAACAAGAAGACAATAATTTCAAATGGCAATGGAGTTGGGGGTATTTTGGCATATAGACAGCGGGCAAAACTGAGTCCCTAATCCTCGTGGATCCGTGATTGATGTCGAATTTAAATTTTGTATGGATTTTGTTCAATTTTGAGTTAAAATTAATGGTTTAAGTTTCAAAACCGTGAATAATCTCTTACAGAGACATTGGGGCAACTCGATTTAGAAAGTTGGAGCCTGTGTTTGATCAACTGATCAAATTTGGTGAGCCTGAGCTCTCCACTTGACCAACTCACTTTAAACTAAATTCGTTGTCTTTGAAATTTTGATTTAAGCAACACATTCATACCTCAAATTTATAATCCACACAAAAACAACTCTCATTAACTGCTTTCCGGGATGGAAATTATTACAGACAAGGTCGATTTATTGAAGTAGCAAACAGCTACATATGACACGACCTACAGATATCAAACTTTTACAAGGTGAGGCATCTAACGGTACTGGCTGGCTAGTTCTCCGTCCTTGACAATGTAGTTCTGTGGAGGAAAATCCTCTCCCTTGAAATACCTCTCGAGCATGTCCTTGGTTCCAGCTGCATACCGCAACTGCAACACCATGGTGACATAAGGTTTTAATATGCTAGTGATACATTTCTACATGTTTTCATCAGATGAGACGAACTGCATGCTTGGCAAATTCACAAATTCTATGGACCCACAACTTATTACCCATCTGTTATCCACAATTTTGTGGGACCCAGAGCATAAGTTAATTTAAGAAATTTTAAACAAGCACGAAGAAATAATTAAACCAATACCTGTGCGTCGATGGTTGTTCCAGATATGTGAGGGGTCATAGCTTGGTTTGGCATGTAACGCCAGGGGTGATCCTTTGGAGCTGGTTGCGGGTACCAAACATCCCCACTGTAACCTGAATTAACAATGGAAGTATAGTTTTAAGAAAACACACCAGCACATCTTCTTTCATTCCTAGAATACAATAGAGCAGATAATACGATTTGTCACACAAGGAATTTGGGACGTTGGAGTTGATCTCGTTAAAACATTAATACAAATTAGAATGGAATCGTTTCTAATTCCAAATCCACTATGTAATATTTTTGCTTCCAAGTACCTGCAATGTGGCCACTGGAGCATGCATCAGCGACTGCTTGTGTGTCCATGATTGCCCCTCTAGCATTGTTTACTATTAGAACTCCTTTCTTCAGCTTAGCTATCTTTTCTTTATTAAACATCCCTCTGATTCACAGAATAAAGTTCAGATTAAGTTTGTATGCCTCGTGGCATGCTTAGGAATGCATAAAGAAATGCTAATTAATGAGGATCTGCTCAAAATTTGAGTAGAACGAAGAATAAACTTACTTTGTTTTCTCAGTAAGAGGGGTGTTGATGACAATTATGTCACATTTGGGAAGCATTGCATCAAGATCTTCCTCAAACCTAGCTCCTAATTGACTCTCCAACTCTGGATCCATTTTAAGGCGATCATGGTAGAGTAGATTACAGTTAAAAGGTTTCAATCTCTGTAGTAAAAGTTTGCCAATACGTCCAGCTCCAACCGTTCCAACAGTCTTGCCTTCAAGATCATAAGCTCGGTGAGCAATAGCTGCAACATTCCAATCCCCAGTAATAACCTGATGGTGTCCGGGAAGGAAATTCCGAACAAGAACAAGAATCCGCATGAGTTCATCCTCTGCAACTGAGACGGTATTGCTTCCGGTGACTTCTGCCACAGTTAAACCAGCATCAGCTGCAGCTTTCAGGTCAATATGATCTGAGCCAATTCCAGCTGTGAGCAACAGTTGCAGATTTTTTGCCTTTTTAATCCTTTCAGCCGTAACATAAGCTGGGTGAAAGGGGGTTGTTATCAACACATGGAGATCAGGAATATGTTTCTCAAGTTCTGCAAACGAAGCATTGCAAAAGCCATTAATTATAACACATTAAATTAAATAGAAAACAACGTAGAACTCAAAGCATGAAATAACATATGTCTTCACAGTACGACAGCAAATCTATCTTCATTTGGGAAACTCCCAATAATCATGTGCAGGCACACTACAGTAATCCAAACAATTGTACAATATGGTACTAGATGCCTTTGTTTCTCGATATCCAATTTGTTTAGGTAGCTCGTGAACATAAGCTGCCAACCCACATACAAAAAATCAAGCCTAGTTTATTCTTGCTCGAAAGCTCGACTAACTCATATTAGAACAATTGAACATATTACACATAGGTCATGTTTGTTATGCAATACTGGATGATGCTACCTAATCAATGCTACCAAACATACAAGTGTCAATATAGTTTACTGGTCGACAAGAAAGTATTGCACCAGACTAGCTTTATATCTAATTTAATACATTTTGAAGAAATTCTAGTGTGTAACTAGTTACCACAATCTGGCCCATCTTTGTCAGGCGTAACTATGTACTGATGACCTTGTGATTCCAGCCAATCACGTATACCTAATGCATTCTCGACGCATCCCAGAAAATTTGGGTTCATGGATGCATATTCGTTTGCCTTGTAAAAGACCCCAACAATCTTCTTACTCCCAGGTGTTGCCTGTTTAAATATAAAAAAATCATCACTGCTAGCATAGAAGTCATTGCAACAGAAGAGGAACACAAAATAGGGATGTTGCGGCCATGTTTAACTAAGCTAAAATGTTTACTGACAAGGAAGTTTTTCTTAAGTAAATTAAAAAATATCAAAATTTTTTATGTAAAAGCTACTTTCAAAATACTTATTTTGAAATGTAAAATTTCACTTACTTTTAAGCTGAGTCAAACGTTACAGATTAATCCTTCAATAAATGAGTTGTCCGCTAGTGTTTTGGCAAATAGAAATCAATATCTTAAGCCGCCACGTAATAATGCGACAGAAGTACCAAACGTCAACAATCTCGCATAAACCGTGAAAAGTAATAAACGTTCAACTTTATACACAATAAAATTAATTACACACCGTCGATTGAAACAAATCACAGGAGTCCGGAAAATTAATGGAATTATCGATGGCATCTTCAGCCGTTGATCCTTAAAAAATCGATGCAGCAATTACAGTATTCAATTATACTGAGCTTAAAAAAGTAAAAAGACGATTATCAAAATTAAACAGGGGATTCAGCTCGAGGGATCAAAATTCAAATTAAGAAGACTTACATGGAGTTCTCTGGTGAGAATTGAAGAAGGAGAGGGAATTCCTGAAGAAGTAAAAGCACGAATTGCAGAAGTAGCAACACGCTTCATCGCTATTATCTCGCTTGAGAGATTTCTATATAAATGACAGTGAAATGAAAGGACTCTCACTCTTTGTGCACTTCTTTGTACATGCGTCCACTTTATAGACGAATCAAAAGCTTCTCTCCCATGGGTGAAACGCCAAAGGCGGATTAATCCGTGTCGGTCTTATCCGTTCAATTATTTGTGGGATCTACTATTCACCAATAATAAAATGATCACAAATTTAGGCCCGTCGCCGTTTGATTCCCATTGAAGGGAAATAATACATTTTGAATGATTGATTAATAAAAAATAGGAACATGTTATTTGTACTTATTTATTTATTTGTTAGTTTACTCGATTTTATCTATCCCTCTCATATTGAGGACGGGTGAAGCACCTTTATTGAAAGTAGGTCCCGATCCCATGTGAGAGTATAAGTGGGATCGGATAAATCAACAGGTAAGAGGTCGAGTACAAATAGTTTTACCCAAAAAAATATGTGGTTAAAAAATAAGAAAAAGTTTTGAGTTTACGTATAATATTATTTTATTGAAGAATGTGTGATTGAAAAGAAAAAGGAGAAAAATGAATTTTAGGATAAATAAGAATCAAATAGTGGCTTAATATAAGTTAAGCCCCTTTTTAGGATCCATTTGAATGTGATTTTGGAATAAAATGCATTTTAAAATAATGATTTTTTTGAAAAATGTGTAGTTAAAAGATAAAATTATGCTATATGTACACAATAGCTTACACCCCCTGACATGGAGGGGAACCCACACATAATAAAATATTCGTGGACCCCTTTTCATGTGAGAGAGGTGTAAGATATTGTGTACACCGTGAGATGTACACATAGTTTTATCCTAAAAGATAAGAAAAAAATTTGTGTTTACGTATAATATTATTTTATTAAAGAATATATGGTTGAAAGTAAAAAACAGAAAAATATATATTTTGGATAATGAAGCCCAAACAGAGGTTAAGTAACCATACCTATGGAGTTGATCTCAGCTCTTGCCAGTAGGGGGCATTACAACAATTGTCCATTGCTGATGAGCATCGTCACATCAATGATTAAGTCGTATTTTTTTACTTTTCAAAAGAAAAAAGTTTGACATACGTACCTGACAATACCACTCAACAGGTTAACATTATAACTCATGTCCACTATGCGGAAGAGATCATTTTTGTCTATTCTTATAATAGATCATTTTCATGTGATACAAAAGAGTTTTATCCAACAGATAGGTGATTACATTTACATAACTTGGTTCTTAATTTTCAACAAGTTATCAAACATTTTTGTATGCAAAATTTAGCATGTTTGATCCAACTTCCTTAAAATTCATTTTTAATTACATATTTTGTGGGATTCATAATTTTTATCAATTTTTTAACTACACATCTCATTAACTTTTATTAAAATCTACTAAAAAAATTATTTTATTCAAACAAAATTGGGACATAGTACTCTTGGAGTTAAAATTCAAATTGGATTTTAATTTCATAAACTGGCTCCTTGAAGTGGTGGAAACGCGTCAAAGTCGATAACTAGTTGGAGACTATGGACTATGGTCAATTAAATGACACGTGGGCAATGCGACCTCTAGGGAAGTAGCTATCTGGTGGGGATTTGTTAGGCGTTCTTATGATTTATAAGGGATTCAGTAAATATGCTCAACGAAAGTTTCGAATCGAAATCGATTTTTTGAAATCGTTGATTTAGATTCACGTGAATTCGTCAATATTTTGATTATGAATCGAATCGAATCAAATAATTTCAAAGTGATTTATTTTACGTTTCTATCTTTGCAGACCATTTCAAATCGTTTAAAAAAAATTTAGAAAAAAAATTAATCTTAAATTTTATCCGGTTCAATTAAAACTAAACACATCCTGGTTAAAAAGGATACGCAGATATTAGATATAACTCAATTAAACTTAATTCCTAAATAGATAATTATCTATTTCAATTAATTAATTAAAACATACTCAAATACATATTAGTCATCACAACTGCTAAAGCAAAACCTCAAAAGTAGATGAAGTGTTGAACAACTATTGTTGAACTATATTTATTGATTTTCGATTATAACTTAGTAGAAAATTAAATCTAGATTTTGATTAAACCTCACATTTTCTTCTTCCGCTAATAATGTTAAACATGTGTGTACATCCTTGTAGTGTTTAAGTTTAGTTCGACAGTTCTAAAGCCCAAGTAGAACTCAAAACCTCTTTTTTTTTTTTTGGATTACGTCCTATTACTGGCGTCCCCACCTGTCCTGCTCTGGGACTTGGTGAAGGAGGTAAATCGCAAGTTATGCCTCTAAGGATACAAGGTGGAAGATTGTTTGTATACTTACACTTACCCAAGAGCCAAATCCATATTTCAGAATTTGAACTCTTGACCCGATAGCCTCAAGCAAAGCTAGATTTCTCCATCTTCCCCTTTTACCGCTTGTTTTTAGCATATGATTCATGGTGTAGCCAAAGGAACTCAAGCGATTCGATCTAATTAAAGGTTGCCAACTCAGCTAAAGGAACTATGAAGTACAGAAATGAATGCAATAACGATTTTCACTTTTAAAACCACTTAGAATATGTTACAGTGGAGTACTACACAACTTAAAGTCAGCATACAGTTTCTGGAGTATTTTACCACAACGCGATTTAAGTACTATCAACAAATCTCACGAGAGTGTGAACTGAAGACATAATGCTGTTGTTTCGTTCCAACTACAGTGTTACGATAACTTTTTATTGAACATTAAATCATGCTGATACAACCACGAGAATTCTAAGATAACAACTGACATAACGGAATCTTAATATCATGAAATAGACTATAATTTCTAACTTGCAGTCCTATTGCCTTCAGAAAGTGTCGTCCAATTAGTGGCAATAGCTTATTATCCCTACAAATCATCCCTGAAGTGAATTAAATTTAACTTAGCAAGAAGTTAAAAGAAAGCTTGGTCTAGTTGGTGGCAGAAAATTCCATGTTTGGCTGTCATGCTAATATTTGCTGGCAAGTTAGACAAGTACTTCAATTGCAATTTCCTTAGCTGCTAGAGTCTAAGCACCAGCAATAGTAATCAGACCTTGAGATTTCCAGCATCTTTTCCGGAGCCATCCTCTCAAGCTCGCTTTGCCTCCATGCTGCAAAATTGTTTCGATTTTGTGGGTCTGAAGCAAGCGGATAGTCTTCCACTTTATGACGCTGTGATCTCATTCTCATGTACAGCCTCATTGTTGCAACACAGTCTTCATAGGGATCTTGAATACCAGTTTGAATGTCATATCTGTAAAAGGAAAATTTGTTATGCTCCCGGGATTATGATGAGTAAAATGAAAAGTGACAGAAATTGCGGCTGAGCTACTACCCAAGGTATGTTTTTGTTAAATATTTAAGTGAGTTGCTGAGCTTGCTTGGTTTCATCAGTGGAGGATAATCTGCGCTATCCCTGTAGATAAAATCTCAGATTAGTGAAACCATTTCAACTTTTCTTTCCTTTGTTCTTGAGCAAACAAAAATGATCAGCTTAACTCTTAATTTGTGGAAACCCGCAACTAGTCACTGTGTGCAACAATTTATGACATAGAAGTCTCAAGTCATGTGCTGGTTCAGATTTAAGTCATTGAGTGTAACGATTTATGAGATAAAAGTCTTTAGTTATATGCTGGTTAACTTGCCTCCTCATCATCTGCGGATACTCTACTTCTAGGCTTTTCAAATCATGATCTAATCCATGGCCTACAAGGATCCTAGCTTTTCCAGCTCTGGAGCGGATCTGCCATATGGGCTCCCCATTACATAAGTAATCTTGAATCTTTCTTTGCACTTGCCTAAGTGGCACGGCATCCCGTAAAAATTCTGGTCTTATGCCTGTTGTTTCATACCTAAAAGTTTTCAAGATTTCAAGTTTAGTCGAGATCTACTTGTGACATAATTTACCATTCTTTTGTAAAAATTTAATTACCTATATTTCGTGACCGGAAGATGTGGCTTCACATATGTATGAAAGATTATATTTTCGTATTCATCGATGAGGCAAACCCTTGCACAAAGATCTAAGGAGCCATCACTACCACCTCCTACCATTTTGCAAGCAAGTGCAACCACTCTTGCTCTACTATTATCCATCTTCAAATCATCCTGGATGCCCAAATTTGCCATTCGATATGTCAGACCCTGTAAAAGAAAATCCAACAAGATTAATTTTGCATAGATTTTATCCTGAAAAGTTTTAAAAATATATATAGTTAGAATGAGCATCTTTACCATATTGTTGGCACTTGAGAATTGGCACGTCTCTCGGTGGACATAGAGAGCGTTACGGCTATTAAAGACGGTTAAACAAAGATCACATCCTCGTTCCTTAAATATCCTTTCACATTCTACCTTTGGTAAAGGTCCTGTATACGAAATCAACGCGTGTTAGAAATGACACAGATCATGTCATAGCTTCTAGGAGATTGAAGAATACCTATAAGATGCTCCCGTAGAGAATCAAATGATCGACAATGCTTTCTACAAATTCCACACATGGGTTCGTGCGCTGAATGGTATGACACCCTCATGTGTTCGACTAAATGCTCTATTTTGTTGAATTGTCTATAGCATGCAGCACACTTGTTCCTGCTCACAAAATATATTGTAACATCCACCAGTATGCACATTTGTGTCATTGTGTGGAATAAAAAATGTAGCTTAGACTCATACCTGTTGTCCATGTTCGATTGACGGTATTCCTAGTGATTTAGAGCTTCACTTGAGAACTTGGAGAACTTGAGGAAGAAGTGAAGGTATTTATATTTGCTCTTGGGGAACTGTTTCTTTTCAATCAGTGCATCGAAGATTCCTCAAGGCCATTATTTACACCGGTCTTGAGTGACTATCTTCGGAATTCACCTGGTAGTACCACCCACACCAATCAAACGCAAAAAATTCGTGGTAATCCATTTTGTGGCCCACAGTATGAGCTAGTAGAATATTTCCATTGTTACCACGTCTTATCATATCCGTCCCCCATCTAAAATTCGAAGTTTTCCAACTTGCTATTGATTGTCTACCTAGACACGACAGCATGTATGCTTATCTGAAAGAAATGGTTTGACTACCATAATATAGATGAGATCATTGTTAGGCCCATGCTACACGTACAGACAGGTTTCAGAGAATTTTTTCACGGATTGACACATGGCAAAATTTCATTCATTTCAATCAAAACAAACAAAAAAATGCACCTCAGGACTTGTATGGTGCCTGTGAACAATTCCCTGTACGCAGAGAATTGTTCTCATTGTTATGAACTCATTAATTTGAAAACCTTTATATTAGTGGTTGTGCATCTACAGTTCATGTATTCGGCTTACAGTATGTTGTTTGGTGGATATGGCTAATGTGTGCATTTTTGTAAATCTATAAATATAGTTCTCGGTGGAATATCTAGATTACTATTACAGCACTGTAAAGAATTATCCTACATTTGCATTTGCATTTGCTATGCATTAATACAATGGTCATGTTAAACTGTGTACTATGGATTGGACAGCATTCGTGTTGATGTACAGCCATGATTCAGACATATGATAAAAAGATTGCATGTGAGCAAAAAAGGTTCAAGTCTTTCCTCCAAACAGAGGTTTTATCTGATCCTTTTGGGAAAGTAATTATTGCAGGAGATAAGGTATTCAATGGAAGGTTAATTTCATTTCCATCTTTCTGCTTTACATTTTTCAATCAAGCAGAGGAACCAATTGTGAGGAGTATTGACAGAGAATTTCGGCAGGACTATCTTTTGACTGAAATTGGTCCCACTTATTCAGATAGCCTTTGCGAAAGATATGCATTTAAGAATATAAGGATTCTGGTCCAGCACCACTCTGTCTGGAATGTCAAACCAAATGTATGCCTCATCTGTATTTTGTATGGTTTCATTGAAATTACAAGGTCCTTAACATACTTCTTGGATTCTTGGCTTGGCTTGAAGGGCATGTTTGGGACATAGTACCCAAAAGCACTGGGAATGTTAAAATATTGTTTATTTTGATGTCCAATATTGAGAATCAAACATAAGTTAACGGATTTGTTTTCTCATGGAACTTTTGTTATGAAAATGCTTGCATGTCTTAGGTACACTACGTGTTTAAAGCAGACGACATAGAGACACGTCAAACTATGTATGGCATGCAATTGTGATTACTCGGTTCAAGGGTAAGTTTGTCATCTAGTTCCTTCTTTCTTTCTTGTTTGCCATTCACACATGAGAAATGAAATACCAAGATCAAATCTTGGATACAAAATTGGTAGTATTAAATTGTGAGTTCATTTGACACGTGTATACCTAGGAAAACCTTGGCTTGCTTAGAGGGCAGATGTTTGAAGTGAATATGTTATGAATCTGCGAAGTTGAGGGTCAATCGCAAAATACACCTTTTCTTCTTTCCCTTTGTTCCAACACTAGAAAAGTAGAGAAAAGCATAGGATTCGTCAAACTTCAATTTGGTCAAAAGCAGAGTGCTGCAAACACGAGTCAGTGGACAATGGTAGGGGCTTTTTAAAGTGATGACATAACATCATCCTGGATATTCCGTGGATGTTGTCATGTTTTAAGGTCCACGGAGTGAAATTAGTTTTTTTTTTTTTTTTTTTAAATTATTATTTCCTTTTTGCAGGGTTATTATTACGCATTATTGTTATTTAAGGTACGTTATTTTAGACAGAATTGATAAGGACTTGATCGATGAAAAAGGTCGGGAGATAGTCCAGCATACTGTATGTTGGGTTAGATTTAACTAAATGAAAGAAGAG
This sequence comes from Osmanthus fragrans, assembly GCA_019395295.1. Classification (NCBI taxonomy): domain Eukaryota; kingdom Viridiplantae; phylum Streptophyta; class Magnoliopsida; order Lamiales; family Oleaceae; genus Osmanthus; species Osmanthus fragrans. The sequence goes on along the minus strand of CM033352.1, from coordinate 925,509 downwards.
AAACATGTGAGATGTTTGCAGTTATCTTATTGAGTATTGTCTATTCTAATGTACTATGTACTTAAATGTTGCACATATTTTCTGGTAGAATTCTATTTAGATTTGAGTTTAAAAATGGAGAATGCTACTCTTACAACTTTTTTTTACAATTTTCTTACAATCACTCACATGAGGAGGGGTCCCACAGTGAATAAAAAAATCCACTGTGAGTGATTGTAAGAGAAAGTTGTAAAAAAAAGTTGTAAGAGTAGCATTGCCCTTTAAAAATATGCCAAAAGAAAAGGATAATGCAGCTTGTTAAACCTTTTGTAACAATCATGTTGATTTAGGATAATATCCCACAAAAATTTACGTATAAAAATATGAACTAATCATCTTAATAAGGTTAATTTTTAAGATGGAACCTCAAGTGTTAAGTTCAAATGGGTAATTGATCTCTTTAAATGTCAGATGAGGATTTGAATTTCAAGATTAGAGTGTTCAAATGAATTAACATCTGACAATGTTATGTTAAGTCTTTAAGGGTAATTATCAGATGTCACTTGATGAAGAACAAAAATAAACAACATATGTAAAGTTTGGTTACTTTAAGGAAATTAACTTTTTAAGATGGAACTATAAGTTTTATTTTAATATCAAATGCATGGTTTCTAATATACTCAAAAAGATAAAAAAAAATTCAAGAGGCTGGCTGCACCTTTATTCTCAAAGTTTCCAGCATGTGCAAGAATTTTTCTAAAGTAAATGATCTCCAATGATTGAAACAGATGAGGTAATTCCATTGCTTGAGATATGATTTCAGATTTGGCGGTCCATGCAGATTACTTCTCTTCTCCAAATTGCACGAGTCTAAATTTATTGTTCTGAGTGGTTGATCGTTTAATTTTTTGTTACATGATCAGTCTTCCAATGCTAACTTTTCAAATATTCGTTAAATGATATATTCGCTTTCAAAAAAATATTTCTCATTTCATATTTTCGGAAATAACAAGGTGGGGCCCAACCCAAGATTCTTAATAGCTCATAAAAGTAACTCTCAACGATGATATTTGGTCTAAAATTTGACCATATTCCTTGTAACATGTACAATATCAGCTCGGCCTTTTACCTAGGAACCACAATTTAAGTCAAACTTGATGTGAAAGATGCTTTGACAATGACAAAAGATATTCAAAAACTTTCCCTAAATCATTCCTCGAATTAAATTATTCTTTTAAAGGAATGCTTCACGTACAAATAAATTTGTACAGAAATATTACAAAAGAGACACATGGGTATTTTTTGGCATTATTTTATTTCACATGGGACCCACTTTCTTGTGAGATTTCTGTACAACTTCTGTCAAAAAAAATTTGTACACTCAGAATTTTTCATTCTTTTAACCTTATTTTTTATGGATAAAATCATATGTATAGAATAATTTTTACAGACATGTTACAGACAACTCACATGGAGGTGAGCTCCATGTTAATAAAATAATACAAAAAAGTACCCACCCCATGTGGGCCTCATGTTGATGTGTCAGTTCTGTAAAACATCTGTATGAAATTTTTATGTAAGAGCAGCATGATCCATTTTTTATAGTAATAAATGGAGTAAAGTAAATGAAACAATGAATTGAAAACCTAGACCTCAAAAATAAGAACTAAAAACCTAGACGAACACTAAATTAATGAGATATTTCAGCATGTTTGACAAAGCTTGAAAAAAAAAAAAGTGAACTTTAAATTTCTTTAATTGAGCAAAAATTTTATGGGAAGAAGTAACATTTTTTATCCCAAAAAATTAAAATTAAAAAATCAATTGTATGGGTCTATGTGACTAGATGCAAATTGGACCCCCTATCGTCCACCTGAAAATTGGTGCCCCTCGTTACGAAGTTCGTGACAATGTGGATACCAATTCACCTTCTCTGTTTAAATGGGCCGCGAAAGTGACGGCAGACCAGACCATGGAAATTTTGGCAAAACAAGACCATTTAAAAGGAAACGTCCAAGGCCCAAGATTAAAAAATTCGGCACATCACTTGCAGAACAGATTAAGAGTCCAAGCGTAAGTGCTGAAAACCACGGAAGGGATTCGCATTCGAATTCAAGAAGTGATTTTTAGTGTGTGATTTAAGCCCATTATGCACGTTTGGCCCAAATTGATGGTGCTTGGAAAGTGTTCCATCAACGTTTCAGGCTACTTTCAAAACCACCAAACCAAGAAGCCCAACGTTTGTTTGATCAAACGCCAGAGAGAAACTAGAAAGATGTATGGTATAATGCCTGAAAGAAATGTGTGTCACGGGCAGCCGTGGTTAGAGGTTATGTTGAGGAGGGGATGGTTTCGGAGGCAGAAGCTTTGTTTGGGCAAATGCCAGAAAAGTATGTGGTTTCATGGACGGTTGGTGGCGATTGCGACACTGCCATCAAGCTAACAGCAAAAGTCACAGGTCATGAGATTATCTTGAGAGATGCAAACAGATTTCATCATTTTAAGCATGTGTTATGTTCTAGCAAGGATTATTGCTTTTCAAGAATTCCAACCCTGTAAACTTTTCTCTTTAATTTCTTTTCTTATTTCCTTTCTTCTGTAATCTAGTTATATCCAAACCTCTGTACTAAAGATATCATTTATACACATTCATTGTCAAACTATTGTAATAATAAACTCGTGTCACTACACAATATTTGTATATTACTATAACCTGCTAATGTGAGGCAATTTGTCAACAAATTAAACCATTTAGCTATAAAATGGTGCATAAGATGTGATGTACCATCATAATCATAAAAAGGGTGGAACTTCACCCAAAAATCATGACAACAAGTTCAGATCCCAATGCAGCAGCATCCAAAACCATATTGTAAATGCCTACCATCAAATATGAAAAACAAAAAAACTGCGAATTTAGTATTTGTACAGTTGAATGATGCTAAAAAACTTGAAAAAATGTTAAAAAGTTTCACTGAAATTAAATAGAAATTTTAGCAGGAACTACTGACTTGTGACGTATTTCCTGCCTTTGTAGTTGTCTGGAACTCCATGTGTTACTTACAAATGAAGAGGGAAGTATAATTGTAGGCAGCCTTTTGCTTTCCTCCAAATGTGGAAAATCAATGGTGTAATGAAGCCCTCGGCTTTCGTGCCTTGCGAGAGCGCTGCTTACGACCAGTTTGGCACAACAAAACAGGTTCCTCATTTCACAAGCTTCAAGACCTACCATTGTTGGCTCCCACCCCTGTTGAAATAAGTATGTTTCCCATTCCAATTCCAATTCCCCAATCCTTCTCTCTGCAGTTTGCAGCCTTGTTGTTGATCGAACAATTCCAACATACTCCCACATGATCGATTGCAACTCGTCCCTCACTTCCCTCGTCCTATGGATGATATTGCTCAGGATAGTGTTCCCGAGTGATTTAGGGATTGTAGGTCGGGGCCACCAACGGGAAGCGCTATGATCAGTACAAGAACTCTTCGTGTGATCAATTGACGGCTGCACGGCTCTTCGGGCAAACACAAGGGCCTCGAGCAATGAGTTGCTAGCTAATCTGTTTGCACCATGCAAGCCAGTACATGCAACTTCACCGGCCACATAGAGACCTAGGACATTTGTCTCCCCTTGCAGCCCAGCCCGAACTCCACCACACATGTAATGAGCAGCCGGAACAACAGGAATCGGCTTTCGAGTTATGTCTAGGCCATACCTCATACATTCAGTAGCTATGTTGGGGAAATGGGATAGAATTTTTTCTCTGGACTTGTGACTAATGTCAAGAAGTACATATTTTTCGTTACGTTTCTTGAGCTGATCGTCTATACTTCTCGCCACGACATCCCTTGGAGCAAGCTCTGCCCTCTCATCGTATGAGGGCATAAATCTCTCCATGTCTAAATTGTAGAGGATGCCTCCATCGCCCCTCACTGCTTCAGTTATCAGAAAGGCATTTTCACGAGCTTTGCTTGGTCTAATAGGGAGGCCTTCATCAGCTAGAGCAGTCGGGTGGAACTGCACAAACCTGAGAGCAAAATTATTCACAGACGTTAGTAATGAAATCCTCCGGCATATTTATAAATTGAAAAAACCAGAAAGCAATTATTACTTATTCCAGGTTACAGAAACCTTTCATTTACATAACATAGCACCCCATAAAGAACCCCTATTTGAAAAACTTACTCCATATTGGAGATTACAGCTTGAGCTCGGTGAGCCATTGCTACTCCATCTCCAGTGGCGACCTGCAATATCATATCAAGGTTGACTCAAAACAAAGCAGTTTATAAATAAGTAAATCTATCATTCTTCAATTTGAAGACAATACGCTAATGGCTTGTTTGATAAGATGGACCTTGAGTATTGGATAGTACTAAGAGCATGTTTAAGCGTGCTAACTTTATTGGATGGCATCGGACGGCAACAAGGGTGTTGCAGTTGGAAAAAAGCAGCTTTTTAAGGTGCTTTTAAGCATGCACAAGCATGTACAGGTTAAATAATGCTTTTAAGGTGCTTTGTACCGAATACTAGGAGAATAATGTTTTACAAATGGTGCTACTGATTTACATTGCTATCCAAAGTTCCGAACATGGTATGCCGAAACTCAGGTATTTTGAATATGGCTTCAAGTCTTCTAAAAAACAGTAACATCTATCTGAGGATAGTAGGTAACAACCTTGAATACGGATCATAATATTTCATGTATAAGTTACTAGTCCTACTACATTTAAAGATGGCAACTTATAATTTGATTAAAAAAAACAAATAAATGCATCAGTAGATACCTTTTTAGAAAGAAACTATTTCAAGGAAAAAGAAAGCAAGATCATACCGGGGGGTTTGTAGTAATTGGATAGATATGTCCAGCCCCTCCTGATGCGAGTAAAGTTATCTTTGAGATGAATCTGACCACCTAAAAGTTCGAATGAGAGAAAGGAAGTCAGTAAATATTACAGTCCTTCCATGAGTTGATCTTTAATAAATTTCAAGAAAAATGGAGGAAATTATATGGACTACAATCACTTTCCTACCTCCTGTGTTTCAGTATTCAAAGTGTCCACGCCATGACAAACCGTGTCAGAACCATCCTGTACGCCAGCATACATGTTTATATTAGAAAATAACTTTTTTCTGTGCAAAACGTATCAAAACCATTGCATTCATACAATTTGAAATTAACATTTGACTTAAACAAGTTAGGAATGACATGACCAAACCTGAGAAGTCAGCAAATCTATTGCAAAATGGTGCTCGAACACAAAAATATTAGGATCCTTCCGTACTGCCTCTAAGAGTGCCCTCTCTATTTCTCTTCCTGTCATATCAGCAGCATGCACGATTCTACGATGAGAGTGACCCCCTTCCCTAGCCAGGTGCAAATTTCCATCCTCCCCGTGATCAAAAGAAGCACCCATAGCAATCAATTCTCTGATTCTCTCAGGTCCCTCAGTGCACACTACCTGGAAAATATAGCAGAGCTTGTGAAAACTGAAAAATCTGAAATAAGCGAATATATGCAGTTTTTAGACAATGAGTAGATGAAGAAATGTTTCAATGTCAAAGTTGTATGAAATTTTTAACTCTGATCTAAATTTATTACACAGAAAATCAATTATACATGTTGGGAATAACTTCGTTCCCGTTGGACTGTGTGAAGCCTAATGGTACTGCTCATTTATTCTCTCAACCGCTTATCAACCTACCTAATATTGGATAGTCCATACAGGTCACCCTGCTACAAATCTCTATGCATGCTTTACACGTTTCTGGTTTTTTTCTTTTTTTTTTCCTTTGCTGTTGCTCTCATAGTTGGGACTGAAGCTTAATTCATCAAAGTTCAAAAGCTTCCTTTCACATCATTTGAATTTATTTTTTTGGTTGAATCAATTCAGGTAAAATGGCACACTCCGTTGGAAAAGTCATTGTTTGTTCTCACATAAAAATTTTAAACTAAAGAAAAATGAAAAAGGACATGATTGGAGAACTTACTCGAACGGTCTCCTCATCACATAGGTAAGCTCCAGCCACTATTGTATCCAAGACGTGACTCTCTACTGAATCTGATGGACACAGTACAGCACTTACTCCACCCTGTGCATAATTGGTGTTGCTCTCATGGGGCTCGGCCTTAGTTATCACTGCAACAGTTCCATATTTTGCAACCTCAAGAGCATACCTAAGGCCTGCTACTCCACTGCCAATAATAGTAAAATCAAAATACTTCGTAGAACCATCTCTCAAGCACGATATGACTGCTGTTCTGTGTTGCCTATGTTGACTCTCATTAGCTAGAGATTGGAAATGGTTACTTGTATGAATCCGCAAGTTATTGGGAACCCCGTGAGACCTAAGAAATGAAACATGATCTGATGTAAGTTTTAAAAAAATTCCACAATCTGCAGTTGTGATATAACACTAGGTAAGAATGGTAGGTAGTGTGAATTGTTGAACCACCTCTTCTAAAAGTACAAGTAGTTTAGAGAGGGTACACATTCACTTTTTAATATTTAGAGTTTTTTCACCTACGTGCTTTCAAACTGATTTTTTTTAATCGAAGGGCTTACATGTGCGTAAATTTTCACAAGAATAACCTCATCTAAAAGCTAAGTTGTTAGTGTGAGGATATGTTTCCTTATTTAAATTCAGACTCCAACATGAATTGCAGCCTGAAAGGTAATTCTTAAATCTTGCAGCAAGAGATCATAGAAAGGAAAACAAATTGTCAAGAGCTATGATCAATCTTTGCAAAAAGAGAAACTGAACATGAAATGGTATTATCTTGATTTCTTTTCGGAAAATAAACAATAGAGGGAGATTATGCAAAACACATTAATAAGCTGAACACTGGGAAGTATTGGAAAAAAATCTTCTAGATTTGAAATCTTCCTTCAAAAACTGTCGACCATATGTTGTTTCATCGGTCTAAACCAACAAACCCATAGTAACGTCATTAGAGAACCAATCATTTGTTGTTCCTCTTTAGCTCAATCAAATAAATTGTATCGCAGAGGCCTTCGTAACAATACCAAGAAAGATCTTTTTGGATGCATTTTGGGATGCCAATACTGGACACAAAATAGGCTCGTCTACAGCCCTGTCCTCTGTATACACTCTCTCTAAGATGCAGAAGTCCACTTCCCGAAGCTATGCTGGTGGCCATTGCTTACTTCTGCTAAACAAAAGTGTATTCCCACAATTAATAAGAGGTAATTGACTAAGTAAATGTTCTCATGAATAACTATCTGAATTATGCAAGCTATGCACAAAACCAAATTGAAAAACTTATAGGAGTGTAAACCGTCAAAAATCACTCTAACATCAAGAATTCCCAGATTACAGAAACTGAAATATAGAATTTTGCTTTCTGTTTATCGTTATAGATCTATGAAGACCAGATCTTAATGTAAATGAGAAGAAGGCAGAGGAAGGAAAATTGAAAAAAAAAAAAACAACAGAAAAAGGTGAAAATTGAAATCATGAAAGATAAAGAACTACCCACCCATGGCACGTAATTCTAAGCAAAAAATATCCTCAACAACCCATTATCGATACGTAATCATAACCCACGCATTTGTAAAAACAAACCTTAAAATTTCAAGCCCAAAAAACCCTTGAAATAAAACTGCATAAAACCTGGATTTGCAACGGACCTTAATAGGGCTCGGAAGCTGCTATTGATGGATATTAAAACGAGGGTATTGGTGAATTGTATATGGGTTTTCTTGAGGCTCAAAAGATCTAACAAAAAAAAGAGAGATTCGAAGAATATGTATACGATTATTGAATGTTACGAGGATTGTGTATAAATGAAAAGAAATGTTGAAGTGGGTCGAAAAGAGAAAGGAGAGAAGGGCCACAGGTCCATAGCGACTCCTGCTCATGAAGCAACGTAGAAGTTCGCGCCATGCCTTCTCGCCCACTTCTTATTTCTTTCCACCGCCGTTCATTTTCCCTCTCCTGCTCTTTTCCCTTTTTATTGTTTTTTTCTCATATTTTTATTACATAAATATATTGTTTAGAGCAATGCTCCGAGAATTATTTTGAAAATTGTCACGCAAATTAAAATAAATTTTTTTTTTTTTGAAGTTTTCTTCGTCAACAGAAATTGATGGTACTAGACTCTGTTTGACTGAGTCTGTAAAAATAAAAATAAAACTTAAAAAAATTGCTATCCTATTTCTAACTTTTTTTTTTTTTTTTGTCATGACTCATGGTGTTAAGTACATATTTATCTTCCCGTCGATCCTTTCATCATTTCATCTAGCAGTTAAGCATCTTACATTGTTCAATGAAGTTCGAACACATTTATATAGATTTGATAGTAAAGCAATGGTCTCCGTCTCACAATCAATGTTATTAAAAATGATCAACCTCAGCCCGATCAGATCAATTGGTAGAACGACTATCGAGAATCAGACCTAAAACAAAGTAAGTCATATCCGATTAACCACTTATAACAAAAATCGTTTAAAACCCACTAAACCGCTGTGAACTATTGAATTGATGCAAATTTTACTATTTTAACCAATTTTAATTAAAAAAATTTAACTTCATTAATGGGCTCAAGCATTATTAAATGGGGAAAATTACATGGGTCAATGGTTATGTTTACCCCAATTCAAAAATCAGGAGTCAAGTTTTCTTGTGCAAAATCAGGTACTATAATTAATATATAAAAATTATACAAACCCTAATTTCATTTTCTCCCCCCCCCTTCTACCCCCGCCCCTTCTCTCTCTCCCTACATTCACTCTCTAAACTCGCTGCCTCCCTTCACTCTCTCCCTACGCCAGCCCTTCCATGGCAACACAACTCCGACGTTGAGGCACTACAACGCCGCAGTCACCTCTTCATCTCAGACGACACAGTTTGGAAGTTTTTTTTTTTTTTGTTTTCGAGCAACAACAGGAGTTTGCGCCATCTTCGCCTCTTCCAAATCTCAGACGGAGCTGCTGTCACCGCCACCACCACCACTTCTTCATTTCAGATGGCGCAAACTTCCAAACTTCCAACACAACATCGCAGTCGCCTCTTCACTCTCTCTTCTCTCTTAATCGATTTGGAATTTTTTTTTGTTTTTGATTCGATCGATGGTGCGGAGGTCAGCAGTGGTGGTGGTGACGATGATTGATGGTGAGTCGGCGACGTTGCGATGATTTTGTTGGTGTTTGGGCGGCTATCGTGGTTTTGCGATGTCTGGTGGTGCTAGAGCGTCGATGCCGCTGTAGTGTTTGTGTGGTGGTGGTGGTGGTGATGGTGATGGTGATGGTGATGGTGATAGTGATGGTGATGGTGTGTGTGATGGAGGCGTCGTGGTGGTAGTGTTGATCTGTGGAAATGTGATCACGAACTGGTGGCTGTTGTGTGTGCGGTGGGTGTGGCCGGATCTGGTGATTTTGTTGAAGATCCAGACGGTGGTGGTATAGGTGGCGGTCGACGGTGGTGTTGAGATGGCGATGGTGGGCGGTGACGGTTGTTGGGCAGTGATCACATATTATTTTGTTAACTGTGACCACTAAATTGACTAATATGTGACTAATAAAAAATCTGTGAGCAATTGTGACTTATTAAAATTTCGATATGTGACCTCGAAAATAATTTGTGACCTAATAAATTTTTGATCTGTGACCTTGGAAATAAATTGTGACTTATTAAAATTTCGATCTGTGACCTCGACAATAATCTGTGACCTAATAAATTTTGATCTGTGACCTCAAAAATAAATTTGTAATCAATAATTGTATAATTGTGATTTTATTATATTTAATTAATAAATATATTTAATTAATTAATTATATATAAATCTGATTGTTGAATTTGTGTAAACTATACACCTCACTTATTAATTTTTCCCTTATTAAATGCCCAAAAGGAAATCATGACATGTTTCTTTTGTAGATGCACTTTTCTCAAATGATAAAATAAACTTTCCATGTGAAATACTAGGCTAGCAAAAAAAAAATGCTAAATTGCCCATCAAAACCATTTTCAAAATGTATGTCTAAATTAGCTATGACAACGAGTCAGGGAAAAAAGTTCGGGCTCGGCTTGGGCTTTTTTTGGCCCCAAGCCGAGTCGGGCAAAGCCCGGCCAAAAAAAATGAGACTCGGTCCGGGCTTTCGGCCCAGGCCTTAGAGGGCCGAGCCGAGCCCACTGGTTTTTTTTTTTTTTTTTTTGTTTGTAAAATTTACATTTTAGCCCTTATTTGGCTAACGCTTATGAAATGTTTATAATTGGTTAAATTACTTTTTTATCCATACATTATGTGAGACCCACAAAACTGCTCACTTATTTATAACTCATTTTTATCAATCTATAAGTCAAAGTGATTATAAACAACTCCCTTACATAACTGAGCATGTAACATTATGCTGTGGATCTTACCATGTTAGGAGAGTTGTGATGATGCAACATTCTAGGAAGTGAAGCTTAGGATACAGGTCATGGCCTATGAAAGGAGTAGAAGTCATTAACTCTGGCATTTATCGACTACATTCATTAAAATTTTAAAAGGATACTATCTTCTTTCTAAAGTTGGAGATTGTTTGGGAAGTGAGTTACTTGGAAGCACAACCCTAGGGTAAAACTACTAGAATCTTGGGTGACCAATGATATCTAATGATTCATGTTTTTATTTGGACTGATCATCAGTAACTATTAACTCATTTTTTTCCATTTCTTCCTTAAAATTGCTGTGTGCAGGCAGCCTGCTTTTTTTTTTTTAAAAATTATTTTTATTTTTATTTTTATTCGAGCTCCGAGCCGAGCTTGGCTCGAGCTTTTTTTCGAGCCAGGCCCGGACCGTCCGAACTTTCGGACTTAATTGCCACCCCTAGTCTAAATGACCAAAATTGTAATATTCGCTTTCATCTTTTTCATTTATTTAATTTTTAAATTTAAATTTAAATTTAAATTAAATTACATCATTATTAACATAATAATGTTATATATCATTTTTCTATAGGCTCAAACTATTTCATTTTTCACCAAGCAAACTATTTTAACTTATTAATTTTTAGTTTTTATAGTATTGAGATTAATTGTAGAATACTGAATCTAATTAATAAACGTAGATTTACTTTGAATTAGTAATATGAAAATTAATAAAATTATTGTTTTATAGTATTTTTTTCGCCGTGTGTATTTATTTATTGCATCCGATTCGACCTCGATTGAACTTTTTTACTGACCATTTTTTTTTTTGGTCGATGTCCAGGTTAATTTTTAAAACACTGCTTACGATGCATAGAATGATGTTGTGTACAACTGCAAAATGATTTTTTATTTTATTTATTTTTTATTTTTTTGGGAAAGATAGAGTTTTAAAATAGTGATTTTTTGAAAAATATGTAGTTAAAAAGTAAGAAACGATTTTGAATTTACGTGTAAAATATTTTACTATATGAATATATGATTGAAAATGAGTTTTTTTTAAAAAAAATTATTTTAATGAATGTCAATAAGGAGCTGAATGGCGCATTACTCTATTATATAATGTCGTGCTACATAGAATTGCCTTTTTATTAACACCTGTTGATATGTCAAAATTCAATAAAAGCCATTTTGATAAATGCACAAACAAACAATTACATTTAAAATAATTCAGAACATTGGAATACTTTTTTATTTTCTTTCTTGCTTTCACTTATTTATTTTTGTGGCAACGACCTCGTAGGGTCAAAAAGATTGTAATGTGAACATATGAAGTGTTAATGGGGGCAAATCTCCTTTCTTTGACAACGATTTAGGAAATAAATTCAAAGTTTTTGACTCTAACAACCGTGTTATTTTAAAAGCTGGTAATCGTTCACAACACAAATGACTTTCTAGAATAAAGTAAACTAAATTGTACGTCGATTTATGAATCTAGTGAAACCCAGATATCAACAAATCTCAACTGTTCTTTCGTTCATTTGTTTGTTACATATATATTTAGACAATCACTTTAGACTATACAGATCGTAACTTCGACGCTTTTAAACAATGCAATTGCTAAAATTGATCGATGAAGGTTTCTATGTGGCCTTTAGAAGCAAATTGACTGGTTTCAGTTATGGTGGCCCATAACGAATTTATAGCCTCACTTTTTGAAGTCTTTCTCTTTGCACAAATAATTAATGGATACAAGAAAGTAGACTTGGAATCAATAAATTCCCTACACTGCACCATCACCCAGTTCACATCGTGTGGTTGGTTTGTGCTTACATGCACCAATCACGAATTTTGTTAAAATAATAAATTGAATAAATTTATTTATTCATTTGATTGAAGAAAGAGATAGAAAACATGAAATTGGATTCCTAAAGGCCAAAATGGATTCTTCTTTTGCCATGCGAAGCTCTTCTTTGTCACACTTTTTTCTTGTGGTGGAAATTTTGCAGGGTCCACGACACAGTCCACCTAGAAACTAAAAAATAGACAATTGTAAAGAATTTGTTTGGTCCAACCTTTTGCAAGTGGAGTTAACGAAGAAAAGCCGCCAAGAATTAAGTTGGTCAACCTTTTTCTCCTCTCCCATCTTTGGCCTACTCTTTAAAATATGATAAAGTAAATACTTGTGTTCAATAAAATATTCATTATAGGTGTTACGACTCTACCTTAAGTGAAACCATGGAGGATGCTCTATAGGATCATCGATCGGAGTTATATTTCAACCTCGCCACGACCAAATAGGAAAATAGCCATAACACCATCCCGCAATGAATCACCAAGGATCGCCTAATGGAAGCAACATATCATTCATCCATCCCAATTGCAGTCACCCTAGGTAATCATCCGAAGTCACATTAAACTCATGTTTGATCCGCATTTTAATTTTCATTCTAATTCTTCTACTCATTTCAACCACACATTTTTCAATAAAATAATATTTTTCATCACATGAATAACTTTTTCGTATTTTTTTTTACCACATATTCACCATCATATTACCAAATAAATTTTTTTTTTTTTTTTTTTTTTTTTTTCCATTTTAATATGCATCAAACAGGGGGCTAAATTTAGGAGCAAGTATCATCCCCCATTTTTAAAATTTTTTTTTTTTTAAAAAAAAGGCAAAGACCAATTATGTTCCCTTCTTCTCAACACAAAGTCTTGGGAGAAAAGTCGCATCACCTAGAGCTTGTTTGAAAGAGTTTTTTTTTCTTTGAAAAATGGAATTCAAATTCCATTTTCTACTTTTTCCTTGTTTGATGACATTTTTTCCCCTAGAATTGATTTCCACCTTTGGCCAGCACGTGACCTACTTTCTTGGTTTTTGTTGAATTCAAATTCCCACCTATTAGGTGGGTTTTTGTTTTCTATCCCTTTTTTTGTTTTTTTTTTTTTTTTTTACAATTGGAACAAATTCTATTTCCAATTGTAAAAAATAAAAAAATAAATAATCTATTTAAATGACAATTTTCATGAAAAATAAAGTTAAACGGACACAATTTTACAAATGTATATATATATATATATATATATATATATTATTATTATTATTTTTTTTTTTTGACAATCAAAACAAATTATATCCTCAATTGTAAAATTTTTTATCACTTTAATTGACAATTTTCATGAAAAATAAAGTTAAACGGATCAGATAAAAAATTATACCAATCAAATACAATTAATTACAATTCTCAGTAAAACAAATTTTAGACAATTCGTTTTCCTTCCACCTGAATTCCATCTTTACAATCAAACAGAGCCTTAGAGAAAACGAAATATACCCATGATCTCTACGTTGCCTATAAACACCCCCACACGATGTCTAATGAATATATGAAAACTTTAACTAATTAGCCAAAGAATTAAGCCACAAGTACACTCCATTTTGACACCATGATTAACACTTCACTCACATGTGGTGGGGTCCACGATTATTTTAATCATGGGCTCCACCATTTGCATATCAGTGGAGTGTCAATCACGATGTCAAAAAAAATGTACTTGTAGCATCATTGTTAGCCAAAACTATGTCCATTTTTTTTAAAAGAAATTTAAGTTGAAAATCAGAATAAAAATGGTTATTGCAACACCTCCTGTTGCAAAGACCATGTTTTCTGATTACTTGTTTGTCCAAACATGTAAATAACATACATTTAGAAGGAGAGGTAGCTTACAATTGGGATAACAAAGTTATCCAAATGTGCAAATAACATAATTTTGAAATGAGAGGTAGCTAACATCGGTTGACAAGTGACAACAAAGTTATGCAAGATTATTAGTTATTATAGATAATCAATACAGGCCCGTGGTGATCAGTGGACCAACCCGCAGCCCTATGGAGGCCCAATACCACTGACTCTGGGTCCATAATTTAACGGTCCGCCCCGCGACGGACTGGATGGTCAAGCCCATTTTGATATTAGTAGACCAAAGTTGAGTGTTGGATCCACATTCCACGCATGAATGATAGAGTACTCGCGGTCTCGCTTTCATCTGACGCCACGTCACTAATTTTTGCTGAACGTTGAAATGGTCATGAGAAGCAAGAACGAAGCACGGGCGAGGTTTCAGAAATTTCCGCTAAAAAAACCTTCCTCTTTCTCTCTACTAACAAAAGTCTATCAATTTCCTCTTAATTTCATTCTGCAAAATTTGAGATGGGGAATTTGTGGTCGACCACCAAACAACCGCCTCCGCCAATGGTGCTGGTTCCGCCGCTCTTTGATTTCCCTCCTCTCGCCGCCCGTACCAGGTTTGTACCAATTATTAGAATTGGACGTGATGAGGTTAAAATTTTACTATTGTGTTTGAAAAATGTGAATGCAGGATGCTGGAATCTTCTTACAACGTGTTGTTTGGGAAACTGGCTTTGCGATGCCTTTTCGAGGATTACTTTGAGGAAGCGAGGCATTTTAGCACCAGGATTATGCTGAAGCCAATAGATGATCCGCATGTTGATTTGATTGCTACTGTATCCCTTCACTATCTGTGTTTGCTATTAGTACTTTTGATCTCTGAACTGGTTAATATGTAGATTATTACTTTCTTAGTTATTCAATAGTTTCGGTTGATTTCAGTCAGTAAATACCTACGTAGGTAAAGCATTATAGAATAAAGACAATGTGGCTGTGGAAAAAATGTCTTTATCTGAAGTAGGTCGTCTTCAACTTGTAGAATATGTATACTGGATTAGTTGTTTTTAAATTCTGTTAGATAATTACTAGCTTGGTGCATCGTACTCTTAGGTGGGAAAGATTGTCAGGATTATGCCAAATGTCTTCACTGAGTGACATGCTGCAATTGGAGGCTTCTCCATGTTGAGAGCGTAATTAATAAGTCAAGAAGATCCTCCTTTTTTCCCCATGTTTTCACCAAGAACATTTTATAAAACAACTCTTTGACCCCTGAGTTTTGTGTTTCTTAACCATTCTCATAAAAAGGAATTTATGTTTTGCTGTCAATTGCTTATAAGAAATGACTCTCCCTGATCTGTGGAAAATGTGCTAAGTTTGAAGCAGTTGAAGTTTTTCTTTCCTTCCTTCCTCAGATTGGTTATTCGATTTTCAAATATTTTTAGCTACTTGAATGTGAGGTTACAAGATATAAGCTTGTTCCTTAGCGTATCCAGGTTGCTGGTCCACTTGATCACAAGCCAGAGGAGAAAACTGTTGGAAATGCACAGTTTCGCTGGCAAAGGTAATCCTTAAAATGCATTTTCTTTGATTGTTGTTCTTTAAGTGAAGATATGTTGTTTTTTTGTAGTGATGTTGATGATCCTCACACGTTCGTCGATCTTTTTGTATCCAACACTGAACCGTAAGAACCAATTCTTGTGTCATCTTCCCTTTTATGCAGCCAGTGTAACAAATAGTAATTTTATGCTTGTCGTACGTGTTCATCTAGGATTTTACTGATGAGGTCTTGCGCATACTACCAGAGATTTGGTTTTGGAGCATTTGGCATATTCCCAGTGCTTTTGAAGCAAAGGTAATTTTCAATCTAAATCAAATCTACACCCTCCTGAACAAGTCAGTGTATGCTTGTTGAGTTTTTTCTTATGTCTAGATTGTTTCACTCCTGCAGAGTATCTTCGGAAGATTATGGTGTTATGGGTTTGAGATATGGCTCATCAAATCTGTCTGTTGGAGCTACAGTTATTCCTTTCTTCGGTATGTTACTGCTATTGGTTGACCAAACCTGGGGATTGATGATTTTCCTACACGGAAATATGATCTGCATTTCTCTGTTGCATTCCAACTTTAACAAGTCTGCACATTCACTTAATTTCATATTTTGAAAATTTTCTGGCTATTTACCTGAACATAAAGATTATTTTTATGATATGTATGCATATACATGGTACATCCACAAACACATGTAAGGAATATATTAACTTTTCTTTCCTCCATAGTTGGAGATGAAATTCCAAAAAGTGCCTGGTTAGTAAGCAAGATGGGAAGGCTGACTGCTGGGGTGCAATATGAACCAACATGTAAGTTTTTCAGAAACCAAAAATAATTTATTGTTCTTTTTTATCCTCAATGCTTTGTGTGTTTTAGGTATTATAATTGCTAGTTGATAAGGTAAACATGTTTTTGTAAGTTACACCTACTCCTTCATGTTCGGTTAAACATTTGTTTTGACCCTTCAGCTTTCACTATCACCAGAAGTATATTCTTCTATTCGTTTCGGAAAATGAAATGTTAATTCTAATAGTCTTATATTCTTCAATTGTACCCTATCATACTGCTTTGATGTTCATTACACGCCTTCTCTTCCTGGATACTTTAGATATGTTTAATTTTTTGCATCGTTGCTTGCATGGATATGTGGCGGAGATGGTGTTTGTGGTTCAATGCAATTCTTCTTCACCAAGTATATTAGTCTTTTCACGTTTATATTCTTATCAAACAAAAGATTAATGAAATGGGCATAATGAGAAAAATAGAATAGTTAGCATAGGCCATCAATATTCTTCAGTATTTCATGGAGAAAGGTTATAGTGTTATATTTATGATGCTGTACACAGTTGGAAGCAAAGATGGAGCAAAGTACAAAAACTTGGCAAATTGGAGCTGTGCTATTGGTTATGGATTAGGGTCAGGCAGTCCATTGAGCCCATCCTTCAATTTTGGACTTGAACTCGCTAAAAATTCACAGGTTAGTTGTGTTTTTCCGTTTTCAGGCCATTCCTTTGATTACTTCCCCTTGAGATTGACATCGAGCAAATTAAATGAGGCTCAATTATGAAATAAAAGTTTGAACTTGAGTTTGAGCATTGTTCAATGCTGATTCGTGATCGAGCCATGAGTAGTTTCCCTAAAATTTCGTGTTCTTAATAAAAGAATAAAAGATAAGTTTTAAAAATAATTTGATGAAGAACTCGAAAAGCTTGTGAGATGGTTAGGCTTCCTTGCTATTATAAACCTGTTTCAATAACCTGAATGCTCTGGACACAACAGAAATTTAACAACAGAATTCAGCAGAAAGTAAGCAAGCAGCAATATATCTAATTAGTGAATTGCTATTCATTTCCATTTTCCCATTTTAAAAACTTCCCTTCGACACAGGTGATTCAATTAGAATGAGTATACTGGTATAACGTCATCAACAGGGCTCTTATTTGCCATTTGTTAACTGACACTTTGAGACTAGTTTACTTATCATCATGTTACCTATTCCTGCACCAATACTTCTACATCTTAAGTTCATGTATTTGTACTAGTGAATTGGAATTTATTTCACAATATGGGGTCAACTTATGTCTTACATTGTCTCATTACCATTTCATTGCAGTTCATTGCTTCTTTCTATCAACACGTGGTGGTTCAAAGACGGGTATCTTTCTCTCTCTCTTTATGTGTAGTGTGTACGGGCCCACACGCATTCTCATCTACAGTATAATCATGCATGCACGGATGCTCAAAAGAAATTATACCGTAGATAGGGATATATGATTGTTAATGGTGAAAGATTATACTTAAAGCAGCATTACTAACAGATATTAACATCTGTGATGACAAAGGTAAAAAATCCACTTGAAGAAAATGAAATAGTTGGAATCACTAATTACATTGACTTTGGCTTTGAGTTACAGACCAGGTATTTCCATCTATAAATATCGCATACATTAATATTGTATAAAGTGGAATCTGAGTTCATGTTATACCTTTTGTGAAGCATTGACGATGACAAATCATCAAATAATCTTCAAGAGTCCACTTTTCAAGTTGCCGCATCTTGGCAAGCCAATAAAAATTTCTTACTGAAGGTAACACATTTTTTATCTTGTTGCTAATCATTTGAGTTTGAGGTAGTGTACTCGTTAAAAAATTAGGTTTAAGACATACCATTGTGTCAATTTACAGGGAAAGGTGGGGCCTATAAGCTCATCAATAGCTTTAGCATTTAAATCATGGTGGAAACCTTCTTTCACTTTCAGCATGTCAGGTATCTAATACTTACATATATATAGTTGCTCTTGTTCCAAGTGATTTCGCTGCAGAATTTTAAGCCTTGAAATTTATTCTATGATATTGATATTTTATAGTAGCTTGCTGTTTAATCTCCTAGCATTGCTTGATAGATGTAATCTTACACACTTGTATATATCTCTGAATAAATTATTCCATCACTGCTTTCATTTTCTCTCGTCATTGAGGACAGCTGTTGTTCGAGACCTTGAGAATGTGTTATATGCAATAGTAGGAAGGATTGGACGATACAATAGACGCGATTTTTCTTCTTTAATATTGGTGAATTTTGTTCAATCTACTTTACTAAACATTCCATAAGAGTAGAATGGAGGATAAAGATATCGATGTTGACTCCTTTTTTGCGGTTTCTCTATCATTCTTTTGCTCTCATTTTGAGTTCATACGTTTATATTTACTATGGATTACAGCTGTTAGAGATCGGACCAAACGAGAGACAGCATTTGGATTTAGCGTTCATGTGGACAACATTAGGGAAGCAAGGTTAGTTTCATTTCCCTTATCCCTTCTCGATATGGTTTTACAAGCTCACCACACTAGCTAGACCATTGTATTGCCATTCTACATCCATGTAAATTCCTTACCGTGAGAAGGTTCGAAAACATATTGTTCTGACTCAAACGAAGAAATGCACCGGAGTACTGATGTGTATCATGCATTTGAATTTACGTATGGTAATGTTCATCTATTCATTTCCGCGCTTGCAGTTATCAAAGGGCTGACCCGAATTTTGTAATGCTGACTCCAAACAAGGAGCATCTAGCTGAAGGCATACACTGGAAAATTGGAAAAAGACCAGTGCTTCAATCTGATGTAAATTCTGGAAATTTTGATGGCATGCCCAACGAATTAAGACCCTTGGGCAAAATTTTGTAATCTTGAATTTAGAGGGGTTTTTTTTAATTTTAATTAATCTACTTGTACAATGATGGTTGACAACATTTGTTGACAATATTTGATGTGGCAAAATCTGGACAGTTGATTTAAAAAACAGTTTTTGAAATTTTTGAAATAGATAAACATGAGATGTCAAATCATGATTGTTAACAAAATTTGTCAATCATCATTGTACATGTAGCATGATTGTTTTTATTTTTTGGGATAAATAAATCAAGTATTTGGTTTGTAGAACGTTTCAACAGTATTAAATTATGACTGGAAGCCTCTGGAATCACGTGCTAGTTGTACTAGATCATACGATTATTTTACTTATTTAATCAATCTACGGTTTAGATTCAAAACCCAGTATATAGGCTCCAGATGACCGTTGGGTGCCACCATTTATCGTGTGCCTGACCACAGAGAATAAAAGTTCCACGTTACTGTTAATAATGTACAACGGCGTATTAACCAATCGGAGAAGTACCACTCTTGTGTGTGCAATAACAATGGCTTCCATGTTCTTCTCGACAACAACTCCAACTTTTTCGCGCAGTGACATTACGAATTCGATCCCCAAATTTTCACTCGCGAAATCGATTTATAACGCTAAACGCGCTAATTCAATTGTAGTTTCTGCGGTTCGAAACTACGATAATTACAAACCGTTAACTTTTGAGCTTGCCAATGATGGCTCTAACAGTTTGAAGAAGCTTTTGGATTCATGCTTTGTGGTTTGTACCTCAGTGGCCTTGTCGGTTTGCTTATTCGTGGCTGATGTTGATTCGGCCTCGGCTTTTGTAGACACTACGCCGAGGAAATTGCAGACAGAGGAGCTCGCTACAGTTCGTCTTTTTCAAGAGAACACTCCTTCAGTTGTGAACATCACTAATCTTGCTTCTAGGTAAAGAAGTTTGAGATGTTAGTTTTTATTTCTAGTTTTTTATTTCTTAATCTTATTTTTATTTCTTTTCAATGTTAGTTTGACTTTGGGTTTGGTATGTGTGTATTAGGCAGGATGCTTTTACATTGGATGTGTTGGAGGTGCCCCAAGGATCGGGCTCAGGATTTATATGGGATGTGCAGGGTCATGTTGTCACGAATTATCATGTGATTCGGGGTGCATCTGATCTCAAGTAATTTCAATACTGCTTCGTGTTTTCTTGTTAAATGCTGCTTGTCGATGATTCTTTATAATTTCTGCGTGATGCAATTGATTAGCTATTTACTTTAATGGTGCGAGCTGAGTTTTACATGGTCAAAACAGAATTTGAAGTTCATCGTTTAGAGAAATGTGTCGTTCCTAGTTTTCAATATTATGGCATTGTATGTGCTATAGATTGTATTCCCTTTGAATGTGCAAAAATACCTTGTGAGTCAAACAAGGCTTATGCTGGAAGATACTGTTAGGAGTTTGGTCTAATAATCTGAAAAATCCCATAATGACCGAAAATGCAAGTCTTTTAGTTACGATCCTGAGATGACAAAAGGTTTTCTTGACCTGTGTTAGGCTTGAGTGTCGGGTAAATGTCCATGTATGGAATTAGTTAATGATGGACTATTAGAGCTTATTTCTTAACCCTAAGGGGTAGTTCAGTTGGTCAGGCCTTGGGTTTGCTTCCCAATGGTCACCAGTTCGAGTCCCCTCAGGGCTATTGAGGTAAGTATTCGGCTATAAACTTCAGGGTCCCGTGGGATTAATCGAGGTGCGCGTAAACTGGCCCGGACATCGACGGTTATAAAAAAAAAAAAAAGCTTATTCTTCTTAAAATGAAGAATCCATATGCCATACCCTAGTCCAAGCACCATTTTTCCAACCTGGATGCTCAAGTCTTAAAAGGAATAATCACCAGAACATGTTAACACCAGATTCACGCTTCTAGTGGTTCTAAATACTGTACTAAAGGATAGTTCATAAGAGAATGTTGCTTTAAGGAATCTGTCGTGCCCTATTAATTAAGGCCGAAATAGATTCAGAGATTATTGATTCTAAATTTACTATTTCTTTGTGGATTGAAAAATTTATTTGTAATTGTTATGTTTTTTATATCGCAAGAGTTTGATATCGTAACAAGTAATATAGTAGGCCTCTAAGTTCGGATTATACTTTAATATTTAATTTATTATTTCTAACTTCTATTTGATGAAAAACAAAGAATTGTGATTTGGTGATTATTTTTCTTTCTAACTATTTCTGTTGATTGAAAATAGTAATATGCACACAAAGATTGATTGAAAATTCAAATATGAAATGGATATTAGGATATAACAATTTCAACTATTGATCACCTTTAAATTTTAATTCAAGATTCATAAAGCTGACGTAGTGTTTGATCGAATTCTTTTGTTGTATTCAGTTTATCCCTCTTGAGTTCTCATTGAGGCTATTTAACTAATTCAATCTCATATCTCTATTTGAATCAATCTTAGTTAAATGTACTATTTGTTCTAAAAATTCATATAATGTTCGCTATTAACGTATATGTAACTTTACAAGTTATACTAAATTACTGAATTTTAATATGTGGTATCAATGTAAAACTCGCCTCTCGATTCGTAATAAATTCGCAAAATCATTGAATTAGTGAGCACGTAATTCAAAGCATTAAGAGTGTGTTTGATAGAGATTATTGGGGAAGAATGAATTTTGAAATAGTGATATGATGGGAAATGTGTGGTTGAAAATGAAGGAATAGTTATTGATGTGATGGAAAATATTATTTTATTGAAGAATGTGTGGTTGAAAATGAGTAGAAGAATGAGAATGAAAATAAGAATGTGGGTCAAACGGGGCCTAAATATATAATTAAAATCAACACATATATAATGAAAGAATTTGAATCTTGAATAAAATAAATAAATGATCACAAAGATTACATTGTTTGCTCTAATGAAGAGATTAGCTATGCATAATTATAAGAGAAAAATGATTAACAATATTGGAGTACTTCATCTGGTGTTAAATTGATATGTAGGGAAGTAGATGAATCTTGCACCAAGTTCTTCTTCTTGCTTCAAATCTTGATTCCAAACCTTATCTCTTGATTTGTTGTTTTTCTCCCTTGATTTTGCTTTTTAAATCTCAAGTTGTGTTCCCGTGTATCTCAATGTGCAGAACTCCTCAAAAGTGCCTTCCTTCTTGCCTTTATATTGTTCCCCACATTTGTGTCAAATGTAAGGTTTACATGGGCTTCAAAATGTGCTGATAGATGGTTTCAGGTGGTGTTGTGGCGCCGCGTCAAAATTCATGGGGGCACCACGGCGCCTTTTCCTCTGCTTTATAGTGGCGTTGGGGCGCCACACCTCTGTCTCTTCCTCTCTTTTAGTAGCACCTAGGTGCCGGCGCCACCTCTCGGTAGCTTTCTTCCTTTTTTTTAATTTTGATATGGTAAATTGACTCTTTTGGCCTTTTTCTTCTCCTTTTCTCGTCTTTTGATTCCAAGCCATTTATTCTCCAGCCTTACCATTATTAACACCATCTCGCCACACATATAAAACAACACTAATAAACACATTAAAAACGTTCAATACTTCTAAGATCTAGCCAAAAATAAAGTTAAAATAATATGAAACTCGTGAGTAAAACACATTCGTCAGTAATGTCTTCCAAGACTTTTGACTTTGCTCATCTGTGTTGTATTTCAAACACCTTAGGTGCCAAAAAAACTATGTAGTTGCCCCGTCATGGCTTTTGCAGTTGGTCCCATTTTTATGCTAAATGCTTTATATTTCTTTATTAACAAATTTTTTGGTTAAATATATGAATCTTTTGACAAATTTCTAACCTCTTTGAGATAACTCAATTTATTATATTTTGGAATTAACCAGTGCCAGCTTTGTTCAGGGTTACTCTAGCAGACCAGAGCACTTATGATGCAAAAGTTGTTGGGTTTGACCAAGATAAAGATGTTGCTGTTCTGCGAATTGATGCACCAAAAGAAAAGTTGAGACCTATCCCAATTGGCACATCTGCAGATTTGCTTGTTGGTCAAAGAGTATATGCTATTGGTAATCCGGTAATTGCAAATAATCCTTTTTTTATCTGTTTGAAAACTTTTGCATTGTAAGTTCTCTGGTGCTAGAGTGTGCAGATACCATGATCTATATAATTTGGCTTCTTATCAAGTATGTATTTGCCATGCATGGATGAAGGACCATTTAGACGGCATTCTGTAATCTATATGTGAGAATGGTATTGGCTTTCCCTATGTCAAATTTGCTGACTCCTCCCACCTTGGCCAATGATCCCACATTTCTAGTGCCTTTACCTCAGCTTCTCCACCGCAGCCACCACTTCCAGCCTCTCCACTGATTATCATCCCTACTCTTTCAAGCACCAATACATTTACAGGCACCCTTCTCCGCCAGTGCCCTTGACTGCTGAATGACATAACCACATGAGGACCAAACAGATAGACTAGTAAGCTTTCAACTTGTTTATAATTTTCTTAATGGAGAGAATTATGATATTTCATTTTTCATAGGAAGGCATATACATGAAACTTAAAAAACCAATCAGAGACTCAAGAAACGTTTGACTTCCAAAGCAAAATACACATACTTCTAATCATGGAGGTTCATCATTCTGATTATCAAAAAATTATATATGTTTCAAAACTGAAATAATCATTAAATGGGCATTGGAAATGCTAAATTCAGATTAATCAATTCTTCATATTTCCTAATTTTAGGTTCAATTATCAAACTGTGGCTATTACATGATACGTGAATTCTAGGATTTGTTACAAATTTCTTGTTTTACAGTGCTGTATTATCCCCCATCAAACATGAGCGTGGAATCAATAATGAAATCTTAAATTTTATTGTTCTCTTCGTTGTAAGGTTATACAAAACTGGTTATCTTGTGCCTCCTGGTGGCTTTCGATTCTCAAGTTTTTCCATTCCCTACCAAATATTTTCCTGCAGGCAAAGCACCCTCTGGATTTGGACCACTACTGATCTTTCCACCCTTGTTATGTTCTCCAGAAAATAGATTTTTTAGTTAAACAATTTTCATGATAGCAAAAATGGAAATTTGATGCCTTTTTAACGTAGAGCATGTACAAATAGCCGTCATCTAATTTTGATGTATTGCATTTTTACTCAACCTTTGGACTTACTCTTAGGTTTGAAGTTTCGTTGTACCAATGGGTTGACCTGCTATCATATCATTCATAACAAAGCTGTAGAGCTTGTGAATTACATGTAACTGATACAGGCTCGTATTCGCTGCTAATTTGCTAGCCTTCTGGGTAGTTTTGCTTTCCAAACAATTTGTCCTCGTAATACCTGTTTCTTTCGCCATCAAACTAAGGCTAAATTCTAAATCATCTGCCAGATGCTTCCCTTGCTATTGATAGCAGCGATGTCCAACCATAAATGACCAAGAGTATAGTATTCAACAGCTAAAGCTATGTGCCATAGGTATATTCTAAAAAAATGGTTTCTTAGTAATTTACCTAGATTTGTGGAGATTGTCTGATATTATCTCCAAGCTGTTTAAATTTTTTTTGAGAAATATCTTACTCTTTTAGTAACTATGATACCTTCCCCTCAAATGGAGTGGAATTTATCCAGTTACATATCAAATATACTTGAATTTCGCATTGTATATGACACCAAAGACCTTTGTCTGACATTATCCTTGTGTTTAATTGTATGTGCCTTTGCAGTTTGGCCTTGACCATACACTTACAACTGGTGTTATCAGGTATTCATGTGTAATGTTTAATTGCATAAGTTGATACTATTTTAATCATTGCACCTTTTTTTATTAATTTTGCTTAAGATTATAAATATTCTACATGTAGAAGTACATGAGCTTGGAAGAGGTAATGGAGAATAATACAACAATTTCTGAAAAAGTTATTAGCATATCTACACCGGCTCCAGAATCCTACCACTAAGCCTTTTAAATTAAAAAAAAGGTTCTCTGTTACAAACAAATTCAAACAAAGAATCAGCCACCCCCAAATGGAGAGATCCTTCACCTTGTGTCATGGAAACCAATGCCTGTAAAAGAGATCATAAGGGGATAAATATGTAAAGACAGGGCCATTTATATTGTTCCTGGGGATACATTCTTGCTTGATTTTGTTTTCTTTTTCTTTTGATATTTAATTTGATCGTTGAAATCTATGATACACCGATACGGATACGTGTGTCTGACACGATACGTGTCGGATACGTCGACACGTGATTTTTTAAAAGAGTATCGTGTCAGATACGTCGATACGCGATTTTTCATAAGAGTACCAACACAATACGTCGCCGACACGTCGATTAAATTTTTAAAAAATATTAATTTATATAGTATAAGTTTTATACTTGTTATTAATTTTTCTTGTTGAAATATTTAAATATGAATACGTATTTGTTATTTACTAATGATTTTGAGATAAAAAATATATAACATTTTTAATAGAAAAGAAAAATGTTTGTCGTAGAGCGTCCGAGGAGTGTCGGCATCGACACGTGTCGGATACGGATACGCTATCTTAGTTGAAGTGTCCGTGCTATAGAGGTTGAAATTGACTTGTTTAAGATTTACATAACTGACCAACTGTTATCAAGTAGAGGCAGAAATCAGAGCATTTATATTTGCTAGATTATGTCTATCATTAAATCCATCACATCTTAAAAGATAAATAAGCATAAGCAAATAAGCCAGTATTTTTTTATTATTTTTATTTTTATTTTTTTGTATTCTTGGGTTTTGAACCATCTTCATGGTTCGTGTATCATAAGTTCAATTTTTCTGTAGTGGACTTCGAAGGGAAATCAGTTCTGCTGCTACCGGACGTCCGATCCAGGATGTCATCCAGACCGATGCTGCAATTAACCCTGGCAATAGCGGAGGGCCACTTCTTGACAGTTCAGGATACCTTATTGGGATAAATACAGCTATATACTCTCCTTCGGGTGCATCATCTGGTGTTGGATTTTCAATTCCTGTTGATACTGTGAGTAATTACTTCATATTCTGTCTTTGGGACTTCGGTAAGATTTGGCATAAAATTTATTAGCTGATGTTTTTCTAGTTTGAAGATAATTGTTTTTGATATTTCTTTCATACCCAGGTAGGTGGCATTGTCGATCAGTTGGTGAGGTTTGGGAAAGTCACCAGACCAATTTTGGGGATTAAGTTTGCACCTGACCAGTCCGTGGAGCAACTGGGAGTTAGTGGTGTTCTTGTATTGGATGCTCCTCCAAATGGGCCGGCTGGCAAAGCGGTACGTTTATTGATATATTTTCTTCTTTTCCCTTGGTATATTGTGATTTTATGGTTTGGAAGTTGGAAGTATGCTGGACAAAAAATTGTGTAGTGCTGATACCAAGTGTATTCTTGGTTCTGTAGGGTCTTAAATCTACTAAACGCGATGCCTATGGCAGACTTATTTTAGGTGATATAATTACATCTATCAATGGGAAGAAGGTCTCTAATGGCACTGATCTGTACAGAATCCTGGATCAATGCAAAGTGGGTGATAAGGTAAGGCTAATTTCTTCAACCTCCTAACTGCACTAGCATCAGGTTTGGATATGATCCTTAATTTCTGTCACTATCAACCTACAATACCTTCCTGATTCTTTTTCCTAAAAAAGGGCATTTTTATACTTTTTGGGCATTGGGGATAACTTTTATTTAATTTCTATAAACACCCGAACCAGTTTATGTACCAGTTTATGTAGTTTGGTTCAGTTGACATGAAAAAGGACACACGATAGAGTGATCATTTCTTATTGTTGTGCAGATAACTGTGGAAGTACTACGTGGTGATCGCATAGAAAAAATCCCTGTAGTCCTCGAACCAAAGCCTGACGAGTCTTAGTGTGACAAATGTTGCAACTTTATTATGAATCCACGAGGAGGATGCCTATTGTAAGGCATTCTTTGCTTCTCAATATTGAGAATTGTAAATAGTCCTTATACTGCACTATTGTATTGTAAAGCAATTGCCAATGTGCAGTGTACCGTAGAGCTACCTTATTTAGGGAATCCCTTTACCAGAACATGCTCATCTACTTGTTTTTGTGTACGCACGGTGAAGCTCTACTTATTTGTCCTTCAACTTTGTCTCTACAAGTTAAGCATTAATCTAGATTAATTTGTGTTCCGCACGTAAGTTGTTTGGTTCAATGTTATTTTTCTGATGTTTGATTCCCGTTGCGTTGCTTGTTGAGAGATGAGAAGTAAAATAGGAGGAATTCGTCTAGCAAAATCAGGGCCTAGCTAGGCAGCCTTTAATTTTTTAAATTTCGGGTAATGTAATCGGACCTTTTGAGCTAAAGTCATACAGATGATGTCTTGCTACAGTGTCTAGTTGAACTTTTGACTTCATGTAGTCTTGAGGTTAATGCCGCTTTCCTCTTTGATAACGAGTACGCATATGGTGAAGATGTGCCATTTGGATAGTTTGTAGTGATTTTTCAATGTCTTGGAAGGTTTTATTTGGCCCCTTTCTTTGTCGTTATTAGGGCCTGTTTGATTGCTTGCTTATAATGTAATTGTAGTGTTTGATAAGATTTATTTTTTTGACAATCCATGTTCCACTTTCACCTACATGCGTACACCTTTTCTAAGTTTTTTTATGAAAACCTTTTCCCACCCATTTGGTGGGAAAAACTTGATTCCAGGTTCAAAAGATCCAAAATTTCAAAAAATTATACCAATCAAATACAGTTAATTGATAATTCTCGGTAAAACAATGTGTAGGTAATGAAATTCCTTGTAATTCATTTTATTTTCACCCAAATTTTATCTTGCAATCAAACGAACCCATGTAGACCTTAAAATCTTCGACTTTAGTTCGATTTTGGTTGGTGGAGACGTGTTAGTCAACTGTCTTTCTTTATTCCATGTTTGGATGACTTAGGGTGCGTTCTTTTTACTGTTTTCGGGCCCTTTTTTGTTTTCGATTTTTCAAAACAATAAAAACTCATTCTCTTTCCCATTTTTAACGAGTTTTTGAAAACGGCTGAAAATTTAGTGAAGAAAATAGAAAATAAATTCTTTACATTTTGGTTGTTTTCTTGACAAATCTGCTAAAATTAAAAAAACACGGGTTGAAAAATATTTTTTCAAAACGACAAAAAAAAGGAATTTTCAACAATCTAAAATGGACACTCAAAACACAAAACAATTCAAAATTCAAAACACAAAATTAAAACACGAAGAGAACGTCCTTTTAATTGCTATGTTTGTTTTGACCGATCTCGTAGTCTACATCAACTACAATATAATCAACATCTTTTTCTTTGAATAGTGTGGAATGTTGCATAATTAATCGTACTAAACAAAGCATAAACTTATCTCTTTATCTATTTATTTATTTAAAAATTGATAAAACATATGATTGAAAAGTTGTGAATTACACAAGTTAAAATTAATTGCTGAATTTCATTTAATTTTTTTTATCAACTTTCTAAAAAGTTATGAATCTCATGAATACGTGGTTAAAATTAATTATTAACTTTGATTTGAAATATGTGATTAAAATTAATTGTTGATTTTAATTTAGATTTCTTTATCTACTTTTTTTGCCTAAACCAAATAGGGGGCTAAATGTCATCCATTCGCACAACCAATTAGTTGTAATTGCACAAAAATTGAGAAATTTATTGATACTTGAGCATAAGAACAAGCATTATATTATCAAAGAGCCCCAAGCATGTTTGCAGACTGTTAGAAGAGCTTCCAGTGCAGTATTGTGGCCACATCTTTTACCTAAAAAAACCAAAAAAGTTACAATAAATATAACTGGGATGCAACTCTTACTCATTGCAGAAAACATAATTTCTGAAATTATTACTGGAAACCAAGGAAGTATTCACAGACAGACACAATTGTTCTCCATTACACTTAATTAATAATTAAGATTACAATTTTGACACCAAAATCTGGTCAGGGAACAGAGATTAATTTGTTCATACAGAGAGTGATGGAGAAAGAGCAAATTCCAGCCCCCACAGTTCAAAACTTCCTTTCACAAAATCATAGTATCCACCCTTTAGTGCCAAAGTTTTCTTCACCAATCCTTCTCTGACAAAGGGATAACTCAGCAGGTTCCCAAGTGACACATTCACTGCTTCCTGTTGCATTTTTACATAAAAAAAAAAGCAAGTTAAAAATCGAAAAAAGACGAAAAAGAGTATACGAATTTCAAGATTGATGTTCTCAAACAAGTATCCATCTTGTAGGGCATGTTAAAGAATACCTAGTCATGATTAATAACAAAGTAAAGTTTTTTTACCTTCTCACATAGTCCACACTGATCAGCGAAAGGTGCGTCACCGAGCTCGGCCTTTACCTTGGCCTTTGCAGGTAAACCAATCTTCACCCAGTCTTCGATGAAATCACTGCGCACATCAACAGTGTGAGACAAAAGCCCCGTTTTTAAAAGCGAGAAATCCTCTTTTCGACTTACGTGGAGGTGGAACCATCATCTGAGAGAGACATGAGCCCTTTGATTCCTCCACAGGCACTGTGTCCAATGACTATAATTTCCTTAACCTGTCAAAGAATATTTCATTTTTAGTCATCTGAGAATTCCAGGTTTTGAATTTTTCCTAAATTTCGAATAAACAAGAAATTATCCCAAAAAAGTGTAAAATTGTAAATGAAACTCCGTAATTTGTATCAACCTTGAGGTGCAGAACAGCATACTCAATGGCAGACCCAACTCCAGAGTATCTGACCTGTTGCAACACATAATATTCAAATCCAATTATTTCTTCTAAAAAAAATAAAAATGTGAAAGTAACTTATTACCAAAACTTTTAAGTAACCTTGTCATAGGCAGGGACCATGTTAGCAATGTTTCGGACCATGAATGCCTCTCCCGGGTGCAAATTCAGGACGTGTGATGGGCAGACACGCGAATCAGAGCAGGCGAACACCATATACTTCCATGTTGAATCATTTCGTCGATTATTTTAAGATGAATGGAAGGCCAAAAAAAAAAAGAATGTAGTTCTAAATCAGAAATATTCAATAAGCTACTGTATAATTAATTATGTACCGTTGGGCTCTGGCCTTTGGCAAGTTCACCATACAAGGCTGGATTTTTCCTAAATTGGGCAAAAAAGAAAACATTAGATTTTCGTCCTTCTTTCTTAAAAAACTTTGTTCATTTTTCCTTCTTAATATGTCCCAAAAGACGTAGACCAAAATTCCAAATTTATTACAAATGACGTTTACTTTGTATTTGTTGCTTAGTTTGGTTCGAGTAGCTTACTCATATTTCTCTCTTTTGAAGTGGACAAAACCATTTTTCAGCTGCTCAACAGTGCTGGAAACTGTGGTTTTGTCAGCTGTTGCCAATTCTGCTTTAATTTGATCAATTTTTGCAGCAGCCACTGGTCCCAATTCTCCCTTCTCGCTGCATCAAATTCGAGCTTAATAAATATGAAATCATACTCAATAAAATGTTGTGATTTGATCATCTTTACTCCTACTTTTTTCCTTGCAAAATCCAATTTAAAATAAAGGAAAAAATCCAACATGGCTAATGTGGGTTCCACTTTATCCAAAGATTTTAACATTACAAACCTGAGAAGTTTCTGAAGTCCAGCAATGGCTTCCTCGTCCTCCTTCCCCATGTGTTCTCTCTGCAGTTTCACACATACACAAAAACAACATCTGAAAGAATAAAACATCCCCAAGTCCAAGGTTGTATTAAATTTTTTAATTTTATACTATCAAAAATTGATGTCACGTCTCAGCACTGAACACTATAACGAACAAGATTCTTTTTCTTAACATTATCAAGTCAATTGGGATAGTAAATAAAGTAGAGTACCAAAATAGGGTGGATGATAGGAGCAGGAGCAGCAAAAACAGGCTTGTTTTGAATGAGACTCGGAGGAGAATTAGACGACGCTTGACAGACTACGAGGGGGCGTCCCTTGAGGGACGAAGAAGATTTTTCGGTGGGAACGAGAAAAGTAAGAGCACACCCGTTAATGGTCGACATTGTGCACCGCACCATACAACTTTCTGCCTTTATAACTCAACCACTTCAGGATACAGGCTCCATTGGATAATGAAAGTGAAAGCTGATGAAATAACAGCTTCTAATGTTGCAGATCAGGTTTGGACGCTAGAGATCAAATTTTCTCACGGAATATGGGAGAGTTTTGCGATAGGCTTTGTATGAACGGTCACATGCATGCAATGGCCAATAGCCAGGACTATTTGCATGGATATTATTGGTTTATTTTTTATGAGTAATGTTATTCATCACCACTCGTATTAAGTACCAGTTTGTGACAATTATTAGATGATAGATTCATTTCAATACAAAGTCACATGACTCATTTAATTGAATCGTAAAGTGTAACCAGGGACGGATCCAGACTCTTTGCACTGTGGGGTCAAAATTTATATAATTTTTTTTTTAAAAAATAACAATTATTAATGAAATAAGTTAATACGTATTTTGATACTTTAAAAACATCGTATATAATTATATCAGTATCGATATTATTAAGTGAATTTTGCTACTTATATAGTTTTGCTTACAATTTCATTGACAAAGATAAGCCGAAAGTGAGTAAATCAAATTGAATGTAGAAAGTAAATGAATTGAAATAAAATCCAAGTTTAATCGAAAAAAAAAGTATATGAAATTTAAATTTAAAGCAAATATAATTTGAAAGTAATTCAAATTACATTTAATCCATAACAATCCTAGAATTTTGGATGTCATATTCTATGTATAATTTCTTTATAAAATAATATAAATTATATTGAAAAATTTATTGTGTAAAAATAATAAACGCTAATGAAATAATTGAATTTTTTTAAAGAAAAAACGAGTTAGATGTCTATTTTTAGACGTTCGTTTGACGCTTATTTAACTATTTTTGATATTCGTTTGGATCATTCAATATGACAACGATGTAATTTTCGAAATGAACTTCTACATGACATAGACGATTTCTGGATTCGGATAGCATATGATCATCGACGAATTTTGAAAGTTAACATATTTTCGAAACTCTCTTTACGAATCAAAACAACTATTTTTTTTTTTAAAAAAAGGCCAAAAAATGTGGGGTCATTTGACCCCACATGCACCCACGTGCATCCGTCCATGAGTGTAACCACCTAAACTGGTGCTAAAAAACATTATTCATTATGAATTATGCTACATGTACAACTTTTGTTAACAATATTGGTTGACAACTACACACTTGGCACCATCACATCCATCCATTTTAAACATTATTAAAAACTTCTTTTTTATATCAATGGTGTCGAAACATGATTGTCGATCAAAGTTGTCGATCATGTTTGTACAACTAGCTTTATTGATTCATTTTTTATGCACTATTAGTTTTAGACTCATTGTTCCAGTAATAAGTTGGCCCTAACATTTAAAATGAACCAAGTTAGTTTTCAACTTTTCATTTGCACACTCGGTTCTTGCTGACATAGATCATTTAAATTTTCACTATATATTGTTTTGCTCTTGTTTAATCGATCAAATTATTTTTTATTCATATATTTTATGGGATTCACAAATACTATACACTTATCCATCATTAAATTATATTTATTTATAATTTAAAACAATTGTAAACAACTTCCAAAAATGCTCGACTAATTTCATATTGTTTAACATCGGAGTCGAACTTAGTAAACAATACCTAGCTTTGTTAAATATCTAACTCTTAAGCAAACCATACTGTCCAGATAAAATTTGTGATGTTGAAACAATTAAATTACAAATAATAATAATAATAATAAAATTGGGGATATCAATTGAATAATATATATATATATATACGGTGAACCGGTGATGGGGGAAGGATAAGGTCCTATCTTTAAAACTTGGTTCCAGTAGTAGAGCCTGTCTTTATTTTATCTGCTTCCCTGCATTAATTTCAATGGTTTCACTTTCCATTGATGATGATGGATCTACATGAATGGTCGTAAGTTCAGACTCCATTGACGTTGTTAATCTATGCATATTGTAGAGTAAAACATTGTCATTTATGAATTTGGACTCATCGGGAAAAGTTTCGTCGAGATTTTCCGTTCTTCTAGTGAAAGGAATTTTTATTGAACCCACATAATCTAACAATTTTACTAGAGAAAAACAAGTAGAATGTTGTCATTTTATTACCATAATACTTCCTTCCAGGGCGGGCATTTTACTAGAGGTTTCTAATCTACTCTTGTGTGATTCCTGTTGAAGCATATACTCGAGGGCGGAGGCTTAATGCCCAAGGAAGGGGAGGAAGGAACTTCTTTCCCATTTCTAATTCCACTAGTAATGGTACCATCGTGTTTTTGTGGCCTATTGCTTTTGCAAATATTATGTACAATACTTAAGGTGGTGATGCCTAAAAAAAAAAATTAGGCTTAGTTATACACATAAATTAAACTTGTTTTCTAGATATCAAGAGTGATCATTTCTAATAAAACAGACGTGGGCTCCATACCGAAGGACTTGTCTTGACCAACTTGGTGTGAAGTTACTAAATGCATACCTAATGAATTTGACATTCCACATCGTGAAGGATAGGTGCACCTACAAATTTCTACTAATTAAGGCGCCACCTCACCTAATTGTTGACTTTTGTGACAATTATAGACTAATTTCAGAGGTAACTAATCTCTTATATCTTATCGAGTCATGCTACAGTGACATCATGGATAATCACAGGAATGATCGCACACTCACATGCGAAGAAATATTATTTTATTCATATGGACCCTGCACACTCACATGCGATCACCATGCGAGTAAAGTATCATTTTCCATATCTCAAATGTCAATGTAGAACTCATGGTACCACCCAATTTTGAGTAAAATATAAACAATAAACTTTGATTTTATTCTATATATCATAATCTCCAATAAGTTATTTATCTATTAAAATTCCATCTAACTTATCATAATAGAATTAACCACTTCTAGTTTTGCTAATAAACACACGAACGAGTTAATAAATTAAAATATGCTACCAACCAATATACACCCCAGATTCCCAAAACATTACACCCTAATATTGTCGTGTGGCCCGGTCTCTCCTGGATTGATCAAGCCCAATAAGTACTTCAGCTTTGAGATAAATGAACGGACCCTTCTACTTGAACAACCACTTGTTGTCCAGGGGATTGCGCGCCACGCGCGCCACACACAATCCCATAGATAATTGAAAAATGCTACACGGCTGCCCCAGAGCACATCTCCAAGTGGTGAAAGGAGAGAATGAAAAAAATCTAGCATCACTTGCAACTATTTAATGATGGTTCGAATCTTGAAATATGGATGAGGCCCTTGATAAGTAAGAGTTAGACAGTCTTTCATCCTACATTCTTAGAAACATAATCTGCGATTTACTCCTCTATCAAGATCCAGGATGGGATAGATGAGAACGTCAATAATAGAACGTAATTAAAAAATAATAATAATGTTAAACGGTTAGAGGGATTTTGCGGCCCCCACCCTCCTAATGTCGGGTTACGGTCAGGGGATGTCAGCTCCTGTTACCCTTGCAAAACTGTAGATAATCAGGGTGTCAGCCTTTTCCCGAAATTAAGGTAGGCATGTTGACTTTTTTTTTTTTTCTTTATTGTGAAAGGATTTTTATTTTTTCTTTCTACTCTTTGAATACGCTAAGGCCATAAATATTTTTTTCCCAGAACTAACAAAATATTTTCCAACTTCTTTATTTTTAATTGACTTTAAAATTTGTTCCAATTATCAAAATAATAATAATTAAAAAAATTGTATATCGAATATTATTTATTTGACTTTCTTTTATATGGAATTTGTCTATTAAAAAGATTATTTTTTTTATTTTTTTTACAATTAGATCTATAATTTGTTCATATTGTCAAAAAAATAAAAAATCTAGAATTGCTCAAACACAATTAATTATAATTCTCAGTAAAACAAATTCTCGACAATTCAATTTCCTTTAATTTATTTTCTTTTCATCTAAATTTCACATTTACAATCAAACAGATCCTAATATCCCAGCCTAGGCCACGAGTTGATGCCTTCAATATTTTATCACACAAAATGTTCCTTGTGACTGGTAGATAAGTCGCGCAAATTATGTGGAATAAAATATTCAAGTAAAATCCCCCTTTATTGTTAACCCAATATTCATCCACTTTTGTTCAATGAAACAACAGACCAATATTAATTTGAAAGAGACATCGTCCAGTCTCATAGTCCATTTGGGTCACATTCTTATTGTTTCTACTCATTTTCAATCACATATTTTATAATAAAATAATATTTACATCACATCAATAACTTTTCCTTCTTTTTAACTACATATTTATCATTATATCAGTATTTAAAATACATTTTTCTCCAATATTCTCCATCAAACACACTCTAAATACAGGTGAGTAAGTGGCAGGTAAATTTGTAGTAGGACCGAAAATAATCAAAAATCAACGGAGTTAGTAAACCAAAATAAGGAAATTATCTTGTAGAAGGAAGGATGCCATATAGGATGCACAATTTACCTTCGTTTGAGCTGATTCCGAACAGTGTGTCATTCGAGAGGAAACAGGATAAATTCAATTTCGATGAACATAAATATTCATGTAATTAATTATTTTATTCTAAATTTAGTTTTAAAAAATTGACTTGCATTGAAAAGGATTATAATTGCATAATTGAATTGAGTTCTTGCAATGAACCCCCCACAATTTAATGCGGCACATGCATTCTTGAAAACTATATACTCTAATAGTGAAGCTTCATAGATATTTTTATATTCAAATGCAAGTAATCTACATCTTCTTTATAAATATGTCTACAATTGCCCTAATCATCATGCGTTTCGTGTAGGTCAAAAGTTATTCTATGCAACATTTCAATTGTGTTTTAACTTACAATCATCTTCATCAAAAGTGTTACAGAAATGCCCTGTCCCTATTTCTTTGGCTTAAACCAAACTATTATGATGATAATCGATTCTGTCACAATAAAGTTTACGTTACAATATCTCAAATTTACCCAATCTAAGTTGTACAAGGAAATAGCCCTTCCTATCCAAGTATCAATAGAAATGACTATTTCACCAACTCTCATCCCGTATTGTCTCGATCAAATTAAAGAGTTGTGACTTCAGCTTTTTATTTCTATCACCAAACTAGGGATGACAACGGGACGAGTTCGGAGTGGAATAGGAGCTTGCCGCCTTGTTAATTTTTTTAATTTTTTTTTAACGTTTTCAAAATTTTGAATTTTGCTATTATTATAGAATAAAATACGAATTCAAATTTCGAGTTATGTTATTATTCAAAGTTCAATATTTATTTAACTATCATGACTCAAAATGTCAGATTATATTATTTTTAATTATATAAAACGATTGTTAGGTAAATTTTTAAATTTATAATTGTACAATATAATTATTAGATTAAAAACATGTTATAAAATTATGAACACATTCAACAATATTTTAAAATTAACCATTCATTAAAATTCAATTTTTTTTTCATAGAGCAGTGCATCCCCCCCCCCCCACCCCACCCCGTCTGGGACGGATTATATTGTCGTCTCCGCACCAAACCCCAACTCTCAATTCGGCGAATGGCTTATTGTCACCAAATTTTTTGTTCTATTATTAAATTCATTTTGTCGTGTTTCTTAAGTCGTACACTTCACCAAGTTGCATACAGATGCATTAATATCTCAGTGCCATTACTTATAAGTTTCTCTAATCACTTGAGCTCTTCTTCCAATTGCATTTATGATTCAACACCGACCAGTTCGAGAAACTGCAATTTACTATCTTTGCACATGTTCTTGGTTGATAAATTATTAGATTATCTACAAAATATCAAGTATTTGTCGGTCAAATATCTCCAACTATATATCGATAAAAATGGTAAAAACTTGAAACTAATAAACAAAGATTTTGATTCTGTACCGCCATTTGAACTGAAGGTACAACCATCCGGCTTCTTAGAACGGTGCAAAACTCCTGCCTAAACCGTTGACATTCGCGAAAAATCCTACGAGGTCTCGTCTGTACGGTAAATACGATTTCTTCTTATTCTCTTCCTTAATTGCTCTATTCCGTATATAGTGCGCTTCGTGAGCTGACGGTGATCCCAGAGTGCCACCGAGGTCGTATAGGGTGGCTCCTTTTGCTTTTGACTTTTTCGAATTCTCAATCTTCTCCGGTTTCTCTTCTCGGTGCTTTGGTGTTAAAATGACGAAAGAGTCCTTGCCGTCGCTATTGCTTCGTCGCATCAAATCGCACAGCTTCCACCTCCTCGAACCGGATCCAGTGGACTTGCTTTTCCGACATCGGCTCGGCGATGGCTCCCCCACCTTTGGCCTCTGTACACAGTACATTCCCGGTGGTACGCTCTCCAATTCATCTGCTTCCGATGACAACGACGAAGGAATCTCTCGCTCCTTCTCAACACTATCTTCGATAAATAATTTATGTAACGGAATTCTAATATTCTCCACCTGATCAGAAGATTCCAAACGCTTTTCATCGCCATTCACCAAAAGATTTCGATTAAATATAGGGAAAATAGGCTTGATTTTGGTGTCGCCGGTTAAAACTTCCTGATTCTCACGTACAAAAGCAAACTCAAAATCCTCATCGTGATTATCCTTGTCGTCTTCATTCCCCACGGCATCGTTTGTGTTCTCCTTCGTAACTTTTACTGCAATTTCTGCTAATCCATCAGCTGAATAGCAATTGAAGCTAGGACAGATACTAATATCCTCTTGGCCACCGCTCATATTCTTCGTCCAACCAGTCACTTCTGTTCGTCTTATGTGTATGTGTATATATATATAGAGAGAGAGAGAGATGAAAATGGAGATGAAGGAAGATGCTTATATTATATACGAGGGTTTGGGGAGGGAAAATGTACCTGAGGAAGTGTGTTGACGGCGAATTTGACGTTGTTAGTTGGTGGAGCTTTACTTGGTTGATACGGCTAACAAGGTCACTCCACACGTGGGTTTCCAGAACAAGTGTGAGTTTACTCCACCATTTTGATGCCAATTACTTGATTTGTCGCTCTTACTCCTGTCTCTTTTTGAAATAAGTCCCGTTTGATGCCTTTTTTTTCAAAATTCTTTTTTTTTATTTTTATTAATCACACATTCTTCAACCATCATTTTCTCAAAATGAGAATCAAACATGACCTAAATAAATAACAAAATGTTAATCAAAATTCCATATTTACAGTTGACCATTCTTGAAGTCTATGAATGCAAGCCGCCAAATTAGATGCTTCGGGGAGCAAAATCTGGGCTTAAGAGAATCTAACGTGCTAAATTGGTTAACTTTCTAGAAAGGTAATGAAATACGTGAAAACGGCACACCAAATCAATTTGAATATTTGCATATACATTATTGTGATATAAGTGAACACGTCAATATGAAGAAGTTATAATGTCCATCTCTGTAAATTAGGTAGTGATCAGATAATTGAGTAATGGGACTGATCCAGTGCTCGACTGGAGAAAAAAAAATGTCCATAATTCACAATAGTCAATTCTTTGTAATTTAGAGCTTGTTTGGTAGTGATTATAAGCTGTAGGTCTGACAATAGGAAATGTCCATAATTGTTTGCTAGCTGCCTGAGGTATTGCATATAAGAAACTACTATATGTTGAAGCAATTGTGGGGAAAATATATTTCCTCCTCGAAGCAAATTAAGGTTAAAATCTCGCATATACTTCTATGATACATTAAATATACATCAGGACCGAATTGGCTTGAACTTTGCTACATTTTACTGTTTATGTAGCAATGACTCTCTGTCTCTCAATTTGTCCTCTACTAGAGCTAATTTGTCCTTGTTTTCAAGAGACAACTCCCCCGAAATTTCTGTTTCTGAGCCTTCAGACCTTAGTCTTTGAATAATGTCATGGATCATGGGTCGAAACTGAATTTGTAAAGTCCTGCATGAAAGATATGGTAATAGAGAGGAAACAACGACCAGAAGCGTAACCAGCCAGTAAAAAGGACTTGGAGCGCAGGTTTCCACGAGAACTTGGTATGCCGTAGTAGATATTATAGGAGACACAGCACCGTACATCACTTGAAATGCATACCAGAAAGCAATGCTTCCCCAGATGAAGAAGTGCTGGATCCAAGTGAAGTAGTTAATAGATATCGCCATTTGACAGTTCACTGTCCACACCACACAAGTATACATCATAACCCCAAGCACTTCATAATCGACAACATGACCATCTCTCCGGAAAGCCTGAGTAGCAACGGCATTTGTTGTGAAGAAAAAGATGATCATGGAACTAATAACACCGTTAAACATCCAGCTAAGAATGCGCGGCCAACTGAAGAGGACGTTCTGCACTCCCTCTTTATATAACACGGGATACTGTGCATCAAATGCCAATCAGAATATATATCATATCCATCTTAATGTCATAAAAAAACACCGAGGATCGCAAATAGAAAAGTTAGTGAAAAGTGAAAACAGTTTAGATTATTATCGAAGTTCTGTTGAATATAATGGAGCAGTTGAAATGTATGGTTTTACCTTAAGACAGAGTCGTGCAGATACGTCCTGATCAAAAACACCAAGAGCAATCACAGGAAGTGAAGTGAAGAATACGTTGTAGAAAGACATGTACCAATCATTATAAGCAGGTTTGCCAGAGAAGGAAGCATAAGCCTCGAACCAAAATAAAGTGAACCCAAATGCAATGTTCTTGTAAAAAAAATAGCATATCTGCACTTGTTCCATAAGAAAGATGTAAGAATTAGGTGACAATAACAAATTTCAACAACTTTTTTTGATATTTTTTTCTTTGACATAGCAAATGGCTTTTGTAATGGAATTTTATGTTTTTTTTTGTTTTTGTTTTTGTTTTCAATGTATAAGGACAGAATTAAAATTGTTCCCCCCCCCCCCCCCCCCCCCCCCCCCCCCCCCCCCCCCCCCCCTGCTGCGCCTTAAGGACTCAAAAAATGACAACTCTAAAGTTAAAGTTAAACGTATTTCTTCCCACTTCTACTGAAGAAAGTAGGAAAATAAAATTAGAGTATTATATAGATATAGCCAGCTACAATCTGAAAGAATTATTTCTGTTCGTCATTATAAAGAAATTTGATAAATTTCATTCTAATTCTTGTGAAATGTGAGAAAAATGGAATTAAAATAATTACCATCATAGATATTCGTCTGTAACACCAGTGGCCATGAACCAACAAGAGACGCTCAAGAAACCGGAACTGAGCTATGGAGAAATCACTTGACATCACAGCCTGAATAGAATGTCAATATGATATCAACCAAAATTATCAAAATATGTGTCCAAGCAATGGAAGAGGACATTTCACAAACAAGCATTTTAAAAAGTCTCATAGCAGGATTTCAGGAGGGTTTTGACTAGGAATCGAGGAAAAAAAAACGATGAGAGTAACCTCTAGCCTAGACCTGATACAAGCACGTAGAAATGTATACATGACAGACTATATATACCATAAGGAATTCAATAAAATCTTTAATTATATCAAGCTTCAAAATAATTTAAAATTCCTCAGTCTATTTAAAATCAATTGATCTTATCCAATTTAAATGTCACATCATATATTGAGGTTCGATTTGTGAAATCTCCTGTTTTCCCATTCCTTCTTTGGGATTCTTGAAGCATCTCTTCTTATTCCACACTGGCTATGCACTAAATCAGACAGAAAACAATGCACACAAACTCATGGATGATTAGGCTCCCTACTGAAACACATATGAGAGAGAGAGAGAGAGAGTTAAACTCTTCCATCAAATTTAGATACTTCTAATTCTTATTTCACATATAATTATCAATCAAAGTGCTGATTTACAAAGATATAAAAGTCTTTCGAAGGGAAATAAAATGGTAAAACAGTTAATTAACCATTAATAACATAGCAGGAAAGAATCCAGGAATGGCCGAATTTGGATACATGGATTTATTTTAACCTCCAAGAAGCCTGAAAGGAAAATATTAATGGAAGCAAAAGTAGAGATGACCTGCATGCCTTCAACACCACTGATGCCAACCCCAATAGCAGCCTCTTGAAGCATGCCTACATCATTTGCCCCATCACCAATTGCTAACGTTGTCTTGCCTATTCCCTTTTTCACCAATCTAGTAACCTGAACATCTTCGACAGCACTGTCAGATTATATAGGTGTTGAACAAGTTATAGAGCAAATAAATTTCTGGAAATATAGAAATGGGCATGATGATAGCACTTACAAGAGCTTTCTGTTTAGGTGTGGAGCGACAGCATATAACAGATGAACAATTAATTGCAAGATCCAAAAATGAATCCCTCAAATTCTTGTTGAGAGCAAACGATAATGACTTGCCATCAATTATCAAACCAAAGGAGATAGAACTTCCTTTAGACAAACGGAGTTGTGAATTTCCTTCACTTATTTGTTTTGATATGCTTGCACTCGAAGCCTGAGATAGTTGACCCCATCAAAGACTATAAAATTGACAAACATGAAACAAGAATTTTAGAATCCTGTACCTTCACAACAGCTTCCTTGTCTCCTTGTTTTTCTAGGTCATTTATTTCTGGAGAGTCTAGGGTAACTACAATTTGCTTCATGTCGTCTCGAAGTAAGCTACAAGCATATCTACAGGATGCATTGTACTACAGATAAAAAATGAACTGAAGAAGAAGAAGTGACCATAATGAAGCATGTCACCCTTACCCAATGTTTATTGCTGTCTCCATCTTGTCACCAGTTATGACCCACATCTTAATTCCAGCCTCTGCAAGCTTGTCAATGCATTCAGGAACCTTCACACCAGAATCCAGATACAAGAGTGGATCAAGAGTCGTTAGCAATGTACACACATTAACTTGAAATTTACAAAACCTAGAAAATAGCAAAAAAAATCAATAGACAAAATATTAAATGATTAAGCAAGATAGCAAGTTTTATATTGACCCCTTTCTGTAGTTTATCTTCGACAGCCGTAGCACCTAGGAGAATTAAGTTTCTTTCAATCTTATCAGCAGCTGCATCTACCATTGCATCTCGATCCACATTTAGAGAAGTCTGGGCCGTCAGAAACTCCTCCTCCCACGACCTAAACTCTTCTTCATTAAGCTCACGATATGCAATAACTAAAGTTCGTAAACCTGCTTCAGCATATTCTTTAATATGATCCCTTGTTGTAGCTTCAAAATCTCGTCCATTTCTTGAGAGCCGTTCAAACATCACACTGGATGGAATAGAGGAAACACAACCAAAGGAACAGGAAAAGGAAAGATTTATACCATGTTTGCACAGTAAACAAGACGAGAGTACTGTGTTTAGGGGGAACCTGTCTGCACCCTTGCATAGGAGCAGCAACTGGTTTTCTACATTCTTTATAATTACAGACATTCTTCTCCGAGCACTGCTGAACTCTAAGATACGAAGAAGCTTATATGATCTGGAAAAAACGCCATATCATAATATCAAAGACAAATACAAATAAACGATACTGTTTTTCACAATTCGAGTTCAGTTAGTAGAATGGAGAAGCTCCAGTTATTACAATAACAAGCAGATTCCATTCAGAAGCAAAATGGGAGACTCTCCAGGAACAAAAAAATTTAATGGAGTATGCTTTGCATTCTTTAGGCACAAGGCCACTGACGATGGATTGCGTTTTTCAGAGCATAGCAAATTTGGACTAGCTTATTGGAACCGCCAATAAGGATTAGTTCTAAGTTATAATAATAGGTGTGGAATTCATTTGTCATCTAAGTATCTGTTTGTACTCTCCACATTCCTATTTGTAAAGGATTGCACTAGTTACCCATGGACATAGTTATATCGACAACCATGTATATTTGTTTTTTTAGATTTTCTAGTTCTTGGAGTAAGTTAATGCGAGTGATATAACATTCTGTCATATAATGGTATCGTCCTAAAATTAATCAAAATGCACTCTAGCTCTTCATCACTCACTCAATACAAACAATTTGCATACATCCCTATTAGAGGTACTCCAAATAGCCGGCTAAAATGCTAGCGATTAACGCCAATATCATCAAGATTAATACCAGATAAGATACAATCCTTTCATATCAAAAACTATTAATTTTCATCAGAAAAAGATTAAGTTATATGATATTACAAGAATCTTGATCTCTTTTAATTTAGAAAGCTGAATCTTTTTACCATTGTAGTCAAAACACATTATTTTGATCATTTAGTTTCCTCTCCCAACAGTTGGTTTACCCAAAATCCAACAAATACGACCAGATGTTCCCAAACTTATATATTGTTGTTATGTGAAATATTCCACGGTCCACATCAGTTGACCGTGTAACTACTACATTGCAGTGTTTCAAGCAATTTGGGTAATTGCTGGTGTCTGCTTGTGTCTGTTATCATCGTCTAGAACAGATATGCTACATTGCATAGATGATCCGCGGTTGTGTTGACAGACTATCTGAAGCACTAGGCGTTGGCAGGAGCATTGGCACTAGTGAGGATACAGTGACTTAAACGGCCTTGTATCCCATAATGGGGGGTACGAATTAATTGAGTAGGTAGTCTAAACAGCCTTGTATCCCATAATGGTGGGTACAAATTAATTGAGTGGGTAGTCTACTGCATGATTTAGGCTGAAGAATTCCAAATCTATCAATAGTATCTTCACAATTTCGTGTTAACATCACAATATAAGAATTACAAAAAGAAATGAACATAAAAAAATTTCAAAGGGATCGCACCTGTCAATCTTTCTGCCACTCTGATGATCAAATTCATGCAAAGAGATGCTAGTTTGGGTTCTTTCAAAGAACTCAAAGCCAAGTTCCCTTGCA
Organism: Osmanthus fragrans; assembly: GCA_019395295.1. Lineage (NCBI taxonomy): Eukaryota > Viridiplantae > Streptophyta > Magnoliopsida > Lamiales > Oleaceae > Osmanthus > Osmanthus fragrans. The sequence goes on along the minus strand of CM033352.1, from coordinate 881,421 downwards.
GCTATGACAAAGGCAGCTTCATCTGGTGATTCAGCTTCATAGGAAATTTCACCAGATTCTTGATTGACATCGGGAATGGCTGTATGGCAGAGTGCTAGCACTCTAAAGAACTTTTGTATCACATCTGCATGAGGTTCATTAACCCAATGACCATTCATAATGCGCTCATCTTTGAAGTTAAAACCTCTGATTGATTTTCCCGAGTCTGTGTGGCCATCACTAGACCCTTGAACATAAGAGGAAGTGTTTCCAGAGTCAGGTACTGCCTTCCCTTTTCTCTTTGCTAGTGCCCTCTCTACTTCTGTCATTCCACGACCGTAAGCTATGCCGGCTATTGTACATTTAACAAACTCCATGGAATTGCATGTCAGAGTCCCCGTTTTATCAGAAAGGATTGTATCAACTTGACCAAGTTCCTCATTCAAATTGGAAGTCCTTGCGTGTGCTGGCTTATCTGTATCCTCATAATACATATCCTGGTCTTGATTAATAAAAATACTCTGTAAAACCTTTACAACTTCGATGGAAACATACAGTGATATTGGAATCAAAGATCCATACAACATAAGCCCAGTCAAGAAATGAAAAAATGCGGCAAGCACCGCTCTTTTTGGGTCATAAAACACAGTGGTCTTGTCTGGTTGAAGATACCACCTCTTAAACTTTCCACCAACAATATCGTTCTTAGTCTGAATTCCAAAAAAGAAAGATCCTATAAAAGATATTAAAATTAACGTACTAAAAAGGATGTATATTATTTTATCCATTTTTTTTTCTCTCGATCTTGCTCCTCTTGGAAGGAGGATCTGTAGCATTCTGCATAACTTTTTTGTGTCATGACCAGTAAAAACAACCACCCCATAGACATAATCAGTATTCCGCAGTTTAGAATCTCTTAGAAGGATCTGTTGCACCGATAGAGGATGCCGCTGACCATCATAGAGCAGAGTTCCAACGAATGTGTACAAATCTTCATTTGGGTCCTCACATTTGATAACTGCCTTAAATTGCTGAAAAGAACTGTCATCGTGCAGAGAAGCTGTAACATCTAAAGCATGCTTCACCTTCAGATTAGTCTCTCCATCGAGATTCATAGTTTCCACATAACAAATCCCATCCTCATAGCTTGATGAAAGCAGCAGCAGATCCGCAGGAAAATATTCATTCTTATATACCTTCACAAGATCCCCAACTCGTAATTTTTTCCATCTGGTTTCTTGAAAATTATGATTTCTATCATAAACTTCGATCTTCCTATTATTGGCTTCAATATCCTGAAAAGAATTTAATGAATCAACATACACAAAACTATGCCATATGAAAAAGAACAAACAAAATAAAAATTTGAACTCTAGCAAACAAAAGCGCGTATAATAGAATATTATGGCGCTGAGCTTTAGAGAACAGAACTCGACAAATTACTTGTGCTGCTAAAGTCTGTGCTAATCAATAAGTTTACAGAACGATAAAGGACGTGAACTATTTTTACTTTCATTAACAACATTATCTTTGTGCTAGGCACTAAAGAACTAATTATGTGGACCAAGTATAGATGGCTAAAAACAAGTCTCAAGCTTGAAGTGGTTGTTATCAGTCTTTCTATTCCAAGTATAAAGAAATAAAGAAGCCAAATTCTGTACTTCTATTAGATAGCTCATATTTCAACCAAACCACAAGTTCTTCAATTCTTTTACCTATTACAAGCTTATCTTCTTTGGAGTGTTTAAATTGTCGACAACCTTAGCAACTGACAGAAAATAAAGCAAAAAAATTATAAAATGGCAAAAGGGTCGATGAAAAAATGTGCATAACGTCAACACGCTACAGCAGAAAAAAGAAACCGCACGATAAGCTAAAGAGGTTGATTGTGACCACAGCCAGTGGTGAAAAATGGTTGAAAGGGAAACCTAAATACTGCCTTTCTTCATTGAACATAGTCTCATTTAAAAAATAAAAATGTTATTCAGCACATTGAACCGATTGTCCAATTTCACAGGCTATGCTTCCCCATTTAAGAATATATTTTGGAACACAAAAATTATTCACACTAATTTGACTGCTTACAAGTAGTTTAAAAATGTAGCACTATCGACCTAAATATGCACTCAAAAACTACTAAAGATTAAAGAATGTGAGAAGGTAGAAAATCGAAAGCAACAAGAAGAGAACCTCAGAAAAGCAATAAAAATAAAACCTGCTTTCTGCGCCTCCAGTCTTCGACCGCTTCCTTGGCCATTGTCACACCAATCACCACAATTAAAGGGAAGAGAATACTAGTAGCGGTGTATGGTGCCAGGGGACTAAACGAAACAAAAGCTACAACAAGAAAATATAAATTTGCCACCCTCCTAAACTGCTCAAACAATGACTTGGGAATAAAATTAAACGCGTTGTACTTGGTTGTAGAAACATAATTGCTCCTATACCTAAGTTGGAGCTGGTCTGGGTTATCAGGTTCGTTACAATACACAACCCTTGAAAAACCCTTTTGCCCAATTTGGCTATGTTCATCTCTAAATGGCGATCGCAAACACAAAAACGAGTAAAGTCTGCTCAAACGTATCCTGCTCTTACTACGATCGGCCATTTTCCCTAATTTATATCAGTTCTATTTCTACCCTTTCCCCATAACAACTTTATAAATTAAACCAAAATCCGGCCGAATTTATAAAAAGATACTTCTAAAAACAGATAAACTAAACCACATTAATCACAGTATAACAGACGACTGCTTCGCTATGAGCTTCAACAAAAAATTACAAGATGGTACGTCTGCAGAGGATCACATCAACAAAGGCTTCCATCCTTCATGTAAATGATGACAACGCAAATAAAACAAACAATTATCTAATCCAAAAAAAATAGTCCCAATTTAACAGGGTTGAACTGTCCAAAACCCTAGAAATTAAGTTTCCTTTCAAATGTTCTTTTCTTCAGTACCAAGGTCAATAGATTCTTCCTTCAAATGTGGGCTCACGGTGTTCACTACATACATAAAGGATAAACGTATGTAGATACATACAGCGGTGCGTGTGCGTGATTAGAGAGAGACACGCACAAAAAGTGTGGTAAGAGAGAGAAAAGCGGGACTTTGTAGTGGAAGTCGTTAGCTTAGTTAAGCTACTTATTTTTGCCCTATCAATAAGCAAAGAAGAGAAAGGGTGGTGCTAGAATCCGTCAATCACGAGTTAATCAAAATCACTGAATTTATCATTTATATCTTTATCTTCGAATGTTCATTGAAGTTTCAACGTCGAATTTAACTATTAAATCTATTAAAATATTTGATGTTATTTACTGGCATAATATGGATATCCATTACTCTATTCTGCACATGACAGACGAAATTTACAAATGTAATATTTAATTATTAAATTTATTAAAATATTGGATGTTATTCACTTACATAATATCCATTACTCTATTATGATGAAATTGGTGACATGGTAGACGAAATTTACAGGTGAAATTCAAAGCATACCAAATTGTCACACAAATAAGATGTCTTTAATTGCTCACCGTACTTTTGAAATACGTCTTTAATTACTCACTGTACTTTTAAAAACGTTTTTTATGTTTCAAATATTAAATACGTCTTTGATTACTCATTATACTTTTAAAATCTCAAATTTTAGCTACTAAACTTGTAAAACTAACTCTCAGTTGTCTTGAAAATTTAGAAATGCTATTCCAAGTATCATTTTCATACCCCAAAAAAAAAAAAGTTGCAACGTTTTACAAATGAATGTTTCTAGATATTTTGTAATATACTTGAGTTTTATTGCAATTCTTTCCGTATTTGATATATAATCTATATTGACAGTAAGAATCTATTGACAATTTTGATAACTAATTTTTAACAAAAATATGTATGGCATTCATCAAAAAAAAAATCTATAATCTACATTAACAGCAAAAAACTTTTCGTATTTGATTTATAATATATATTGACAGTAAGAATCTATTGACAATTTTGATAACTAATTTTTAACAAAAATATGTACGACATTCACAAAAAAAAAAAATCTGTAATCTACATTAACAGCAAAAAAAATATATACCAAAAACCATCAAATATTTATGCGCAGCCAAAAATATATGCCAAAAACCATCAAAAAACATCCAATAGAAATATTCATGTAGATTATGAAATTTTTTGGTGAATGTCATACATATTTTTGTTAAAAATAGTCATCAAAATTGTCAATATTTTCTTCTTAATTTAGATTATAGATCAAATATGGAAAGAATTGTAATAAAAGTATAAAACTCAAATATATTGCAAATGTCTTAAAATATTCCCTTGTAACATGTTACTAAATTATTTTGTTGTATGAAAATGATATCTGAAACATCATTCCTAAATTTCTAGGACAGGTCGACATCAATTTTATAAGCTTAGTGGCAAAAATTCGACCACTTTAAACTTTAAAGTATAATGAGCAATCAAAGACGTTTTTTAAAAATACAGTAAATAATCAAGTATGTTTTTTAAAGTATAGTGAGCAATCAAATGTGCCTTTTTTTACATTGCAATTTGGTATGCTGTGAGTTATGTCACCTATGTATTTCGTCTGATATGCCATCAATTTTGTTATAGTAATTAATATCATGTCGGTGAGTGAAGTCCAAAAGTGAGCAATCGAAGATAGACATAAATCCAATGATTATTGGGACAATTAACTCGTCAATCCACCATCAATTGTTTGTGTTTGAATTCGATCAATTCAAATTATTTTTAAATAATTAGACAATTATTATTAATGACACTCTTTGCATTTTTGAGACCCCATTGAGCCCACTTTTTCTTACCCTAGGTTTGGTAAAAGGTGATTTTTTTTTTTTTTTAAGAATGTGATTGAAAAATAGAGGGGGGAAAAAGGAAGAAGAAGTTGAATTTATATATATATATATATATATATATATATTATTGAAAGAATGTGATTGAAAAAAAATTTAGGATAATTAATAGTATTTAACTCGTGAGTGTTTCATGTAGAAGTGATTTTATAAAAGATTTTTTTTTTCTAGAAATGGCGTTAAAAAGTAAGAAAAATTTATTGAGAAAACATAAAAAAAATATATATATATATATATATTTTACTTTTTAAGAACCTGTAGTTTATAAAGTGTGTGGAGAAAAGTGAGTTTCAAAAATCAATTCAACACAAACAGTGAATTTTGCTTCGTGACTCAATCTAGTGCTCAAACTTTGAAGTGTCGGTATGCTCGTAAAGGATCACGTGATAATTTGACGAAGATTTAAAATATTGTTATTATTATGGATTATTGTACAATTATAAACAATAATCACAACCCAAACTTGTTATTATTAGAGAAAAGAACTGAAAATTAATAGTGCATTTTTTTCCTTCGAATATGGGCTGAAGGGAAGATATTTTTTGGTTATTAATCCGAGTTTGACATATGAATGATCAAGAAATTGATGGTGACATTGCAATCATAGAAACATTTATCGTCCAAATCAAGAGCAGCAAAAAAATGTGTGGACGAAGCATCATCTATGCATTTAACATTGATCATGTTAATGGTGTAGACTCTATGAGTCTGGCGTAACCAGAGAACACAATATCGTATGCAATTATAGAAGATAATTTTTTGTTATTAACTTGCGTATGACCTACGAATGATCGATAAATTGATGGTGACATTGCAATCTTATAGGCGTTTCGTGTCCAGATCAAGGACAGCAAAATCCTGTCAACGAGGCATCATTTGTGCATTTAACGCCGATCATGTTAATGGTGTAGACTCCTTGAGTCTGACTTTTTAGAAAGGACGATGTTGTATGTAGTTACAGAGAGTGTAGGACGTTGTCGACTGCGGCTGTGGGTTGGCAAAATTGGATCGCTTCGATGGGCCAGTGCATATTGACTGAAGCACTTAGTTCGTTTATGTAGTCTGCACCGAGTCGAAGGCCCACCATGCAAGGTCACCTAATTATGTAGTTAACATTAAAATGTAAAGTGTCTAGTTTATTTGCGTTTTTATACTTGACCGAACCCATATTCAATTACTAATCTAACAGTTAATTAACTGGTTAAACGTAAATAAAATCATAAGATAAATTAACTTAGAAAAAACTAAAATGTTCGAGGTTGTTGAACAATTTTTCAATACAATTTATGTGTCGAGCATATGTATAATTTATATTTTCTCCGTACGGGCATACATTGCAAGATGTCTCTCAAAACAAAGGAAAGTGAAAGAAAAGAAAAAAAAACACACTTGTTCGGTAGTCAAGTCATCGAAGAAGGATGTAAATAATGTGTCTGTCTGTTTTAAACGGTTTAATTTTACTAATAGGCATCGAACTCTGGATTAGTATTATCCTAGCCATTGAGCTTAAATTTGTTTCGTACTCATCATTTAAATTTACAAAACATTTAATTTAAACCATCGATCCAGTTTGACATCTACTCTTTAATAAAGTATTTGATGACGCATCACATGAACAAATAGAATTTTCAATTAAAAAATAGACGGTAATTGAATTAGTGGTCAAAATGAAATGTTTGTAATGTTCAATGATGAGTACAAAATAAATTAATGTTCAATAGCCAATGTGACTAAGTGATTGCGTTCAATGACAATCGGTAAAATTAACGCTTGCATAAGTTTTTCTTTCACTGCATTTGCTATTCCCTTTTTAACTTAATAAACAGTTGCTCGCCAATGAGTAGTGTTAGATCGCGTCGCTTGATATTCGGAGTTAGACCTAAGACGGACAGGTGAGACGCATCCTCATGCCCAAACTCAATGGGGACCGAAAGATCGAGTATTTCCTTTCTTTTTATTAATAAATTATTAAATATTAACCTCGTGCCCAACTTCAATGAGAACCCAATTTAAACTCATTAGTCATTACCCATCCATCATCCGCCTAATTCGATCGATCAAAATTTCTCAAATGGTCAAATCATTCCCATTAACCCCCTTTCAAGAAGATAAGAAAAATTCATGTCCAACAGGAGTGAGCAATGCCAATTATGAGTATTAGGAATTTAAAAAATTAAATTAAATTAAATACGTACTACGATTTGAACGTTCAATTTTTAAAAGTTCGTCTCAAACTCTTTTTATTTTAAATCAAACTCTTGTTGTTATGAAAAATGTATAATTATTATATAATATTTTAAATTTTTAATACAAGTTATGAGTCAACCCGAGAAAAATGTATAATTATTAAATAATGGTTATAATTTTAAAACGGGTTATGAGTCAACACGATAAAATTATTCGTCAACACGATAAAATTATTCCCCTCAATATAAACAAGAAAATTGATAAAAAGAAAGTCTATAAGAAAACATAAACCCAGCTACAAAAAATGGTAGCAATCAGGATCTTAGTCCATAAAATGTAACCAAATATTTATCCTCGCAGCCAGATAGAATTCTTCATAATTTATTATACAATCAAGCTATTTGTACATTATTTTTGACATTCTTGTTGATAGATGGATAATGTGACAAGATTGTGATAGTTGAATTAATTGTGTAAGATGTGAAAGATGATGTGAAATTGTGCAAAGTGTTAATTCGGTAAGTCAGGGTGTAAGCTGTGATATACATATGACAAGATTGTTTATTATAGGGTAAATAGCACAAATCATTCATATCGTTTGCACTTATTGTGCAAATCATCCCTATCGTTTTAAATTTGACATTTACAACCCTATTTCAACCTTTCTTTACAGAGTTGGTCGTTTCTGTCTATTCCTGATCATATCAAAATAGTATTTTTGTCAAACTACTATTCATTTTTTTTAGTTTTAATGACTCAATTAAAAAATTTAATTGAAAGTTTAGTTACTGTAAATAAAATGTACACTAGTAATATTATAATTAACTACATTAAAATTATAATCATTAATTTTTATGGGAACCATATATTAGATAGTAATTGACAAAAACCTTTTTAAGATAGTTCTAACTGACTGATATGCTGAATTTAATTAAAATTAAAAAGAATGACTAACAAAATTTAGTGCATACTTCTCTTCTACTGTTAATTACTTAACTCGTTAAACATATTTGATAAAATGAATTAAACAAAATTAGATGGATATTACTTAACTGGTGGAATAGAATGGAGTGCAAACAAGAAATGAACTACGATTCTTCTTCCCAGCTTGCAGGAAAAAAAGATCAGATTAATATTTAATTCACTATTTTTTGTGTTGGATTGTTTGTCAGACTTTATATTTACATAGGAAAAATAGTGATTTGACAAAAATATCATTTTGATATGATCATGAATAGATAGAAAGAACTAACTCTGCAAAGAAATGTTGAAATAGAATTGTAAATGTCAAATTTAAAATGATATAAATGATTTGCACAATGAGTGCAAATAATAGGAATAATTTGTACTGATAAGTGCGCTTTTGCACACTTATTAGACACTTTTTGGGATTTAACTGTGATAAATTTGAGTATATTTCTATCCATAATTGTGTACTTTTTGTATTTATAGGTCAAAACCCTGAATTGGAATGAAACGGAGGCAAAACGAGTGAAAAAGGACTTCAATTGCACAAAAATGTGAAGTTGGGGACTAACTTGCACTTGACCAAAAGATGGAGAGCTTTGACTGCAATTTGGTAGGGGCTTAATTGAAAGAAAGTTCAAAGTATGAGGACCAAATTGTACTAATTCAAAGATGAGCGATGAAAACGCGCAAGGACGGAACGTTCAAGGACCTGAGCTGCAAATATGAAAAAGTCCATGCGACCGCATGGATTATAACCATGCGACCGCATGGACGTGAAATGAATATTTTGTTTATTCCATGCGACCGCATGGAATTATACCATGCGGCCGCATAGAGATAAAATACTAAGGCGGTCTATTTTTCTTTCCACGCGTTTTTAGTCAACTTTGGCAATACTTTGGACTTGTTTAATGGAGATATTTTGGGATATTTTGGGTTGTCTCACATAGCATTATATATCCCATATCTCTCCCATTTTCATTGTATTAGGAGTTAGACATTAGTTAGTTTTAGCTTAGGTTTATAGTTTTCTCTAGATTTTCTTCTAGTTTTCTTGCTTTCTTTTCCTTTTCTTCTTTTAATTAGTTGCTTCTTTGAGTTATTAACTCATTTTGAGAAGAATCATCAAGGGAGCAATGAGATAACATCAAAGGAATTGGTGGAAAACTTGGAGGAATTCAAAGACTACAAGGGTTGTATCTATTTCTTGTTTTCCTTCCATTTAATTTCCATTTTTGACATGTATTGTATAAGAATCTCTTTGTTTATCATCTTTATAAAATGAGTTAAATACATTTGTGTTGGAATTTATGTTTAATCTTAACTTTAATTTCATTAATATCGATATATATTGTTAGAAATGCATTTGTTATCAAAAAATAATGGTGTATTGATTATTAGTTTAAAATTGCTTCATTTATTTGATCAATAGATGTTGTGGTTAGGTATTTGGTGTAATTATTGAAAAATAGTTGTACTGATTAGGCCGAAATAATTGATACCATAGGTTTGTATGGTTCCGACTATACGCGTTTAGATGATCTAGAAATAGACATCTACCCTATGTGACCCGTTGAGTATTTTCACAGCAAGTTAATGCGATTGGTTAATTTTGTATCGACATAGAAATATGTGGTATAATTTAATCAATTAGGGTTAATATCGCTCGAAAGAGGATATTAATTTAAAATTGGAGAATCGGGTCTAACTATGTATTTTGGTAATTTGCATGCACGTTATTGAATTGGTGTTAATGAAATAAAGGTTAAGTGAAATCATAAATTCCAACCACTTTCAAATCAAAGATTCAACTATCTTTTTAGTTTGTTAGTTTAGTTTATTAGTTATTAGTTTATATTTTAATTTCAATATTAATTGTGTTTGTGCGTCTGTCGTTGTTAGAATCAAAATCGATTAGAGTACGTAATTTCAAAGTAACATTCCTCGTGGGATCGATATTCGGACTCAAAAAGTCCACTATATTACTTGTTCACGATTCGTGCGCTTGCGGTACACTTTTCAGCGAACATGTACTAACTATCATTTATTATACTTAATGCAATTAATAAATATAGCGCGACAGATTTTTTTTTTTTTTTTTAAGTTTAACAAGCCGATTCATGATTAGAACTTGGAAGATAAAAAGATGAGCATGACATGTGGGACAATACCGAAATTATCGAATCACGTTGATGGTTGACTAATCATAACTCCGTGATTTGTCCCAAAATTCGATTTAGTGATCCTTTCTCTACCATTCTTCAAATATTTTTTTTTTTTCTAAAATTTATTTTCAACTATACATTTTTATAATAAAATATTTTACACATAAATTTAAAATTATTTTCTATTTTTAAATCACGCATCCTTTTTATCATTATTAAAAAAATTCCCCATTTCTAAAAAACTCTTTTTAATGAGTATCAAATAAAGACATTGTCATCATTGTCCAACTACGACGTCAAAACATCCACAAGATGTGTCAACTCGAGCTCAAAAATTCATCCTTATTTGTCTAGTACTATTTATAAATTCTTTATAATCTATCAAATCATTTCTTATTCGACTCAAAATGTGCCCAATACAGTACATTTTTAAAAAACTTTACTTTCCACATATCCTATAAATTCACACATGATTTTTGTAGTTTATCAATTCTTGTTGAATGGATAAGGATCGACATTAACTCGAAGGAAAAGAATCATCTCTCTTTATCGCGCTTCTTGAATTGACAATCTAATAGTCAATGATTTTTTATAACGCTTTTGATTAAGTATGTTGGGAGAAGTTATTGATTCAACAGCCTTACTTATAACAATGTCAAACAAGCCATTTGTCTTGACTTGATTTAACAAATGCTCGTTAAGAGTACTTAAGTGTATCTTTGAAGTATTATTCACTTATTCATAACTCGTTTATGTTTTTTATTTTATTTTTTAATGACGATCACAAAATCTTAAGGCCATGTTTGATAGCCGTAGTTTTTCGTGGAAGGTGAAAAACGTTTTCCTACTTTTTACTATTCATTTGTTTGATTGCATTAATTTTCCAGGGAAAACGTTTTCCAAGGTACAAGCGATTGATGCACAAAAGCCAGAAAACGTTTTTTCACCATAGTGGTGGGAAAACGTTTTCCAACTTTTTGACAATTTATTATTATTATTTTTTTTAACAATTGAAACACATTCCAAAGTCAATGGTAAAAAAATTTATCCATTTAATTGACAATTTACATAAAAAACAAAGTTAAACGAAAAATTTGCCAGGTGAAAAATTATACCAATCAAACACCATTAATTACAATTCCCTGTAAAACGTTTTCTAGGCAATTCAATTTCTTGCCATTCATTTTCTTTTCACCCGTTTTCCATCCTTGCAATCAAACAGACCCTAAGAGTATTTTATTTATCAATTTATATAGTAATTACTAAAGAGTATTTTATTAATCAATTTATATTTGCCCATATGATTTAACGGCGAAGATTCCACCGCAATAACCGCAGGGGACAACTGTTGGGTAAGACCTATTCCCAATTATTTGCGAACTAGTCGAACCAGAGGTTTTATGAAAAAAACACCTGCAGACGACGACGTTTCCGCCCGCGCTTAGTTTCTATCTTTCTCCTTTAGCTCGAAGTTCCATGGTCTACAAACCCCGGGTCCGTACAAGTTCTATTAAACTTAGAACTGGTCACGAAGATTCGACACCTTGGTGGAATATTTAATTGCATTTTTTATGTAATTTTTGCTGTCATTTTTTTGGTTAATTATTGTCTTGAGTTTGATTGGATTATAAAGATTGAATTTTTATGCGATGTGTGGAGAAGATGCATTACTTGTTTTACTTTTATAACGTATATGTTTAATTTATCAGTTACTTGATAAGATATTATGCTAATTTCGAGTTGCTCATTACACCCTCTATTTGCGCTCAATTGATATTGGAGCTTGCCTTGTATGAACTTAGCTCGAATTGCAAGAGCATATTTTGATATTTGTAGAGAGAAATCAGCTGAATCTTCTCATTTTTCTCAATGCCTTACTGGAAAAGAGATAACGAGATATAGTATCACAATCTCGTGCTCCCTTCTTTTTCAGTGATTAATGTTTTGCATTTATTTTATCAAAGAGAAGGGAAACTGGAATTAATGTACAAGTTGAAATTATAATGGCCTCAAATGTAAACTAGAGGAATTCCAACACACTCCTAAACACACATATGCTTTTATTTGCCATTCCAACTTTAAAGTGGTATCTCGATTAATGACTGTCATCTCTATTTGTCTAGATATCAGTAAGTCAGATTTACATACACAGTCATTTTTGTTTCTTTGCAGTTTTTTGAATTTCTGGAAATCATTTGATCAGAAGGTTTATGTGGAGATACGGAGCATGTCTGTAATTAGTTCACATATCAATTCATAATCCTGGCTGAATAATCACTTGGGTGATTATTGAGATAAAGTGCAGCTCCTTTTTGAACCAAGTCTTATCTCGGTGGTCAAGTGAAGTTATGTTTGAAAATGCACAAAAATTATTGACTGGGTGTTACCTGCATCTGTCTATACTTTTGGAGAGTCCTTCTTTTGGAGATTGGTTTGAGTTGGAATAGTTAACTCTGGTAAAATTTTTGAGTTGGAAGTATCATGCTGTGAAGGTGTTGCAGCTGTATAAATTGGGTAGACAGAAGGAAAATGCTAATTTATTCAAAGAAACTTAATATTTTTTGAGTTCCACCTCTTTCTTGCTATATTTAGTTGAAGTTTACTGGAATGTTAATGTGTAAAGGGGGTGTTAATTGTTGATGTAAGGAGAAATTATGGAACATGTGTCAGGAAAAAAGTTTCCTCTTGATGCTAAAGAGTATGAGTTATATGAGGAAGTTGGAGAAGGCGTCAGCGCAACCGTGTACAGAGCTCTCTGCATTCCTCTTAATGAGATAGTTGCAATCAAAGTTCTTGATCTCGAGAAGTGTAATAGTGACCTGGTATGTAAACTTTTTAATTAGCTTGAACAACAATAATCATGGATATGGGTGGATATGGTTCTATTTGGTTCTGATTCCAAGAGAATCAAACCGAACCGAACCATGAATCATGAACCAATGATTTTTCTGATAATGGAACCAAATGATTTTTTTTAAAGATATGAAACAGTTTGGTTCTAGTTTCATTTCTTAAATTTTCATATTTGCACCATATAAGTTAGTGATATATACTTAAATAAAAAATCGATTAATAGACTGTATTCAATTAATGGACTATTTTCAATGAATATAAAATTAGGGTCTCCACTAATTAATATATACATAAAATTAAATATTAAGTTTGGTTCTGGTTTTGGTTCTTGAACTAGAATCGAACCAGAACCAAAACCAAATGGTTCTCTGCTCAAAGAATCAAAATTATTAATTTTTTTGATAGAATCAAACCGCTTGGTTTGGTTTGGTCTGGACATTTTGTCCACCCCTAATCATGGATTTACTTGGCTTTATTCTATATTTGCATTTTGCATATTTTTCCAAGGGACTGGATTTGATTCAAACTTTGTTTTTACCACATAGCTAGATAGTGCAGCAATCATACTTATGCTTTAAACTATGATAATTTGGTTGAATAATTATGCTTGTCAGTCGGGTTCAAAACAGATGCTCTCTCTCCACCTTCAGGAGTGTCATATCTGACTTTTATAGTAATATATTAAAGATAAATTTAATATTAGCTCACATGATTAATGTATCAAGGCTCGAAGAACCATGGCTGTATTAGAAAAAGCACTGACTGCATAATTTTCGATTTTTGAAAATCAGATAAAATTACTAGAAAAAATTTGTGCAAGTACCAAAAAAAGGATTTCATACATGTCGCACATTGATGGTAAGGGAATTTGTGTTTCTTATCAGTTCTGAATATGGCTAAGGCATAAAGATCTCTAAGGGTTAATGTTTCTTGTCTTATAACAAACAATCTTACCACACGTTTAAACTTTTTGTCATAACAAATATTGTTCCCCTTTCTGTTTTCTAACTTTTACTTCTTGGGTGTGATATGACTAGGATGATATCCGCCGAGAGGTACAGACAATGATTTTGATTGACCATCCAAATTTAGTGCGTGCTCACTGTTCCTTCACTACTGGCCATAACCTTTGGGTTGTAATGCCATACATGGCTGGGGGATCTTGCCTTCATATTATGAAATCGTCTTTTTCGGAAGGTTTTGAGGAGCCTGTTATTGCTACATTATTACACGAGGTCCTCAAAGCTCTTGTGTATCTTCATTTCCATGGACACATTCATAGAGATGTGAAGGTATGGGTGTCTCACATGGCCATTTTTGCTTGAAGGAAAGGCTATTTTGTAATTCTGTCTTTCTATGTATTTTTACCCACCATCTCCATTCGAAAGCATGTGTACATCTACTTGGATTTGGCTTGTGGATGGTTATCTATAAGATCTCTAATTATTTTAGTTTCATTCGGTAGAAAATAAACTTACTTACGTTGCCAAATGTACTCTACTCTCGTAGTCAATTGAAACCTGTCTCTTGTGCTTTTACTTTTTCTCTAAATGGGTAAGAAGGTACATCCATAATGGTAGAAGTTCTATCCTCCCTGTCAGCATTTTTTTTTCTCTTCTTCCTAATTTGGTTCTGGGAACATACTAATTTACATAATTTTGCAGGCTGGCAATATACTGATTGATTCTGATGGTGCCATTAAATTAGCTGACTTTGGAGTATCTGCATGCATGTTTGACACTGGTGATCGCCAGCGTACTAGAAATACATTTGTTGGAACTCCATGCTGGTAGGTGTTCCCTGTTGCATTTTTTTTTTTTTTAAACTCGTATTATTTTGGAAAACAGTTATTATTAGCTTGGATATTTTTCTTAAATTTATATCAGGATGGCTCCTGAAGTTATGCAGCAATTGCATGGATATGATTTTAAGTGAGTATTTCCTCTGACAATTTTAATCTATTTCTTTAATGTAATTCACTTTCTAAGTTCTTGTGCAATATTATTTGTATAAACAGAGCAGATATCTGGTCATTTGGAATAACAGCTCTTGAACTTGCTCATGGTCATGCACCATTCTCTAAGTATCCACCTATGAAGGTTGGTAGTCTCATTTACCCTAACCACCCATTTGCATTGTGTGTACATTATTTTATCGATCATTCTACACTTCCTTTAAGTGCAGGTTCTTCTGATGACACTGCAGAATGCACCACCAGGGCTAGACTATGAGAGGGACAAACGTTTTTCCAAGGTTTTTCTTGTTTTATGAGACTTTTTTTTTTTTTTTTTTTGAAACTGGTATCTTACAAGACTTGATGAGTTTAATTTTGTATCTTTTTTCTTGATATTGCAAACCATTTTCAGTCGTTCAAAGAACTGGTTGCTGCTTGCTTGGTGAAAGATCCAAAAAAGCGTCCCACCTCGGAAAAGCTTTTAAAGCACCATTTCTTCAAACATGCACGCTCCACTGATTATTTAGCCCGTACTATCCTTGATGGCTTGCCCCCTCTAGGTGAACGGTTTAGGATACTCAAGGTATTATGCTCATCTCATGCATTTTAATGTAGTTCTTTCTGTGGAGACAAAAGTTTGTTGATTTCTCTTTTTCTGCAAAATCAAATGTTATTTCAGGCAAAAGAAGCAGATCTTCTTGTTCAAAATAAGGCATTGTACGAGGACAAGGATCAGTTATCACAGGTGATAAATCAACTATGCCATACATTACAATTTTTTTGGGAACAAAGCCAATTTGCTTAACACGAATTTGCATTCCTAACTGTGTCTTTCTTCACGGTGGTCACAGATCCCTCCATTGTAATATCTTAATTTGAGAATTAGAGCTTGCAACTGTAATCCTATCTGGGCATATAGAATGCTAATATATTATAAGATGAGAAATGCTTTTAAGTGCTGGAATATTTTCTCATGACAAAGGCTGAGAAACAATCGGGAGCATAATTTAATTTCATGCCAATTCACACTGTGTTGTCTGTGGCTCATGCTCGTCGGAGTCTATGTTTGACTCGGATTGTAAAATATATGCATATATTGCAAAATACCTGGATCCTACCAAGGAAAAAAGATGCCGTACAACAGTAAAGAGGAAAGCATGCAGCCACCAAATTATTGTCATCTACAGCTGCGTAGAATGCTGGAAGTTTATTATGGATCAGAGTGACTTTCCAGCTAATAAAAAGAAGTCATGGGGCTGTTCATCCCCCGATACATATGAACTACACGTTTTAACTTGTCAATATTTCTGTGCTTCTCAAATAAGACATTGGATGATGTCATGACACGGCACTTTGCATCTAGCTGTTTCCTTTTGCAGATATAAACTGTATTTTGGTATATTTAACTTTGGGAATCAGGTAATTATTTCATGCACAAGACACATATTTGCGACATTCATGGTTGGGTGACTCAGATGTAACATTCAACTGGATATGCAACTTGAAGAAATTAAATGTCAAAAGAACATCAGTGAAGCTGTTAGCCAAAAATGGCCTATAATTGGGAAATAGGTTCTAGGAAAATTAGAATAATACAGGATGAATACGAGGGAGTGACATCAATAAAGAATGGGCACTCTTTTTCTATGTCATATGCCAATTTACGTTGTATATTAATCATTGCTTTGTGTGTGAGTGTATAATGGTTTCTGCTTCCGTAGATGAGCTAGATTCTCCTGTTGATGCATGTAATTTAATATTTATTATTAATTGAACAAAATTGGACTAGATGCAATAAATGTATGCATAGAGTTTGTAATTTGTTTTACAATATTATCAATCTTGTATGTTCTAGATCTTAGTTAAACCTTGTCCTGAGCTGATCTTAATGTGCAGCAAGAGTACATCCGAGGAATCAGTGCCTGGAATTTCAATCTGGAGGATCTGAAGAATCAAGCTGCCCTTGTATGCTATTAGTCCACTGATCAGTTGGTAATATGGATTGGATCATTTGAATGCCGCTTTAGTAAGTTAAGCATTTTCCACTTTGTTGCCTGCAGATTCAGGATGACGCTATTTCAAATTCAAAAGATTCAAGTTTGAGTGCGAAGCACAGGGATGGGCAATATGATGCTGGTACTCCTCCAGAAGGGGTGTCCCCTGATCGGAGCAATCATTCAAATGCTGCCCAGAAGCTGGAGGTATGGTTGTTATTAAGGTTATAGTCCCAGTTTCCTTATTGTTATTCAATACTTTCCTTCAGGCTCTCCCCTTCTCTCTTTTGCTCTGTTTTCTGGTTCCCCCCAAATCCTGTGTAGTTATCTGATATGTGCAGTTTAATCTTTATTTTTCTCAGGATGGACACAATGGCATTCATGATCTGGAGAATTCACTTACTGCATTTCCTATGAAACCTCTTCAGGCGCTCAAGTATGGTGCCTCTGGTTTGCAAAGATAAAAACTTCGGTTTTATCATTCTTGAATTGAATATCATATATTTATGGAACCATCTATTGCAATCTATATCGAAATCCATGTCTCCATCTGCTTGCTTTTACCAGTCAGCAATTTTCATGAATGTGTTATGTATGTGCTATATTACTCAGACTCTTCTATTAAGGCAAAAATACACCTTTTTGATCCATGATCCTGCGTGATTTACAAATGAATTAAAAGTCCAAGAAGAATGAGAATACCTGTGTTGAACAAAGGATTTTATCCAACACTTCCCACAAAGTCTAAGTAACATTGTGTATCTGCACAGACCAAGTAGGGAGGGTTCTGCACATGTGTGGATATGGAGCTCACAATTTGTATGAGTGTAAAAGGAAATCTGGCCAACTTATGATCCGTCAAAAACACATTTTATCAATCCATCTTTGATTTGCCTGAACTTCCTCTATTTGCTACATAACAAATTCTTAGTTCCCTGGTGTAGGAGTGCATTCCAGGTCCTATTGAACATGTCATCTATCAACATAACACACACACGTATCTTGTATGCTTATATTAAAAGAATAAAGTAAGGGTTATTAATTTACATATTATATGGCCTTTTCTGCTTGAACACAAGCATGTCTTGCATAAGGGCTTTGCACATCTATTTATAGATTTCTTCTTCTATATCCTCAATACATGCTCATAACTCAATCAACTAAGTTGATGAACTCTTTACAAATAATCTGTGTGTTACCAACATTTTAGTAGCTTGTTACTTAGAAAATTATTTATTTGATACATCTTCGAGTGGAAAATTAATGCGAAATCTTTTATTAAATGCAGAGATTGTTTTGATGTATTTGAGGATGACGTGGATGCTGGTTGTCCAAATTGGAAAAATTCTGTTCGCCCAGACACTGAACAGCAGAGTCAACTACAAGCATCAGCAAAAACTGAGCATCAAGAAACAGGAAGAGGTGATGGTCAAAGTGGCTCCTTCCCTCCACTTGCTATTTCAGGACATAATTTTTTTTCAAGCGGTTCACTGTTACAGGATAATGTTCAATCTCCTAAAAAAACTGTAGGTGATGGAGACAGGTATGTTCGTCTTAATGGTCCATTGTATGAGTTCTATTTTACAACTCCTGAACTGTGTGTATATTTTTGATAAATAATTGCATGGTTTCAATTCTAAGAAGTAAATTACATGGTCTCTAGTGTTGGATATATGTGTGTGATGAATTATTTTTATGCTTTCAATTTTTAAAGTAAAATGCATTCTTTTCCTCTTGCAAAATTTGAACTTTCCTCTGAGGCCTTCTGCACACCGTATTTGCTGCTTCCCCTTTGTCAAGTTTTGGATTGACTCTTTCATCTCTATGAAAATTAACTTCTTTCGTAGTAAGTTTTGTGTATGGAAATGAATCAAATGCTTCCGCTGACATTTTTACGGATTTGAGCCGCACCCAAGATTTAAACAAAAAACACAATTGTCACTGTCAATGTCTATTTAAGTCTTTGAATCTCTTAACCTGAATTTGACCTATGAATGTAGTACTAGGAAGGGACAAACAAATTTCTTAGGTTTTGAAATTCTAATATGGCTAGCTGTCCGTTACAAGATCTTAGAATACTGAAGTTTACATTGCCCAGAAAGAGTAAGAATAAAAGTGAAGCCCCATTTTTTGTGGGTTTTGTATATGGTGTCCCCATGAGCTGGATATTTTTAGCCTTATGGTTTTAAGAAAATTGGAAGCCAATTGGATGGTGTCTACCTACTTTATTAGAACTTTTTTTGATATTTGGGTATTGCATTTTATTACACAATATGAATTTGACCTATGCATATAATACTAGGAGGGATTAAACAAGTTTCTTAGGTTTTGAAATGTTGAGATGGCTTGCTATCTGTTACAAGATCTTAGAATAGTGAAGGTCACATACCCCCACGGAGTAAGAATAAAAATGATGCCCCTTTTTTGTGGGATTTGGATTCGGTGTGCCAATGTGCTGGATCCTTTTAACCTTTTGGTTTAAGAAAATTGGAAGCCAATTAGAACCCATAATCATTGCCCATTCTTACTCCAATTCAGTAGTGTGACCAAATGAATCATTTGAATAGATACATCCTATGAATTTTTTTCTTGCTTCTAGATTGCACGCACTTGCTGAATACCAGCTCCCCCCTTCCCCTCAGTGTGTGTACTTGACACATTGATGGTAGAGGAATTGACATCTATCGCTAAAACAGAGAAAATATTGGGTGTTGGCTCCTTGGTCCACGTTATAGCAGGTGGGCATCAAGTCCAATGACTACGGTGATTTTGATGCAAGAATAAAATGTGTCTCACAATATCCTCATGTGTGGTGTTTATGAGTATGATGAGGGGTGATTTTGGCCATTTCCAATAAGATATTGCCGAATACTATTATTTTGTATTTTGTAATATATTTCCCAAGTTTTGGCTGCTTCTTCCATGATTTTGTGAAAAGCTTTGTTAGAAATGTAATGATATAATTTTGATTAATATGAAGGGAACATTTGCGACCAAGATATCCCAGTGAGCGGAGTTACAGCGGTCCAGTACAGTATCATCAAAAGAAAGATTTCAGTACTTCTACAGCTGGTAATGCTTTTATAGACTATAAATTCCATATTGTTTACCCATCTTGATGGATCTGAACTCCTTTTTTGTTTTTATTGTAACTATACTATATTTATTTCCTTTGCTCACTGAATGTTTTGTCTTCATTTTAGGGGAAGAAGTATCTGAAGGTGCTGTAGTCCAACGTAGGGGACGTTTTAAAGTCACTTCAACAGATCTGAGCCCCAAGGTATGATTTTAGTCTTATCTTATTTAGACTTGTTAATTAGGTGATTCAAAATTGTCTGCGTTCATGGATTCCTGTTCTTTCACTTCTAGTTTATTTCCTTTCTTCTCGTCTCTTTTTTTTTTCAGAACACTATTTCATTGTATTTCTTGGTGCATATTGTTCATTAAATATAATCTAATCAAATGGTCTTTGAATAATTTGAGTCCTCGAATAATCTCTTGCTTCAAGGTTTACTAATTTCATTAAATAGTGTTACATCAGTAACACTATTTCGTTGTATTTCCTGGTGCTTTGTTCATTAAATATAATCAAACGGTCTTCGAATTATTTGAGTCCTCAAATAATCTCTTGTTTCAAGGTTTACTAATTTCATTAAATAGTGTTACGCCAGTAACACTATTTCATTGTATTTCTTGGTGCATATTGTTCATTAAATATAATCAAATGGTCTTTGAATAATTTGAGTCCTTCAAGGTTTACTAACTAAAGAATCGAGATGAGTAGAATTTTCATTTTTGATCCTGAAATACTTTTCCTCCTCTAGACATTTCACCCTTGCCTTGCTCGTCTTCAATAAAATTAAGTGTGAAACTTAGCTTTCTATTTTTTAGGCAATGGCTTTATAACCATTGCCTTTTCTTTCTCGTATTCAGGGTTCTACGAACTGTTTCTTTTATCCAAATACTGGAGGTTCCACAAGCCCGATGAACCCAAGCCTTGCGGCTGCTTCAGTTCTTCCATCATTGCAATGTATCCTGCAGCAGAACACTATGCAAAGAGTAAGTGTCACTCATCTCGACCAGACCTGCCCTACTATCATGATTCTAATTTGTTCTCTATTCTTACCAGGAAGAGATAATTAAATTGATCAAGTTTGTGGAGCAAACCTCTGGTACTGTTGCATATGCTTTATCTGAGACAAATATTTTCGTCATTCGTGCTACTTTTTCCGGGGGATATGAATGGAAGATTTGCTAATCTATACAGAGTAAAAGTTTCTTGCTTATTCATCTATCTGGGGAATGTACGCGTTGATAATAGCGAATTTGCTGATGTACAGAATGTACAACTCACATTTTCCTATACAATCAATGAGCAAATTAGCAAAGCATATTTCCTTTTTCATTAGCAGATCTTCCATTCCTCTTCACACGTTTCTCTATTTTCATCGTGACATGTTTTCTTTTTTCTATTCATTTTGTGTGTGTGGGAGGTGGTGATCAATATTTTACCCATATGTATCTCATCATGGACGGTTTTTGCTTGGTGCAGGCAATCCTAATGGGTTATCTGAGGCAGGAATAAATGACGCTGCGAAGGTATGGTTTTTTTTTTTTTTTCTTTTAACTAACTGATTTAACTTATTCAAGTTGTACTATCCTGACAAAAACTTCTTGTTACAATTACCTCTTTCTTTTATAAATTAAGCTTCCGTTTGGCAGAATTTATAAATTATTTATAAATGCTCTAACTTCATTTTCAAACACATATTTCAATGGACCCACAAGAACTATCAACTTATCCACCACTCATTTCTATCCATTTATAAATTAAACCATTTATAAAGCTTTGTACTGTGCTGTCCTGTTTCAGAATTAAATTTAAAAGCTTCTCTATAACATAAGGTTTCTTCTTGTAACATTTTTTTTACAGATTCCAGCTACTGCTAAGGAGAGAGAGTTACAGGCTCAGGTGATTCAATTGCAACAAAGGTATGAAGCTATAGTCTCAACCCACCCCATAATATGTAACATTGTTGTTTCTATTTTCTGGGCAACTAATCCTAGCTTTCCAAATCTCAGCATCGGAAGTCTAGTCGAAGAATTGCAGAGACAGAAGATAAAAAATACCGAGGTATGTGTGTGCTATCATTTTATTCGTTTTCAAGCTTCATTTGTCACAAACTGTTCATGTTCAATAACCTATATTACGATGTTCTTGAAAATATATGTGCAATGCCATACAGTAACAAGATTTTAGCTTTTATTTTTCTTAAATACGATTTCAGATTATTGTTCAATTGTCATGTTCTGTGGTGCGAACGTGATGTAATTACATGTATTACGTAATATGAAACGGTCATCTTCTATGGTTTTCAGTTGGAAAAGAAACTGGAATCGCTGCTCAAGAAGGACGAAAATACATGATAGCTATTGAAGCTTTAACGCAAGAAAGTGGACTGCGCGACAATATATACCAGCTATCGAGGTATTTCTCCTACCTCTATCTCCCACAAGGGAAAAGAGCTTCCTTAACATTATTTGTCCTAGACATAGGAGAGGTGTGGGTTGAGAATTTTGTGCAGCAGATGTGATTTTAAAGCCAATTTTCTGAGTTGCCGCTCTTCATTGAAATCTGATAAAACAATTTGTAATTATTGTACAATTATAAGGTGGCCCTGCCTTTTTATGGCACCTTTGTTAAGGTGGTCGACTCATAGCTTTAAGCATAAATATTAAAATTTTATTTATTGTAAGGTGACGCTGCCTTTTTTATTGTATATCTGGTCAGGTGGACTCGTAACCACGGGATAGTTATGAGGAAACATCAATTACACATTGAACAAATAAAAATCGAAATTGATGATATGATCTTGCATGCACTTGAATTGACTACCCGTTCTTTACCGTTGTTAAGTTTACACGTAATAAAAAAAAGTTACTTATGTCCTTGTTTGGTAATTAATTTTTCTCATATTCATTGTCAATTACACATTCTCACGATAAAACATTCTTTACGGAAACTCAAATTTTTTTTTTTTGCTTTTTTAATTACACATTTAAAATTTTTCTATTTAAAAATTCATTATTCCCAAAAAAAATGGCTATTAAACGGGGCTATATAAGATAATGCTTTATATGTCAATATGTAATTGTCGAATAGTTTGCATTCTTTTAAGTATAAGGCCACGATGTGGGTACACGAAACCACCTTTCTGAAAGTGAAGGGCCACTGCAATTGAATAAAAAAGTTAAAAAGTTTATGCATAATAATTATAAACATTGTGAACCACTCCAATAAGGATTTTGCTGATGGTACATTTGGGATGATATCTCGGATGACAGGGGGGGGGGGGGGGGTCGCATTCAATAAAAAAAAATGATGGGTCTCTCTCTTGTGAGGACTGTTATTCCGAATGTACGTATAGCATATTCCCTTCAATAAATGCGAAATAAACGAGTAAGGGTTTTTCCTGGCCCCACATAAGCGGGAATGGGGATAGGGATGGAACGGAGTGTTTGAGATTCTGAGCCTGTACCCATTCCATTTTTAGAATTGGATAAAATCATTTTCTTTTCCTATAAAAAATGAACTGTTTGATTTGAATTTAAGACGTATAGGTATTAACTTGTAGAATTGTGTGTGTGATTTAAGTTTTGGCAAGTGATTCTTGTGAAAAAGTAAATGAACCGTGTTGATTTTTCTGCACCTTGAGGTAGGTTAGATGGAGACTTTCGAAATTAATGTAAGTTAATAGGAGATTACCATCGATAATTTCTTTAACACTTCAAGCTACAAATATTTGAGGTGAATTTATAATCAACGTGGATTTTTTTTTTCAACATAAAATCAACTAACATTGCCTTTTTAATAAATGCATAGAACAAATTCTAGTTAGTTATTAGCGTAACAGAAAAAGAAAGAAAGGAAAGTAGAGAGAAGTATATTAATATAAAATCAGTCATGTTATTCTTACAGAAGATGTTGACAGAATATTCACAATGAGAAATCTCGTTTTTTTTTTTTTAATTTTTTTACTCACACGGGACTGGATGTCAAACTCTTCTGTACAATGAGCTTTATTCATATAAAATAGGGGTTTTACCGTACAACGTGGTTCCCGTGGTCGCGCAAAATCTCTTATTATCCGGACTGAACAAGATTGATGGACGGTCCGCAATTGCCAGATCAAGAAATTTGGTAGGTTATACGGTGGGTGATAAGAGTAGAAATCACCGGTTCTGACTTTAGCGATGGGTCTCCATCTACCACCAGCCACCCTAGTGAGCCAGATCACCTGTCATTCAACACGTAGTCGGGTCCACATTGATTTTGCCATATTTTCTTAGCCGTTTACAAATCAAGCCTGGGCTTATCTTTTCTTTATCTAAGCCGATATAAATAATTTGTGGCTAAATTATTTAATTTTAATAACGGAGAATTGCATTTGGGGTCTCAAACCTTTCAAATTGTTGTAAACTATATTCAAACATTTCATTTTTTCACACGCGATCCCAAATCTTTCATTTCGATTGTAGTTGGAGGACTTACATGTCAAATATTAGCTTGGGATCATGTCTTATGACTATTCTGGATTTGTAATTCCATTTCAATTGAAAAATGTAGTAAGATGTTTGAGTCAGAAAAAGTAGGTGAAATTCATCAATTTGATAGTTAGTCAATCGAAAAAATCAACTTGACCACATTTTGATTAATTTTAAAGGACAAAAATTTTAATTTTATATTTTCCTCAATTAATTAATAAAAAATTAAAAAGAAAAGAGAGAAAAAAAATTGATGATTTTTCATCTTCATCCCCACCCCATCCCTAACACTCAATCAAACCAAAATCCATCTGCCACCGCCACCGCCACCAACGCTCCCTCTTCCAAGAAAAGCATAATTCAGTAGATATTAATGAACCCAAAATTGGTCTTTTTCACCAGTTTTCATCTTTGAGACATTTGTCAAACAATTCTACTTTTGCAATTGCATCAAACCTTTGTTTTCAGCTTGATCGTTCATGAAGTTCTCCTATGATGGGATCCAAATTTTCTTCATCCTCTTCACTCAAACAAGGAGAAACTAGTATTCTAAGGTTTCAAGAAATGGCTAGCGGTTCTCTGATTGTTCACTACACTCTAGCAACTTTCTATTCTGTCCTTGACCTCTATCAACCAAAATTTGCACTGAAAATTACAGCAATAAAAATCAACTACGCTATTTATTGAAAAGAATTATAAGGAAAACCGTGTCTCATCTGCAAAATTACAGCAATAAAAATCGACTACGCTATTTTTTATTTATTTTGTTTTTGTTTGGTCATTGGTATTTCTTCTTCTAGAGTTGCTCTTTCTTGATGGAGGGAGGCAGGGAGCAGTTGGCGATGAGACCATCTTATCTTATTTTGTACCTCACTGAAATTTGAGGACTTAGCTATAAGCAAATGTATTGGTTTTCAAAATTTAATTATCAACTCTAACCTAACGTTGTCCACGAACATCCATTTGGTGCCCTTTGTCCCCGTTGCGTAATGTATTTGTCACCCAAGTCAAAATAATGGCAACAAATTTGGTCAATTTTTGCAATTGATATTCATTTCAATGGACTCCGAGTCAAGGAGTTGTTACAAAATGCTATGGCAGAAATCGGACCAAAAATTATTACAATTAAAAAAAAAATGTACAGAGGTGTATATTGAAAAGATTAATCTGTTTAGTTCGATACAATTGAATCATTATTTACTATTGTTCAAGATTTGTTGGTCCCAACATATCTAAGTTGGGACTCATAATTTTTGGATGAGTCGAGTCAATAAGACTTGCCAAATAATCAAATTGCGTTTGACCTTCAACATAGTGTGTATCTCTAAATGTTAATAACCTTATACATAATTTCAAAGTGGAACGACAAGAAATATTTGACATAAATCAATTTCAAAGACGTTGAATAATACGTCCCTTTAAATAAAGTTAAATATTTATCACAAACTCTTTAAAATATAGGAAAATGATAATTGGCCACCCAATTATTGAAAAGTGTCAAATAACCCCTTTGCCAACATTTTGTCTACTTGCAAGTGTACTTGATAATAATTTTATACGCCTATTCAAACCCAAAATACACGATGACCAACAATTTTTTTTCTTTCTGAAATAGTTCTTTATTAGTAATTAGGATTAAATGAATTTTTCATCTGTACTAAGTATAAAATTATGTAATTATCTAGAATATGTTGTTAAACTCGATTTCTCTTTATCTACTTGTTTGTTCATTTGAATTGATCATATATAAGAAAGAAAAAAAATACATTTGATCCGTCACATGCCTCTATCGTTAGTTGCTTAAAGCATTTTGGTAGAGACAATACTATAATTTTCGGTGGGGTTAATTATATGAACGATCACTGAATTTTGTCATATGTTACTACTTAATAACTGAACTTAAAAATGTAACTAAATGATCACTAAACTTCGTTAAGTGTTACTTGTTCATAATTGAACTTAAAAATGTATCTTAATGGTCACTGAACTATGCACCGTGTTACCAATCCATCACTCAAGAAGAAATTAAAGAAAATGAAGAGAGAGAAAGTTGAAAAATTAAATCGACCTCAATTACGTTGACATTATTCGAACATTTTTGTACTTTTATTTAATTTTTTTCTATTAATTTCTTTCAGTGTTCCTACTAGTTCTCTTTCAATCTGTTTATGCAAAGTTCGAGATACGTTAAATTGATACTATTGATCTAAAAGTAAAATGTACTTTCATCGTAACGGATGAATCTCAACAAAAATTCTATTTTTATTCGATTTATAGGTTTTTAATTTTTAATTTCCCTTTTTTCCCTTCTTTTTCTTTGATTTATTCTTTCATAGATATTGATTTGTTGAACTTAATAAAATTTTCCATTTAAGTGATGAATGGGTAACATAATGCATAGTTCAGTGACCATTCAGATATATTTTTAAGTTTAGTTATAAAGCAGTAACACTTGTTGAAATTTAGTGACCATTGAATTACATTTTAAAGTTGAATTATTAAGTAGTAACACATGACAAAATTCAGTAACCATTCATATAATTAACCCTTTTCGGTGCGAAGTGATCATTTAAATAAACACGATAGATGAGGCAGAGCAGCGGCAGCAGCCCGTCGACTGGCTCTTACAACGAAAATTTACATCGATTAAAAATAGCAAATGAATTAAAAAAGAAAACAAAAAGCTTAACAAAGCGTCCTTCGAGCTGATGCCAAGCCAAGCCAAGCCATCTTGAGCCGTCAACTAGCACAAAAGACGAGGCGTATATAATGTATGATAACCGAATACCATTCCTACTTAACATTCTAGTAGCAAACTTCCTGTACTGCTTCAAGCTTCTTCAATGGGGGTTTTGCGATTGCACGAGACTGATAATGCGGAGATAGAAGAGTTCCGCCGTATGCTGCTGTCTTGCGCCGCTGGCCACCGGAGAAAGGACGGTGACGATTTGAGAGACAATCATCTCGTGATCGCCGGAGCTGGAAACGGAGACGTACTGGAGAAGTTAGTGTGTGTCACCAGCGGCGTTTCGTACCTCGGTATTGCTATTGTGAACAAGCTCCTTGTCCATGGTTACTCCGTGCGGATCATTGTTGATAATGAAGGTCTGGTTCTAACTTCTAAGGACTTCACTTTTTTCTTCCATTCATTGAGTTTTTACATTTATCTGCATTTAGTGGATTTTTTGGTCCGTAATTTCTTGTAAATAATGCCAAAATTCAAAATTAAATTTTTGAGGTGTTGAATAGTTTCTTAATTAAATTTTTAATTACCAATGACTGATTGTTTTGAAGTTTTATTAGAATCAATTAACGTCTTAGTTCTAAATTTTATTTAATTTTCTTTCTTGTAACCTTCTAGAAAGAGTTATTTTTGGTCCATCGCCCATTGGTTTGGAAATTTTTGGCTGTTCTGTATAACTGGGCGCCTTGGTTTATTAATTTTTCCAGCCAGTGGTATTCACGTTTTGAGCGTGATTCATGCTTAAATACATATATATCTATACATGTTTCTTCATATTCATAATTTCATGAAAAATATTTTATTTTATTTATTACTGAATTTCTTTTTTTATTTATTGGCAACATCAAAACTTACTTAATTCATGCGTGCAGACAGATGGGTCGAACATCTGCTTTTCATTAGTATGCTTTACAAGTTCTCTGAACTACAACCATTGAGATTTCTTTTTGAAAAATCACTGTAGATTTTACGTTTTAGGATTTACTAAATGCAGATTACAATGTTTTTCCTTTACTGAGATTTCTCTCCGTTGTGGTATAACGTATTATTAGTGTTGAATTGGAAATGCAGAAGATGTGGAGAAGCTGAGGGAGATGCAAATATCTGGTGAAATGAGACTTACCAATAGTATTATTGAAATAGTCATGGCTAAGCTGAATGAAATTGAAAGCTTGGCCAATGCGTTTGATGGTTGCCGTGGCGTGTTCCACACTGCTGGCTTTATCGACCCTGCTGGGTTATCTGGCTATTCGGTGAGTGCTTGTTCCTTTCATCCTTTCATTTTCTCTCCTCGACAGCTTGCCAGTCAGTCTTAATGCATTCCCTGTTTTATGGAATATAATGAAATGTCTCATTTCTAATTATTGAATTATTATGTAGACATAGAGTGCTGCTTTAATTATAACTCAAGTGGTCTCATATGATGTGATTTTGTTAATCAAAGTGAGGTTAAGGTCATAATTTGAAAGCCTGAATAATCGGTAGCATATTCCTATTTGATGATAATAGGTAGAAAGTTCTCTGTTTCTTATCATTTGCTTATTGCAATTACAAACACAAACACAAACACAAACACAAACACAACTACAAATATCCTTATTATACTGTACTTGATGAGCGTTGGGCGTTGAGTAGTTGACACAATTTTATTCTATTGGCATCCAACTAAGACAATATAAATTTGACTTTTTACGTAAGAAGGATATATAAGACGGTTAATATGATACTGAGCAAGCAAAGGTGTCGATTTTGAAAATTAGACGTGTAAAGTATTTAATGAGGATTCTTGTCGAAGAGAAAATAAAAACAAATTAGTTTCTCCTTCTCCTATAGTGTAAGCTGTTTGATGAAATGGTTTAGTACAAAAGTATATTGACTCCAAGAGATGAGATAACAGATAACAAGATGGCCGAAGGAAAGTAACGGTACTTGTCGGATGTCATTCCCGATAGTCTTATTGGTAATGAGGATAGATATGCATGGCTTTTTCAACTAAGGTAGCGTGTTCATGTCCGACACGTGTCAAATACTGACACTCTGTTATGATCATTTTTCTTTCTTTATAAAAAATATTATATATTTATAAATAACACATTTGTACTTATATTTAAAAGATTTCAACAAGAAAAATTAATAACAAGTATAAAACTAAATTTATATTATATAAATGAAGAATTTTAAAGAATTTAATCAACGTGTCGGCAACATGTCTTGTCGGTGCTTTTTTGAAAAATTGCACCTATTCGTATCAGTGCATCATAGATGTAAATAATAATATAGCATTACAAATATAACTAGTGTTGGAGTGTTTGAAGCATATTCAATGTTATAGATTACTTGAATTTTGACATTGTAAATTTTTATTTTTGGAAGTGAATGAACCATTTTATACCTGCAATTAGTTTTATTCTCTCCCTTTTTGAGGAACGAAGTCATTACAAAAATTTAATGTTTTCCAGAAAGCCATGGCTGAGATCGAAGTGAATGCAAGTAAAAATGTTGTAAAGGCGTGCGGGGTTACACCTTCAGTTAGACATTGCGTACTCACATCCTCACTTTTGACCTGCGTTTGGCAAGATAACTCTTGTAATGGACTCCCTTCCCTAATTGACCATAGCTGCTGGAGCGATGAATCCGTCTGCCAAAACAAAAAGGTAATCCCTCAAAAACTAAACTAGTTTTCCAGTGCATGATCCGATAAATCACGAATTGTAAGCGAAATTAGTGAGATATAATGTAGTTTAATTCAATTTTCTCTGGACTTTACAGCTCTGGTATGCTTTGGGGAAATTGAGGGCAGAAAAATCTGCTTGGGAAGTTGCCAAGGGAGAGTGGCGTTAAGCTTGCGACCATTTGTCCCGGGCTTATCACTGGACCAGATTTCTACTGTCGTAGTCCAACATCTACAATTGCTTATCTCAAAGGTGTTCAAGAAATGTACGCGAATGGCTTGCTAGCGATGGTTGATGTAAATAGATTAGCAGAGGCACATGTATGTGTATTCGAAGGGATGAAAAAGACGGCATCCGGGAGGTACATTTGCTTTGATCGAATAATAGAAAGTGGAGATGAGATTGAATATTTGGCTAGAGAGACGGGCATAAACTCAAGCACAATAATCAGCGGCGCTTCAAGTAGCAACATGGCTCGGTTTGAATTGTCGAACCAGAAGCTTTTTCGGCTGATGTCAAGAACAAGGAGATGTTTTAATGAATAACTGGTAAATTATTGTTCAAATTTTGCTTTGATCAAGAGTCGAAAGACTAGGTACTTTCTGTCAAATACTTAATATCAAAGATGCCTAGTGAAGGTTTGAATGATGAATGTGACACCGGTTATTGTGGATTTGTATTCAATTTTTTAGGGAAAAAAATAGTTTGGGACAGTGTAACTTAAATAAGTGGATTATCTTAACTTTTAGGCATTCTGCACACCTTACCTTACCTTTACTGTGAATTCCAATTCAGCCCCTGAACTATTCTGATTGTTCAATTTGGTTACTGAAGTTTTATTCTCGTGCAATTCAGTCCCTCAACTTTCTGATCGTTGCAAGCCAGTCCCCGAACTTTCTGACTGTTTCAGATATTTAGTATTATAAATTTTGTTATGCTGTCGAATATACCTTGGATTCCGTACCTTTACACTCGCATTATGAGAGTTGGCTTTCAAGTACACATTAATATCGCGGTTGAAATCAGCCCAATGAAATATGGTAATAGGAACAACATCGAATTTCTCAAAATGTGTGAATAATAATGATAAATGTTCAATTGAAATGAATGTTTGGAACCAAGAAATGTAAGAAGATTAAATTATCCAAATCATTATTCTTATATATAAACCAATTTGTTCAATATTGTGCCGATGCAGATTTACTGCAAGAAAGCTTCACTTAAGGCCTTACCATCATCATTCATCAATGGCTGTTTGTTCAGACTCAAGTGCGACGTCGTGGAGTTTAAGGAGGGAGTTGAAAGAGAGGGACATTTTCCTTTATTCACTGACATTGGGAACATATAAAACTCCAAGACTCCCTCTACAAACCCATGCTTCAGCGCAGTGTTACTATTACAATATATATATATATATTAAAATCAAGAAAATGCTTTGCTGTAGTCAAGATTTAGAATTCACTAAAATATACTGTGTTCAAAGCCCACAAACCATATTCACACAAAAACCCATGTGTGTGTCTGTGTGCAAATATGCCACCCATTATATATAATAACATCTCATCTCATTCAGAACTTTGTTAGACTTCTCTCAAATCTCAAATTTCAGACCAAAAACAGAACAGACTTAGCATCTCCATATTCATGGCTACATCGAATATTTCGAGTGCATTTGTCTGAATTCTCAAGTGGCATTGAATGAAAACCTGCGAATATCTGCAATCCGAGGTACGTAAATCTCGAAAATCTTCAATGAAATCGATGAAGCTCATTGGTATCTATATGTTCTTTCTATGAAGTCGAGATTCAAACTTTAAGCAGCAACATTATATGATCCAATGCCATTCCGTTTTCACCAAAATTTCGCTTTTGGTTCAGATTATCAATGTGGATAAGTAGCGTTCAAAGTAGAGTATTCTTTGACGTCCTGACCATCATAGAATGTGAGAAGATAATGATTACTTTCTAAATACAAAAGTTACATTTAAGTTAAAAGTTATTTTTTCTTAAAAAATGTTTGAGTGTAATTACCTTTTTTTTTTTTTTTTTTTTTTTTAAAATATATGATCGTGCATCCCATAATTGGCTTTGGATTTGTAGATCTGTCAAGGAAAAAGAAACATAAAATATTCATTTAAAAACCACATCTGCACCGTCCATCCTATTCTCCTTGATCGGTTCTTTGCTTTTTGCCTTCTTTGTTTTAGTATTATATACATATATATTTTCTTTTTATTATCCATTGGGACGGTCTATTAGTTTATGATTATGATACGAATTCAGTCTTTAAATTACACATTTTTTTCTGTTGAAATTAATCTATTTTTGATTAAAAGTTTGCATCAAAAAGCAGCTTTTAATTTGACTTTTTAAAACCCTTTCTCGTGGTTACTGAAATTTCACGTGTAGACTACTAAGATAAATTAAAATTAGCATTATTAAAAGTGAATGAAAGCCATGGTTGCTTTCGGCTTATTTTGACAGTAATATGTAAGATTTGTCGGTTTATCGGATCCTAGTCATCAGATGAAAAACTTGAAAAAAAAATTAAATTAAATAAAAAAATCGAGTCTCGACTCTCGAGGACTGGCCAGGCCATGAAATCACAAGTAAAAAT
This sequence comes from Osmanthus fragrans, assembly GCA_019395295.1. Lineage (NCBI taxonomy): Eukaryota > Viridiplantae > Streptophyta > Magnoliopsida > Lamiales > Oleaceae > Osmanthus > Osmanthus fragrans. The sequence goes on along the minus strand of CM033352.1, from coordinate 848,862 downwards.
TTTAATCAACGTAACGCCCCATGTGGAATCTCCAAGCCCTCATTGGAATTTGTCTCTCTCTCTCTCTCTCTCTCTCTCTCTCTCTCTCTCTCTCTCTCTCTCTCTCTCTCATTAATAAATAAAATAGAAAACAGATCTTGGGTTCTCATAAATTGTTGCCGGGGAATTAGTTTTATTAATTTCATTTCATCTTCTTGTTACAATAAACAAGGTAAAATATTCGTGTCAATATAGATTCCCTCCCCTACCCCCACTCCACCCACCAACAAGATCTTATAGATTTCTGTGTGATTTTCACCTTAGTGAAATTGTGATTAAAATAAGTGATTTTGATACGATTTTAGTGTAAACCCGATTCTCTTTTTTGTTAATAGATAGTGTTTTTTATTCGAACTGTCATATCTTGCTTAGGTTAGCTCTAGTAATAATCAAGCTAGAGTCCATGTAACGATTAAATTATTGCATGTTCAAGCCATTAAATTATATGTACTTTCTGTTTTGAAAGAGTCTATACACATCTTATTCTCATAAAAAATTATTGCATTCCCCAAAATTCGAGCAAATGTCTTAAGTTAGAAATATGGGAAATGCAATACGAAGTCATAAATGGTAAGATAAATACAGACTCTCTCACAGCGAATAGTACATGTGATTTAATAGCTTGGACACAAGATCGAGTCATTACAATCTAAGTTTCTGTTCCTATTGTGCCTCGTGCGATAAGAAATACCATCGTGCATTTGATCATTATTTTTGTCACGCTTCATATCTCTAGGCGATAAAAATGGAAAATTATATATTCATCTACCATCTCTAAAATAACGTATCAAGTAACACAGTAAACATTTGACATCTAGGTGATGTAAAATCATTCATTGACAATTCAGTGCAGAAGATGTAATTATAGAACAGTTTTAAAAGCTTATATATGTGTACAAGACAAGAAGAACGATAGAATTTAAGACAGTCCAATGAGAGCATGATTTTCACCAATTTGGTTTCTGTGTGTTGCGTCTCTGTCTATGGTCTCTCACATTTCCTTCAACCCCACATTTTTTTTTCTTTTTTCTTTTAGACCCATTTCATGATAGTCCTATCTAGTCAAAATTCCTATCACCTTAATTTTTCACTAACTAGCCCTTCGATACCATTCTACATGCATAGAACTTTTTTTACTTTGATGTTTATGGGATATTTAGGTTGGGTTACCAACTTTTTTTTGTTGTGTGGTTACGGTTTTCAATGTACTTAAATTTGTGAATTTGGATATTCACGTCATCGAAATTGTCAAAATGATAAAATCTCGTGCGACTTAAAGATATAAAATAAAATTTTCATACTACTTAATATTTCTTACCAATTCAACTTAATATCACAATCAATTTTAACATCAACATTGACAATTTAGTGTTTATTTGGGAGAGATTATTTGAAGTGAAAAATTATTTTTGTGGTTAAAAAGTATGGAGAAGTTATGAGTCAATGTGATTGTAAATGAGTATGAGGACCTAAAATCAGGGAGACCAATCTTAAGAAGTTTCTTGTTCATAAAAGTGACACAATTAACTTAAATGAAGAGTTCAAAAAAGACATTGAGTAAAATGAACGAAATGTTGTAAAAATTCGTAAAATTTTAAGTTCTAAACAGGCCGAGGAGCTAGGGTTCGAACCGCATGTTTCATCGAAAGCGATAAAATGATGGGACGGGTGTGAAAAAAAATGATTCGTATAGTCAACTCAAACGTGGTACTAGTTGTATCATCAACATCATCATCAAATATCTTGTGTTGTGTACTAGTTTACCCAAAATCGTTAAGAGTAAATAATTGGCAAATATTTCACCATGCGACTTTCTATATTGTGAACACAATAAATAAATAGCGAGATACAAAAGCAAGCACTAAAGCAACTGTCGATTTTTCTGAGTCTGAGTGTTCTCAGGTGAGTCTATTTTCTGTCCTACTTTGCTATAATTTGCCATTTTTCTCTGCTCAGAGAACATCACATTATCAGAGTATTTCTCGTTCGAATTAACAGAATAATTGCATGGAGAAATATTTTTCAACTCTGTATATAAATGTGTGCAGGTTTTTCAAGAAAGCGAGATCAAATGGATGAAAACCCATCTCCGGGATCATCAAGAAATGATGCCATGCGTCGCCACCGCAATCGCCGAGCATTGGAGGATGACGACGGAGTAGATAAGATTACGTGCACAGGGAAGTCATGTCAATCTTGCACCGCCGGAGTGATCGCCGACTGTGTCGCCATCTGTTGCTGTCCATGCGCCGTCGTGAACCTCCTTGCACTGGCGTTTATCAAGTTGCCGTGGATGGTCGGCCGGAAGTGCTTCGGCATGGGCAAAAAAACCCGCCAGTTAAAGGAGAAGAAAAGAAAATGTGAAAGGAGTTATAGCGACTGTTGTGGGGACACATTTGGAATTTCTGGAAAGGGACGGGTAAATGGAGGAACAGTATTGGAAATTGTATCACCTGAGGAAGAGCCACCGAACAATTTTAGCGCGGAGTTTGACTCGTTTGAGGACGGAGAAATTTTTCATTTGGGTTTTGGTAGGGTTTCTTTCACCGGAATTCCTTGTGAAACTAAGGGTAATTAGGGCAAATATAATTTTTGAAAAATTATTTCTTGCTTAAGAAAGTTTAAACATCAAAATTTTCTCTTTTTTTGGGCCTCAAAGGATGAAAGTAAATGTCCATTTTACCCTTTTGCCTTGGAATTTGAATTTGATGTATGGCCCTATTAGTATTTAGTACAGAAATGAAGAATTTAATTCTGTCTTCTTTGTAAATTGTACAGTTAATTTTGGAGTTGTTTTTGCTTAAATTCTTAATCCGGATTATTAATTAAAAAAATTCCCACATTATTATTTTGTAATTAAGCTTTGATAATGGCAAAAGAAAGAAGAACTGTTACCGGACAAGGATATTTTAACAGCCAGCAGGAAGAATTTATTAGTTTGAATTAATTAATGTTTATATCCAATTTTGTGTATATATTTGTAGCATGCTTTAATGTTTTGTTGTCATATGTGAATTAGTTTGTTTAATTAATGTTGAATTTGTTTAAGCTTATAAAAACTTTCGACCAAGTAGGCCAAATCCAGTTGACACGCACCGGGAAGTAATAGAATCAATTGACATGCGCAGGGATTGGTAGGGAAGGCAAAGCGTAAAGGAATTGATATTTGAGCAGTTGAAAGAGTCTATCTTGAAATCCAAAGTATTTATAGGAATATTGGGATTTCAATCCCTCTCCATATGTAAGGTCATAAGTTTTGTATTACCTTATCTATGGATAATAAATAATAATAATTATTATTCTATTGTGATCAAGTTATGACTCTCATTCTACAAATTGGTAAGGGAGGGTGGATTACCTATGGTAAGGTGATGACAAACCTAATGAATCGATCACACGAAGTAAATTTTTAGTTACATTAGCACTCAAATTCTTTGATCGTTATTGTCCTGACTTTTCGATGATCAGTCATCTCTTTCACAAAGTACTATTCAAATGTCAGCACGTGGCTCGTACGAATTTTGAGAAATGACAAGTGAAGAGATAAGTATGTGTAATGCCTCAACGAAAAGGAGTAAAACTTGCTACATTTTTTAAGAGTGATTGAATTGGTCTGGTCCAGTTCTTCTAACATTCATTGCCAACAGAGGAAAGAGGGTAACATGCTGGAAACTAAAGCTCTTTTCAAAATATCCAATTTTAATTAATGGGACAAGTGTTAATTTCCAGCTAGTAGCCTGATTTTTAAAGTAATTGGCTCAAAAAAAAAATTTGGTTATTCGAGTAACAAATATATATACACACGCACACACAATTACATGCACGGCCATATTAAGTATTTGAATTGAATCTCAAGCTTATAAATAGTATATAATTTTTGTTTCTAACCACATTAGAATAAATTATGAAACTTAGGAATAAGTTATAAGTATAGACACTGTGAATAATATATTACTTTCATTCTATTTGTCGGGGGTTAATTATATGACTTAAATGTAATTTTTTTACTAAAACTTACCGTCACACTAAAGTCCATAGAGTTGTGTATCGTCAAAGTCATTTATGGCATTAGTCTTGATATGATGTTTCGTGCAAAACTAAGAGCATGTTTAACCCCCCGAAAAATAAATAAATAAATTGCTATCTCATAAGTTGGGGATTGACAAGTTGTGTGAATCCCACGGCTCATAAACCAAGCAAGTTAAAGATTCCCAATTTATCTAATTTATAAGCTGAACCATGGATTTTGGTGTATATAATTTGTGGATCCTCAACGTATAAGATAGTAGATTTGTTAGCCAAACACCCCCCCAATTCTTAAGGTGTGATGGACCAAAAACACATGCACGACTCTACAAGAGTTCTTGATAAGATATTTTAAGCAACAAAAAAAATTCCACCATTTTGGAAGTTCTTGATTCCTTCACACATTGAAGAAGATCTTGAAATGAAACACAATTTGGGTTAAAATCAAGAAAGATCAAGAACCTGCAGATGACTTAATGATCATACAATGTTGTTATACCCCCTCACACTGTCCTTTGAACAGTTAGGCACTCATATTGTTCATTTGGATGCAGATGGGAATAGCTGTAGCATTGGATGCTCCTTGCATCTTTGAATGGATATTTTTTCTATTTCTAGCTTTGTCAAAAACCCGAGCCTTCTCGGAGACTTGTGCGAGCTGAGGCGGTCCATTTCGGGCCAAACAGCATTTCATAACATTTATTCCTACAAACTTCCAATCGATGAACCAAAAAGGGAGCTATTAGCCGGGATGTGCAAATGCACATGTAAATGAGTCACTGGAAGAATCAGAGATTGGCTCCTGAAGAACTTTTGCGAAATAAATCGAATACGATGATTCATTAGCGTAAAACTAGCAGAATACGATTATTCTCCAACTACTATCATACAGGAAACCCAAGAGAGAAATGGCATTAGTTCACGACAAAAGTAGACAAAAGAACAAAAAGCTACACGAACAGGTCAAATCTGTAGATTAACCTAGCCTCATCATACTTGAAACTTATCCTTCTGCGAAGATGTATTTTCAACCACCCTTCTAACCTTTTCCACAGATGTTTCTACCTTCTCCAATAGGGATTCAAGCTCATCCTTCAAGCTTGATTTGACCTCGGGTGATATTTTGTCACTGCAGTTTTCCAGCATTGCTTCCATCGTCTCGAGTTTCTCCCTGATGATGCCAACATCAGGCAATTCGCCCTCTGCATGCTGGGATGAGTCTGGCTTCTCAGAGATTCGCTTAACGGGAGAAGAGAATTTTGTACGAGAACCAAGAGGTGTTGAACCAGCCAAGGAATGCTGCAGCGTATAGTTAACACTCTCGCTGCCAAATGGACTTTGGTTTATGGAGGATCTGAAGGCTTCTTTTGCATCACGATCATTCATGTAGACAACCTTCACGCTATGCAAATCAGGCACCAAGCAAGTTTCTGTTTCATTCAGACTCCCAAACCTACCAAACAGCTGAACAATATCCTCCTTCGATGGCAAAGTGAATCCAGAGGAAAATGTCAAAATGAGGGACGTTAATGAGGCTTTTTTCTTGGCTCTATCAGCACTTGTTTTTGAGCCAGAAATCCCATCAGATTTTTTGGGCCTGTTATTACCAGACTTCACTACTTGCTTTTGGTTCCTGGCCTTGGCACTTTTTGGCTCAGAAGATCTTGCCTTTTTCTGAGTACGATCATTTTCTAGATTATCTAGCTGAGAGTGCAGTGACTTTCTTTTCTGACCTGATTGGCATTTATGAAAAATATTGTAGTCCGATCCCTGTAAATAGATTGAACTCCTGAATGTAGAAGTAAATTTCGAGACTTCATCAAGATAACTCTTCTTGGTCAAGTAAACATGATCAACAGCTGCAAACTGAATTTCAGATAACATATCAGTAACACTAACATCCACTGCAGAAGTAAATGCCATCTTCTCTGTATCCTCGCCAGCCTCGCTCACATTACCAGATATGTCAAGTCCTTTCTGCTGTTTGTCAGGTAGTTTCTCCACAGGTACATCTTCCACGTGAGCTATCTTGGTAATTTTCTCTGTTTCAACTTCTGATCCTTTCTTAAAGCTCGAGCTTCCTTCCCTCCAATTTAGGTTTGTGTAAGGAGGAGATAGGTACTTGCTCTTCTTCCTTTCCCTTGGAGAAGATACAGTTTCAGATGCCTCTACGGCTTCTCCAGTGACATTTCCCTCAGCAAAATCATTATTTTCCTTTGGTCTGCTTAACAAAGGATCTTCATTTTTCATCTCCATGCCCACATCATCACTTGCAGCAATTGAAACCTTATTCTCTGAGATTTTGGAGGATTCAGAAATCACAGCGTTCCTCTTCCCAACAATCTTCTTCAGCGTTGAAGAAGCTCCACCATTGCCACCATCCTCTACGACTGTGTCATTACCCTTCCTCTTCTTGGTAGACTTGGACTTGCCCGAATCTGTTCCTGCTGTGACTATAGTTCTCTTCTTAATTTTGGGCTTAACTTCCGGGTTTTCTTTCATAAGTTCAGCAACACTTTTCTGCTTCCTCCCATTTGAAGGAGCATCAGAATTCCCAGTACCTTCTGTGGGTGAAACAGGGGAATCATCTTCAAGTGGACCAATAGGGACTTCAATTGGAACACTAAAATCAATCATGACCTCATCCACATTGTTACATTTATTTTCAATCACATTTTTACTAGTGTCTTCCAGACCTTCAATTTCTTGGGGTTCGCAATATACAGGCAAACACCCACCACCTTTTGAGCGATTAAAGGCAGAAAGCCAACTCTTCAGAACTGCAAACTCTATCATACTGCCAACAGAAACAGCTACAGCAATGCTTCTCACTCTTGCAAGTATTTCTGCAGGTTCATATGTAGGAGTTGAAAGCCTACCAATATCAACCTCTGGCACAAGAAATCCGTCTTTAATTCCAACATTTGCGGCCAGCGGCCGAGAAAGTCCAACTTTACGCTCCTCGGGTATACATTTACATGTCATCTTTGATTCCACAAGTCTACCAACTTCATCAACAGCCCTTTGAACGGCATTGAGAAAGCTCTTAGAACTACTGTCTTTCCACGTCTCTTCGAAGTTCTCCACAAAAGGTATTAGCTGAGATGGCAAGCACCAAGCACAAGAATGATCCCCAAAAAAGGCCACCAAGAGACGACCAGCCTGACCAGAATGACCATGCTTCAGAGCAAATTCAGAAGCATCAAACGGATTATGAATTTGTCCAGGCCACCACGGATGACTCCTAATTTTACCCCAAACAATATCTCCTACGCGAAATCCATGCTCCTGACCCAACAATTTTTCTTCATTCTCAATTTTTTCATTATCAGCAACCATAATTTCAGTATCCCCATCAACACCCACTTTCCCCACTTCTTCCCCTGTTTGTCCTGCATTTTTATCCATATCAGTTACAAAGCCATTCAACTGTTCATAATCACTACCCAAAACTACTACATTCTCTGCACTGGAGCCCTCCCCATCTTTATTTTCAAACCTTTTCTCCCTGCCACAACCATCATCAGAAGAACCGAAAGCATAAACTCCAAGATTAACAGAATTAGTCGCATCAACATCAGATACATTATTAATATTCTCAACTTCATTTTCTTCACCCTTCTCAACACCTAAATCAGATACCAACTTCTCAGAACTAGTCTTCACAACAGTTTCAGTCTCAACAACACGCTTGGTAACTACAACAACTAAACAATCATCTCTGTTCAAATCAGAAGAACTAACCTGCTTTACCAGGTTCTCTTCCGGTTCAGAACGGGAACCCCATTTCCCTTCCGGTTTAGAATCTGAATCGCCCATTTGCGCTTTAGAAGACTCGGCTACTTCTGCAGAAGAACCAGCAAGAATTTTTCTGGCAGCCTCAATTTCTTGAGAAGTTGCCATTTCTATAGAAAACCCAAATTTACGAAACGCCAAGCAAAAACCCTTCTCCAATAATTCTTCCAATCACCACTGTAGTGATAATAACCTGAAAGGAAACCAAATAAATAACAGTATTAGTAAACTAAAAATTCTCAACAATTATTCTAGTTTTTACTCCTAGAAAAAATAAACCAAATAAATTACACACGCACGAGAACCCACAGAGAAACCAAAAGGGGCAAATATATCAGGGGGGCAAAAGAGCAATAAGAAATCAAGTTCAAAAAGTTGAAGATATACTAATAAATAATCACTGCTAGCAGTAAAAATTACAGAGCGGAGAGAGGAAGAATACCTTATATACACGGAGCAAGATTTTTATAAGTCATATTTTCTTCAAGAATCTTAGAACCTCTTTTACACTTGAAATTGCAGTTTCACAATGAAGAAATTAGGGTTTATAAATGAACTTTTCAGCTACTACTGGTAGAGTGAATGGACAGATGGCCAATTAGGCATTTTCTTTTCAAAAAAGTAATTATTATCGCAAATAAACGCAGGCAATGTGTAAAATTTTCAGGCGGTGGCGCCGTTTTTGGGTAATAAATTGTTTAAAAATTTGTATTACTCGTGGAAGTACAGCAATGAAAGCTACTCGCTCTCTTCTGCGACTTTGTAAAAAACTAGGGTTTTTGTAAATTGACGTGGCGTGCAGTCTCAGCGAGTGGCATAGGAATTGGACTCCAGGACAATGTTAGCCTTTAAGGGATTGTAATTAACCGGAAGTAACCGGCAATTGACGGTTCACGCTTAACGTAAAGTTGGCTACTTTTGATCTTTGAGATACGGGTGGGCCGGGGTGGCATTACGAAGGTTCGATCCTCAATATGATGAGCCATAACTCAAGTTGAACTCGTTTTGAGTTCATGGATTGATTATTTTTTTACTTATTTATTATTTTTATTTGAAAAATACGAGTCAAATTTGTGGGCTCATGAATGACTCGACTGGCCCACGAGGTTGACAAATTAAAGAGTCGAATCGAGACTAACTTGTGGATACGGGTTGAGCTCCGTTCGCCTATAAAGTTGAGCCAAACTTGGGTGTTTATGGGTTGAGTTAGTTCGACTCTAACATTGCCACCCCTACTTTGAAAAGGAACATTTAAGGTCTACTATTTTCAATTAAGTACTAGGAATAGTCTAGGAGTGGGCATTGATAGATTTAATATGAGTTTATGAGAAATGGATTGAAATTTACAAAAAGCATTTTGTAATAGTGTCATTTGATTACATGCTAGTTAGAAACTCATGCATAGAATGCTTCATATTTTGAATTTTTTTATGTTGTTGAAAATTTTAAATATTAATACTTGTGAGTGCGAATGGAAGTAGAAGCCCGAAATTGTCATCGCAAGAAGCACAAACGGGCACAGAAGCAATAGGCAAAAAGAAAGCACTCGCGAGCGTCATTGTAGGAGCGAACAGGAGCTCTTGAGTTGGCTTGGCTTATAAATATTGGATAAGGGAAAATTTCATCTACGGTCCTTAAACTTTTGGAAATATTTTATATAGATCATTCAAATTCAAATTATTTTTCAATTGGGTTTGTGCACTTTAGTTTTTTAAATTCACTACTTCAAATAAGTCGTCTCAAAGTTGATAAAAATTGTTTATTTGATGTCAACATATTTCATTAATCATTGCGCCGCATGTCAACTTATCACTATGTCAAGTCGTGGCTTTTGTGATAAGATTTATAAATAATTTATAAATTGTCAAATTTTATTTTCAACCATATATTCGAATAGATTCACAAATATTATCTATTTATCGATTATTTATTTCTATGTATTCATAAATTAAATCGTTCATAAATCTTTTCCAAATAGAAGCATAAATATGACATAGCGATTCAATTATAAAACTATTTTTCGTCAATTTGGGAATGAGTGTGACGGAATTTTATCAAAATACCCAATTGAGATATTGGCAAAAGATTAAGGGGGCGTTCTCTTCGTGTTTCAGTTTTGTGTTTTGTGTTTTGGATGTCCATTTTTTAGATTGTTGAAAACTAGTTCTTTTTGTCGTTTTGAAAAAATATTTCTCAACCTGTGTTTTTTGAGTTTTGGCAGATTTGTGAAGAAAATAGTCAAAACGTAAAAAAGTTGTTTTCTATTTTCTTCACAAAATTTTCAGTCGTTTTCAAAATCCCATTTTCGAAAATAGGAAAGAGAACGCGTTTTCAATGTTTTGAAAAATCGAAAACAGAAAATGGCCCGAAAACAGCAAAGAGAACGCCCCCTTAGTTTTGATAGGCTAACATTTTTTTAGCCCCTTTTTTATGGCTATTATAAAGAGAAAATGATGAAAATGATGTTTGGAATAGTAATTTTTTTTAAAGAATGCGTGGTTAAAAAGTAGAAAAAAATTTTAAATTTACGTACAAAATATTTTATTGTGTGAATGTCTGGTTGAAAATGAATATGAGAAATAAAGAGTTAAACATGGATTAAAAATGGTAACTTGTAAAGAAAAGCCCAACCAATGACTTCTAATTACGAAACCAAAATTCAAAAAATTGAGAAACAATTCAATATAACATTCAATTCAATATATATCTTCGGACATTCCGAGAATCGAACTTGGGAGTTGGGACCTCTCGCACCTAAACAGAGAATCATACAATTAGACCTACTGTCCACTCGAAGTGTCATATTTTGTATATAAATTCAATTTATAGCACTACAATTATCAACAATATATTTCCGCTCTGCAAGTAAAATTCCTAAATCAAACTCCAGAGTTCAATTTGATTGGGAGAGATGAAGAGGAGGGGAGATAACGTCGTAGAGAAGCTTGATGGAGCAAAGAAGCCTGCATTTCTCACCAAAGCCCAGAGAGAACAGCTTGCCCTTCAACGCCGCCAAGATGAAGTCGCTTAACAGAAAAGCAAAGCTGATCTTTTCCTTCAAAGAAACAATGACTCAAAACCCCTTTCTTCTTCCGACCGGGACTGGGGCCGGGATTTGGATCGTCGGTCTTCACGTGACCATGATAGGGAGAGAGAGGGGTTGGGATGTGGAGCGAAGGATTAGAGAGAAAGGGCGCGAGGAAGAGCACAAGGCACGCGAGCGTGCTCGATTGGAGAAATTGGCTGAGCGAGAATGTGAGGTGGAATTGATGAATATGGTGGGCCAGAAAACAAAACAAGAGAAAGGAAGCAAAAACAAAAACTTTTATTGCTCTAACTTGAATTACAATTACTGGTAACAAGCTGCTCTATAAATAGAGGAAAAATACTACTATACCTGCATGGATGATCGCATATAAGTATGCGGGTCTGATGTGAATAAAATAATATTTTCTCCTATACTCACATACGGTCACTCTTGCGGTTCGTGTAGCATCACTCATTTATAGAGCTAAAACCAACGAATGAGCCATGTGCTGAAGTCATTATTCCAGAAGACTTGGTAAACATGCAACTAATTTATCCTACAGACTAGGCCAAAGAAGTAAAATAACAGAAGTAGTTTAATTTCCTAAGACTAGGGGATTGTTCGTTATAGATTCTCAAAATTAATTCTCATTTTAACCACACATTTTTCAATAAAATAATATTTTTCATCACATCAATAATTTTTCCTTCTTTTTTAACCACACGTTTCTCATCATATCAATATTCAAAAAATAAATTTTTCCCCAAAAATCACTCTCAAAATACCCTCTAGGACTGTAACACCACCACAACTTCAAAAATAATTCACGTGCGTGGTAAAATTAAAACTTTTTTATTTTTAACAATCCCTCCATTAAACTGATGTTTCAACATTAAGTTTTGTGACAGTTGGTCCCAAGGAGCCCTACCTCAAATTGGATTGTCCAAAATGAAAACACCAAACAACTTTCTTAACTTCTGGAACGTAGACAATTTGAGGGGCTTTGTAAATAAATCAGCTACCTGGTCGTAACTTTATCCATTAAAGTCCGATTCATCCTCTCCGCCACCCCATTTTGTTGGGATATATCTTACAGTCTTGTGCCTCATTATACCATTTTCCCTTGAAAAAACTATCAAATTCAAAGTTGCAAAACTATAAACCATTGTCTGTCCTGAGAGTTTTCACACCCTTTCCCATTTGATTTTCAATTAAGGCAAGTCAAAACTTAAATTTACTAAAAGTTTTAAATTTGGATTTAAGGATATACACCCAAACTTTCCTTAAGTGGTCATCAACAATGGACAGAAAAAAATATATATTCCCTCCATGTGTGTGATGTTTTTCTGGACCCCACAAATCTGCATGAATGTAGTCCAATGGTCTCTTAGTGCTGTGTTCACCTATCCTAAAGTTAATCCTGTGTGACTTTCCTAGAACACACGTCTCACTGCGGTCTCTGTTTTTTCTTAAGGTCATTATAGTCTCTCTTGAAATGTCATAACTTGCTACAATGAAAGCATTGTCCACCACTCTTATCTCTAGACTTATACCTACCCCTCAATTTCCCTCTGCCATTCTTACTTTGAAAGTAGTTCTCCCTCGTTTAATTCTTCCCTCTAATAAACAAACTTTCTTCTCTCGAACTACCCCTCGACTCTTTCTTAAGCTCTAGCTCCTTCGCCCTCAAAGCGTCAGTCACAATATCTTGGGTCAAAGTATTCCTAACATATGTGATAGCAGTCTTAACATCTCTATAGGATTCAGGTGTAGCATTCAAAAGTATAATCGCTAGATACTCATCATCAAATTTCTTATCATTGTGGGCAAAACACTTGACGAGTCTGTTAAAGTCGCTCAAATTGGATTCAAGATCCTTTTCCGAGTCTAGCTTAAAACTGAACAATTTTTGAAGTAAGTGTATCTTGTTTGAAACAGATTTTTCCAAAAATAGCTTGTCAAGTGCTTCCTGCAACTCTTAGGCAGTCTTATATTGTTCAACTTGTCCTAACACATCATCAGATAAATGCAATATAATCAAATTATGTGCAATTTCATTCATTTCAGTAATTTCATCCAATCTAGCTTTTAATGCATCGAGATATTTTTCCGGGTCGTCAAGAGCTATAAAAACTTTTTTTTGAATTAAAATAACTTTCATTTTTTACTTCCAAATTGAATAATCTCCCTTACCATTGAATTGCGCAATTCAACTCGAGAGGTCATGGTAACAAAACATTGTTTTTCAAAAATATATTTTACTTAACAAATTTTTTTACACACAAATGCAAGCTTAAACCAAGTTATGTATAAATTACTTTCAATATGACATAAACGATGATATCATAACAAGTAACACATAAATAATATCACAAGAGTCATATAATAATATGGTAACAAATAACACAATATTTTAATTGTAAATTCGAAAGGGTGTTAGAACGAGCAAACCGAGCGAACCAATATGTCGGTTCGTATTTTAAGAAGAGATACGAGTCTTTATCGATTTAGGACATCCACTAACTGAGTCATCCCACAACTGCTGCAACACCAGAAAATACCATCGAGCCACCAACGAAAAAGTTTCTCCGTTTTCCATTTTCTACTCGAGGTTGTATTTACTTCCACAGTGTACCAAACTGAAACCCAACACCACGAGGAGGTCAGAAATGTATCAAGGAACAATCTGTTTTTTTCTCCTTCGGTTGAATTGACTTCACGCGCTCTCACTCGCCATCTCTATCCTCTGCGTGTGGGCTCACGCGCCACCTCCGAATGATTTTGCTCGTCGTCTGTAATCTGGTGGTGGTCGTCATTCGTCTACCATGTGCGTAGTTTTTCCAGAAAATGGGTTTAAAGATTCAATTTTTTCTAGTTTTCGACCAAACCCGAACCCCTTCGACTTCCAATCCGATTTTAAGTTGTTTTAATACTTTATACTACTAGCCTAAGCTCTGATACCATTTGTAGAGTTTAAAAATGTAGTGTACAAATGATTATTACAACTACGATGCGGAAACATAAAATCTCAAAGTGTAAAAAATCAAACAAATCGACTCAAAGCTTCTTCAACACCACCAATGGAGTGTCATATGATGTTAAGCTCAGATTTGTGCCACACCGGATCATGCAACGTCGTCCACGGGAATGACAATGGATATACCGAGAGAAATGTCGGAGACAACCAAGAATTTCACCGGAGATAATCTCTCACACTTAGCTCCTCTCTATATTTTCCAAATTCCAACCCTCCACGTCCAAATGAAAACAAGTGAATGCACATATAATTATAGAGCCAAAACCATTTTGAATTCAAAATTCAAAATTAATGACAAATGATATGACTAGAGATAAAAAGTGACCACAAGATTAAATTTAACAATTGGATTTAATCTATGGTCCATAATTATATCAAACTAGCACAATCTTTGTCAAATACTCAAGGCCAATAATCATGTGCCAAGTGGATTTAGGTGATCCACCTCACATGAAGTGGAGTTAATTGTTTCATTGGCTACTGAACTTTGATGTATGTCACGGCTAACTCACTGTACTTTCAAACTTTTCTCAATAGCCACTCAATTTTACTCCGTCCAATCCCATTGGTCACCGGATGAAATCCATTAGTGAATCATCTTAAGTGGATAACGGAAATGTGACGTGGCACGTTAAATCAATTAAATGTGAAGTGATTTGCCAAATCATCGTCACGTCTGTAAATAGAAACACAATTTCCCTTCCAACGACTTACCAATTCTGTTCTCTGCAAATTAAATGGGATTCCCCCAAATTGAAACCCCAAACCCTCACGACAAAGAGAGTTGCATGCTCAAAGTTCTTTCAAATCCAAACTACGCACAATCGATTCTACCCCACTATCGAAGGACCCACAAACTAGTTCAACCGAGGAAGGCGTGCACATGGATGGACCAATTGAAGGTAATTCCAAAATAATTTTTTAAACTATTTTGTAGTTTCGAGACGTTGAACAGAAATTGAGACAGTAGAGTTGGATTGTGTGTTTGGGTGTGATTATATGGAGTTAAATGTATCACTTGGTTATTATTTTAATTCAACAAAAATATGCAAACAATCCAACAATTACAAGTCAAAATCGGTTATTATTCTAATTCTGATTGTTGCTTATAAGTTATACTCAGTAAAATTTAATTAACTATAAACATGTTTTGACTCTCAAAAGTTGATTAATTTAAGAGACTAAAACTATAAATTTTCACTCATAAAATTTGACTCTTGTACTTTTGAATGCTTTAAAGTTGGTTTTGATGCTTGTTGGAAAACTAATGTATTGCCATTACAATGTATTATTGATTTTGCTACTTTCAAAATTCATGGAAAGTTTGAGGTAGGTGTATCAATTTCTTGAATTTTCTGTCGAGACATACATACCACATTTTGAGGCCGTGCAGATTCTTAGCTCCGCAATCGAGTTCAGAGAGGCTGTATCTTCGGCAAGTAATGTCGCACAGGAGATGTCTAATATTTCATGCCTACACCCATGGTTGTGTGTGAAGCAGAAATCGTTCGTATTACATCCAGTCCAACAGTTATGATGCCCATTGGTGATGAACTTGAATGTGGACATTTCGTTGCGTCTACTATGCCAACCGTTGAAGTTAACTTCGAAGAAATGGTTGACAAAATACAACATATGCATGAGGTTAAATCGTCGAAGATGAGAGCAGCAATGGCCTATCGTATATCGTATACATGCTAGAAAGAAATTTGTATTTATCGTTCCTGTGAATCTATAGTATTTGTCATTAAGATTTGTGTTGTGAATTCTCAGTTTTAAGTGAATGCTACCGGGTCAATAAACTTGTTGATCTAGTTTTACTTTTCTTGGCCTTTTTGTGATACATTGAGAATTTATGCAGAATTTAAAAACAACACTGCTGGACTATTATTTCACAAAAGATAAAATTAGCAGCAGCAGTACCTGGGCATTCGGACAAGTTGTACCTGGACTTTATGACAAAATGTCTTCATTCTTCCCTGCCATTCTAAACAATATGCGCAGCCATGGAATTCAGTAGTTTAGCGTTAATTAAATGGCTTTAAAGAATAAACTAGTGACACAAACTGTTGGGACACAAAAGCATTTCAACACGCACACATAAATTCAGTACGCTCGGTGTAAAGATATTGATAGTAATCTGTTGTGCATTGCAATGCAAAGACAGTGATAATAATTTTTAGATAGGCATTCATTCAAGAAAAAATTTGGGGAGTCATTTAGGAGAGACCGGGCCTTTCGATTAGCCTTGGAAATTGTCCTT
This sequence comes from Osmanthus fragrans, assembly GCA_019395295.1. Taxonomy (NCBI): domain Eukaryota; kingdom Viridiplantae; phylum Streptophyta; class Magnoliopsida; order Lamiales; family Oleaceae; genus Osmanthus; species Osmanthus fragrans. The sequence continues at coordinate 832,674 of CM033352.1, read as the reverse complement.
TTATTTCTATTATTCTATCAATACAACATCCCGTTTCGATACATTCAAGCTTTTCTACAATAATCTGCTATCTACATTTCATAATCATATATTTTCTTAGGCCTCCAATTGATCAACACACATCCTTCAAATCATCACCAGTAACAGGTTCCTATCAAGTGCTACACAGGTTACAGCAACACCAGCAGCTGATCACCATCAGCAGGGAAAGTCTTCCAGTACACCAGCAGCCTCCCAGGTCCAGCAAATCTCTTGAACATAGACGACAACTCTTCAATCAGATCTTTAGGCGTACGTTTACCCAAACAAACACACCTCAAGTCTCCATTAGACTCGCCTTCAAAGTTTCTACTTTGTCCACTACAAATAGTGCAAAGAAAAGATCGTCAAATGAGTCCAGTTATGTCATACAGATAGATACACATGATATGCATCAACTATAGAAAAAAAAAAAGATTAATATAACCATAAATATAAATTTCTTTTGCCACCGCAGTTACAAATCAAAGATTAATATAGAACAACCATGCATATATAATAACCAATTTTGACTTGTAGTTGTTGGATTGTCTGCATATTTTTGTTGAATTAAAATAATAACCAAGTGATACATTTAACTCCATATAATCACACCCAAACACACAATCCAACTCTACTGTCTCAATTTCTGTTCAACGTCTCGAAACTACAAAATAGTTAAAAAAATTATTTTGGAATTACCTTCAATTGGTCCATCCATGTGCACGCCTTCCTCGGTTGAACTAGTTTGTGGGTCCTTCGATAGTGGGGTAGAATTGATTGTGCGTAGTTAGGGTTTGAAAGAACTTTGAGCATGCGACTCTCTCTGTCGTAAGGGTTTGGGGTTTCAATTTGGGGGAATCCCATTTAATTTGCAGAGAACAGAATTGGTAAGTCGTTGGAAGGGAAATTGTGTTTCTATTTACAAACGTGGCGATGATTTGGCAAATCACTGAACATTTAATTGATTTAACGTGGCACATCACATTTCCGTTTTCCACGTAAGATGATTCACTAACTGATTTCATCCAGTGGCTAATGGAATTGGACGGAGTAAAGTTGAGTGGCTATTGAGAAAAATTTGAAAGTACAGTGAGTAAGTCGTGACATACATCAAAGTTCAGTGGCCAATGAAACAATTAACTCCATAAAGTTTGCACATTATCTGGGTGTTATGGTTGTTTCCATTGTTTGTGGGCATTCTATTGAAGAGCAAGGTTTTAGAATTAGGAAAGGGTGTGAGGTTGTGATTGCAACACCTGCACGTCTTCTTGATTGCTTGGGTAGGCGGTATGCGGGTCTTAATCAGTGTCGCTATGGTTCTCGGCGAGGCTGATCGAATGATTGATATGGGGTTTTGAAACCAGAGAATGAGGATGACGAGCTTGAAAAGAATAAGATTTGTAGAACAACCTACATGTTTAGTGCTACCATGCCACCCGCTGTCGAGCGGCTGGCAAGGAAGTACTTGAGAAATCCCGTTGTTGTCACCATAGGCACTGCAGGAAATACAACAGATCTCATTACTCAACATGTTATCGTGATGAAGGAGAATGATAAACCGGGCTGGTTGAAGAAATTGCAGGATGAGATTGGGGTTAAGACAGCCATTGTGTTTGTTAACACAAAGAAGGTTGCTGACAATGGAGCAAAAAACTTGGATAAGGACGGCTATCATGTGACTACATTGCATGGAGGGAAGCCGGGATTTAGGACTAAGAGATACAATGTTTTAGTTGCCACTGATGTAGCAGGTCGTGGTATTGATATACCTGACGTGGAATTACAATATGCCTGGTAATATTGAAGCTTACACGTTACACCCCTCGTATTGGGAGAACAGAGCGTGCATGGAAGACTGGCGTTGCCACCACATTCTTGACTTTTCATGATACTGATGTCTTCTACGATCTGAAGCAAATGCTTATTCAGAGCAACAGTCCTGTGCCTCCAGAGCTTGCTAGACACGAGGCTTCAAAGAGCCTGTTTGGTCTCCATTATATTCTCATTCTCATTCTAATTTTTTTCTCTTTCTTCATTTCAACCACACATTTTTCAAATAAAATAATATTACATACAAATCTAAAACTTTTCCACCACACATTCTTCTATCAATCACTATTCCAAAAATTCTATTATCATTAAAATTAACATCAAACACACTCAAAGTTTAAGCCTGGTAGTATCCCTGACCGACCACTCGGAAACAATATCGCGGCTTTTGCTCATTGATGCATCAAATTGGCCATATTTTTTCAGCAGTGAATTGAAATTTTTTAATTTTTATGTGGGCAATGAATGACTGGATGATAGAAATCCAAGCTGCTGGTGCATTCAACATCTAGAAAATGGTCTCTACAGTACATTTTTTTTTTTTAAAGTGGTTGAGGCATGTCTTGAGCATACCTAAAGAAGCTGTAGGTGACAGGAACTTCATGATCCTGATATAGCAATTTAGAAGATGAAATACTATGTAAAGGTTAACTAGCTTGATTTGATGTGGTTGCTAAAAATGGATGGATGTTTCAATAGATGTTATGTAGTGGATGGATGGAGTTGCGACAAACTATTGTAGCCGATACCTAGTTTATTCGGTCTTAAAGCGTATATATCTCTACCCAAACCATTTTTCTTTGGAAATAAATCTTTATTATATTGGTTGTACTCATTGGTTGAGAATGAAGTTTTAGGAAAATGAGTATTTGTGAATTTTTGGCATCAATTAAGGAACTTTTTTGTTACTTGTGCAGAAAATTTGAAACTGCAAGGTGAAGAGTTTTGTATAGGAAAGTTCCTAATCCTAATCTTAATTTTTAACAGGGTGTTATATTGTTGGAATTTGAGTAAATTGTTGTTCCACAAAACTGCAAGTTCAAAAATTAATTTATGTTTTCGGGAGATTCTAGGGCCTTCCAATTGCTTGAAATTTTTCTTTAATTATCTCCCTATTTCCATCAGTTTTGCTATCAAAAAAGGCTTTTCATTACAAAATTTTAATGCTTGATCGGTGATAGAATGGTTATAGGTGACTGGTGCATTGAGTTTTGAAACAGACTAATGAAACGTTGAGATTGTAAATTAGTTTGTGCCTTGTATTCTCCATTTGTAATTAAGGACCTACTTTTTGCTTCCTTTCCCTTCTCCAATGCTAGTGCTTTACTGATATCTGAATATGAGATAAATGGACCCATCATTTATGATTATGGTAAAACAGTATATTAAGATGCCAATCTGAGATCTTATTTCGATTTGATACGTCTACATACGAGACTCAACTTTGGTTTTTGTCTTGGGATGCGTATTATTCTACATTTTCCATTCATTCATTTTTTTCTTCCCATCGACCACGTCGCAAAAATCCAGACCCAAAAGGGTGAGGGGTCGGCGGTGGAAATTTGGAAAAGTCAAGCCGATCAAGTATCTTCATTCAAGCGATGGTGCATAAGAAGAAAGAAACGAAATGAGAGGCCAGGATCATGGAAGAGAGTCGAGTCGATCACCCTCGACGATTGGGAGAAGCAAAACGAAATCAAGATTTGGTTGAAAAAGAAGCAAGGCTACAAATACCATGGCCGATCACCATCGATAAGGAAGAATTTTCTAAATCACTTCTGGTTAGCAAGGCCTTAAAGCATCGGAAATAAACCAAGGTTGTAAATGACACAGCCTTCCTCTTAGAAAACGATGTCTCCTTCAGAAAAACGAAGTTATTAAAGTTCTTTTTTGCAAAGAAGTCCGGTTGGTCCGATGAGTCATCTACTTAAAAGGACCCTACCTGTAGTGTGTCCTTCTTTGAATTATAGTAGTCATTCAGTACTTATTGAATACAAAGAAGAAAAAGCATTTTGACCTCGTCGTGGTTATCAATCATTTCGTGGCACTCGACATGGCTGAACCATCTATGATTAGGGGAGCTAATGCACGGGAAAGAATCTTAGATAAGAGAATACGTTCTCGCATCGCTTTTTTTTTTTTTTTAAGAAAATTTGACAATCAAGAAAGTGTTTGGCCATTGTGAATTAATAACTACAAGGAATTCCAAGGGCTTATTTGAAAGGAAAAAAAACCTTTTGTTTCATTTCCCTAGATCTTTTGTTGTAGGATACAAGTTCTTATAGGAGGATATATCATCGTTCTCAAGATGGTAATAAGCTCCTGTTCGCTAAAGGAGTGTGTATCGTCCTCTTGGCTATTTTAGTTAGTGCTTTGAGCATTGATTATCTACTATAATGTCGTTGGTTGTCAGTAGTCTCCTTCTGAGAAAAACTTTGGCGGGGCGGTTGCACCGTCCAATGGGGATCCCCAATTGGGCAGTCACTCCACATAGAACGGTGTGACCACCCCACCAAAGATTTTCTCCTTCTCCAGGCATTCATGGTTTATTCTTTAAATTTCATCATTTTTTTTTCTAGTAACTTGTGAAGCAGGATGTGAAGTACTTCTCTACTTTGATTAGAAACATTTTTTTTTTCTTGTTTACCTCTTCACTTCAGGGACCTGATACATTTTTGCAAATTATCATAGACATTATGCTGGTTTCATAATCTGCACTTCTCATTCAAATGAATATCAGTACTATCTTCATTTATTCATTTTTATGTCTTAGGTTAATGGGAAAGGAGGTTTTGCTAAAAACCTTTCGAACATCACCTGCTGTCGCCAACTGGTGGCTAATGGCAGGTGTCTGGCTTGGGGGCATGGGGATTAAAGAAGCTACTGTGGGATATACTTATCTTTTAAAGATACGGTCTGTTCTTGGCAGAGAAATCAGATTTATGCTTTGTGGTGGAGCTCCTTTATCCAGAGATACGCAAAGATTGATCAATATTTGCAAAGGGTAGTTTTATGCAATCTTAACTTGTTCTTTGATCGCGATTTTAACTATTCAAAACTTTGTTTTCAGGCTGTTTGTTCATTGATTCAACTAGTTTAAGATAAAATAAAAAATTTAAAAAATGAGATTCATGAAAAGCACATGGATCAAGAGCGGTTGATTACAATAATTGCTGTTGAATAGCTGTGAAGACAGGTGTTCAATAAATTATAAAATGGTGATGAGCATGAAACGAGTCAACAAGGTGACATATTTTTGTCAAGAAAAAATGTATGGATTTTCTTATTTTTATCATTAATTGTTTATAACATATAGTTTTTCCATTTATTGTTTTGCTCTCTGTTTTTTGATAATATTTTTTTTTTTTTCTCTTTTTTCCTTCATTATTTGGAAGTTTTACTTTCTGTATCCAATCATCTACATTGATAGAAATTTACTCGTTTTATTCGATTAGCTTTCAGTTATAGGTCTTTAAAGAAGGCTCGGGAAGACCATCATTTCTTGCCGATAAGCTTGAGATGATGAGTTGGCTTTTGACAAATAATTGTTCGCTATTTTGGAGTAGCATGTAGAGATTATTTCAATTAAAGACATAGTCAAAGCTTTGGATGCATGACTTTTAGGTAGATACATGACTTCAGTTCGGTCGAGCTAACATGTATGCAAATTCTGATATCTTTGCACGAGGAAAGATTGAGGAGGCTTGTCATGTGAGCAAAGATCTGGCCAATGTTGATCAATCATCGAGTTTCGAAAAACATACACACATTACTACGTCTCATCTCACCGTCTTTTATTTTTTTCTTCTTTTCAAATTGTTGATTTTTGGTTATTTATTGGACAATACAAACTTTATTTATTTAGGTAAGTTATCTGTATTGTCTTTTGGTATGTACATGTACTTAATAAATGTGATGCGTGTATTCTAAGTGGATTTTGCTACATGTACATTCGGGATGACATTCCCCCTCACAATAGGGAGACCCATATTATTTTATTGCAACGTGGGCCCTTTCTTGTGAGGGGGAATGTCATCCGAAATGTCATCCCGGATGTACAAATAGTTTAATCCATTCTAAGTAATGAGTATATATACAATGAATTCATGTATTCATGAATCGCCTTGGGAATAATAGGTCCTGAAAATTAAGCAATAACTATTTTTAATGAATTGAGCTAATTAAATCTAAAGATCAGTAAAATAACGAGTTAATTTCACAAACAGTCATTGAATTTACGTCAAAATCACAAAATGGTCACTGAATTTTAAAACTTCCACAAACAGTCACTAAATTATGGGGTGGTTTCACTAACGATCACTGAAAGACTTTTATGAGTTGAATTCAAATGTAAAGGACCAAAACACGTGAACATAGAACCTTGATGACCAAAATATCCCATTAAATTACAACCCAAAATATCTCCATAACTCCAAGGGATTCGACCGAAATAAACTCACAAAATCAGCATCCCGGAAAGGCGAAAATCTGGGCAAATTTCGACATGCTCATTTTGTGGGTTTATTCCGACCGAATCTCTTGGATTTATGAAGATATTTTGGGTGATAATTGAAGAGGACATTGTGAGATTTCCAATGGTATCAAAATCTGGCAATATAGGTGGTAGGAAGATGCCGAAAAGTTGCCTCAAATCTCGTCCAAAAATCTGAATTTTCTGCCCAAATTCTCCATTTTTGAGTAGTTGACTTTGTGGGTTTATTCTGGCCGAATCCCTTAGAGTTATGGGGATATTTTGGGTGTTAATTTAAGAGGAAATTGTAGGCTTTCCAATGATATCCAAATTCGTCAGTATTGGTGGTTGGAAGATGCCGGAAAGTTGCCTCAAATCTCACTTAAAAAATATTACAAATCTACCCAAATTTTTGCCTTTCCGGAATACTGACTTTGTGAGTTTATTCCGGTCGAATTCCTTGGTGATATGGGGAGATTTTGGGTTTTAATTGAAGAAGATATTGTGGGTTTTCCAATGGTATCAAAATCTGGCAGTAGGTGGTCGAAAGTTTCCGAACATTTGCCCCAAAACTCGCCCAAAAATATGAATTTTCTACCCAAATTTTCTCTTTTCAGGTAGTTGACTTTGTGAGCTTATTCCGGCCTAATCCCTTGGAGTTATGGAGAGATTTTGGTTGGTAATTTAATAGGACATTGTGGGCTTTCCAACAATATCCAAATTCAACGGTCTTGGTGGTCAGAAGTTGTAAAAAAATCTTCTCAAAACTCGCCCAAACTTAGAGAAAAAAAACTTATTTTGTCAAGTTTTGGTGGTTTGGTTCTCAAAATTCTATGTTCACATGTTTTGGTCCTTTAAGTTTGAATTTAACTCATAAAAGTCAATCAGTGATCGTTAGTGAAACTGTCCCATAATTCAGTGACCGTTTGTGCAAGTTTTAAAATTCAATGATTGTTTTGTGATTTTGACGTAAATTGAGTGACCGTTTGTGAAATTAACCCGTAATATAAGTGGTATAAAAAAAAAGGTTATTAATGAAATTTTGAAATTAATCCAGATGAAAACTTCAGGAAAAAAAAAAAGTAAAAAGTGGAGGGCCTAAATTCCACCTAAAAAAGCAGCCCATTTATAAAGAAGGGTAAAGAGGCCCTCCTCAAAGTTTTTCTTGGTTTATTGTCTCTCCCTACAAAGCGTGAGATTTTCTTGATTGACTTTTATCTTTTGATGGGGATTGGATTTTATAATTCAATTAAGGGAATTGCTGAAAATGGTCATAGCCTATGAGGTTATTGCACAAATGGTCCATAACATTTAAATCTTGATGTATACATCCCTAACTCTGCACTTTATGGGTAAATTTCGTCTTTTGAATGGTTTCTAACTAATTGATAGTTAAAAAGAAAGAATCCACTAGAAGAAATAGAAGATTGGTGCGCAAATAAAGATGAAGTCTTTATTTCGAATTGTGGTTGTGCTTTCAAGATACTTTTTTGGAGTAGTATAATATCAAAATCGGCCTATTTGAATGCACCCTAAGTAATGAATTTGTTAGTTGACTTTCAATTTTGCGTTTATATTTGATTATATTTTGACGTGCTCGGTAATTACTCGAAACCCAAAAAGATGAAACTATCTCTTGCGGTCTTTTAATGAACTATTTTCCTATGACATAGGGTGAATGTTTCTTATCAAGGGTTATGACATTGGAACTCAAAATTATAACAAATAAATTAAATAGATAAAGTAAAAATTAAACGAAACAATTCTCGACCAATATACATGCTGCACTTCACATTCTAATTGAATTAGATCTATAAAATCATCAAATCGATAATAGGATAAAATCCAAAAATATTTGAATCAAAATCCAATTGGTTGACGGTGCTAAAAAACACGTGTTGCAAGAGAGGTATCCAAAATTCAAGTGGGCCTAGAAGAAAGTCCAAACTCTCGATGATTCTTTAGTGACTCGTTGACCATAATTGATTATACAATATTAAACCGTATGAAAGAATAAGTGCTATCGAATGCTGCTTACGAGACTTCCTTTGCATAGTCTTCAAGAAATTCCATGTATATGCATTCATTGCCGACACGTCATATGATTGTTAATCATGTTTCACGTGGCAGTTATTCCTTGTGTTTTCCCATTGAAATTCACATTAAACACGTGAGGGAAAGAACTAGTGGCCCAAAATTGATAAGAGTTTCATTCGTATGACTTGGGTACAATAAAAGCCCACAACAAAATTACCTCTTTGCTCTTCTATAAAGATTCTCGAGAGAATTTTCATGTATAAATAGATTTAATGGCAATCTTCCACTTGTAAATTTATGTATAAAGATAGACTTGCCAACACAATAAAGTACAAGAGTGCAATGAGTTTTACCTATAAACTGTTATTACACATTGTTATAAAATAAATACAAAGTCTAGGACGGATTTAGTGGGGGCTGGTTGGACTGTAGCCCCCTCCAACTTAGGCCCAAATTTAAAAAAAAAAAAAAGGTTTTTTATATATTTATTTTTGAGAAAATTATTTTTTCATGAGTAAATTTTTTTTTTCGCATAGTAGCCTGGTCTCGAATCTAATCTTGAATTCGTCCCTGATACAAACATTATTCTAAATTTTACGCTATTTACTATCTATATAACTCACTTGAGCTTTTAACTCGTCTCCTTGCGTATATGCTATTTCTTGTTCATCAAAAGTCTGATATGCGAGGCATACCCTTTTGGACAATAATTGCGTTACTTCCTAAAATTGAGCGAAAAAAAATTAATTAATTTACCTAAAAAAAACTCTTCTCTACTATCATTCGAAGTTTTACTTTACCCTAAATTTAATTTTAGCTCAACCTTTATTCGTGCTTTTCAATTTTTCTAAATAGATGACACGGCACTTAATTTCAGGGCTTTTGTCTCCTATAAAACCGTATTGATCAATTACCCGCCATTAAAAAAGCGGTTAAAGAGACACGAGAGATCAAGAAATTATTCATTGCTGAATCGAAGTGCAATGAACTTAGAAATGTTCAAGAAAAGAATAATAGTGCGTAAAGTTTATCATTTTTTTTTCCTTTTGAATTACGCTCCATTATTGGCGTCCCCATCTGCCTTATCCTGGACCTTGATGAAAGAGGTAAATTGCAGGTTATGCCTCCAAGGGTACAGAGTGGAAGACTGTTTGTACACTTACACTTACCCAATAGTCAAATCCATATTTCAGGATTCGAACTCTTGACGCAGTAGTCTCAAACAAAACTGAATTTCTTTTTAATGTTGTCATCGTGAAAGTCTAAATTTGAAGTTGAAAAATGGAGTATCAATTAATTGGGACCACGTGAAGATCTCCCTATGGGCAGTTAGAGAGTTAGGCGTCCATCGAATTTAATATCCACAAGGTCATACAAAAAATTGAACAAATTTAGAAAGCAAAAATTGAATTTTGCCAAAATAAGCTATGCCTCCGTGCCTAATTGTTCGGTATTTGTTTCCCGCATGAATCGTACGACCCACTGGCCACTTTCAACCATATGGAAATCAAAATACCAACTTTTTACATTACATGCATGTAGAGATCATGTACATAACTTACGTCCATGATATATATTGTTTGAGATATATTGTAAGTTTGAAATATTTCTCTAAATAACATTAAGAAAATATATATTTGAGGGAATTTTTTCCGATCATATCTGAAGTTGAAAGCGTTTCATGTCAAATCTCATTTGGAATATTCAGGGCACGGCTTGTCTATAAGTCCAACTCGACTTGTATTTTTCTTTGACTATGCCATTTTTTAGAATATGAGAGATGGGAGTTTGCGGTATCGTACTCTTAAGAATTTCTTTTATTGTTTTCATTTATTTTAAAAAATATATATATATTTAAATTAAAAACGACTTGTGCATGTCAAAAGCTTAATTCTAGTATCTCATATTGTCTAATTTAACGTAACAATACGTCACAATATTAATCAACTGTGTAGCCAATCACTTTCACTCCAATAAGTAGATTATCCCAATGGGCCAATACAATTAGGTGAAAAGATAATAGAAGTTGACACTTCCAAAAAAAAAAAAAAAGGTGATTATGACAATACTTAAGTTGGCTAATCATTAATCAAGTCGTATCTCTCACGTAAACTTTCCAACTATGTACAGTTTTATCTCTTACCAAAAGTTCCTTAACTAGCAAACATCTTAGATATCCGATCAACCAATGGATTAAACTATAAAATCTAGATTACCAGCCCGTTTAATTCTCATTTTTATGAAAATGCATTTTTCTCTTTCTTCTTTTCAACCACACACATTCTTCGTTAAAAATAATATTTCACGTAAATAAAAAACTTTTCCTTATTTTTCAACCACACATTCTCCATCAATCTACTATTCTAAAATACATTTTTCCATAAAAATAGGAATCAAACAGACTGTATTTTGGATTAAACAAAACATAAATCACCATTAATTTGAACATATCTTGTCCTTAAAGCCTAACGAAATATCTTTCCAATACCATTTACTTTAACAAATTAAGGGGTTGTTTGACAAAGTTTTTGATAAAAATTTTAATAGATTTTGACAAAAATTATGGCTCCTATAAAATGTGTGATTAAATTAATTGTTGACTTTTACTTTAACTTTTTATCAACTTTTTAAGGTATCCCAAACAAAGCACTAAACGACGTGAGACTATGTAAAACTCAACTGCAATAGATTCAAGAAATATCATCATAAGATAAAAATCCCATTAAGTGTATATATTTATATAAACAGATGTATATATATGTTTATAAAAGTTCTTATACATCATCAACATATTACAGCACTTGAATAAAAGCATAACACACTAGGGTTTTGGATTTAAATATATCATCATGGATAGATAATTAGTCTCCATTAAGTAACTGGATGGACCAAAGATCCTCCATGCTCCATATGTTCTCATTTGATTCAGTGGGGAAAGGTCCATGGAAGGTTTCCATGTGTCCATCAATCGACGGTGGAGAGTAAGTTTCAACAGCATGATCAGGAGGACAGAAACTGGAGATATGGCTTGTGCTTGCTTGATCGTGATGGGTTTGATCAAGATTTTGTCCTGTGAAAGTTTGATCAGCTTGCTTAATGTGCTTCTGAATTCTTGTCCTCCAATAATTCTTTATTTCATTATCTGTTCTTCCAGGCAAATGCTTAGCAATTTTCGACCACCTGCACAAGATAATTGATTATTTTTCGAAAAAAAAGTTAAAAAGTTATTTTTAAGCATGACTATAATAAATTTGTTATTCAAGAAATGTAAATCAGTGGTTAATAATAAAGCCTTGCATGTTCTGTGGTTCAAATTCAAAGTCTTCGGCATTCTCGAATATATTCCAGCTATGAATTTGTAGCCTTCATTTCTACAAATAGATTTTTGCATGAATATTACAACTGCAATAATTCTTATCAATGTATTCTCACTATACCATATAATATTGCAGATGTTTCAAGGAGATGGAAGAAATATGATGAATGGCTTCTTACACAAAATCTACAAGCACAATGCAAGTCATCCAAGGTTTGGTAATTTTGAATATTATCAAACACCGCATCTAATAAAATTCCAATTTTTACTGAAGAAAAGAAAGAAAGAAAGAAAGAAAGAAAGAAAGGAAGGAGAGAAGTCTCCATTTTTATTTATTTTTCCTGTTTACTGTAGGCTGCTGTGAGTCATAACTCGGATCCATTAGACCCTATTTTCACTACTAAAAAATTTCAAATAACAAAATCTAATAATATAAAAAATAATAAATAACAGAATTTTTTTTTTTTTTTTTGGGAAATTTATGTAGGGGCCATGGATCTGTCTGCCCCCACCTCCCTCTGCCACAAACTATAAGGTGTCAAAAATGAGTTGTACTACACGTGCGAAATTTTTTTCATAGATTCTTTACAAATACACAGTTGTCATTTTTTAATTAGGTGCTGTCAACGTAAAGATTTTGTGAAAAAAATTCTGCACACGTGACTTTTTCCATCGAAAATATAATTTAAACAACATATATTTTTGTTCAGTCTAACAATAAATTTTTTATAAACAAAATAATTTTAATATTCTTAAAAAGCATATATTATAAAATTCATTACCTCGTACATGTTGACAATATTTCAATGCATCAAATTAGTAAAATAGTGTGCTCTATAAACATTAAGGGTTCATGCGCTCCAAGGCCTATACTTCCTTCCTTTTTTCACTTCTCTTCCTTATTAAGACTCATGATCGAAACTCAAAGTTGACAAGGTAATTAATTTAATGTGGAGGGCCCATCTGTCCCAAAGAGCCAAAAACATTATGGTAGCTGTCGATTTCAACAAGCAATTGGGAGCTACTATTTCGGTTGATATAGCTAAGAAAGGTTAACATGTGACTGATTGAATAGTGGGTTCAACTCAAAATAGATTTTTTTTTTATTTTATTTTTATTTTTTTCCTTGGCCCCTCATTCATAACGTGTTTTTATACTATCCCTATTCAATTATTTCTTTTCGTTTTAAATTTAAAATGCTCCTCACTCTCGAACACCCTTTTGCACTTAATAGTACGGATATATCAATTTTTTTTTATCGACTTTCTCAAAAACCATTTTTCATAAAGAAACACTTTAAAAGCATGCACATCCAAATAAAGTAAGATGATTAATCCATGAAAATGAAAATGATAACAAAACATAACTATTTAAAAAAAAATGGAATCAAGAAATTCTTGTACCCTTATTCAATGATGATTCTTTTGTAGCAAATAATTATTGATATCCAAGGCAAAAAAGAATTGGTGGCTCCTATTTCTTCTCACAACATCAACACTATTCATATAAACGTGTATCAAAATCTTGGAGGAGAATAAGTTGCCATTTTCATAAGTAATCTTTTTATTTATTTAGCTTTCTAACAAACCCTACAATGAACTTACCTGTTTACAATGAGCTTACCTGTTTCCCCACTTAGCATGCAGCTCCATAATCAAAAGTTGTTCCTCCGGCGTGATATTCCCCCGTCTAACGTCTGGTCGAAGGTAATTCAGCCACCGCAAACGACAACTCTTTCCCGTACGCTTAAGCCCTAACACAAATCATAAACAAAACCTTTTTTCCATTAGGGTTTTCTCCGAGAAAAAGTTGAACACTTCAAACATGTCCTAGAGTATAACATGAATAGTTATCGGTTGAGTGATGTGCATACTGGCAGCACGAGCTAGTGAATTCCAAACGCCTTCGCCATGATTAGCTATATAATTAATGAGAATAAGATCTTCTTCCATGGTCCATGGCCCTTTCCTCACTTCTGCATCTTGAGAATTATTGCATATTTTCTCGTCCATTTTGGTAGAAAGAGAGAATTTTCTAGTTAGAGATCATGTGATCTTTTGAAGAAAAATAATGGAGAGATGGAGCTCTATTTTATAGTAAGTTCGCTCTTAATGACGTCATATATAATTATAATATTAATTGATTAATTATTTATTAAAACTTATGCATGCACACATGGTAACCACTTATGTGACCATGCATGGTCAAGTAACATTGTTGACGAGCTACATGGACAAAATGACACTGTTACATAATCGAGTGTTATGGATCTATTTATGTTACATAATTCATATTGAAGTTGTGACAATCAGTGGCGGATCCAGAAAAAAAAATTCAGGACGGACTAATACAACCAAAAAAAATAATATTTTTTTTTTAAATGAACATTTGGGCTGGGGGGGATAGGCTGTAGCACCGGCTGGCTCGTCCCTGGATCAGCCTTGGTGACAATTAAATTTTTTTGAGAAGAAAGTATCATAAATTTGTTAATTTCTAGTTCCCTGGAGGGTCTAGAAGCTTCCCACTGCCTTCGACATAGGTCTATCAAATCATGAGTAATAGAAAATTTTACTATTAAAATCTGTGGCTAATAAAAAATCTCTATTAGCTGTCCATTTATAAGATTGTTCAAGGATAAGTTTGACAATAATTGAGGTCATTTGGCATGACTTTTTGAAAAGTCAAAAATTATTTTTGAGACTAATGAATATAATTGGATTTTTTTTTTTTTAATTGTCTAGTTAAAATAACTTTTAAATAAGGCTATAAGAAGCATACGCAAAAACAGAAATCTTGTCGAATGGATTCTTAGTTAAATGAAATAGCATGTCAGTTAGGTTTAAAAAGTTGTAATCCACACAAATAAAGGTAAGACAGGAAGGGACAAAATCACTTGAGCTACATTATGATTTGTTGTACAAAATATTAAAATTAAGTAAGAATAGTATTTAACTCAGATTGAGCCCCATTTTGGTAAGAAAATATATTTCGAAATAATAATTTTTTTAGAGAATGTGTTGTAAATAGTTGTCCTTATTTACAACTTTATAGAGTTTGACATTTCAAGAAAGCTCCAAAGAAGCAATTCTACTTTAGGAAACTTAATTATTGTGATTTTAATGTATAGATAATTAATAACAACTATTTGAGAGTTGTATATACATTGGAAAATGGGTTCGAATAGAACAAAAATATTTATTCATATTGATCAATTGAAAGTTGAATCTATATTGGACGTCACCCAAATATTCTCATCTATTATATATGAGGAATGGTTCTATTCCAAACTCAAGTTCGAACAAAAGTATGACGTGCTAACGTTCTTTAAATGATTCACATTAGGGGTCAAATTTCGACAGGCAACTTGAATTATGTGTGTGGTTGAGATCTTTCAGAATCCAATTACAATGACACACTTGGGCACATTCTATCGCTGAACTAGTAACCCATTGTATAAGTCTCTATAGAAAGTCACTATGTCAAAAGTGAGAGAAACCCCCATCCATACTTCTTTGTTGATATGAGCTCTTACGACTCGATTAAAAACAACTTTGAAAGTATAAAACGTAAAAACAACTTTTGAAAGTATAAAGGTTTTGAAGAGAGGGGTAATTATATAGATTTCTGAAAAAATCAAGATTAAAGATTCAAAAACTTTTTGTAAAAATTTCATTTTTATGATAAATTAAGAAATCTCATCAGGAAGATAGGAAATTGGAGTTTTTCTTCATAAATGTTGGTTAAAACAAAGGGATTAGACACGTGCAATGCACATACCACCTCGTGTTAAGCCACATGTAATGTCTTTCGTAGTAAGACTAAAAATCACTTATATGACTAAAAATATCACACTTTTCCTTAAATGGGAAAGGTTGAAAGAAACTGAATTAGAGCAATGATTAATGTGTTGTTGAAAGTAGTTAATGGCTTCATTGTTTTGTAATTTTCCTTGATCAATTCCTAGCCAAAGGCCAATTCCGTCGCTTAATGAAAATGAACATTTGGTAGAGATTTTGTTAAAGTGAATTTTTTTTTTTTTTTTTTTTTTGAGAATGTGTGGTAAAAAAAAAAAAAACTATGGGTTTATGTGCAAAATTATTTTATTGGAAGAAAGTGTCATTAAAAATGAGTTTGGAAAAAAATGAATTTTAAAATATGGGAGGCAAACATGGATGAAGTGTGGACATTGGACCTTGTCTAATAGAATTCAAGCCACGAATTCCAACCACAAATTAGAAACCGAATATTATGTTAATTGTCTTAATAAACTATTAATCGCTTATTTAGAAAACGAAGCAAGAGGAATTCTTCGATTTTTTTGTTTCCCGTTAGATTGTTAGTATGTATTGTATGTCATTGTAGTTTATCATGCATACAAACTGAAGTGAACTCGACTTGTAATGGAAAATGAATCGTTTAACATCAAGTATCAAATCAGTTTGGAAAAGAGAAAATTATTGAGGCTATCATCTTATTATTTTGTAACAAGAGCTTGAAATAAATTATGATACATTTTTAGCAATAATGTGTAATAATAAGTATTTATCATATAAGGTTTTGTAGAGAAAATTAACTTCTAAGATTTGTTCATCACCATTTATTGTTAATTACCAAATTTAGTCTCTGATGATGGTTCTATTTAATTATTTTGTCTTACGAAAAAATATTTGATAGAACTTCTGTATTTGTTGTTTATCATGTTGATTTAAAAATAAAATATATGAACTGTTGGGTTTAGATATCCAATAAATTCGGACGATGATTTAAAATATGTGTTGGATAGACACAATAAACTTGACTCGATCTGAAAACAACCAATTCACTTAAAGTTTGTCCCATGAATTTAGCCCAAGTAGTGGTTCTTTAGTTGGGTCATTAGATTGGTGTTTTGGTTAGTGTGTTAGCCTTTTGGATTGTGTGGTCCATTTATGTGTGATTAAGTAGCAGCCCATGTATAGAGAAAATTGTGGCCCAATCCATATGAGTGACATAATGCCTTGCTATACATGTTGGAAAAACTTCATATCTAAGGTGTATTCTTTACCTCAAATCAAAAGTAAGGTAAATAGTTTGAAAATTCAAAAAACAGGTATGAATTTAATTAATTAAAAATATTTATTAAATAAAAATAATAAAGTCATTGTGATTAATGGTCACAGATTCATAATTATAGGTTACAAATTTATTTACTGGTCACATATTGTCAAATTAATTGGTCACATGTTATTTCGTGGTCATAGATCAAAAATTTTGTAGGTCACATATTATTTCAACGTAACATATCATTCAATTTATAGGTCACATTTTATCTATGAGTCACGTAAGTCGCAGTTTATTGGTCACATATTATTTTTAGTCACATAATCATAATATTTAGTCACATATCAGTCGAATAATTTGTCACAGACGCCTAAATAGTTGGTCACATACGCCTAATTGTTGGTCACAGATAACAACCACCCCAACCCGCAACTGCACCACCGTCGTGCTGTTAAAATCCACTCCATCTCCCAAAACTACCATACCACAGCAAAACTCCGCCATCGACTACACTATCGCCACCACCGCACCCGCCATCACTGTCGACTACCCACAACCACCGCCACTAACAACATTAGCAGTTCCACTACCAACACCACCACCTCCATCTGCAACACCACCTCCAACAACCACCCACCACCGCATCCAACACACACTATCACCACCACCACCATCACCACCACCACTAACCATAACTGAGCCACCAATCCACCACCCACCACACACCTCATATGCACAACAACAACTCTCAAACATCACTGCACACACTCCCACCACCACCGCCCTCAGATCGGAAAGAGAAAAAACCTCAATAATTGAGAGACGGGAGAATCTAAGAGATGGGAGATCGAAGAATGCAGCAGTGAACGCCGCCGACGGGGAGATCGAAGAATGTAGCAGTGAGAGACGGTCGCGCCTCTTGTTGGTGTCGGTCTTCTTGTAGCAACACCGATCACGTATCGAAACTGGCGCCAATTTTCAGAGCGTTGCCGACGGTAATATGAGAGACGATGAGGGTAGAGAGAGAAAATGGTGGAAGAAAATGATTAGGGTTAGGTAGGATAGGCTGGGTGGGTATAATATTAATTGTAATATTATTATTATATAATATTCAGTACATGATTTCTACATAATTAAAGTTTGGAATTGATTTTTGTAAATGGATCTTCCAACACCGGCGGACGTGTAAATTCTTCATATATGTTTTGTTCCTAGTCATGTCTTCCTGTGGTGAGTGTGCAATTGTGAGAAAGAGGGAGCCGAGTGAGAAGCAGCTGCCAAGTGGGAGTTGTGTGAAATCAACCATTAGTTCATCCTTTCTTCTACATTGTAATCATCTAATACCTGAGTTTTGCATTTTGAAATTTCATACCTGAAAATTGAATTGTGTCAAACTTAACACCTGACATATGAATTTTTCCCTTTTCCTTAGCGTAAAATTAAAGAGACCCTTTTAAAACAAACAGTCAAGCCCAACACGAACTGGCCCAACTCTGAATTTTATAGAAGGCCCAAATCTAATTATAAGTTAATTACCCAATCCATAATAAAACATGGTGTTAATAACATTGTTGGATGCTCAGTTATATAGCGATGTTTCATTTGTGTTACCAAATTTTATTTCATTATAAAATCCCTGTTTCATAGATTTTAATTTAAATCAAAGTTAATAATTAATTTTAATCATATATTTAATCAATTTTTATCAAAATTTACTAAAAAAATTAATTTTAACCCCTGCCAAATGGGGATGAAGTTTTCATTAAATCGATTTTCATTGACACTACAAATGCTCATTGAAATAGAAAATACTTTCTAATTTATAACCAAAAGGTTTATGTAGCCACTCTTCTGTCGGACTTAAAATCTAAATTTAAATTTAAATTAAAGTCAATAATTAATTTTAATCACATATTTTTAGAGATGAACATGGTTTGCGGTTTAAATTTTTTTCAAACCAAACTAAACAACCTTAATTTCTAAACCAAACTATTCTAAACAAATTTTTTCAATTTGGTTCAATTAAAAATCACGATTTAACAAAGAAAAATTAACATATGTCGAATAAGTTAAATCATAATATATCAGTCTAAATTTCACGTTAAAACATAAATAGTATCATTAAAAATATTATAAAATTCAAGTTTTATAATTCTAATAATTATAATACAATAACATGGTATAAACATTTTAATTCTTTAGTCGATACTAATTGACGTAATATCTGTAACTATAACACATGAATCATTCTCTCCGTAAAGTTAAAAATACAGTACACAAATTCATTGATTATAATTAAATGATATAAAACAATTAATAAAAAAAAAAATGAAAAAAAAAATCAAATACGATAATACATTTTATGACTTTTTTTATAAATCATTCAATATTGATAAATTATTATGGGTTCTTTATTACCATACAACAATTTTTTTAAAGGCAAATCATCGCTTCAACGAACACTTAGAAGAATCAAGAATTCGACATTAATAGGGAATGCAGACTCAAATAATTGTAGATATTTGAATAACTAACAAATATGTAGAAATTTGGTAGATATTTTATAGTTATTTGCATTCAATTTTCATCAAAGTAATATGCCGGAATGCTCATTGATCAAATGTTCAAAAATAAGCCATCAAATCATTCTAGCAATTAACATTAAAATCTAAAAACTAAGTTAAAATGTAAATAATTAACCGAGCGGCTTCACCAAAAAGACGTAAATAAACAGAAAAAAAAAATAATGTTCATTAAACATTTAGGAGAGCCAGCCAAAAATTAGAACGAAGTAACACAATTATCAATAAAATACAGCAAACAATTAGCAAATTTTTTATTTTTTTATTTTTTTGGATAAACTGGCCTAAAAATAATTCAAGAAAATTATAAGTAGAAGGAAAATGAATATACGTGTTTAATTAAAATTAAAATTTAATTGTCTACTCAATTGCAATGGATGGTTGATGAATATGGTTCAACTCAATTAGAGATTTTTGCATTAACAATTATGATGACTGATGTATATTTGAATATAATTTAATTACTTATTGGGTTTAAGTGAACGATTTTTTTATTTTTTTTTATAACTATGATGTGCTTAGCTTTATTGCGTTGAATAAAATTAAAATTAATTTATTTTCAGATTTTTTCGTAAATGATTTGACGATTTGAAAACGGTGTACAAAGATTGAAACATAAATCAAGTCACTTCGAAATAATTTTATTCGATTCAAAATCAAAACGGTTACGGATCCACGTGGATTCAAAATAACGGTTCAAAAAGCGATTTGGGTTCGATTTGCCGATTTTGCTGTTGAGCCTACATATTTTGTGAAATTTATAATTTTTTAATCATATATTTTAACAATTTTAATAAAATTTACTAAAAAAATAATTTTAATTCCCACGCAAAAAAGAAAAAAAAAAAAAGCATCACTTGATTTGATTATAGTAAAATTAATTACGATATAAAAAATAGAAAGCCAAGAAAATAAAATAATAATTTATTGAAAATTTGTAGTAGTCACCATTTTGTGCCGTCGATACTTTCATCTAGCGTGTGGTAATGGCAACTGCTTCTTGGCTCCATTCTTCGGCGCCTTCTAACGTTCTCAGCCCGTTTCTCCGCCGCACAGCAGCTCTTCTCCGTCCTAACTACCGGCGGATCCACCAGTTCACTTCAACTTCTCCGATAACTTTCTCCTCCGACAACTATAAACCTCCGGAACCGGTGGTTCACTCACGGGCTCGGCGAAACTTAACTTCCATGATCAAAGAAGATGAAGTAGCTTCTCGTAAGGAAAAAAAAAATAGTAATTTCATTTTTTAGTATTGATTGTTAGTTTATAAGCTAATTGTAAAAGTAAGATTGACAATCGGATTCTGTATTTTTTATTAATTTACTGCTTGTTGGTAGCTGATGATTTGCATTTCGAGGGGCAGCTCAAAGTAGTGGAATATCCAGACCCAATATTGAGGGCGAGGAACAAGCGAGTTAATTCCTTTGATGACAGCTTAAAGACGTTCGTAGACGAAATGTTTGATGTAATGTATAGGTGATTTCTCTTCACTGTAAATTGCATTTGTCAGAATATTACTTCCAAGTTCGATTTGATTGTCTATTGGTAGAGGTCTGTTCAAAGATTTACCTGCCTGGTAATCAACTACATGGGTCAGTTTTTATGAAACTGATAAATAGAACTCCTATAATATTACTAGTTAACTACACGCGTATATATATATATATATATATATATATATATATATATATTTTTTTTTTCCTTATTGAAGATTCATGTTACTTACTGGTTGTAAACAATACTTGTTGGCGTCTCTTTCCACAGAACTGATGGCATTGGGCTCTCGGCACCCCAAGTGGGGATTAATGTGCAACTCATGGTGTTTAATCCAGTTGGTGAACGTGGTGAAGGAGAAGAGATAGTTCTAGTAAATCCACGTGTTAATAGATATTCAAGAAAGCTGGTGCTTTACAACGAGGGTTGCTTGTCCTTTCCTGGGATATATGCTGATGTTGAGGTACATATAACTAATAGAATGAATAGATTATGGTTCAGAGTACTTTCGTTAATTATTTTGATTGTGCTTGATTGATTGCGTTTGGAAATATCTTCATGTTTGACGTCAAACTCATTGTGGATTGGATTTGTGATGATTTCCAAGTTGTTTGTTTTACTTAGATGAAATGTACCATGTTTTTGTTGTAAACATGCACTTGTTCCATCTACAATGAACTAATTATATATGCGTACTTAGGTACTAACAGAAGAAATTTGAGATTATGGATTAAAATCCATTTTCATAATTCTAAATGAGATAATATGTCCAGTTATTGTTTGATTTGCGAGTGGACTGGAACACAGTTGTGGGGATTGCCATTTGCAACACATGTTGCCTTCACTTACTAATCTATTCCTTGCTTATGGTAGAACTCGCCCAATCTAGTGGAGTACAAAAGAGGTCACTCAACTCTCTTCCCTTCATTATATGGAATTTCTTTGTGGAAATCAGTATCCCTAGACAGATTTGTTCAGCCTTCCTCATTTTTTGGCTATTGTGCTACTTTATAAAATATCATGACATGATATGAAATGTGTTAATTAACCGAGCAATGTGAACTAATTAGTTACGAAAATATGCTTTGTAATTATTTGTCTTACGTAATTAATTTGATTAGCTTATTTGTTGATTATAATTAGCTAGACTAGACAGGTGTTCCTATAGATTAGCTACGGGTTAAAGGTTTGTTAGAAATAATGTTAGATCCATTTTGTATGACTAATGTTATTTGCATATATACTGGAATCGGTGGCTCAACATTATTTTCCATCCTTTAGGATATTTATTTTCTTCTCTAGTGACCATTATATCATCAAGATAGATAAGAACAATTAGCATTGCACTGTTGGTGGAGAGAACAGACATGGAAGAATCAGATTTGGAACCGGGAAAACCCCACTTAAGTAGGCAACTGCTAAGCTTATCTACCACACCTTCAAAAGCCTTCAAAAGCCCTCAAAAATTTGCATGCAAATGAGGGATTGTGGTGCTAACTAATCCAGGAGGTTGTTCCATGTCGACAACCTCAGTTAGATCCCCATTTAAAAAGTCATTGTGGACATCCAGCTCTCTTAAAGGCCAGAGAAGAGAGACCAGTTGTGATGACAAGTCTAATGGTGATTGGCTTAATAACAGGGCTGGAAGTCTCAAAGTAGTCAATGCCTTGAGTTTGATGATATCCCTTAGCAACTAGCTGTGCCTAAAACATCTCAATACTGTCATCAGGCTTAAAGTTCAACATATACACCATTTATACTCCATAACCTTGTGAGTAGCAGGAAGATGAATTGGATTGCAAGTGCGGATCTGCATTAGAGCTTGATATTCAGAAAGCATAGCTTGTTGCCACTGAGGGGAATAGGCGACTTGCTTAAATGTATGAGGTTCCACAAGATTTTTAATGAGTATTAGCATTTGCAACTGGAGTTATTAACAGGATCAGTAAGGGGAACAATCTCCGATCTTCCTGATTTAGAGAAAAAGACTGGATTCGGGATGAGAGCTGGTTTTGGCTCTTTATTTGGTTCCTCATAAAGTAGAGTGCAAATTTTCTTGGTTATTCATCGGTTGGGAATGGATGGTGTAAGCAGGCGGAATGTAGCATCTTAAAGTGGAGTATGGTGTTAAAAGGTAGTTTATGGCATTATCATTCACAGACTAAATATCTGTATTTTCTGATTGATCAACTCTTTAGCAATTTTTACCACTCAACCTTCTAAAACTCTGTTCACCATTTAGTTTGGTTTTTGACTAATGGAAGCTGCCTTTCATTCTTATGCTGCAGAGACCAGATTCATTGAAGGTTGATGCACAGGACATTGCTGGTGCCAGGTTTACGGTTAACTTATCGGGACTTCCTGCAAGAGTATTCCAGCATGAATACGATCATCTCCAGGTTTTATATTCAGGATCTGTTAATTTTTTTCTATTGCTGGCTCAGAATGAAATACAGCCTGAAAGTTTCACTGAAAAGAGTTTACAATTGATGTTTGGTTATTGTTATTCTATCTGAACAAATTTTTATTCGGATTTAGCTTCAAAATTGCATTTAATTAAATGGAAGATTTGGTGTTCAACGTCTTACTCCTGACTTGGTTACAATGAGCATTCGGTTGATTCCATGATTTTTGACAAAATGGTCATCAGGAAATTTATTCCTTACATTCCCATAAAACCTTCTGTCCCACACACTACTGAAGATATTGTAAATTCATTACTGAACTAAAATGCAGGGCATTTTATTCTTTGATAAAATGAGTGATGAAGTCCTTGACAGCATCCGTGAAGATTTACAGGTAAGTGTTGCTTACACTTGCATGTCTTGATCTTTGTTTCTGTCGATTATCTTCTGATCATGGACGTTAGTATTTGCGTTAGAAATCTTTTGTAGCTGAATATTAACTTAGAACTATAAATTACTTAATGCACTTAACCCTTGTTTGGTTTTGCTAAAATTCAAAATTTTAGTAGATTTTGATAAAAAAGTAATTAAATGTGTGGTTGAAAAGTTGATCAAAGTTGTGGATTCTACGAAATTTGTGATTAATCCATAGGAAAATATTATATGTACATAATGCCCTACATAATGCCTTACACCCCCCTCACATGGAGGGGGGCCCACACATAATAAAATATTCGTGGCCCCCCTCCATGTGAGGGGGGTGTAGGACATTATGTAGGGCATGAGGTGTACATATAGCATATCCCTAATCCATATCATATCATGTAATCCATTTTGTACATTTTTTATGTACAAGTAGCAAAATCCTTAAAATTATTTGTTGACTTTAATAAAAAAAATTTAGCTACACTAATTAGATCATATTGGCAGGCATTGGAGAAGAGATACGAGGAGAACACCGGGTTCCCAAGCCCTGAAAGAATAGATGCACGCCGGAGGAGGAAGGCAGCTGTTGGGTTTGGAAAGTCATGATTTTGATAAATCAGTTCTCAATCATACACTTGAAATTTGTAGTTTTTATTTCATTTTTATGTGATCAATTATAATATATCAAATTTTATGTGCTTAATCATAATTAACTTAGTCAATAGTCAACACGCAGATCCTAATCGATTTTTTTTTTTTTTTTATGGGAAGAACTTTAGTAAAATTCTATAAAACCTGTAGTGTTTGAATAAGAATATAATGTGCTTAACATTATGAAGTATTTATATTATGCACTATTTAAAAATAAATGTATCTTATTTGTCTTTCGCCCTTATTTTGATCAAAGTTGATGAAATGTGTGATTGAAAAAATTGATGATAGTTATTGATCTCATAAAATATAATAATAGTCCTTTTTTTCATTTTCATAATTAGAAACGATAGTTACATCAAGTTCCGAGTTTAGAACTTTAATTGTTGACATGTTCAAACTCGAGAGTATGAAATTCACTTTACTTGTTCTTAGCTTGTCAGGAGCTATCGATATTGTGGTGACATGTAGGTCCTGCACATCACTACATACCATTGTTCCTCTTCATGGTCGAAGCCTCGAAGGGAGGACAATAATTGAGTCATTATAAATGTATAATTTGCCTCGAATGAATAGATAATTTGGCTTTAATATAATATATAAATTAAAATCCAATAGGCAGTTTTTCCTTCCTTATCTCTTCCCCCTCTCTCCAAATCCCCTCCTTGACATGCTAAATCGTGCTTGAGCAAATTACTTAACAAGAAATGTTAAGAATAAGTTACTTATTTTGCACAAATATAAGAATTACTTTTTAAAAAACTAATTTTTACCCTAGAGTAAAAGAAAAAAATAAATTAGTTGAAAGTATATTTTAAAAATTACTTAAAATAACTTTTCTAAGAATAGACAAAAATATTTGCCATAAATTTTTTATATTTTACGACTTCCACTTTTTTTAATACACTAGCACCAAATACGTATTCCAATGATATGCACCAATTCACATCTAGCCCCTCTTTTGGACTTTATTTTAATGTGATTTTGAAAGAAAATATTTTTTTAAATAGTGATTTTTTGAAAAATATGTGGTTAAAAGAAATATATGATTAAAAATAAAAAAGAGAAAAATATGTTTTTTGAATAATGAAGCCTAAATAGGGGCCTAATACAATCCCCTTAATCTTAGAGAAATTTTCTGAGTACAAGAAATTTATACAGATTTTATGCAGGATGCTGATGTGACAACATCATATCCATTTGTATAAAGTACCTAAAAGTCAATATAAAATTTTATAATTAATGCTATGTTTGTTTTTCATTTTCACCCCATTCTAATAAATTTTTTGCCCGTTGGGGGAGTTAGTAGTCGGAATTGTGGACTTCTTTCTTTCACGCTGGATCCCACTAGTACCAAAAAAGGATCAAATAATTCATTTTCTTCTTTAAAGAAATGCATATCAAACAGGGGCTAAAGATGACTTGTCTTTACTTGAGAGTAGAGACTATAGAATTCATTGCAAATGCTCTTGTTTTTTTGCCTGTCTAGACTTGAGAGTATGAAATTCATAATACTTGCTTTCTAGCTTTTTTACTTGTCCAAACTCGAGAGTATAGAAATCTATCTTACTTGCTCTCAACCTCTCCAATTTCACACACATTCTTCTACACGTGTGAGTCATTCCCCTTCGAGGCTTCAACTCACATAAATTAATTTAAATGCGTCAATATTCCTTAAAAATAATCTCAATTCACACGAGCTGTCCTCTCAAATTAAAACAAAACAAAAATACCTTTAGATTTTTTTTAAAAAAATAAGATTTAATTTTACCCATGGTCACTGAAATTCAAAATGGTAACTGAACTAGTTTTCTTAGTCTAATTACTCATTAGAGTTTTTAAGTTATAATGATTTCGCAAATCATCATTCGATTTGAAAAAAAAATAAAAATAATGTGAAAGTGTAAATGTCGTTGTTAAGTAGTATCTGGGTTGACTGGCAGACGTTATTCTACATGTTACACAAGACATTATCATTTTTCCATAACAAATTTGGGTGCCAAAAAAGAGGTATGGATTTGTATTGTGTGAGAATTATGTTGAGTATGATTCAACACTAAGATTTAGGTTTTTTTTAACATGTACAATTTTTTTTTATGTTTTTCACCAATAATACCTAAGATTAGGAGTGAGGACGGTTTGATTTCTAAAAGAATTGAAGCAAGAATTACCAAATATCTTGTAAATAGAACAATGGTTTCAGACTGTAACGTTGAAATTGAATTGTTTAATTTCCATCATGATTAAACTTTTCAACGTTCTATTGTTCCAAAAACTATTTTCATTCTCTTAATAAATCACAAAAACCTAACAAATGATATGTTTCATCGTACAATATAATAAAAATAATCCAAATTTAAACATACAAATAACAAGTTATTCAATAAAACTGATTTTCTAATGTATACAAATGATGAAAAAGTAAATAATAACAGTAAAACAAGGTGGTTTCCTTTTAGAAAAAAATAGGTTTGATAATCAAGATTATCAAAAAAAATGTAGGAGTTTTGATTTTTCATTTGTGGGTCAGAATCAAGAACATAATCAAATCTTTTTGTTGCCAGTTGTTATATACATTATCCAATTTTACTTAAAAAACCAAACCGAATTATGATTCGAATTTTAACTCGGTTTGATTTGATTCGAGACTTTTATCTTGTATCTTTGGATTGAGTGACACTTAATTCTGTTTGAGCTCCATTAAAAATGGATTTTGAGATAAAAATATATTTTGAAAATAGTGATTTTTGGGAAAATGTGTAGTTAAAAAATAATAATTTTTTTTGTATTTATGTGTAATATCATTTTATTGAAAAATGTATGATTGAAAAAAAGAAAGAAAAATGACTTTTTAATAGGTCTTTAATGTCACTTAATGCCGATATAGAGAGTTTTATGTTTTATTCTTCTAATCAATTGACTAATTAGCGTAAAAAATATTATTTTAATGATGGTTCGAAATTTCTTAAAAATAAAAAAAATGTGAAAATCTTCACCCTAGGCGCGTAAGTTCAAATCCATTTATGGTCAGTGCCGGCTGCACAGATTTTTACTCAATACACCAAAATGTCCTTTCTGCTTTGTGCTTGGGGCTCTTGACTCTTTCTCGGTGGAGGGGAGAATCTCTTATTCAGTTAAGAATTTCTCATTTTTCTCTCTCTCATTTCTCTCTTTCTCTGTCAAATTTCTCAAATTTCTATGTAGGTATCTGTTTACTGTATTTCGTGTAACCATTTGTATTCCCTTTCTATGAATTCTGGTTCCCAATTTTTTGTTTTCTTGAATCAATCATCATTTTCTTAATTTTTTTAATTGATTATCGTGTTTCGTTTCAGGTTTTCATAAAAAGAGGCATGTTATCAATTTTGTTCGAAGATAACAGATTCAGGATGATGTTGAATTCTAGTTTCTGAGATAATTTTGTAAGTACTATTGGAATTTATTTCTGTTACTTTAGAAATTATTCAATTCTTAAATTTGTTATAAAATCTTAATTTAAAGGCGGAACACGCGAGGGAAGGAGAGAAATTTCATCAATACTATTTAGTGTAAAATCCAGGGGAACGAGTTAATCTTTGCAATTTATTGACGACCCATTTTAAACAGAAAGAAAACACATTTTGATATTTTTATTTATTTATTATTTTTTTTTATCGATTGCATCAATTGGATTCTGACCCGAGTTAAAATTTTGTTGTACAGATTGGAGATCTCTTGCTTTGTCAAACTTAGGAGAATATGGTAGTTCATTCTCCTGTAAATGTATTCTCAATCTGTTTTTCATTTGCTTATTTATTTTTTCACTTTGCTTGTGATTTTTACTAATTCACAAATGCAATATTGATATCACCCCGTTACATTACTAGGGTTATTGATAGCTATTGCTATCAATTTTAGAAATACTATTATATATCTTGCTGTACGTGAACAACTTAAGTGTGCAGGACAAAAGTGCATCTGGGGAGGATAGCGGCAGCATTGACTGGAATACTGATGATGAGCTAGAAATTCAAGAGGACACAGCATTTTCTTCTTCTTTGACTTTAGCAACCCATGGTACGGAAGCTTCTGCTGGTAATGGAGATGTAAGTCCTACGGTTAGTATATCGATTCTATTAAATGCTTCACCACGTATGTATTATTAATGGATCTATTGTTATAGTTGAAACAAAATTTCATTACTCTATCATTGCTTAATTTTTTCTGTCTTTCATATCTTCAAAACTATTTGATGTTCAGGACATTGCTCAAAATATAGTGTTTTGTTCAGTCATTTATGACTGTTCCACCAAAATCCCACAATAACGACACAGTACTTTGTCTCTGTTTGCTGCATTACACATTTTGACTTTTAGAAAAACAAAGAAAAACAACCGTATCTGTCTTTATCATTTTACTATCTGCAAACATATAAAGGGGGGAGGTGTTAACTGAACTAGTAGGCAACATGCCCATTGAAATGAAGAATAAGTCTAAGCAAAAAGATTAGGTTTGCATGTCCATTTGAAGTCTGAAACCGAAGGGTCAAAAGCTTAAAATGAAGTTTTCATATGGACACACAAAACAAAAAGAGAATTGGGAACGAATAAGCGTACCATAAGGAATTTGAGAGGACAACACGCCTATATTTAATTATAAAAATATAATATTAATTATAAAATATTGTTAACTGAAGGTCAAAATTGGAATTATTAAATATCAACAAAGGCATTCGCCACAAAATGTTTCTCCAACTTTGGGCCTTTTATATATAGTGTTGTATAGACAAAACCCAATTTCTGACCTCGAATGCAAAACCTGTACATAAGATCTGTTGTAGGAGACTCTTTAAATGCTTTAATTTGGAAATTGGTCCCTATTTGAACAGAGTGTTCACCTTGCACAAATATTAAAGGACAGTTTCATCTACTTGTTCTATGATGTTTGACAGCTTGATCTCATGAAACCTATTGAAGAGAGAGAGAGAAAAGCCTCTCTGGTCCTTTTTTTGCCATCTGATGTCTTGCCAATCTTCTTGAGGCTTTCTTTATTATTATGCAAAGGGGAGGGAGTGGAAAGTAGAAGGGAAATTATCTTTCCCTCGTTTGAGAAAACTTGAAAAGGTGGGATGTGAGGTGAATGGGGAATTTATTATGTGTGAAAAGTCTTCAACAATATAATTATGCATTTGACCATAGCAAATAAGGAAGAGGAAGTAGCTTTCCTTTGACAAAGGATGAGACATTCAATGCTCTACTTTCCATCCCTCTTCTCCTCCTCTTCTACCAAACATTCCCTTAGTTTTGCTCTTTAGCACAACATTTTAGAGGATTTCTTCTCATTTCTGTTACTTATGGGCTTCTATCACCATTTGTATTTAAATAATTGCTGTAGTATATTGAATAGTACCATTGAATGTGCATTGAAATGCTAATTATTTTCCCTGATACACGAGCTGCTTGAAGCTTTTAATTCCAACAAGTGCAAGAATTGATCATTTCAACATCATTGCAAACTTTTGCATATTCTGACATGTTAAGTCACTACCCACTGTGCAGGCAAGGTCATCAGCAAGTGTTTCCGATTCCAAGTTGGTCAACCATTTCGTTGGGATGGGGTTTTCAGAAAAATTGGTTTTAAAGGCGATAGAGGAAAATGGTATGTACATTGTCACTCTATTTATGCCCCTATTTGGCCCCCATTTTTTAAAACTCATTTTCCCCAAACACCACATATTTCATGAGACCCACAACTTTTATCAATTTTCAACCACACATTTAATCAATTTTTATCAAAATCTACTAAAAATATGATTTTTAGCAAAACCAAACGGGGGCTAAGACCAGGGCATATGATGAGCGTCTGATTCATCTGATTGCCATGCAGGAGCAGGAGATACGGACTCGATACTGAACACCCTACTGACGTATTCAGTGAGTAATGACTACTAAAAATGCATAATTAATGGTCCCATGTTACGAGTTTTGTGAACTTTCTCAATTGCTCTCATGAGTAGTCTATGTAGGTTCATAATCCATGTTGTATCGCAGACTCTTGAAGAATCTCCTCCCCAACAGTTATGTGTCAAATTCGATCCGATCTTTTCAGACTATGATGAGAACCTTCTGGATGATCTCTCTGATATGGATGGTTGGTCTGAACATGAAACAGAAGTATGTGATGCTTGACTAAAACTCTCATTTATCATTTTCTTGACATTTTCCACTGCACAAGTATAACATAAATTTCTAACATTTTTTTATCAGAGTCAAGCTCAGTGCATTCATTAGTGCTTAACATTTTGTAGTAATTGGTTGCAAAAAGATATAACTTTCTATCAAGAAAATACTTTCACCATTTGTTTCCTGTTTTAGAATATGCACATTATCTGTTTTTTTATATTAATAAGGACCATGGCATGCCACATGGTAAAATATTTAAATCTGTTTTTTAATTTAGAGGGATGTATCACTCACTGAATATTGATGCCTATTTCTCATCTTTAACATGGTAAGAAATAACTAGTCTAGATTATTAGTCATCATTTTCATCACCTCAAACTAATTATCATAGAACTGGAAGGGAGACATCTTTTAGTATTGTTTTACAAAATGATGCTCAACAGAATTGTTGAATGTTAGATATGATTAAATGTGGATGATATTGGATTCCAGTTTCAACATTTCAGAGTGCATAGAGCAATGAAAAATATGAACTTATATCTACTGATGGAAGAAAAATGGAAAATTGTCAAATTTAAACAACCAATAAAGATGATCCAGTGGTAGAGGAATTGAGTAGTTGCACTCGTTTGTAGTCTGAAAACTGAAAATCTATTATTATAATCTTGAGTATTGTTGTGTTACTTAAATTTACTTTTAATGGTTTTGCTTTGACAGTGTTCTCTATTGCACACAGATAATTTTTTCTTCATGTCTTTATTAACCAAAACGTTAATGGAAGTTCTGTGATGATCATGGATTTTTTTGCAGTTTATACCAGCATATAATTAGACTTTTTAAAAGCATTTTTTTGGGGCATTTAGTACAGTAGTATTTTAATGCAAAGATTCCCTTTCAGGACAGTACTACTTCTCTGTCTGACGAGCACAAAAGGTTGTTGTCCTTGGAAAGCACAGGATCTTTGTCCGAGAAGGAGAAAATTTTGCTGTTGTTAGCTAAAATGGGATATACTGTGGAAGAGTGTTCAATAGCAATGCAAAGATGTGGTGCGTACGTGAAATGTTACTGATTATTGTCTGTTTGTTCTGCCTCCATCAATTACCATTTCATGCCAATGCTCTATACAATATTTCAGTACTTACTTATCTGTTTTCGCACAACTTGTTGATTCTGAGAACTGAGAAGGCATGGTTGCATATTCAGTCTTTCCTTACCCCCCACTTATTTTCACCCTTGGCTGCAGTATAAGTTTCCACAACCTATTGGGGACAAAAGTTTTGTAGTCTATTACATGCAATTATTATTATTTTTAAATGCTTTGTACTGAGGTTCCCAATTGATTTATTTTGTTGTACATGTCATGAGTGTTTTTCTTTATTGTCAATTTAAAATGAAATATGCCCTGCATGTTTAGAAATGGCTATTTGAAATATGGTTTGGAAGAATGAGGATGACACTTGGGGAAAGGTGACAATATTGTGAGGCAAGACCAAAATGAAAATCTTACTATGAATATAGGATGGTGGGAGTATTTGTCGAGCCTCTCATATCAGCCTTTTTCTCTTTTTTCCTATTTAGTTACCTATTTGTTGGGATTGGGGTATGTGGTCTGTGTGTGGGATTGATCAATTAAACTTCCTTCCATTTTAGAAGCTTCGATCACATTTCTCTTTAGAGTTCCCTTTTCCCCAGAAAATGTATGCATTTCCTGATTTCAGCTATTTCCATCCTGAGTTCCTTTTCAGAAGATATTATTGGTTGATGATGATTTCAAACCAATTATTAGCTTTAATTTCTTCCTCATGATGTACTGTTATTCACACCTACTTGTGTAGGCGATTTCTGCTACATGAGCAGTTGACTCCTTTCCAATTGCTTGTCTTTAATACTGTTGGTTACTTCAGTTATTAGTGCGTAATATAACTGATGGTGAACTAGACAACTTTCATGATTTACAAATTTTATCTTAAAAATTATGTTGACAGTTTTAGATAGACACCTCTTATATAATCTGATGGTGTATTAGACAACTAGTCCTGTGGTGTTAAAGAAGGCATCACTTCTTTCCTTTGCCGTTACCCCATCGAAATATCTATGTAGATATGGTTATATCATCAGCGTAAACTGTCTTCTGTTCTTGTCACGACAGCTTGATTCTATAATTTATAACACATTCAGAGGCACTTGCACATGCGCACTCATGCTCACATACAAGGGAAGACATGATGCCTCCTTGGATAATTAATTTTGTTAACTGCAACCTTCTATGCTCTGGGTAACTGGGACCTCCACGAGCAGTGGAAAAAATGATGGCGTTGAATCTGTGTAGACTGGTTGTGGTTCCCTTTGCAACATGTTTTGCTTGCTGGATCCAGATATCGAAAGCTTTTGTGTCCTGGGATGCGAGGAATAACCACCGCATGATTTGCTCATTTCATGCTAATTTAAGTAGCCTTCCTCATTTTTTGCAGGTCCAGAAGCCTCAATTGCTGAGTTAACTGATTTTATTTGTGCTGCTCAATTATCAAGGGAAGCAGATGTTTATCTACCGGATGATGACCTTAAGGTTATTTTCTCTGCCAATTATTTTTCAGATTTACAGCTTCAACATTTATTGTAGTTGTGGATTTAACCGACATGTCTTTTCCCATGCCTTTCACAGCCAAGATATAATGGAGTCAGCAAGATCAAGAAGAGAAAGTTCTTTGAGATTTGTAAAAAGAAAAATGATCCTGAGACTGAGACGATACGCCTGCCTAACCCAATGATAGGATTTGGTGTACCATCGCTGCAGCTTGATAGTATTAATCGATCTCTTCCTGATTCTGCAATTGGCCCTCCTTTTTTCTATTATGAAAATGTGGCTCTAGCCCCGAAGGGAGTCTGGGACACTATTTCAAGATTTTTGAATGACATTGAACCGGAATTTGTTGATTCTAAGTATTTTTGTGCTACGGCAAGGAAAAGAGGCTATATTCATAACTTACCAGTTCAAAACAGATTCCCTCTTGTTCCTCTTCCCCCACTCACCATCCAGCAAGCATTTCCCTTGTCAAGAAAGTGGTGGCCCCAATGGGATCCTCGAGAAAAACTGAACTGCATTCAAACTGCCATTGGGAGTGCTAAACTAACTGAGAGAATTCGCAATGCTCTTGAGAGATTTGATGGTGATCCGCCTACCTCTGTGCAAAAGTCTATTCTTGATGAATGCCGCAAATGGAATCTGGTTTGGGTAGGGAGGAACAAGGTTGCCCCTCTAGAGCCTGATGAAATGGAAATGTTATTGGGGTTCCCGAAGAACCATACAAGGGGAGGTGGGATAAGTAGAACTGACAGATATAAATCACTAGGTAATTCCTTCCAGGTAAGCATTATGTTTCCTCTGCAACTTTATCTCTTGTAACTTTTTATTTAATGAACTTTTTAATGCCACATTAGTGCCACATAGACTAGGGTTGTAATCCCAGTGCGGCTAAATAGCATTACTCTTTGTAAAAGAGTAATGCTATTTAGCCCCACTGGGTCATTGACATGTATGCATAACTTGTCTAGTAAAGTTTGTCGCTGAAAAAATAATCTTGATAATATTGCTTTTGATATTCCATATATAGGTTGACACTGTGGCATACCATCTCTCGGTCCTCAAGGACATGTTTCCAGGGGGCATAAACCTTTTATCCCTTTTTTCTGGAATAGGCGGTGCAGAAGTAGCACTTCATCGACTAGGAATTAAATTGAAGAATGTAGTTTCAGTTGAGAAGTCCAAAGTGAATAGAGATATAGTTAGGAGTTGGTGGGAGCAAACAAATCAGGCTGGAAATTTAATTGACGTCGACGACGTCCAGGCATTGGACGGAGAGCGACTCGAGGAAGTAATAAGTTATGTTGGTGGTTTTGATCTCATCGTCGGTGGAAGTCCTTGCAACAATCTCGCCGGTAGTAACAGAGTGAGCAGGGACGGATTGGAAGGCAAAGAGTCATCACTCTTTTATGATTATTTTCGTATTTTAGACTTAGTCAAGTCTATTATGCATAGGCCAGCTTAACTTAGTTTGAAATGCTAATTTTCCAGACACATTTGAATTCATGTCTCCAATGACTTGATAATAAATGAAATTCCGCAATGCATTGCGGTTCAATTTCTCTCTGAGGACTTGTTTTTATGGAGATTCTTATATTATTTTGTTGTGAGGTGAACCATGTTTTCCATAGATGCTTAAATGTTGGTGTTGAACTTGTTTGCAATTAACTAGACCTGCGTTCAATTTTCTATTCACAAAACATTAAAAACCTAAATAAGTATTAATCTGTTACGCCATAATATTTTTTTCAATCTGAACTAAAGTTGATGGTATTTTGTCTAAAAACCCTAATAGACTAGCTATTTTGAATGTCATTTAACGGTTTTTCAATCTAAAAAATGTGTTGTGAAGTTTGTCATCTATATTTCGAAGGACTACGCTATGTGTACACCTTCGATGTACACAATCGTTGACACCTCCCTCACATGGAGAGGTGCTCCCGCATAATTTATTATAGGATTTTGCTATTTGTACATCCGTGATGACATTCTCCCTCACCAGAAGGGGGGTTCACGTTCCAATAAATTAATCATGGCTCCCCTATTATGAGGGGGAATGTCATCCCGGATGTACATGTAGCAAAATCGTTTATTATATATGAGACTCTTCCATGTGAAGGGATGTAAGGTTATATATACACCGAAAAGTGAACGCATAGTATAATCCTATTTCGAAACAGTACCAAGAACATGCAAGGCAAGTAAAGAATGTAACTTTGGAAATAAGTTGAAAAGGTTCACATTGCAATGAGAATAAAATGATAAATTATCCGAATATTAAATTCGTTTCTAGCCACCGTCTTTGACTTGTTATTTTGGACTTTCTGTTTAGCAAATTTTCAAAGCCAAAAAATAAGTCGAAAGAGGTGACTTGAAGTTAAGAATTAAATGATAAAAAAAAAAAAAAAAAAAAAAGGATTATAAAATCAATTTCTAAAGGTTGTCTTTGGCTAATTATTTTGAACCTCCATTTGACGGTTTTCCGATTTGAAAATTTTGTTGTGGAAAATCACGACCTGCATGAAATTTTCTGACAATAATTTTTCTTTGGAAATAGAGTTAAAATGTCTAATAACTTTAGGCAATAAAATAGAGGATTGCCATTTTCAACCTAATTTTAACAAATATTAATTTATAAATTGAAATATTAATAGCTAATTTAGTAGTTAAATTAATTTTATTTATTATTTGAAAATATGGATGTACAGGAAAATAAAAATTCACAGCATAAATATAAGCATATAATATTTAAAAATTATTAATAATATAATGAAATACTAATTTCAACTAAATTTTAGTTTATATTTTAATACATTTGTATTTAATATTTTGACTTATCATGGAGTACTATTTCCAGTCACACTTTACGAAACCTAGTAAAGGTACAATTGTATGGAAACCCTATGAATTTGGAAGATCAATTTGGTACAATTGTATCCACTTGTGCATTATACGAGCATGTGTTTGGTTTGAATCTAGTATCATCTGACATTGTGAAAAATTATGTTCAGCTTCTTGAGGATACTATGGAAGTGTATACAGATTTTTAGGTATCCAGAGGTGAAGGAAACATATCTGTCCAAATTTAAAACCATCAAGGGATTTGTTTGAACAGGCTATTCAAGAACTTCCACCAATAGCCAGTGGCGAAGCCAGCTCCTAGGAGATCTTAGAATTGAAGATGTAGAGGTGAAGGGGTGGGGGGTGACGGGGCAGCGCACCTGATTTTTTTTTTCACCAGCAGGTTATATTTGACTCCCGAATGCACCAACAAGTTATAAACCTATGGGTTTTGCAGTTACAGTTGAGTCTGATGAGTCTGATCTTGAAGAAGTAAGATACGTTCGCAAGTTGTGAAGCTAGCGATGTGATATTTGACCAAAACTCTTTCTTATCGAAGGACGAATTTCAAATTTAGAATACAACACCGTGCAAAAGGGGAATGTTCTGTAAATGTGTTCCTATTGGGACATTCTTCTGCAGTAGAAACTAGAGTTCTAAATATGAATTGAACATTGCATGTTTGAAGAATTTTGACTTGTCCCTTCATGCAATGCAAAATCTTGATCAAGTCCATGCACTCATTAAGCACTATGGACCTACTA
This sequence comes from Osmanthus fragrans, assembly GCA_019395295.1. NCBI lineage: Eukaryota > Viridiplantae > Streptophyta > Magnoliopsida > Lamiales > Oleaceae > Osmanthus > Osmanthus fragrans. Next base: position 796,054 of record CM033352.1, on the reverse strand, counting down.
TTTTTTTTTTTTCCCATCTGAATGACATTTACCCCCTCCCCCCCTCGTCTGTTTCATGGTTCTTTGAAAATGGAGCACTTTTGTACAAAGAGGAAAGTGAAAAAGGTTTAGACATCAATTTTAACTGCTCAAATTTTGAAAGAAATACACAAATTTTCATTTTTAAAAAATTGTCAGAAAATTGGGGGGTCCAGGTCCCCCTTAACTCCTCCCCTGCCAATAGCAATATACTTATGGTACGCAAAGTTGGAGGAAGATTATGGTTTGATAGAACACGAAATGGTGATTTATGATCAAGCACTGGAGGCTATTCCGGATTATGAGAAGATATACACCTGTGAAGAAAACATAGAGCGTGCTACTGAAACTCTAGTTGTTGAGAAGACGAGGAAGATATACAAGGATGCTATACTTAATTTGACTACTAGAAACTGTGCAGAAGATTTAATGATTTATGCTTGAAGTTGGCTGAAAATGGAGAAAAGTGTGGTTGAAATTGGCGACGCATGCGCTATATATGGATATACATTTTGTTAACTCCAAAAAATGTGCCAATAGAATCCCGACCTTGTCCCCTCCATGTAGACATTAGCTTCACACTGAACACCCCGTTAGAAGGGCAAATGCCATCGGTCTAGAAAAAGGTCTGACGATCAAGTCAATGGTCGGACAAAATAATATGAGTGCAAGAGAGGGAAATGAGATTTGGTTAGGGTAAGAAAGCATACCTTATTATGAAATGAATTACATACTTATAAAGAACTAAATAGGCCAAGTGGGCATGATGAGACGAACTCCAAGCCCAAAATGAGATTGTTTAATTAAATGGGTCCAATCAATTAAATAGTCGATGCCACATCGACCAATGTAGGACCCCCTTCGTCACGCGTATGCCACGTAATTTATAGGTATAACAATACCCAAGTTTTAAAAATAAATACCCCTACAAATTTTTTCCAATATAACACAAAACTCCATGTACTACATAAATGACCATACATGGAACTATTGTTACTCGTATATAAAGCTCTCAGTAGAAGTCATGTGGAAGCACTACATGCAGACATCTGGTGTTCAATCAAGTCAAAGTAAAGAGTTGCTCTATGATCGATGCACTATCTCCATCTGGGGTCCTTTTGCCGAAGCGCCTCATCCTTTGTTCGAACACCCGTGCACATGGTCCTTTGGCCGAAGCGCTTCATCCGAAGTCCCCTTATCCCTGTGCATCCGAGGTCACCTTTTCAATGGCCGAAGCGTTCACTGCCTTCGAAGCGAATTTGAAAAGTATCTTTATGAATGATTAATGCAACGTTTGTATTAATAAATGTTAGATTGGCCAGCCTAAGAATGTAAGGTGGCTGACCCCTTGTCAATGTAATTAATGTACGACAGAGTGATGTGAGATTTCGATAAATTAGATGGAGCCACGTGGATTTGATCCAACGGTGATCTCGTCGGCCTGAATGCTATAACATTGTAAATTAGATATAACATTGTAAAGGATTGAAAAAATAGATATTCAAACTTTATATGTTCAACATATAAGTTAACTTCATCCTTTATTCATTTGATTCAAAAATTACTTGGGTTTGGATTATTTCTACGTTGGTGGAATCATTTGTGGTTGTTTGTTTATTTACAATCGTATTTCATCTTCATTTGTGTCCAAATGTTTACGTCTCGTGTTAAAGAGCATCTCCCACATCCCTTGTCGCCACAACTCACCAACCGAATCTCCAGTCAAGACGTGGCAAAATTTGTTCACGTGTACACGAGTGGGCCTCAACATCTTTTGGCACGTTTTTTTGGGGTCAGCACATTACATCTAAAACGACAACATTTCAAGTCTTCACAAATTCAAAGTGCTTTTACATGAATAGATTTGTTGATTTATCCTCTAAAAATTTTGGTGGAATCAAATAATTCTCATATAGAGCATTTCAAGCTTCAAAATTGGAGATCATGTGAATGCAGACAATTTCAGTTGAATCACGCTTGTAGTCCGTTCTTCGATTTATTTTTCATTGTTGTTGGTGACGGAGATTGCCGACCTGAGAGAGAGGCACACCTTTCAATCAAAAGGAAATCATTTTTGAATACTTATGATTATTAGGAAAATTAATGCTGGCCCCCAACTTTTGAATACTTTTGATTTGAACGAAAATTTATCACGAGTCTTTACCAACCTTCTGTTTGATGGTACTTGAATGCTTTCTGCAGAGCTTCCCAATATTAGACATCGCACTTTTGTAGTTTTCAGTTCAAGCCTGTAAAAGAATCTTTAGTAGTAACACTCATATATCTCTGTGTATCAGAGATTCCATAGTGGAAAATGTCATTTAAATTTGCATCTGTCTCTTTTAAAAAATGTGATTCTACTCGTATCCTTGGTTTTTTTATCCATGAAATCTCCTTCTGAGGCAAAACCACTCCTTCGTTGCTGTAAATCTCGTCCCTAACATGAACGTCTTCTCCAAGAATGGTCATGTTCTCTATGCGAGCTCATTGCCCAACACTTGAGTGCTAGCCAATGATACTACTTGAAATACACTTGTGGTTCTTGATGCAGACCCAGCGTTACGATGCAGCATGAGAGCCTAACTCCCAATTCGACTGCATACTCGCAACATCCACCTGGACATTTTCAATAATATGAGATCTGGAGGCCAATTTTGGAGAAGCTTTCTTTCTCAAGGAGTCCAAGTAAGGTCTTAGGCCACTGATGTAATCCGTTGGCGAGTGTATTACACGCGTCATTCATCCGTTTTCTTTTTATATTTTCCGCATATGAGTTTTTATTGATCCAAATAGGTTAAAGCTTAACTAGAAATCACTTAATTTTTATTTCCTTCATTGGATGACAAAAAATTTTCTTTTGATCAACAATGTTAGGAAAACTTTCAAAATGACAACCCTTTTCTTTATTTTAATATGATGTTTACAACTTTTTGGACAGTTTGCATATGTTTTTCATTCTTATTGTGTATGTATCGCTTATTCTCTGCACGACAAGACTTTAGCTTATTGAAGCCATTAAATGTCTAAAATGTGCAAACTCTTATCAAACTATTGGAACTTAATATGAATTTTTAAATCAAATATAAATATTTTTCCATTTGTTATTCTTCAAATTTTGTATTTTTACATATACACAATTCTTAACAATAATTTTTCCTTATTAATCTTGTGCAATGTGCGTGCACAGGCACGTGTTTTACACAAAAATTGTCGTTCATTATAACTTGACAAATAGTCTATAAAATCATGAATTAGCCACTAATTTATACATGGAATATTATTTTCACTCTATTATGAAATATAGAAGAGTAACCATTTATACTATTGTAGAATCTGGCCACTAGTGATCTCGGTGCTCGCATTTTCTGCTCAAATCCTTGGACGCATACAAATCCTAAAATATGACGTTGAATAACATCAACAAGAAAGAGCGAAAACCTCTCCTCTTGAATAAAATGTACAAAGCGGCTGAATGTTGTTCCAATAACGGAGAATGTAAATACTATGTTCGAGTTAACTTGAATTCAACAAGAAGTTCATACCTTTCCAGAAGTAGTATTGGATACCTTCAGTTGTCAAGCCTAGCAAAATATGGTAGTATTCGGTAATTGGATTGAATCTGTCGTCTCTCCTGTTAAAGATGCCAAATTGGGATAAGTGTGAAGAATGCCTTTTCTGTTTCATATGTGGGGCATTTTGACTGTATTAAGATCGACCTAATGACATGTAAATCATTTACGATTACCCTGTGTCCATATAGCCAGATGTCGACTCACGCTTTTCAGTTTGGGCATTGGGATCAAAGTAACTTCTGGGTGCAAAGCAACAAGAGCTTTTGACAAATTACTTTCTTGCATTTCCATGTATTGCTCTTGCATAAAGCTCTGTAAACTTTTAGCGAATTCTTCTATATTGAGTTTGGTTATAGGGCTTTCACCGAGATCCTCATATTATCCTCAAATCATTTTTTTCCTGCATCATTAGGGCTTCAAATTATTGAAGTCTGGAAAGATCTTTGCTTTTTTTCTTATGTAAAATATATTTCCGTCAGTCAACGTATAGAGTTTCAGTTGTGAGCTTGCCTTCTCTAACCCAAACATCTGCAGGGAGTTTGCCTTGAAAACATTAAAACTAGCAGATGAGAAAAAAAATCATTTGTAGAATAACCTGTTATGAGGTAAGAGCCAAAAGAGAGCTCTTTATGTCCTCTGGAGTCACATTTTTGTCCAAAAAGCATCCATTTTGCTCTACTTCTGTAAGTTCATGATGTCGAATAACCACATTGCCAAGTAAATTTTTTTTTTTTTTTTTTTTTACTTATACAAATTTCTTAACTATATATTTTCCTTTTTAATCTAGTGCAATGAGCTTGCACAATCACGTGTTTCGCACAACAAATTATAGTTCGTTATTGTTGGAGGAAAGAAAGGTTTACTAACCTGGATTGGTTAACGCTTATTGGAAAGACAACACTAATAAGAAGAAGTAAGTGAACAAATGGAGACTTGTATTTCCTAACTTCAAAACTCATACACTTGACTTGTTACAAAATGGAAGGACCCTACCCCTTTATATAGGGTTTACATGAAACTTTTAGACCATATATTTTTATGAAACTTCTAGACCACATAGTTGGATTAGATATTTTCCTAGAATATTCTATATAGAGTTTCTAAAATCACATAATCTATTGACACATTACCACATTTATGACCACATCTTTTACTTAGATATTTACATAGATCTTTCTAGAAATGCTAAACTTTGTTGGGCTTTTTTATTAAATTGGGCCTATGAGCAAAATCCTTAAGCTCTATTATTTAGTCCAAAATCAAGTTTAGTTCTCAACAATTATAACCTTGACAAATAGTCTATAAAATCATGAATTAGCCACATATTTAAGCATAAGAACATTATTTTCAAGGTATTATGATACCATTTACACATGAATGTGTGAACTTGGAGAAATATACCAGATAAAAATAAAGAAATGTAACCATTTATGCAATTGTATTTGCAATCTGGCCACCAGAGGTCTCGGTGCTTGCGATTTCTGCTCAAATCCTCAGATGCAAACAAATCCTACAATATGACGTTGAATGACATCAGCAAGAAAAGAGCTAAAACCTCCCTTCTTGAATAAAATGTTCAAAGGGGCTTAATGTTTTTCCAGTGACACAGAATGTAAAGACTCTATTCGAGTTAATTTGAATTCAGCAATCAGTTCATATCTTTCCAGTAGCAGTACTGGATACCTTCAGTTGTCAAGCCTAGAAAAATCCAGTAGTATTTCGGTGGTTTGATTGAATCTTCCGTCTCTCCTGTTAAATGATGCCAAATAGGGATAAGTGTGAGGATAATTTTTCTGTTTCGTATGTGAGCATTTTGGCCATATTAAGAGTTATCAAATGCCCTGTATATCATGTATACCAGTGTCCATTTAGCTAGAAGTTGACTCACGCTTTTCAGTTTGGGCGTTGGGACTACAGCAAAATTCTTGACTCAAAGCAACAAGGCCTTTTGACAAACTACTTTCTTGGTTTCCATGTTTTGCTCTTGCATAATGCTCTTAAAATTTGTAGCATTGTTCTGCATTGAGTTTGATTGTATGGAATGCCACACGTGATATTATAACTCAATTGATTGTATGGAATGCCACACGTGTTGTTTTCCTTTAATTAAATTCAATTGATATTATAACTTTTTGGACAATTTGCATTTGTTTTCTATTCTTATTGTGCATGAATTCCTTATTCTCCGCACGAAAAGGCTATAACTTATTGAAATCATTAAAGCTCTAAAATGTGCGTAAGCTCATCAAACTAGTGAAACCTAATATAAATGTTTAAATTAAATATTAGATTTTTTTTCTTCAATTTTTTTTTCTTTTTTGTTTTACACATTTCTAAACTAATATTTATCTTATTAATTTTAAACAATGTGATAGTCTATAAAATCATGAACTAGCTGCAAATTTAAGCACGTGTATTATTTTCAGGATGTTGTGAAACCATTTACATATGAATGCGTGAACTTGGAGAATTATACCAGATTGTATTTGCAATCTGGCCACCAGAGGTCTCAATGCTCGCATTTTCTGTTCAAATACTCGGACGCAAAGAAAGCCTACAATATGATGTTGGATGACATCAACAAGAAAAGAGCGAAAACTCATCTCTTCTTGAATAAAATAAGGGGGAGAATGTTGTTCCAATAACAAAGACTGTAAATACAATGTTTGAGTTAATTTGAATTCAGCAATCAGTGCATACCTTTTCAGAAGCAGCATTGGATACTTTCAGCTGTCAAGCCTAGCAAAATCCAGTAGCATTTCAGTGATTGGATTGAATCTTCCATCTCTCCAGTTTAAATGTTACCAAATTGGTGCAAATGTGAGGAATGCATTTTCTGTTTCGGATTTGGGTATTTTGGCTGTAATAAGACTTAAGAGCGATCCAACGCCCTGTAAATCATGCAGTGCTTACCAGGTGTCCATAAGGCATGAAGTCGACTCATGCTTTTCAGTTTGGGTGTTGTGACTGAAGAAAACTCAGGACGCAGAAATGCAAGGGCTTTTGACAAATTACTTTCTTGCATAAAGCTCTACAAATTTGTAGCATTCTTCAACTTTTAATTTCATTGCAGTGATTTCGCCAGGATCCTCATGGATTATTGCATCCTCAATATCATTTTCTGACACTTTCACAGGTGGTTCTGACGTCGTTAGTTCTTCCATAATAAAGCCATAGTTTTGCATACTCAACCCTATTTCGCTGTCTGAATTGTCACCTACTAGTGGTAGTGCCATTGGCTTTATAGTTACACCAGAGTTTTTATTGGCACTTGTCAGAAATCAGAATAGTAGATGTAACGATACTTTTCTTTGTGGTCTATTATACCATATAAATATTTCATTTTTATTCTATATGAAATTATCCCTTAACACGCTTCCACAAGATGGTAGCTCATTTTGGCGAATCAATCTTGGAATCCGTGTCAAGAATACAAAATATACAAGATTTTTGAGGAATAGTGTTTATTTGATAATCTAAATTTTTTATCAGATGTGGGGCATAATATTGAGGACTCAAAAATTGTAATATCTTGTATTCCCCAAAAAATTCTGTTCATCAATGGATTTGGGATTTTTTTTCAACATCCAGGCAAACAGTCTAGTTAAATTGCAGGAATTTAAGACAGTACACGACAATGAAATTAAGGTTCTCATGGTTCTGCTTCATTGGTTTTCATAATGTTGAAACCTGACACGCCCAAAAGGGGGTCAAAATAATATTCCTTACTTTTATGAAATTTGTCGCTCAAGTAGTAATGCGGTAAGTGAGGGTCATTCCCGCAGAAGATTGTTTTCAATTATGTCAATTGCAATAAGAAAATAAAATACGGAAAGCACGTAAAAGGGGGGGGGGGGTTGGTTTGATTTAAACTAAAGAAAGCTATAAATGCATAAAGTAAAAGAACTAAAATAACAAAGGAGTGGAAATGTGATCGAGGGATATTTCTTCGCCGCTAGAATGATTTTCTAATCGATGTTCGCAAAGGATTTTCGTTCAAAAGATCAACAACAATTCGAGAATAATCACAAGCTCGATTACCTCAATCTCTTCTTACATATTAGTTGAATAAGATAAGCATCGTTACCCAACCCTTTTCATCAAACAACCTAGGATAAGCTCGCTAGATTTAATTCAACAAAAGCATTACGACGAAAGAGACGAATTGAATTAAGCGCAAACACACAAGCTCGGTTTACTAACTTAAGTGATAATCCACCTACACTTAATAGAAAATTCCTCATAATCCATCAAAATGTAGTTGCTACTAGGGCTTGGTCGAATTAGCAATTACGTACTAAAAATCCCAAATTAGCAAATATCGAAACAACCCAATCATCTAGTTGTCATCCCAAACAATCGAGAAGAACAATATAAACAATAAACACAATGGATTACCCACATCAATCTCCAGAACACAATAAAGCACCAATCAATTAAATCATCATTTCTAGGGTTCTAAAATAACCCCCAATCACATACAAGTTAACTATCCATAAAGCATTGAAAAATAGCTAACAAAATACTACAACAAGATGGTAAAAACGAGATTAAAGGAAAAGAAAAGCTTATTGAAGGAGATAGATGGATGAAGTCTTCAACACCAATGAGCATTCCCCTTCTTCTTCTTCCCCAAAATCACCATGGTTGAAGGAGCTCCCAAGTTTTCTCTCATATTTTTGTGGTCTACTCCTCCTCTTCTTGCTTGCCCTAGAAATGAGCCCCAAGTGGTGTTTTTAATTGTGGAGAAGGGGAAAAACGGGTTTGGAATAAAAAGGGGTGAAATAAGAATTCAAAATCGGGTTTCGCGTGTTTTCCCGGGTTCTGCTCCAGATTTTGCCTATGCGTACGCATAGGTCTGGGTGTGCGTACGCATAGTGTAAACATTTAAGGTTCAGTAGTTGAATTTGGTAAGTGTGCGTACGCACGGCCTGCAGGCCTATGCATACGCATAGGCCATTTCTGTGCCATATTCATTTTCTTCCTAATTTTTGCATTTGATTTCATCCCCCTTCCAACCACCATTCAACCACCATTTCTTCATGGTTTAGATCGCCGAATCTTAGAATATTTCATCTTCAACTCTTTTGGCTCAATTGACGCTCAAGATACCACATAAACAACCATAAACTCGGGAATTCACCTAAGGAACAAAAGTAACAAAAATAATCAAAAACTAATAAATGAAAACTAACAACTATCTAAGTTTAACGGTCTAAATGAATGCGAAAACCGCACTTATCAAACCTCCAGGAAGATTTGGGGATATTTTGTGTTTGGGTCGACTTGGAGGTTAAATGTTGGCATGAAACTAGACACCAAAGTTATTAATATAAGCAGCAAGATGCATCAAATTCTCATTCTACAGGCGAAATCAAGACTAGAGATTCCAGGATGAATTTTCTCTATGCAAATAGGCATGTGGTGGGTAAATATTTGGAGGGAATCGTGCATAAATCATAGCAACATGGAAAATAAACACAGTACTATGGAAACTAATCACATTACTATGGAAACTGCTGCTAAATCATATGCTCGAAAATATAGTCACTACTTGTCATTTTTAAATTATTGTCTTCCAGGATGACAACCAAAGACTAAAGCTCGGTCTGAGCAAGGGAGGCGATCAAACCTGCCACTAAGGGGAAAGGCCCCGAAGCCAGGTCGTATTGAGCATCTTGGGATGGACCCAACATAATCTCTAGCATATAGACAATGGCTAAGCTTCGTTCTATGGCGATTATCATTTATTGTTTGGTCATTATTTAGTATTTAAGAGATGGTTATGCATTTGTAATCCTTGGTTTTTTTTTTAATGAAAATTAATAAAATATTGAGTTGTTTTCCCAAATTGTTGATCCTTTCTTCGTAATCATTGCGAATCCACGAGTTAGTTGATCTTGCATCCACATTCTTGTCGATCATGTTGCAACAAATCCATGTGCTCATTTGAGTCATTGTTGGAATTATAGATAGAAATCTTTACAAAGAAAGCTCTAAAACATTTGTGATATTCGTAGTCGAGGAGGAGGTAAAAAACTGGATTTAAATACCAAATATACAACAAAAACAAAGATATAAATTCTAGTTTTCTGGTAAGAAAATCAGAGAAGAAGGGAATGTTTTAGAGGCTACATTTTTTATGTATTATCTTCTTCTTTTTGAGTTATACAAGGCTCCTATATATAGAGCAACTTGCTAGACTTCTATCAACTAATCTACCCACTATCATGCTACCCACTTGTCTATGACCATACTAGACAATACAATGACAGCATACACTACTATTCTAGCATACAAAATAGGCCGAACTTTTCACCATTTCATAGTTAGCCTTCAACCAAATATGTAACCAAATCTAAAAATATATTTTTGAGTGACAACTAAATGTCATAACTGTAAGGTTTTAATCGATTATATGGGCTTATATGTGAAATATTGTGTATTGAATTAAAGGCTATCAATTTTGGTTAAGCCCGTCTGGGTTTTAATTCATCTAATTAAAGTATGGGCTTTTATGTGTAGAGACCGGGCCTGTTCCTAATTCAAGATGGGCCGAATTAGGTTAACTAGGCAATCTATATATATAGGGTTATGGTCCCCGGATCACATGTTCTATATTCATTCATTCTGGATCCCATCACCAGAGATAAACAAAGGAACAACGTGTTGATCTGGAAGACTAAAGCCGCAGGAATTATTTATTACAATAATCATGTCTGATTCAGGTACGCTTCCGTATTCGGTTAATTATTCTTAATGATTCAACATGGATGATTTAATTTAACAAATCTAACAAGTGGTATCAGAGCCAATCCATTGTTGAATCTTTGAGAAATAAAGATTTTGATTAATTGAGAATTGTTTGGGTCAATTGATCATGCAAATTTTTGATTAACGGTAATTAATCTTGATTAAGACCATCCAGTGGTAAAGTTACTGCGCCGTCTTTGAATATGAGCCAATTTACATACTGCCATATCTTCACTGTGGAACATGAATTGAATTAAGCATACTGCCAATTGAATATGAATATTATAATATGCTTTGGTCAAATATATTATGGTGAATATGACTTCAAATTGAATATGACTGCCATCTGCATACGGCTGCCACATGTGAAGAAATTGTGTAATTTGTAGAGTGTTATGAATAGATATTTATTCTTGATTCAGAGCATCAAACTGGGGTCAAAGAATTACGGATGTAGTGAAGCAGATTTCTATACCGATCTGCTTTGTTTTTATTCAAAAATAAAAAAAAAAAATGGTTGGGCTTTGCTGCTGGAATCGCCGGCTGTAGCGGCGCTCCCACAGTATTACGCATCAGTGCCTCGTGCCGGCGAGGCAGCAGACGCAGCGCGAGCTGTGGGGCGACGCCGGCGAGCGCCCCGTCTGGTGTACTGAAATTTTAGTCAGTTTGGGAGATTTTTTGGGGGGCGGGGGCCTCTTCTGAAAATTAGAAGTTTTGAAGGACTTGGTTGCAATTTAAAATTAGGGTTAAGTTTTAAATATTTAAATATTTAGTCCCTTAAGTTTTAAACTTTGGTTTTACAGCCCCCTTAGGTATTCATTTATCCAATTGGGCCTTTTTAAGTTTCGGGCTTAATAATTCAGTCCCTAAAGTTTGAAAATTAATTAATTTGGGCCATTAAAGTTCTAAATTTTATAATTAAGCCCCTGAAAATTCAAAATTGGTTTAAATTGGCCCCTAAAGTTTCTAATAATTAATTATTGGATTCCTAAAGTTACTAATAATCAATTTTCGATTCCTAAAGTTTCCAATAATTAATTATTAACACCTACAGTTCTGAATAATTAATTTTCAACCCCTAAAGTTCTGAATTATTAACTCTTAGGTCCCTATAGTATAAAACAAAATCAAATATGCAAAATTAGCGATTTCTCTTCTCAAATTTTGGTACAAAAGACTCTTTTTAAGAGATATAATATTCGAAAGTGAATTAATTGAACCAACATGTTGCCAAAGCAACCTCTCTTGCGGAAATTAACTAACTTAAAATATTAAAAGGTATTTGTGTATGTGTTATTCATGGGAATACTTGATCGGCCCAAAGGAAGATTAATATTTAGCCGAATTACACATGCACCTGTGGTGATAAACATGTGACAATTATTTGGTTTAATGTGTGATCAATAAATCGGTCCAAAGAAAGGTTTATTGGTTGACATATTGTTTTATTGTCAATGTTTGATCACTACACCAAGAGTACCACTTACAAGTCAATATTTTTGTCTAAAGACTAAATATTGATGTTGTGCTAGGTATCTTGTGATGTGCCCTACCATTATTTGAGATTATTATTATTATTTGCATATTAAGGATATTCATGTGAGCTATTCAAATTAATTGTTCTCCAATTCAGTTTCAGATTCTGCTGCTAATATCTCTGCTAGCATCAATTCCATTCCAATGCTTAATGGAACAAATTTCAAGGCATGGCAAGAGAACATGATGATTGTTCTCGGAGTCATGGACCTGGATCTTGCTTTACGGGTTGATCAACCTGCTGCACTCACTGATAAGAGTACCTCTGATGATAAGAGGGAGATGGAAAAGTGGGAACGATCAAATCGCATGAGCTTAATGGTCATAAAGCGTGCTATTCCAGAAGCATTCCGAGGCACTATGTCCGATAAGGTGACTACGGCTAAGGGTTTCCTTGAGGACCTTGAGAAAAGTACTCTTCTTCATTTGGTTTGTTCTGAGATTAATTTAAGTTATGTACCTAGACATACATGGTGGATTGATTCTGGTGTAACAACTCACATCAGTATGTCTATGCAGGGTTGCCTGAGTTGCCGAAAACCAAGTAATGGTGAAAGACACATCTATGTTGGCGATGGCAAGACGGTAGAAGTAGAGGCAATAGGAAAATTTAGATTATTGTTAAAGACTGGATGTTATTTGGATCTTAATGAGACATTTATTGTACCGTCCTTTAGACGGAATTTGATTTCTATTTCTGCTTTGGACAAATCTGGTTATTCTTGTTCATTTGGGAATGGAAAATTTAGTTTATTTCATTATTCAAAATTGGTTGGTTCCGGTTCTTTATCAGGTTACGATAATCTTTATTTAATTGAAACAATTGCTTCTTTTAATGAATCCTTGCATGTAAGTACTAAAAGTGTAAAACATAAATTAACTGGCGAGAATTCTGCCTCGTTGTGGCACAAGAGATTAAGTCACATCTCTAAAAGGAGAATTGAGAGACTTGTGTCCAATGGGATTCTCGACCCCCTTGACTTTACAGATTATGACACATGTGTTAACTGTATAAAGGGAAAACAAACCAATAAAAGGAGATTTCAAGCCAACAGGACTTCGGACGTCTTAGAACTTATACATACGGACATTTGTGGACCATTCCCTACGGCTTCTTGGAATGGTCAACAATATTTTATAACGTTCACAGACGACTTTTCAAGATATGGCTATATATATCTCATTCATGAAAAATCACAGTCACTGGATGTGTTCAAAAACTATAAAGCTGAAGTTGAGAACCAACTCGACAAAAGGATTAAAAGCGTCAGATCTGACCGTGGTGGTGAATACTATGGCAGATATGACGGTTTAGGTGAACAACGTCCAGGACCATTTGCTAAATTCCTAGAGGAATGCGGTATTGTCCCACAGTACACTATGTCGGGTTCGCCCACTATGAATGGTGTTGCTGAGAGACGAAACAGAACGCTTAAGAACATGGTGAGGAGTATGATTGCTCATGCTACCTTGCCAGAATCACTCTGGGGTGAAGCATTAAAGATCGCAGCATATATACTCAACAGAGTTCCAACTAAGGCCACTGATAAAACCCCTTATGAGCTTTGGACGGGCAAAATGCCTATTTTGAAACATCTACACATTTGGGGATGTCCAGCTGAGGCAAGGCCTTATAGGCCAAATGAAAAGAAACTGGACGCAAGAACTATCAGTTGCTATTTTATTGGATATTCTGAAAGGTCCAGGGGTTACAAGTTTTATGATACCACAACTAAAACAATTTTTGAGACAGGAAATGCTCGATTCTTTGAGGATGTTGAGTTTGCAGGGGGAGAAAGGGTAACAGACTTTATCTTTGAAGAGGAATATGTTGAAATCCCTCCAATTGCCATTGACAATGATCAGTCTTTTATCCCTGACATTGTTCAAGAAGCAACTCCGGATTAAGACAATGTCATTGTATCTCCCTCTGAAGGTCAACAAATTGTTCCAGATGAACAAACTCTGCAGCCTCAAGAACCAATGCCATTAAGAAGATCCACTAGAGAGAGGAGAAGTGCGGTTCCAGATGATTACATCGTATTTCTCCAAGAACATGAAGTTGACATTGGTGTGGTGGAAGATGATCCTATCAAATTCCGTCAAGCCATGGAAAGTTCTAACTCTTAAAAGTGGCTCAATGCCATGAATGAAGAGATAAAGTCTATGAAGGACAATGATGTATGGGACCTCGTTCCATTGCCTAAAGGTGCGAAACCCATTGGTTGCAAATGGATATTTAAAACCAAGAGGGATTCGAAAGGTGATGTAGAGAGGTATAAGGCTCGTCTTGTCGCAAAGGGCTTTACACAGAAAGAAGGCATTGATTATAAAGAGACTTTCTCTCCAGTTTCTTCAAAAGACTCTTTCAGGGCTATAATGGCATTGGTAGCGCATTTCGACCTTAAGTTACATCAGATGGATGTTAAGACAACGTTTCTCAATGGTGACATTGATGAAACAATTTATATGGTGCAACCAGAAAACTTTGTATCGGATGATGCAAAGCAAATGGTTTGCAAATTAAAGAAATCCATCTATGGACTCAAACAAGCGTCTCGTCAATGGTATTACAAGTTTCATCAAGTAATCATCTCATTTGGTTTTGAGATGAATCTAGTCGATGATTGTATATACCACAAGTTCAGTGGGAGTGAGTATATTTTTCTGGTTTTATATGTCGATGACATTTTGCTTGCCAGCAACGATATAGGCGTATTGCACGAAACCAAGAGATTTCTAGCAAAGAACTTTGAGATGAAAGATCTTGGTGACGCCTCCTTTGTATTAGGAATTCAGATACACCGAGATCGTTCTCGGGGTATTCTTGGATTATCGCAAAAGGGCTATATCGAAAAGGTGCTTAAAAGATATGGCATGCAAGATTGTAAACCAGGTGACACCCCTGTGGCTAAAGGAGATAAGTTCAGTTTAAGTCAATGCCCCAAGAATGACTTGGAAATTAAAGAAATGCAGAAGATTCCTTATTCCTCAGCTGTAGGGAGTCTGATGTATGCTCAGGTTTGTACGCGTCCGGATATAGTGTACATTGTTGGGATGATAGGGAGATATTTAAGTAACCCGGGAATGGATCATTGGAAAGCAGTCAAACGGGTCATGCGGTATTTACAGAGAACAAAAGACTACATGCTCACATACAGGAGATCGGATTAGTTGGAGATCATTGGTTATTCTGATTCCGATTTCGCAGGATGCCAAGATAGTAGGAGATCCACTTCAGGCTATATTTACATACTTGCTGGAGGTGCTATTTCCTGGAAGAGTGCTAAGCAGACACTCATAGCTACTTCCACCATGGCAGCGGAGTTTATAGCATGTTATGAGGCATCAAACCAAGGAATATGGCTGCGAAATTTTGTCACTGGGCTGCGCATTGTGGACAATATAGAAAGACCACTCAAGTTATTTTGTGACAATAAATCAGCAGTACTGTATTCAAATAACAACAGGAGCTCGACGAAGTCAAAGCATATAGAGATCAAATTCCTGGCTGTTAAAGAAAGAGTTCAGAGTGGACAGGTGTCTATAGAGCATATCGGGACAAACTCCATGATTGCGGATCCGCTTACTAAGGGATTAATACCCAAGGTCTTTCATGAGCACACTGCTCATATGGGTGTAGTATCTCTTGAGGATATCTAGTTTTAGTGGGAGTTTGTATATTTTTTGCTTTTCATATTGGACACATATACTGTCATTTTGGATATGGTTTATGGTTTATGATTAAGGTTATTTTCAGTTATAAAGTTTTTTGGTTTATTATTTTTGAACTTGTTTGAAAATGATCTCACTAAGGTATTAAGGTGGACCAGTTGGAAATAGGCATGATAAGATCACATTACATGCAATTTCCATGCTACACATCCATGCTTGATCTATGTCATTCAATTGTATTGATATATGTGACCATTGATGGGTTTAGCTACAATAGAAGGTAGCGAAAGCCGCTTTGATCCTATGTTGATGATGCATTCGGTAATGATAGCAAGATTCTGAGTACTCATAAGGTTATATTTAATGCACAATTATAAGGTAACACATACAGCCCAAGTGGGAGATTGTAAGGTTTTAATCGATTATATGGGCTTATATGTGAAATATTGTGTATTGAATTAAAGGCTATCAATTTTGGTTAAGCCCGTCTGGGTTTTAATTCATCTAATTAAAGTATGGGCTTTTATGTGTAGAGACCGGGCCTGTTCCTAATTCATGATGGGCCGAATTAGGTTAACTAGGCAATCTATATATATAGGGTTATGGTCCCCGGATCACATGTTCTGTATTCATTCATTCTGGATCCCATCACCAGAGAGAAACAAAGGAACAACGTGTTGATCTGGAAGACTAAAGCCGCAGGAATTATTTATTACAATAATCATGTCTGATTCAGGTACGCTTCCGCATTCGGTTAATTATTCTTAATGATTCAACATGGATGATTTAATTTAACAAATCTAACAATAACTTCAACAGTCATCATGAGATCAAATTGCTAATTAAAGCTTAATGAGTCTAATATCACAAATCACTTGCTCTAAAAGCTTAAACTGTTAGATACGATCAAATATGTATCATTTAAATTTTGTATGCATATATACATGTGTGTTGCACGTAAATTCACTTTCTTCTTATAAATACAATGTTTAATATTCCATTGTACAAAGATTTTGTGCTTAAGAATCTCATGCATTATGAATTTCATTTATTGTTTAATTTATATTACTACATAAACATGCAAAGAAAGGGGAAAAAAAGTAGAATGCATGACAATTTTTGTTGTTTCAGATATTCCAATAGTTTATTGGAAGCTCTAAAAATTTCAAATAATTTCCCTTAAAATTCAGATCGATATTTTAAAAGTTTTCAGACAAGTAGTGTGCATTCTCCATGCTTTCAACAAACTTGGAGCCGGAGATAGAGATTCTACGGTGGAAAATGTCATTGAAATTTGCATTTGTTTCTTTAAAAAATGTGTTTCTACTTGTATGGTTTGCTGAATCCAAACATTGAAAGCTTTTGCATCTTGGGAAGAGTCGCTCATTTATGCAAATTTAGCCATTAAACATCTAAAATGTGCATAGGCTGATCAAAATAGTGGAACCTAATTTTAATGTTAAAATCAAATATAAATATTTCTTCCTCTTGTTATTCTTCAATTTTTTTATTTTTACTTATACGCAATACTTTACTTACATTTTCCTCATTGATCTTGTGCAATGTGCATGCACAGGCACGTATTTTGCACAAGAAATTATAGTTCATTATAACCTTGAGAAATGGTCATGAATTTGCGAGATATTTAAGCAAGGGACCATTATTTTTAAGATATTATGATACGATTCATAAATGAATACACAAACTTGAAGAAATATACCAAATAACAAATAAAAAAATAACAATGTGTAACAATGGTATTTGCAATCTGGCCACCGGAAGTCTCGGTGCTAGCGTTTTCTGCTCAAATCCCCGGACGCAAACAAATCCTACGATATGACGTTGAATGACATCAGCAAAACAAGAGCAAAAATCTGTGTCTTCTTGAATAATATGTACAAAAGGGCTTGAATGATGTTCAAATAAAGGAGAATGTAAATACTATGTTCGAGTTTATTTGAACTTATATCAGTTCATACCTCCCCAGAAGCAGTATTCGATACCTTCAGTTGTCAAGCCTAGCAAAATCCAATAGAATTTCAAAGTTTGATGAATCTGCCGTCTCTGCTGTTAAATGATGCCCAATTGGGACAAGTGTGAGGTTGCCTTTTCTGTTTCGTGTGTGGGGGCATCTTGGCTGTATTAGAAGTGATCCAACGCCCTGTAAATCTTGTAGTGTTTACCCTCAGTCCATATAGCAAGAAGTCGACTCGCGCTTTTCAGTTTGGGCATTGGGACTAAAGCAAATTCTAGAAGCAAAGCAACAAGGACTTTCGACAAATTCCTTTCTTGCATTACCATGTTTAATTCGCTCTTGCATAAAGCTCTACAAAGATGTAGCATTGTTCTACATTGAGTTTGATTTTAGGGATTTCGCGGGGATTTTCATAGAATGCATCCTTCATATCACTTTATGACACTCTACAGGTCATTCTAGTATTGTTGATTCTTGGATAATGGGTTCACAGTTTTGCATACTGAACCCTTTTTCTCTACCTGAATTGTCACCTATTGGTGGCAGTGCCATTAGCTTTATAGTTACACCAGGGTTTTTATTGGCAGTTGTCGGAGCACGAGATGCAACCTTACTTTTCTATTCTAGCCTAGGGAGGGCAAGTCTTGCTCTTATACCATACTAATTTTTGGCACGAGATGCACGTGGCGTATTTGTAACAGGGTAAATATTATTTTTGTTATAGTTTGTAGTTTATTTTAACATTTCTTATGAAATAATTTTATTTTCTACTAATCTTAACAAAGTCAAAATAGCATGAGAATATACAAAAATAAATATAGAAAATAAAATAAAATAACCCCATACTCTAGTTGATAATAATTAGCTGTAGTTTATAGCTGCTGTTCTGCAATTTAACACCTAAATTGTCTTCTTTGTGTTGGGGGGGGGGGGGGGGGAGGAGGTTATAAAAAAACTGATTTTATCACACTATTGAAAAGAAAAATAGAAGTGATGTCATCACACTATGAAACAGGAAAGCTGATACCAATGGTTGCTGGGAGTTGATCCCGTGCACCTTTCACCCTTTGGCTTAAGACACTCTTGTATCATTAAAATTGACTATATTTAATTCGAACTCATAATCGCTGAATAATGTTTATATACCCTATTGATGACTCGTATTTTGACTTCATCATAGCCGTCTTTGCTAATTCAGAGTTATCGTTGAAATTAACCATATTTAATTTGGATTTATCACTAATAAACAAAGCTTTTACACTCTATTTAAGACTCATGATTTCACTTCGTTAGACAGGTCATTGCTAATTCAGATTGATTAATGAAATTGACTATATTTATTTCGAACTTATCGCTAAATAATTTTTTATACTCTATTTGTAACTTGTGCTTTGACTTCATTAGAGAGTTCATTGATAATTGATAGTTGAAATCAGCTTAATTTGGACTTATCACTAAATAGTGATTTTATACTCAATTTATGACCCATGATTTGACTTCGTTAGAGAGTTTATTGCAAATTGAGATTGATAATTGTAATTGACTATATTTAATTCGTATTTATTGTTGAATAATGTTATTACACCCTATTTGTGAATAGTGCTTTGACTTCATCAAAGGGTTCATTGCTAAATCTATATATATATTAAAAAAGTTTAAAAGATTTTTAAAAAGTTGTCCGGTAGTCGCCCCTCCCCATCCCTCCTCCCATACTTTCATGACATTAATGGAAACCATCCTTGAATTGTGAACTCATGACCTTTGAATATGAATTATATAGTATTATAGTTGTTTTTTATGGTAGTCATGCACACATTCTTGTTAGTTAAATCATTGATTCGCACTTTTTGTTCGTCAATTGCTGTGGAAATTGTGCTTGACAATAGGAACACGTGAAATGAGACGTTCTCTTCGTATTTTAATTTTGAGTTTTGAATTCATTTTGTATTTTGTGTTTTGAGTGTCTATTTTGAGATTATTGAAAACGCGTTCTTTTTGTTATTTTGAAAAAAAAAATTCTCAAAACATAGACCCAAAACGAGTTTACATATTTTTGGTATTTTCCATTCACCAGTCATGGAAACCAGTTGGAAATCGCCCTCTCCAGAGCACCGCCTTCTACCTCACAAATCGACCACCACCCACCACCTAGACCACCATATACCAGCATCATTCAAACCCCCTCACCTCTCTCTACAACATCCACAGATTATTTGATCGAAAATCTATCGAACTACCACTCACAGTTTTGGCCTATTAACACCGCCGCCGGCCACCTTTCCGATCGCGGACCACCACCAATACACTCCTCTCAACAAGGCGCATCCAATAATACCATGGGTCATATTCGATTATGTCGATTTATGTTGGTCTTATGGAAGCCGTCGATGACTTTTGAAGCCATGGCTTGAGTCGTCTGGGGGTGGGAGTTTTGAAGTCATGGCTGAAGTCGTCTGGGGTGGGCAATCGATTGGTGGTTGTGCGCAACCTTGGGTGTTGCCAGAGGTGGAGATTTCGGCACAAGTAGTTTGCGCTAGTGGGAGTTTTGAGGATGATTTTTTTATCGATTTTGGTATATGTTGGGGTTATTGTTTGTGTGGTAATTGAAGAGGGGATTGAGGGCTTCACAATGGTAAGTAAATTCGATGGTTATGAAGGAGGTTGGCCGGAGTTTAGAGAGTGGGAAAGTGGCGGCTTCATTATCTTGGTAGGAGAAAGGTGAAATGGAAAATGGTTGTTTTCCGTGTTTCTGTGTTTGTGAAGAAAATGCCAAAAACGTCAAATTGTCGTTTTTTGTTTTCTTCAGAAATTTTTCCCCGTTTTCAAAAATTCATTTTCCAAAATGGGAAAGAGAAAGCGTTTTCGTTGTTTCGAAAAATCGAAAACAGAAAACGCCCTCAAAACGGTAAAGAGAACGCCCCCTAAGCATTTTCAGAAACAATTACGATTTTTTCAAGGTGTATGCAAAAATTCAAATTCATCGTGGCTTTAAAAATGTTTGGGTCCATGTGCACCCAATAATTTTTTGGCTTTGAACATAATCTACAATAAATTTTAAAATGTGTTGAACACAAATTCACTATCTTGTACAATGTGCGTGCACAGGCACATGCACGTGTTTTGCACAACAAATTGTAGTTCATTATAACTTTGACAAATAACCATGTGTACTATTGTATATGCAATCTGGCAACAAGAGGTCTAAATGCTCACGTTGTCTACTCAAGTCCTCTGACGCAAACAAATCGTACAATATGGCGTTGAATGACATCAACAAGAAAATAGTGAAAACCCTCTCTCTTCCTGAATAAACGTATGGAGGCACTGAATGTTGTTGTAATAATGGAGAATGTAAATACTATTTCGAGTTAATTTAAATTCAACTATCAGTTCATACCTTTCCAGAAGCAGTATTGGATACCTTCAGTTGCCAGGCCTAGCAAAATCTAGTAGTATTTCGGCGGTTGGATTGAATCTGCCATCTCTCCTGTTCAATGATGCCAAATTGGGTAAAGTGTGAGGAATGCTTTTTCTTTTTCGTATATGGGCATTTTGGCTGTAATAAGACTTAAGAGCAATCCCCACACCCTCTAATCATGTGTTGCTTACTCGGTGTCCATATATCAAAAAGTCAACTCAGGCTTTTACATTTTGGGCATTGCGACAGAAGCAAATTGTGGACGTGAAGAAACAAGGGGTTTTGGAAAATTACTTTCTTGCATTTCCATGTTTTGCTATCGCATAAAGCTCTGCAAATTTGTATGCATCCTTGATTTTAATTTTTGACACTTCCACACATGGTTCTGGCGTTGGTGGTTCTTCCATAATAGGTTCACAGTTTTGCATACTCAGTTTGGGCGTTGAGACTCTAAAGCAAATCCTAGACGCAAAGGAAAAAAAAAAGCTTTTGAAAAATTACTTTCTTGCATTTCCATGGTTTGCTCTTGCATAAAGCTCTGCAATTTGTAGCCTTGTTCTACATTGAGTTTGATTGTAGGGATTTCGCCGGGATCCATATAGAGTGCATCCTCAATATCACTTTACGACACTTTCACAGGTGGTTCTGGCGTCGTTGGTTATTCCATAATAGGTTTACAATTTTATATACTCAACCATGTTTCTCTGCCTGAATTGTCACCTGTATGTGGTAGTGTCTTTGCATTTATAGTTACACCAGGGTTTTTATTGGCAGTTGTCGTAATAGTAGATTAACAATACTTTTCTCTTCTGGCTTAGGGAGGGAAAGTCTTGCTCTTATACCATATTAATATTTTTATTTTCTATTTTTGCTCTTTATATGATTATTCCTTAACAAGTCCGGCAAGATGGAAGCTGATTTGAGCATATCAATCTTGGAATCCGTGTCAAGAATACAAAAATCCTAGTAAGCATATGTGAAGTTGTTACTTTTGTCACCTATTTCCCTCTGTACATTGAAGCCAGCAAACAACTAACAAACAAATGAGCACAGAAGTTGCTCTAAGGTTGCCCGCGCATGAGTGAAAATACAATAAAAGCACAACAAGAAGAAGAGAACTTGTGCCGCAAAAAGTAACAATTCAAAGTACAGATTGTGACTCCAAAACAAAATCTTGCGCCTAGTACGTTTGTGAGCTAATTCTTTCCTTCCCATAGAGGTGAAGTAGAGCTGGAAGACAGCGCTCGATCCGACAGAGGGTTTGAGCAAATATGATACAATGTTCCAAGATATCACTTTTCACTTACATAAAATCCCCATAAAATTTAATGAAGATACTCTCCGGTACATTTGAGTTTTCCTGAACAAACAACTCGTTTCCACATCATAAAGAAACAAAATTTTGTAAAATGTAGGAAGCGTGACCTCAAATTATAAGTGGATATCAACAATTGACTCCTTTACTTGCATCAAGAAATTTGTACTTCAACAGAATCTTCACTCTATCAATTTCGCAAGATCTTATACAAAATTTCCTTTCTGCAGGTTAATAGAAGGGTTCACACATTGCATTTGATCTTAACAAATCTTAAGTAGCCCCTATGACCTCTAGATTCACTGTTGCGCTTCGCCATTATTCTGAGAGAGCTAGCATTTCCAGCAAGTTTGTAGACCGGCCGCTGCCTCTTCTTGCTGCTTTTAAGAGAAGTTGAACCACCTTCATCACTTCTAATGTTTTTGAATCTACACAAGGCATCATCATGCAGCCAGCCAACCACGATAAGTATTGACACAGATCAACCAACCAACATGATTGTATCACTTTGCCAGTATCATCATCTGTTGTGATTTGAGCAACAATAATAATGATGAAGAATATGAATCGACAAAGAAATAGGAACACGGATTTAAGTGGTTCGGCGATGTGTTTACGTCCACGAATGATGTGCCTCCGTTCCACTTCAGCCTTGGCCTATTTATTCCAATATATATGTGTTCCAGAACCATATACACCACATCATCCAAAAAGAATAGGAACACAGAATTTCAATACTTGCTCAAATTTCTCTTCACCATAAGTATACATTTTTTGCACGGGTTCATTGAATACATACAACCAAGGATCCCAGATTTGCATTGCATCTAATTCCTTTCTATGTATCAAATGCAGCATATTGAATAAATTTGCAAATTTCTTACCTAGCTAACACTGTTCTTTGTCCATGAAAACCCAAAGCTTGAGCAAGTTCCAGTTCCCGACTCAAGAACCTGACAACCCGGGGCTATCTCCGACTCCGAGTACATTATTACAAAACGAATATCAGCAATATATAAAATCCTGAGTTCTATGGCTTCGAACCGATTCCATAACTCCGGTATGTACACAAATCCACCTTTTTTGCTGAACAAATTGGACCAAAATGGTTTCCCAATACAATCTGAATTCTTAAATACACCAAAACCATTTTGCTCAGAAACCTGGCTTCTTGGTGACCTCAGTACAGTGCGACTCTCTGCGGCTACTGTCCAATTCTAGTTTGGCTCCTGATATGCTCAATCTATGTACCTCGACCTCATATTTCCCGAAGACTACAATGTTCTGTCTCCCATAATTCTTGTCGAATATAATTGTCCTCGAGTACATGGAAGTCTATGCTTGATCACTCCATGCAGATTCCTCCCCATTTACATTTGGATGTCCTCGGGTATCCACCTCCTCCGAATTGCAATGTCCTCAAGCCTTTACTTGAACGAAACCTCCTCCTCCCATGAATAGTGACGTGTTTCACTTAGTATCCCACTAGACTTCTGAACTCGGAAGGAGCTTACCGTTATTGGAATTATAGTGATTTCACACTTCTTGTATATGTCAAACATCCACCTCCGATAGGACTCTTTGAGATAAAGACTCTCCACTAGTTCAATCCTATTAGAATTGGACCACTCAACACTATAAATACAAGGTTTCATCTCATTGTGCAGGTGCGTACTTTGCATAATTTTTAGTTTATAGCCTCACGCATATATTTTCTTTCTAACTTAAGCATCAGATGGGTAACGCTGACACACCTCGACGCTTTTGTTTCAGGTACCGGAAGATCACGTTCGTGCTCGTTATCAGTCGTCAAACTCGAAATTGTCCAGGTACGATTTTTGGTAGCATCAGCTCCAAATGCGGCTATTTTACTTTATTTTATGGAAAAAAAATATCAAGGTAGCTTTGATTAAAATTTAAGTTTAAATGAATAATTAATTTTAACTCTACACATCTCGTTACTTTTCATTCATTAACTTTTATCAACATATACTAAAAATTTAAAATTTGATTTTTATCTAAACTAAACAAATGCATCATATCATGATATCAATCATATTTTTGAACAGATTATATTCCAATTAGGAGCTATCTGATTGATCAATAGTTTGACATTGCCTTTTTAAGTATTACTATTATGAGTTACCATGTTATAAATAGTACTTGTTGAAGCGATGCATTAATCTACTGATACCACATGTATAATTATTGTGACAGCTTATTATTTGATACATTAATTTTCTATAATTCTGTTGCTTCAAATAATTTGTTAATATTTCAAATAACAATCAGCCACATAAAATGATTACTGCATCGCTGACTATGAATAATATTACTTGAATCGTTAAAATTATGCCACATAACATGTCACGTAGAATGACTACTACAGTCGTTTACTATGAATAGTATTATTTAATTCGATTTTATTACACTTCGACATATCTCTGCAAGATTCAACCTTAAAAAACAGTTGTTGTACTTTATCATTTATGTATTTTTTTATAGATTGTTGAGATATCAAAAACGAAGTAAGAGGAGGCTTCTTATTGATTGATGAGATTTTGATCCAATCAAATTTTATCATACCATCTTTAGAAAAATAAATTTCAGCCCAGCTAATGGTACCGAAAGAGGGGTTTTGAAGGGTGTCCCCCCTCCCTCCCCTTACATAAGAGTGGGGTCCGCGCCTCAACACTATTTAATACTTATGTGAGGGGGGACACCCTTAGGTATCCCTTGGGTACCGTTAGCTTTTTTTGAATAAATTTTTAAGTAGTACAAGTTAGATGAGTTGGAAGTTTAGAGGAACGTGATCCATCCACGTGGAGTTTCTAGTTTTACTTACAAGCTACACCTATCAAATTGTGGGTCCCAGACCATATCTTATGCTATCAACTCAACGTCCATGAAAATACAGTAGAATACTACTAAGGGGTCAAATCAAGCACTCAAATCCAATTCCTCCTCCTTCCATGGCAAATCAAACCCCTAGTCGCCATTAAACACTTTTCCATTACCAAGTTCGCAGTAATTTTCAATCCGGTATCTCCTTATTTCATTTCTGTAAGTAGCGGTTTCCGATTTTAATTTGTTTTCTTGTTATTCTGATCTGTTTAGTGTTGGAATAATGTGATCTCGTTTTCAATATTGATACGCACACACAGATGTTTGCTATTATGTGTGTATGAGTCATGTGAATGTATAGAGGCTGATTTGGGTTAACTTGATAGTGCAGTTGATTTACATATGTTACATGTATCATGAATCAATCAACGGGGACTTGTTTAGAATTCAGGTAGATATTTGCTTTGGTTAACAATCTGCGGACGCGTGAGCGAGCATGTATTAGTATGCACATGCGTATTTACAGAACTGTGAGGTGTTCAATTGTTTTCAATCAGATTGGAATGGATCTATTCCGGCTTTTAAGTTTAGTTGTTGCTTGTTCATGCATCCCTTTTAAATGATCCGTATCAATTGCCTGCATTTGTGCATGTATGCTGTGTTCTGTGTGCGATGTATACCTACAAGTGAAGAATACACTGATTCTTTTTTTTTATGTTTTTCTCGAATCACGATTTTCTACACAGAAAGAAAGACTATACTTGTTTATTTCATTTCCTTCGTGTCTTGGAATGTTCATGTAAAAGTCTTCTGGTTAGTTATGCAACATTTTCATGAAGCATACAAGTAAAAAGTAATTCTTGTGGAGCGTGTTTGCATAACTAGCTAGCATTTTGTGAATTGAATTGTGGACATTTTAAAAGTGACATGAAGTGTATCTAATACTGTAACAGAATGCGGCTGCTGGTGAGTGAGGATACTACTGCCCCTAGTTATTGGTTGAATTGGAGATTCTTGCTCTGTGCAATATGGGTCTTGACATCTATGCTCTTTGCATCATTTCTGATATGGAAATATGAACGTTCAGACAATTCTAAATCTGAAAGAGGGGAGACGCAGCAGGAGAGGCTGCGGATTTTGTGTTATGATGAATCTTGGAAGCCGTGCCTAAAAGAAATTCACCCACTTTCTCTGGTGGTTTTTCGGTTGATAGCATTCTGTCTACTTTTAGTTTCCCTCAGTTTCGATGTTGCTGCTCACGGTGGTGAATTATTTTACTACTATACTCAGTAAGTGATCTTCGTCTTCTGGAATACTGATAAATGTAGGGTTGCTGACAAATTGGAACAAACTCAGATAGGAGTTAAGGCCTTCCTTGGTGACACTTATTGTTGACAAAACTGCATAGCTTCTTAATGTAGGAAGTATCAGTCCCCAGGAATATTTAGTATTGCGTACTTTTGATTAACTCATGGAAATTGTTTTGACTCCCTCTAATTACATGTTCTTTTGGCTCCGTGCAGGTGGACTTTTACTTTAATCACCATCTATTTTGGGGTATGGTTCATTTATTACATTGTTCCTAACATATATATATGGAATGTGTTCGTGATGTTACTGTCTTGAACCTTATGATGTGGTTGCAGTCTCTCTTCAAGGCACAATACTGTCCAATTCTATAAATTTATCTTTTCCTATCTTAGGTTTTGTAGTTTCTTGTGTAGTTTGGTTTCTTGCTTTCTGTCAATGGATGTTTACAGCATCACAGACCAAATAGCAGCAATGACTACTATGTATCAGAGGTTGCGGAGCAAGGTTTATATGAGCCTCTTGCCCATGGAGTAAATGAAAATGGAGTCAAATTCCGAAAACAATTGGAATGTCCAGAAGAACATCATTGTTCTCGAACTGCTGGCTTGTGCGGATACCTGTTTCAAATTTTATTCCAGGTATCGTTTTTAATACTAAGAGCATCTCCAACAATGCTCTTTATGTTAAAGATTATCTTTTTTATTATAAGATCATCTTTAAAAATAAAGAGTAGAATTTTTGTTCAAGTCCAATAGTACTATGCATATTTCTTCTTTACTTTGATCATTCTTAATGAGCCATTGTGTCTCACTCTGTTTCCTCATTTTTTTCACTTAACTTCTCTCTTGTTTGTGACATTGTCATTTTTCCTTTATTTTGAATATAATGTATGGGAAATTTTGAAATAATAAATTATAACACTATTATATATAGAGTGGATTTGGCTCTATACATTTGGAGAGCGAAATTCACTCTTTATTTTAAATGTTAACTATAGAGAGTCTATTGGACTATTAAGGAACCAACTCTTTAAAATAAAGAGAAGGAAGCTATTAAAGGGCTCTACTGTAGATGCTCTAATACATCAAAAAATCTTCAGATAATGTTATATTTGGTTGCACATATAATTCTTTGGCAAATTGATCAGATCTTCTAATGCATATTTCCGATGAGCAGATATCTGCAGGGGCGGTAACTCTTACTGATGGTCTTTATTGGACCATAATATTTCCCTTCCTTACCATCAGAGATTATGAGCTGAGTTTTGTAAGTACTTTATATAATCTTTTTAGTTTCCATTCTTAATGATTCTTGAGTTGTCTAGGACCATACATGCATCCTTGCAAACTTAATCTACGTGGCTACAATATGCATGGTTCACTTGTTCAGATTGTTCCTCTTGCCGCATTCATTGTTTGTTTTGTGATTATAGACTCAAGCTTGATGTTCTATGGATGTATGGTATTATTAAAGTGTTTAAACTGTTTCTTTTGGGTAAAACATTATGGAAGGCACCACCAACTTCTGAATGATAAATTCTAACTACTCAACTAATGAAAGTTACTGGTCAGTAGTATGAAATATAACATGGCATTTGTATTCCCATCCATTTCCAGTCACCAATTCTTGCCCTGTATAGTCACGGGTGCCAAGGATGCTACTCTTCTTGCAGCCACAACGCTTTTCATTCAAAACATTGCTGTTCATCATTTCATGTATTTCTTTTCCTGTTGCTGTTGATAGTTTTGGTGACCAAGTTAAGAAATGTCTCCCTGTTTTGGCCAGTTGACAGTTGTAGCACATTCACTCAATGCTATCTTACTCCTTGGGGATACAGCTTTAAACAGCCTGGTAAGCTTCTGCTACATTTTTTGTGTATTTTTTTACACGACGTTTATGTTTACAGTTCATTTTCATTTCTTGTGAGTATTGAAATACTCTTTAAATCTTCCTTTCAGGGGTTCCCTTGGAACCGGATCTCTTTCTTCATTTTGTGGACAGCTACTTATGTCATCTTCCAATGGATTATTCATGCATTTGTATCAATTTGGTAATGTCAGTTTCTCTTCTATTCATTTACGCATATTTATTTCATGTTTCATTGGGTATTTTCCTTGTTTCAGGTGGCCGTACCCAATCCTTGAGTTGTCATTTGATCATGCTCCTTTATGGTAAGTATATCAGCGTTTAGGAATTTATGGATACAGACTGTGACTTCCATACTGTGCTTGAATCACAAATTCTATAAGCAAGCTCTTTTTTGCATATTTGCTACAGATTTTTTATTTTGCCACAACCTCGAGTCATTATTAATAATTCAACAGTTTTCTTTCGTCAAGCATTCTTTTTTGGATGGTATATGATATACAGAAAAGGGGTTCAATTCACAGCCTGTGGGTCACTATATCTTCTTTCTAGTCATAGAAAACAATGGATCAGATTTGATCTCATTTACAATGTTCGGTCAGTAGGATGGCACTTGACAGGATTAAGAAATAAAATAAGTCAAAATTTTGTTTGGTATATTATCTAGTCATATCTAATATGGTTCACTAAATATTCTCTTGACACATTCACAGAATTGGTTTCTAGTCGTATCTAATCTAATTTTCTCCCTTTTTCTCTAATATTTGATGGGCAGGTATTTGGTGGTGGCACTATTGCATATACCGTGTTATGGTATCTTTGTATTACTGGTTAAGATAAAACATTTGGCATTGTCCAAACGGTTCCCTCAGTCGTATCAGTTTTGCCCCTAAGACCTCCGTCCAATATTTTAGTGTTTCTTATGATCTGCCACTGGAAATGGTATATTCGAAAAGTTGGATGTTCCATTGGAATGTTTCCCTTTCAGGAATCAAGATATGTGGAGGTATTTTGATGTGTATCAATTTTCTTCGTTGCAGTTACGTTGTAATTGGAAAAGATGGGTGATTGCATTTGCAGAAATCAAAAGCAATTCATTTTGGGTGCGTGTTGGGCATAGAAATTATGAAGAAATTAACTTTTTGTTACCAAAAAGGGCTGACATTTTAACTAGGACAGTATTAGCCGTGTAATAATTTTTTGTTTACTTGGTCAATGTTAATATCATCACATAAAGATGAAGTGTTAAAAAAAAAAAAAAAAAATTAAGGAAGTTATCCCATAAAGATGAAGCGTTAAAAATATATATATATATATATATATATATATAAGTTATCCTATTTTTAATGCCACTTGACTTAATTTATCAAACACGTTAGAAAGTCTTTTACTAAAACATTTCAACGAAAGTAAGTTATCAAGTAAATTTATTGAATACTGACGTAATGCTTGTATTGTTCAATACTTGTACGTTAGTCTAATAAAGTGTAGCACTATTGATATATTAGAAAATATATCTTAATCTTATAGCGTACTATGATGTATACTATTGGATAAAGTAAAATGGCATTGGTCATGCCATCGTGCATCCCCAAAGCCTTTTAACTAGGACAGTATTAGCTGCTTAATAATTTTTTGTTTACTCAATCAATGTTAACATCGTCGCATAAATAAGAAGTGTTAAAAAATGTAAGAAAGTTATCCCATTTTTAATGCCACTTGACTTAACTTATCAAACACGTTAGACAGTCTTTTACTAAAACATTTCAACGAAAGTAAGTTATCAAGCAAATTTGTAGAATATTGCCATAATGCTTGTATTATTCAATACTTATACATTAGTCTAATATAGTGTAGCACTATTTGATATATTAGAAAATACATCTTAATCTTATGGTGTACTGATCACAATCTAAGTGTACTATTGGATAAACTAAAACGGCATCAGTCGTACCAAGTGTACTATTGGATAAACTAAAACAGCATCGGTCATGCCATCGTGCGTCCCCCAGCCAGCTTTGGTCCAGCCATTTTTCTTTCTTTAGGTCCCTAGCATACAAATTTGGAGCAATTTTGTAGGCATAAAATTAGTTCACAAACATTTTTTACCTTGCAAAAATGCAAGCCTCTCCCCATGCACACCACCATCAGCTTCCCCTAATGAATTCTTATGTATTCGGATATTCTTATTAAATCATCCACATTAAACATCATATCAATTCACAACTTCTAACAATTTGGAAAGACTTCAGAAGAGTCAATAGCATAGCTAGAACCACAAGAAAAACATAAATATAATTGTTCAACGCCTTTAGCAGGAAGGCAATTCTAAAGTCCTTTAAGCAGAAGATTTAACAAGCGCTCCAGCTTCAGTTAGCAGTGGGACAAGATTTCCACCCTTGTGCATAGCAGTTGTTGCTGCAAAAGAAAACAAACAGTGGCAATGAATACCAACAAACGAATGAAAACTTAACACTTCTGCAATGTAGGATAAAAATTATACCATCGCAGCCACCAATATGCTTGCCACTAATAAAGACATTGGGCACGGTGCGTTGTCCAGACAATTCAGCCAGTGCAGATTGTATCTCACTTCCATCACCTTCATAGTTACAAAGACAAATTTGCACTCTCTGAGCAATACTTGGAATTATATAATATTATTTGCAAATATGATACAGCTAAAGAAGGATGCACAAGCAAAGAAAAAAGGTGAAATACCTACCCAAATACTTGTACTTAATTCTCGTGTGTATTTCAAAGACGGAGAGATCAAGATTTTTATCACAATTCCAATGCAACATGAATTCACGACTCGTTAAAAAAAAAAAAAAGAGTTCAGGGTTTATTTCTGCTAGAGCTAGATCACACTTACAACGAATATTACTTTTTCAACCGTGCTCATAAAATAGGATGAATTAAGCATAGTTTGATTACATCAAATAGAATTTGCACCGAAGCCAACAAATTATCTTGAAAAGTATTTTACTGACATAGAAAGAAGGATAGCACATGATTAAGGGTCTGCTAGTTAGAGCTTCTGCTTTTGCTTCAATTTCTTATAGAAGAACATCCCAATGACGCTATCTTAGGCCAACCTCCTCTAAAAACTATTCTAATCAGATAAAACACTTCCAAAAAATATCCACACATGTTCAAAAGCAACTTCTTAATTTCAGAAACAATTTTTGACTTTTCAAAAATCTTGCCAAAGGGCCCTAAGTAATTTTAGATCTTCAACGCCCATGAACTAGTCCATAAAGTACCTATTCAAATTATTAATTCGTCTTTATAAAATATTTAATGCATATAATAGATGTTGATGAGCGCCCTTTTTGCCGTTTAATCGGCTAAAAGTTTAAACAGATGGCTTGGTTATGGAAAAGGGAAAATGTGTGCCTCCAAAGAACCAGGGTAGTCAAGGTTGGTCATGCAATACTAAGTTCATAGGCAATACAAAAAACTTAAAAACGAATTATAATTAATCAATACTATGTCAACTACTTATTACATTAATCATTATATCCTTCTTTAAGATTCCCACTTGGCAAACAACTGATCCAATTTTCCAACAACAATAGGTCAATAGCAGCAGAAGTTGACAAGGATACAAAATCATTTGTATACATGAAAAATTATAACCTATATATCATCATCATATCAAATATTTTTAAGGCTGCTTAAGATTCCCAACAACTAATAGAATTTTCCAACAACTACAATAGATGAAAAAAGCAGAAAGAAATTGAGCGGATACAAAATCATTCATATACACTTAAATTAATGAAAGATAACTTATAAATATCATCATCATATCAAATGATTTTTAAGCCTGCGCTCTGTATTTGGATTGGAACTGTACAAACTAATCCAAATAAATGGGTGTATCATGCCACCAACGAGTAACAGAATTTCGAATTATAGTGAACACTAAATAGACTGTAAAATTACCTACGGAGAAATCAGTACCAACTACCAATATATGAAAAATTTTAGCATGCGAAAAACCTTCAAACTTCTCAAGTAAAAAAATCCTGAATATTAAAATCAATCCTCGCAAACAGGAAGAAAGAGAAAGATAGAGACAGAGAGAACATACTCTCAGTGTCCAGTTCAATAGCCTTGAAGGAAGCACCAATCTCCGTCAACAATTTCTTCACGCTCACGCAGAACGGACAGTATGACTTGCTGCCATCAGAAAACAACAGATCCATAAATTTAATCCAACAAAAACTCACTCCACATAAAAATTCACGATCCATCCCACACAAATGATTAATTGTGCGTATTTGTAGAGAGAAATATTTATACCTGAAGACGACGACGGGATTGGTAGCTATAATTTCCTTAGCCTTGGGTAGCGCCATTACTCACCCTTCGCCGATTAATTCTCGAGCCCTATCTCTCCTCTGGCAGAATGACAAGCAAAATTAGGGCGGGACAAAACTCTTAATCGAATCGGACCAATCAGATACGAACCGAACTAATCCGAGTTGAGCCATTTTTCTCAAGAAGTATTTGATTCGAAAATAGATAAGTTTAGTTCGATTTTCATCAAACTGAATCTTCCTAATTTTTCATTTTTTTTTATCTTAAATAAATTAAATTATTTTATTTTTAAAAAAATAAATTTGCTAACTAATTAGTCCAAACTCAAAATATGATTTTCTTATTTCTAATTTTCAACCATGCTTGCTTAATTAAATTGGCATAAATTTTACCTAAATCTCTTATTTTCTTGTTTATGTAGTCATGGAGAAATTGAATTGAAAATTTGACTGTCTCTCTTCATTATTATGAGCTCGCTATTTTCTTATTCTTACTATTTTAACAGTGAAATTTATGAAGAGCTCAATAAAAAGATGCACAAAAGATATCACATAATTGGACTACGTCTTTTATAAGAGTTAAAATTGAACATGTCATAATTGAATTAATATAATGCTATAAAAATAAAAATAATAATTATTGTACGGAATTCGAAATCTTTGTCCTGCCCTAAGCAAAATGAAGACGAATAGGAAATGTGAAAGTAGATTGGACGCGACAAAAATAATAATTGAACCCCTGGTCCACTCCACGGTCCGGATTTTACTTGATTAATTTTACACTCCAAGGGAAATAATGTCACATAATTAATTAAAATATTAATTTAATTAACGTTATGTTATATTTGGCGTAGTAGATGCCAAGCCTTCACATGAACCAATAGTTATTAATACAATTGATTCTAAATAGAGTTACGATAAATGACTTGAATATGAACTTGATATTTTTTCTTAAAATCACGTTTTTATGTTAAAGATCTATTATTCAGGATATGTAACATTATTTCAACTTAGATCTAAACAGCTCAAGAAAATATCTTGATGACCAATTTGAAACTTCACTTGAACTTTAGTGACCATATGTAATTTTATTTTATTTTATGACCGTGATGTCCGGACCAATTTATGCGCATCTCAACTAATCTCATGGGACCCTCAAGTTTACAGTCGAATACTCACCTCAATGATTCTAAGGAGACTCGATCTAGTGACCATTAAGGAACAAACTCAAGATATGACCAATTGAGCTATCACTCAAGATTGACCATATGTAAATTTAAATCGACATTAAATTAATTTTCTTTCTATAAACCGTGACGATATTGGAGTGGTATTCCATATTATCTCAAGTCTAAAGCAATGCATTAAAAATAATAATAATAAATAAAATAAAATTCCATAGATGATCATTTGTACGTAAAAAAGGGTTTACCTTCCAAAAATAACTTGCCGTACAATGTGATGTATAAGAATCCATAACTTGCATCATTGTTACTCTCATATTCCCGCATCAGTTGTGATTAACTGATGAAATACAGAATTGATTCGCAATAATTTAGCAAGGTTCAGAATTTATTGTCCAATACCAACTCTATCTTCTGTTAGATACCCCTAAGTTACGAACTTAAACAAATAACTGGAGATCTTCACATTAAACAAGTGATGGTGATTGAAGCTTTGACTCGAGATTATGTGCAACAGCATTAATGAACTCTTCTGTATTCAAGTAAAACTCCCTTGAAACCCTGCATGTACACCAGATCCCTTAGGAGCTGCAGATAAATATAATTCGCGCTGAAACAACTACGAGAAAGTTGAACAGGAGTCGTGGCACCCGGATTTCAGAATCTTGTACCCTCCGAAAATGAACCATATGCATGGTTTTGAATGAAAGAAAGAGTGAGGAATCCCTTCCTAATAATGATTTCTAAATATAGTTTAAAGCTTGTCTTTTGGGTAAAGAAATCTTAGGTCAAAACACCATGACTGGATGGTATGAATTGCTGGAACAAGAACAAACAAAAGCTAGAAACCATTGATTAACTACGGTGTCCAAGAATAGTTGAGTTAAGTAGTGTTTGTTGGGCCGTATTAGATCATATAAAGAGATTAGACGGCATAGCAAATGGTGGAATGTATTATGGTGGATGAGATGGATAATATCATTATATCTTCTAGTTAAAAAATGTCGTTTGCACCATGAATCGATAACATAATGTGTAGGGTGGAGATAGTTTTTAAACAAGATAACTAGTATAAATGGCATTTGTTTGACTAAAATATCAAGGAATACTACACCTTAATCCACCATAATATCATAATCTACTAAATATCTATTCTTATTTTACACAAAAATCTTGATATAGTCTAATATGGTACACTAAACTCAACCTTTATGTTCAGGGTGATTTAATGGCTCGTCTACTAAAAAATTTTGAGGGTCCTTGACTTCAGTAGGCTCCCTGAACACTACATATATCTTCTTTTGGGGCACAATCATGGTTTTTTCATTTAGGTGCTCTTTCATTCCAAAGTAACAACTAACAATTAAATATTTTTGTCTCAATTAAATGTGACAAAACACAAGTAATTACAAAGATTTAGATTGTGATCATGATAACCATTTGGTGTCAAATCATCAACAATTTTCAAGAACAGGGAAGGTAGCACTTACTTGGGTCCGTGAATCAAAATGGCAAGATCCTTGGTCATCTTTCCAGATTCTACTGTCTCAATGCACGCAGCTTCTAGCTTGTGAGAAAAATCTAACAACTTTTCATTTCTGTCAAGTTTTGCCCTGATAAAGATGTTGATCGGCATCAGGATATGCTTAACTGTAGCACAGGACATCAAGCTTTTGAAAAGCATAA
Source organism: Osmanthus fragrans (assembly GCA_019395295.1). NCBI lineage: Eukaryota > Viridiplantae > Streptophyta > Magnoliopsida > Lamiales > Oleaceae > Osmanthus > Osmanthus fragrans. Next base: position 760,573 of record CM033352.1, on the reverse strand, counting down.
AACACTTGAGATAACAAAACAGGTAAGGCAAAAGGGTCAAGTAAACCGGGTGAACGATTTACACAGCATTCAAAACATGCAATAGTTAATATTGAATAGCGTGGAAGCAAATCTTATAACTGAATTTCTAGAAAATTTTGATAAGATCTCCAATGTAAGGACGACTTGGGTGCAAATCTACAACCAGAACCAGTGAGATTAGACAACCTGTTCGGGAACAACCAAGGGTATTGAAAAGAAATGCAAGTTTACAATTCCTCCAACTGATTACACTTTTATCACAGATTGTCTTAACTAAGAACATAATATTCTAAAGAAACAAGCTGCCCAAAAGGATCAGTGTTCAGATCCAAATAATTGCAGCAATCTGCCGATACCCCAGAGGCTTGGAAAATAAATCAAGTAGTTGATTGTTATAGGAACAAAAAAAACCTGTGTTCTAATCCTCTTGTCCATGCAAATATAGAAGCAATGCTGTTTGTACTCGTTTCTTGTCCCTTCTGATACAACCGATAATGGCGAGTAACAGTGCCATGAGCTGCCTCAGCTTCTAATGTTTTGCCATCACCCGACAACTTCAAAACAGACAATAGACTGTATCAATATCAGAAGAAATACCTTGAGAATAAAGACAAATATGCCAAAGCAGCACTTACCAAAACAGAAGCCATGAGGCCTAGAGAACCAAATCCTGCATTTACATGATTATTAGAAATACTTTCAATATCATAATTAACTTACAGGATTAGTTAATATATTGCAAATCATATAGAAAGTATAGCCACGTTAATCTATTTTTTACGTCTTGATTTATAAAGGAATTCACACCTTGTGCAAGTAAATCACTTTGGACATCTCCATCGTAGTTCTTACAGGCCCAAACGTATCCGCCATCACTCTTCACGGCATAAGCCACCATGTCATCGATCAAGCGATGCTCATACCTAAGGGAAGCACGGATTTCGTAATCGTAACTGTAATAGAAAACAATGTGAATAGGCACATGAGGCTGCTGTACATCAAAGATATAAAACCAACCATATTGAATGTTCTTCAAATTGTTCCTTCCACTTCTCTTCATATACCTCCTGAAATATATCCTTGAACCTGAAATAGTGAAATATTGATGTAAATGGTATGACAAGTACATTTAGTTTTATTAATATAATAAAACTTGACAAAGCTTTTCCCAAAAAAAAAAATTACCTGCCATCGTACTTCTTAAGAATTGTATTCTTAGTGCTCAAGTATAGAGGCCATTTTTTTGCAAATGCCATTGCCATTGATGATTCTGCAAATGCTCGAATAGACTGACAAATTTTCACAGAAATCCAGAGGATGAGGCAAAACACTATAAATGCGCCATAAGAAGAGATCAAATATGCAGGCGAGCAGTGTAAGAGACAAACCTGATCAACATTATACATGGCAAGGGCAACACCGGGACCTTTAAAGTCATAGACATCTAGTTCAATGGGTCCTTCCTCATTTTCTGGCACTGGGAATGAACAGAAGAAACATACTTGTAAAGAATGGTTTGTTCAAAAGATACAGCTTATGGCAAATTTATTTACAACAACTACAATGAAGTCAACTGACCAAAAACCATTTTAAGTTTTCCAGGTCCTTTTATGATTGTATCCGTGGCACGGTATTGATCGCCAAAGGCATGTCTGCCAATACAAATGGGTTTATTCCAGCCTGCAAAAAGGGATTAAAGTAACTCAATGGTGATTCAATATATTTTAACTAAATTCAGAAAGGGAGAAGCAGGAGTACCAGGAACAATTCTGGGAATGTTGCTGCACAATATTGGCTCACGAAAAACAGTTCCTAGAAAAAATTGTCATGAATATTCTTAATCAGCAATGAGATAACAGGACAATAAGTTTATTTCACACAGACCATTCAAAATGTTTCTGATTGTGCCATTGGGACTTCTCCACATAGCTTTTAGGCCATATTCCTTGACTCTAGTCTCATCTGAAACAAAGTGCAATCAAGCAATAATGAGAATTTATTTTCCTTATTAAATACCATTCAAGAGATCAGGAAAGAACAAGAGATAGGGAACCAAACCTGGAGTAATTGTAGCACATTTTATGGCAACATTGTACCTGTAGCAAATAGATCATGAGAAGATGAGAATGCATTATGTGTGTCCACATACATCAGTTGCAAGCAAGGTTCATCAGTCATTTTTTGAGCGAATTGCCAAAATAGTCAATGAACTTTATATTATACTTCCACAAGGTTACTGAACTTTAAAAATCACCCAACTCATCACTGAACTTTTCAAAAAGTTTACACGGGGTCATTGAACTTTAAAAAGCACTCCATTCATCACTAAACTTTGTAAAAAATTCTCATGGGGGTCATTGAACTTTGCAAAATGTTTCAATTAGTGATCCCTAGGATTTTTTTGCAAAGTTTAGCGATGAATAAGAAGATTTTTTAAGTTAAGTGACCCCGTGAAAATCTTTTGGGAAGTTCAGTGATGAGTTAGATAATTTTTAAAGTTCAGTGACCTTATGAAAGCATGGTGTAAAGTTCAATAATTATTTGGGCAATTCACTCGTCATTTTTGTAAGAAACACAAGGATCTACAAAATACTGTGATTTTATTGTGACGTGTCTATTTATTAATTTTTATTTTCTATTTCTTTTATCAACAATGACTTGAATATTCCAAGAACAAGAGTTTTTATAATGCTATTTTATTGTCTAAGGTTGATTTCACCACTAAAGATTATTACAGTACTCAGATTTATTTTATTAGTAAGATGTTGTATGGTAGTCAGTCCTCGATGTTTCCAAAGAAATGATGTACCAAAAGTAGAGGGGTGTTCTTCTCTTTTTATCTTCAACATGTTTCCCTTGTAAATAAGCAGTGAAATGCGGTTTATACAAGTACTACAAATTTCCCTTCCTTTCTGAGTTAAATTACTATCGAAGTACTGCTTCTTGTGCAAAGCAGCTTTTAATAAATGCACAATTGACCAACAAATCCCTAAATTCTTTCTTTTCACATGCTCCTTCAAATCTTCTATTTCCAGGGACTAGAAAGATGGTCTGGTTACGAGCACTAGCTCTAGGCTACCAGATCAAAATATAACTATGAGCTGGTAGTAGCTTTGACTTAAAAAAAGTGAGAAACTGACTACATTCAATTTCAGTGCACCAATTGGCACTCGCCATTATCCAAGCTAGATGTCAACAACCAAAAACAAATGGAGTCACAAGTTTATGTTAATCTTATCACATTACACCAACTGAGCACGGAGACAACATTCTGAATACCATATGCAAGTCCATTGCTCAAATAAAAGATACACGGGAAGATGAATATCCAGTAAACTACGTACTTCAGAGTGGCTTCAGCACTTTCAACGGTAACTTTATCATCAGTGGCATCGCGGTTCAAAATCCCCAAATCAAAATACTTTACATCCAATTCCAGATATGGAAATATCAACTGCAATAACAGCCAATCCAATAAAAGGAAAAAAAAAAAACAAATAAATACTCTTAAAACAATAATAACAACAAAAGAAGACATCGCAAGAACGAACTAAAACGGTAAAACGTTCAGACCTTGTCTTTGATCATTTTCCAGATGACTCGCGTCATTTCATCACCTAATAACACCGAATATAAATAAATATATAAAAATTGACAAAATGAACAAATTAATCTGTATATTAGTTGTGTCAATTAATTCTTTAATTTCGAAAAAGTACCGTCCATTTCGACAATAGGGTTTTGAACTCGAACTTTGTCAACGGCATTGGACGTAAAGCAGCGAATGGAGGCATTGGAGATACGAGTGGAGAAACAGAGGCGGGTTTTGAAAAATACTCCATTGAAGAGTTTAGGATTGGAAATGGATACTAAGCTAGGGTTTTTAAATGATGAAGATAAGTTGAGAGCGCCCGCCATGGCGGTTTGCAGGACACGGATCATAACAAAATAATACGCTTTATAGTGACGCTGTGGGGTATTTGGACTGATGGGGTAAATTGTTCTGCCGTTGTGTTTGTAGTTTTCAATAGATTGCTGCCTTTTGTATGAAACATGAATTAGCATTGGGATGCGAAACGTGCAATTTGAGTTACGAATAAAAATGAGAAATTAGGCCCTGTTTGGAAGAATTCAAAAGTAAGGCATTAACTATGCACACTTCAATTACCATGTTTCAAGTTTTCCAAATGCAAAAATCAGGTTTTTATTTTTTAATTACAAATATTTTACTAATTAATTATAATAAGGTAAAAAATATACAATTAAAGGTCACAGATACATAATTATAGGTCACAACTTATTTTCTGGTCACAAATTATTTCGAGGTCACAAATCAAAAAATTTATAAATAACAAATTATTTCGATATCGTAAATCAATATTTTTATAGGTCACAAATTATAACGATATCACAAATCTAAATTTTTATAGGTCACAGTTTATCTCATTGGTCACAAATAAAAAAAAATTATAGGTTACATTTTATTTATCGGTCACAATTTTTAAATTTATTGGTCACAGATTATTATTTTTAGTCACAAACTAATTTTTTAATCATAAATTATCGTCTTTTATGGTCACAAATTGTCGAACTTTATGGTCACAGATTGTCGAATTGAACTTTATGGTCACAGATTGTCAAATTGAACTTTATGGTCACATATTGTCGAATTTTACGGTCACAGGATATTAAATTTTGAGGTCACAGTTTAATATTTTGTCACATATAACCAAATATTAAGTCACAGCCACCTAACACCACCACCACCACCACCACCACCACACCACCGCACCTGTCATCACCGTCGACCACCACCACCACCACAACCACAAAACACAAAGACCACCACCACTCAAACAACCAAAACAACATCACCACTACCCCGCCACCGCACCACCACCATCGCACCACCATTACCAGATCCACCGGTCAACACCACTCACACTACTAACCGCACCACCTCCACCTCCACCACTTCCACTGCATCATACCACCACCAAATCCACTGCCGCTGCCCCACCACCACTACCGCCATCGACCACCTGCACCACACCACCACAGCCACCACACAAACGCCGCCTGCATCACCACCAACAAACACCATCAAACCCTCCTGCACCACACCACCACAGCCACTAAAAAAAAACACCGACTAGAAAAAAGCCAACCAAACACAACATTGCCTGCACCGAACCAGAGCCACCGCCACCGCCAAAAAAACCAACAAAAAAACCCCTAAAAACTTCGACGTCACCAGATCGCCGCAGCACACCACCGTCACACCCACTAGACAGCACACCTCCACCGCACGCCTGCCACCATCGCCCTGAACAACCACTAACCACCACTTGTACCACCATCGCACTGCACCGGACGACCAGATCCACCACCATCCCCACCGCCTACAGCATCAACAACCACCGCCTGCAAAATCCCCCACCACAACCACACCAACAAAATCTCTAAACTCGCCACCGCACATACCACAGCGTCGCGACGCTGCACACCCACAGCAGCGTCGCGACGCTGTTGCTAATTGCAGCAGCATCGCGCTGCTGCGATCGCCAGCAGTGCGACGCTGCTGCGAATCGCAGGAGGGGGAGGGGGAGGGGGAGGGAGGGAGGAGTAGGGCGGGGACGGCGGGCGGCGGTGGTGGTGGTGGGAGGAGAGAAATGGAGGACGAGAGTAACAGTGAGGAGAGGGAGATGAAGAGATCGAGTGAGAGTGAGAGAGAAAATGAATTTATTAGGGTTGGATACCTGATTTGTGATTAATTAAACTTGGTACCTCATTTTTTAAAAGTGATGTTTTAATAGCTGGTTTTATGTAATTTCCACTTCATTTTTTTTTCCATCAAAGTTGGGAAATCAATATCATCTTTCACTTTTAGCCTATTTGATAGCATTTTTTCCCATAAAATTGGTTTTTCATTTTTCCTTCACACAAGCACATTTTTCTTGATTTTGTCGAATTAGTTTTCCCACCTTTTAGGTGGTTTTTCGCTTTCCTTTTTTTTTTTTTTTTTTACAATAGAAACAAATTCTATCTCCAAAAAAATTAAAAAAAATCCCTTTAATTAACATTTTTCATGTAAAATAAAGTCAAACGAATATCAAAAAAATTGAATCCAAACAAATTTTATCTCCAATTGTAAGAATTATATCTTTTTAATTGACAATTTTCATGAAAAATAAAGCCAAATGAACACCAAAAGATAGAAAAGTTTCAACATTTTTCAGGTGAAAAATTATACCAATCAAATATAATTAATTGACAATTTCCAGTAAAACAAGTTTTAAGTAATTCAATTTCTTGTAATTAGTTTTCTTTCCATTCAAATTCTATCTTTGAATCAAACTGACCCAGACAAATTTGTGTGTTTGTCTAATTGTCTATGAGCCACAATTAAAAAATTTATTTAAATTGAAATCAAAATTAATAATTAATTTTAATTATATAGATCCACAACTTTTGAATATTAAATTTCACTAACATTTATCAAAATTTACTAAATTTTTTTCTTATGCAAATCAAATAGAGATAGATATTCCGTGTTATATTTTATTCTTTTGGGTTATTTGAGCTACTTTTGAGTGAATGTAAAATTAAAGCCTAACGAGTGAAGGAAAAATCCTAGGGGACGGGGTTTTTTGTCCCTGGTCAAACCCGGACACCCCTGACTGGACAATTAGGGGTGTCCGAGTTTGACTCGGGACAAAAACCCCTGTCCCCCTAGCATGTTCCAACAAGTGAATATCTAATCTGAAAACTTGGAGTGAAAAAAATAAAGAAAAATGAAAGGTTGATTGTTCTTGCATAAATATGTTATTAATTAGACAGCTAAGTATCTTTACGTATCAAAAAAGCTTCAATCATTATCAAATTTTCTTATTAATGACTCAGTGTATGCAATTTAATGTGTGAAGAGTAGGCACACATTTACAAGTTAAATATCATACTGCAGAGCATTCAAATGTATAAAATATTGAGTCCCGTTATACATCTATCCTACAATCTTGCATGGGGTCACGTGGAGTTAAGACATATGTTGGTCAAAACATGAGCATACGTCCAACGACACCGTTTAGGGGGATAAAGTGAGATGTAGTCCCAACCTTACGAGAGAGAGAGAGAGAGAGAGAGAGAGAGAGAGAGAGAGAGACCCCTCAATGTATTTTATATGTTTATCTAGACTTTGAAGTTAACTTAATATTTGATATTTGGATGAATTTCTATTTCTATTAATGTATATATTGTGTTTTTAGGCTTAAAAAAAATTGTCTAGGAGGTGAATAGAACATAAAGAAATAGATTTAGAGCAAAAATGAAACATAAAGGATGGAATTGAAGAGGCACTGAGAAGTTAGGGGCTTGATTTGAAGTTTTGAAAATGTAATATCGTTAATTCGAAAGTTTTGGGGACCAAATTCTACATCTGGATAGTTGCGGATGCAAACTGAACATTATAAGAACTTTTAGGACCAAATTTGAAGAAAATAAAAGATTAGATGGTCAAAGCGAGTAAGTTTGAAAGATGACGGACCAATTTGGGCATATTAGAAATTCAAAGGACTAAAATTATCAAAATAGAAGTTGAGACACTTGCTTGCAAGAAAACAAAAGGCGTGGGCTTGGTATGCAATTTTGAAGAAAATATATACAAGTTTGTTGTCTAAGTTAATACTCATACGTACTATCAACTTTGAGTATTTACTTATAAATTTCTTTTGCATCCCTCAAAATTCAAATTCATGATCATTTCCTTATAAGAGACTCGGAGAATGTAACAAACAATGCTCACATCATCGATGAGGAGCACTACAAAGGATATGAAACCGTAGGTCGAACCTTGTTTGTGCCCTCAAGGAGGTGGGAAAAAATCAATCAAGGTGTGAACATCTCCTTTTGACACTTGGCATGGACATTTCCTTTTGATAATTGCATGTTAATATCACATAGAATTCTAAGCAAAGTTGCATAATAAATCTCATGACTTGGCTAAAATTTCGTCGTCAGTCTTTCCACATCAAGCTTACAATCTGACTTGAGTGTTGGAACGCAAACAATTGTTTCACCATCCCTGTTGCAAAGGCCTCTTAGTTTGTTGTGTGTTATCTCATTCTACACATACATTTATAGGTGGATGGTGGTTGAGATCTCTTAACTAATTGGTCAAGTACAATCTCGAAATTATAAAGTCCTACTGCAATTAAATCTAAGCTGCAAAATATTATATGAAATGGTTATATGATCACAAACTCTTGTTAATATATTTTGTGTTACGAGATTGATGACGATTAACTGATGAAGTACATAGTTTACGTTTACGCAACTTGACTATTTTATTTTACTGTAATTGGAAAAAGAGATTTTTGAATTATTAATAGTATCCATTTAGTTTGCGCTTTTGTTTTTATTTTTGATTGTCTGTTTTCAGATTGTTGAAAATGTATTTAGTTTGTTATTCTGAAAAAATTGTTTAATAAAACTAAAAACTAAAATTCACGTTTAGTTTGAAATTTTGATAAATTCTTTTATGACACTATATTTTGTGAAATTTTAATATTCAATAAAACAGAATAATTTTATATTAATATATTATGAAATAATATATTATTTTTATATATTAAAATTGGTGAATCTTATACTATATTTTTATTTAAATACCAATAAGACTTGAAGATTTTTTTTTTTTTTTTTTTTTACTTTTTATGCAACCATTATTTTTATAAAATTTTAGAATTTTAGTTTTCTAGATTTTTTTTGTTAGAATTTTAGATTTTATTTTCAAAAAATTAATTTTTTTCAAATTTTAATTTTTATCTATTTTTCAAATTTTTTATTTAAACACTTATTTTTTCATATTAATATTTTCAATGAAACACGCTCAAATTTTCAAAAATGCTTTTTGAGTTTTATATCTAAATTTAACATTATTTTTGAAAATATATTTTCAAGATTGAATAATATAAGTTTTGAGTGTTTTTCATAACTAAAAAACTGAAAACAACGGATCAAATGCCTTTTAATATTTTCTAAATGGTAATTTTTTTCAAATTTTTTTAAATTTTATTAGCTATTTATTCACTTCTATCTTACACTTATTTCACGCATATGAATTTTTTTCCAAAGAACGGAAGTCATGTTACGGCATTTCTCCACGGCGAAGCAACCATCCCAACTTACTGCATTTTCTAAATGACTATGTTAAACCCTCCAATTACCACATAAGTCCAAGTTACTAATTATTCATCACAACGGAAATGCTATTTGTACAGCACTTAGTGCTGTACAAATTTACAATCCCCTCACATGAGGGGCCCCATATTGATTGTGTAAGTTTTGTTGTACACAAGAGTGTATAAAAAGTAAGGTTCTTCATCACAATGACATTTTAAACATTAAAAGACGAAAAAAAAAAACCTTTCATTCGATAATTTAAAAGCTAAATTTATTCACGGCCCATGTCTGAAGGGTCTGTTAACTGACACCTCCAGACATTAACAAACATTTGGGGGTTTCGTTAACGGAGTTCCCTCACCCTAGATCCCCACCAGACCCCATTAATAGTAAGCAATCCTCTGAATTTTTTTCACAAATTAGGATTTTTCAACATTGTCGTTTAAATCTTTCAATATTACAGCAAAAAAAAAAACATTATCCATCATATTATAAGCAAAAAAAGATTAAAATCTAACCAAAATAAATGAGAAAACCTTGAAGATGGGGTTGGTGATGGATGAAGAAACTTTGAAAAATGAAGATGGAAATGAAGAAACCTTGAAGAATGGATTTTTGATAGGACATAATTTATTGACTCTTCAAATTTCTAAAGCTCAAAATCAGTGTAAAATGAATATTGTGAATTTTTTTAAATTTTTTTACTTAGGCCCTGCTTGATAGGGTCCATTTTTCATTTTTACCCAATTATCATTGTTTGATAGCATTTTTTTTCGAAAACATTCCCCCCCCTCTCCCCCCCACTTGCCCATTTTCCATGAAATTGATGAATCCATTTTCCTACCACTTTGTTGGAAATGAATTTCTGGGTTGAGCCTTTTTTTTTTTTTTTTTTTTTGCAATAAAAAAATTCTAGACCCCTTTAATTCACAATTTGCATGAAAAATAAAATCAAACGAATGATATTCAGTATGTTAATTTTTTTTTCTTTTTTTTAGATAATTGGAACAAATTTTAGATCCAATGGTAAAAAAAAATTATCCATTTACTTGAAAATTTGTATGAAAAATAAAGTCAAACAAATGATATTCAGTATATTAAATTTTTTTTGACAATTAAAACAAATTCTAAGCCCAATGGTAAAACAAATTATCATTTTAATCGACAATTTTAATAAAAAATACCAAAAAATTTAAAATTTCAAAAAAATTTCGAGTGAAAAATTATACCAATCAAACACAATTAATCAATAATTTTTCGTTAAAATCAATTATCTGTAATTTATTATTTTTTTTACCCAAATTCCATGTCTGCAATCAAATCCACCATTGAAAATTTGGTCAAAGGCCAAATTCCTCCTGTACAGCGTGCAAAACCCTCCCTTAAACCCTAAAGAGTCTGAACAACCCAACGTCTCTCTCATTCTTACTGCCCCATGGCACCAGTGGCGAGCCAAGCCAATGCACTCCTCTCAGCCCTATCACGGAGGCGATTCGACATACGCTCAATATGCGGCCGTCGCATCGGCTTCGCGCCATACACGTCATCTGCGCGTTCTCCTGCCGCAGAAATTGACACACCCCTAGTCGGAACCAAAATTCTCGAAACTTTCAGTGAAGAATTCGAAATTGGATCACGTAAAATTACACTAGAAACAGGTAAAATGGCGCGATTCGCAAACGGCGCGGTGGTTTTGGCAATGGAAGAGACCAGAGTACTTTCCACTGTTGCCTCTGCTAAAGGCGATAGCGTCCGTGATTTTTTGCCCCTCACTGTATGTGAAACAAATAATTAAGTTTTCTACAGTTCTCATTTGAAAATATCGATTTGCATAGCATAGCTTCTGGTTTATTTCCTATGAAGGTTCAAGAGTCTTAATTTTGAACTATGTATTAGAAATGCGGGCAAATTTTGCAGTGGAAACAAGTAGGAGACTACTATTGGGAGTATGTTTAACATATGAGAAAATTCATTGGGATTAGATTTTATAGATTTCTTCAGAACTCTGCCCTTTCTATTAGTGACAAAGCTGAATTTAGAAAATTCGTGAAATATTATCTGGGATTGAAGTTAAATTATTTTGTTGCTGGATATGAAGTGATTCATAACATTTTCTTTTTGTAAGGTTGAGTATCAAGAGAAACAGTTTGCTCAAGGTGTTATTCCAGGCACGTTCATGAGGAGGGAGGGTGCTCCAAAAGAACGGGAACTTTTATGTGGTCGTCTAATTGATCGACCTATCAGACCACTTTTCCCCCCAGGATTCTACCATGAGGTCCAGGTACAATGAGACAGTAAATTGATGCCAAGCTGTTTTCTGTTGAACCTGCTGTGCTATTGTTTTTTCAGCTCGATCCTTTGTCCTTTCTGTAGGTCATGGCAAGTGTTCTTTCTTCTGATGGGAAACAAGATCCAGATGTAATGGCTGCTAATGCAACATCTGCTGCCCTAATGTTATCTGATATTCCATGGGGTGGTCCTATTGGGATAATACGTATTGGGAGGATTTCCGGTCAATTTATTGTCAATCCAAGCATGGATGAGGTAATTCAAACATCTGTATGGTATTTTGAAAATTGTTTACTTCTTGTTTTCACCAATTTGTGGAGTCCTGTTAGATCATTTACTTCTTAAAATAACTAATATTTGGCATGTCAAGTTTTTAGAAGCTAAAATTTCCTTTTCACCCAAACTGCTTTACAGAAGTTTTTTTTGGAGACAGTTTCTTATAGTAGATGACTAATTCTTGACATATATAACCAACGGTGTTTGGCCATGCGGATCCAAGGCTTCTGGTTGGCGGGTGCTGCTATTTATGGCTTTAAGGGAAAAAGGGGAAATCCTATCAATTTAAATTTACAGTGAACAAAATTAATTTCAATGACAATGTAAGAAATTTTTTCTCTCAGCAAGGAAGACTAGAAAATGAAAGAAGTACAAATTAGGCATGTAAGAGTTTCGTAGTGAAACATTTAACATTTAATATATTATTTCTATTGAAGAGTAAACGTTCAACACGTACAAAGTCTTCATAGAGGTAAAATTGGTAGATGGAGATTAGAGAGACATGCACAATCTTTAGGTGGAGAGAATTTTCTCTGAACTTCTGGAAATCCATCTCTAAATTATTTAAACCAATTTCAACTAATAAAGCAACTCAGGATATTGGAAATTACCAACATAAAAGGTAGGGAAATTTGCAGCATTAGTCACCAACCAATTCACATAGTAACAAAAAGGTCCTCACATGTCATATTTATTGAGTGGTACAGATACCATTATCTTTTTTTTCACTCTTTTTTAAAATATCAAGAAAAAAGAACAAACAAAAGCGAAAAAGATCTTCAGTTCATCTTCCCACCCACTGCCTCTACCACCAGTCTGGGACATCACCGCCACCACTAGATACAGCCTTAAAAGAGTAGTTTAGAAATGCAAGCGAGGATAATTTTGTTTTGGATCGCTACCAATGGGCCCTAGTCTCTTGCTCCTATCTGGTTTGCATTTGGTTACTATTGAGGAAGAGGTGTCAAGTATGATTCCATGCCCAAATTATTTTCAAAATCATCCTAAAAATGTCATTTTTAAGATTTCTCTTCTTTTTATTTTCATTTTCATTTCTTGATAATGCATTTTTGCTGCTTGATGGAGCTTATAAATATACAAGAATTAATATGCTGCAGTAGAGTGGAAAAAATATGTAGTGCTGTATATTTTATTTACGTCTTTGTCTGGTGAATTTGTACACATAACAAGATAGCATTTAGCAGTAAGTCTGAAGATAAGACTACAAAGTTTAGAAATGAAGATGACGTTCCTAGCTAGCTTGGTGGGGAATATTGAGGATAATACAGTCCAAATGGATTGAGGGTAAATAAAAATTAAATTAATGCTGATCTCTATCAATATACAAGTGCAGATTCTTGGGCTGTCTAAAAAAGAATCTGCTTTTCTATTCCATATTCTCTCTCTTTTTCCCCTTCTTTTTACGTGTAACATATATACATATGTAATTGCACCATTCCTCAGCTTGTATTGGAGTGAGTTATCAAGCAAAAGATTGGCAGAGATGATTATGGTCAAAGGTGAGGGTATTAAGCTGCGGGAAAGTGATGAAACCTTCATGTGTGCGTGGTTTATGGTGGAATTGAGAAAGAGATTTGGACGGGTTTTATGTCTTCATGCAATCTCCACTGCCAGCAAGCTGGCGCAAGGGTTCTTTTGAGACAGAAATTGGAAATGGGAGAATGAGTAGAAATTGAGAGAGGCATGGAGAAGATTGGATGGGTAGGTGTTCATTGGGAAGGAAGGGGATGACTGGAGCAATTATTTTTTTGATTTTCTTAGTTTTCTTTATATCTATTTTTAGTGTTAATTAGGGTGGAATTGTTTTTTGATAAAAAATTTCAACAGTTAGATTCCGCGAGTTGGGGAGGTGCTATAGAACCAATAATTTGAGGATGTAAATGTCAAAAATAATAAAACAAGGACCTGTTTTCTACTTAGGAAATAGGTTGAAGACTAATGATGCAATTTCCTAAAAAATAACGCCACTATGTATATGGAAACAAATCTCATGTAGAAAATTTTAGAGGTCAATTCATCTTCACATGTTTATTTTCCCTGACGGTTCAATGTTGAGAAAAGAAAGGTTTAATTTAGACAAATGCACCGAATTTTGAGTAAGTTTAGGAGGTGCAACTGTCACCTTCCTAGGGCTTTGGCTGTTGGATAGAGCCTGAACCGTTCTGAGAACTTAACCAGACACATTGGTTGACTCGTTAATATTGGAATTTTAAATGAACTAGAGTTTTATGGTAAAAAGCATTCTTATTGAAAATTTTGTTATTAATATTACTAGATGAGAGAGTTTATTGATTATAGAAACAACGTAGAAAAAGGAAAGAGAAATTAAAGAAGAAACCAATAAGGAAGAAGCTAATTTAGCTAGGTGCTCTCATATGAGTGAGAAATTGAAAAAGGAAGCAGGCAGGGAAAATTGATTAAACAATATGCTCCCATTCGAGTTATCTTGACCTGTTTGCTCATTCTTGTAAATTTTATCTTAGAATGCTTTTAAAAATGTTGTGGTCTCATATATGCAATATGACACGTGCTATAAAGTAAGTTGTGATGTTTTTCACTCTGATTTATGAACACATTCATTTTGGATGTTGTGCAGCTTAGCCTAAGTGATCTTAACTTGGTGTATGCATGCACAAGGGACAAAACATTAATGATAGATGTGCTAGCACGTGAGATTTCGGAAAAAGACTTGGAAGCTGCACTAAGACTAGCTCATCCGGAGGTGAGTTTGCTCTGTGTTCATTGACATTGCACTCCCTGCAGTTCTTTTATGATGCTTATATTTGATTCTTCAGGCTATTAAATATCTCGAGCCTCAAATAAGGCTGGCAGCAAAAGCTGGTAAGCAGAAAAAGGAATATAAATTGTCTATGGTATCAGAGCAGACATATGACAAAATCAGGAGTTTGTCTGAAGCTCGCATTGAAGCTGTCTTCACAGACCCCACATATGGCAAGGTGCGCTCCATATTTGGAATAACATCTATAGAGGGATTTGTGCTGTTATCTACTCATATCTCCTGATACCTTTGTCCTGTGTGTTCAGTTTGAACGTGGAGAAGCATTGGATAGAATTACTCAGAATGTGAAAAAAGAACTTGAGCAAGAATGTGATGAAGAAGGTCTAAAGTTTTTATCGAAGACAGTTGACACAGTGCGGAAACAGGTTTGGGCATGAGTGTGAAATTAGGCCCCTGCCCCCTAGAAAAAAAATCTCCATGTAGACCCATGCAACTCTCTCTCCCCCTTATCTCGTGTGGAGGGGGGATGTGAAGAGTATCTACAAATACTTGTTTGGTATCCAAATCTTTGTTTTATTTAATGTATTTTAGTTGCTGATAGGATTTGAAATATCTTGTTCAGAAAGAGGCAAATGCGCAATGCTTACTGTGTTGGCTTGACCTTCATTCCAACCAATTCCCATAAAGTATAAATTTGCTTTATTTCCAAATTTCATCAATAAATTGGATTGAATTATGGTACAAGACCAAAAAAGAACTCTTCATCTTTATCCGTTAAGAGGACTTTGAAATCCTTGAAATTGTACAAGAGGAAATTAGTTTCTTAGGATAAGAGTATTAGAACGAACCAATTCCTTAAAATGAAAAAAAGGATTCCAACAAAAAGTACGAATTTTGTTTCTAGGTCAAACTCAGTAAAAATACAGCTAATTTGAAATTTTTGAAATTAAAAACGAATATTGGTTTCTCAATGGTTATAATGCAAATGCTTGTTGAAGACAAAGGTGACAAAAGGGTCAATGAAATTAAGGGTTCTGAGATATCTTTTTCCTCATTTAGATATGTACATTTGATTTTGGTTTGTACATCTTATTAGGTTTGTGAGTTCTTAAGTTTCTGAAAATGTCAGGTTGTTCGTAGAAGGATAATTGGGGAAGGACGTAGGGTTGATGGAAGATGTCTTGATGAAGTTCGACCTCTATATTGTGAAGCTGGTAATTTACCCATATTACATGGATCGTCAATTTTTTTTCCCGTGGAGATACTCAGGTTAGTACACTAGTATCCACCATTTTGTTGAAAGAGATAAAGTCACCATTCAATGATATGATAAAAAATAAAAATAAAATCTCATTTTTTGGGCACCTCTTTTCCTAATTATTTCCAGCACCGTATTGTATGCAGGTTCTTTGTACTGTAACCCTTGGAGCACCTGGAGAAGCTCAACATTTGGATTCTCTGGTTGGTCCTCCAACGAAGAGTTTCATGCTTCATTATAGTTTTTCCACCATTTTGTATCAATGAAGTTGGTAAAAGAGTTGGCCTAAATAGACGTGAAGTTGGGCATGGTTAGCTACTCATATATTTATGACAGCGAAATGCATATTACGTTCATATAATGCACTGCTCTAGCTTTGAATTGGCATTAAGTTTATTTATTTTTTTATCTGTGACATGTCGCAAAATTTAATTTTACTTGTCTTTCAGTATATGAACTGCTCTAGTTTTGAGTTGGCATCAAGTTTAGAGCCTGTTTGAACCCCATTTTCTCAACAAAATGTATTTTGGAATAATGTTTTTGATGGGGAATGCGTGGTTAAAAAATAAGAAAAAGTTTTGGGTTTGCGTGTAATATTATTTTATTGAAGAATGTGCGGTTGAAAATGAGAGAAAGAAAAATGTATTTTGGAAATTATTATGGGGACCAAACAAGGGCTTATTCTTTTTATCTTTGACTTATTGAAGACTTTGATTTTTATTTGTCTTCCTCACAGCTTACCTGGCCTCAAATTTATAATTATTTTTGCAATAACAGAAAATCAATTTGTGCATGATGTGACGTTAGTATGTAGACACTCCTTTTTACAATGCTATACACAAAATTTTAGTGCACACATTGCTTGTTTAGATGCTTTTAATTGTAAATCTGCAATTTTGAGCCATTTCTTTAAGCTTACTGCTAATTGCAGACAATTTTACTTAATTGCTTCTTTTAGGATACTTTTGCTTTCGAATTGTAAAGCTTTGTCTAAAAGATTTTTCTGTTGAGCTATTAGCATCTTCCCTTCCGTGTTCCTCACACACTGTGCTTCCTTCCATTGAATAACTAATATATTAAGTTATGACACCTGCCTTGTCACTTCAGTTTTGTTGGATGTCTGATTTATCAAAAATGTATGAGTTTTGCATGAATTGATGAATATTGAAATACAATGCCTCGTCTTCATGATTAGGTATCTCACAAGATATGTTCACTCAGCGATTCTTCTCAGCTGGTGGCTATTAATGATAATGTTATTTGGCAACATGGTTACCACCTGGACACCTGCATATCTACCGCTACTCATAGTTTTAGTGCGTCCATTTTCTTGCAAGATATCTACCCTCAGATATATTACAATGTATTTTATCAAAAGGGGAAAAAAAACTGCTGATATATCCACCACCGCGAGATTTTTTGGACAATAAAATGTGGTGAGAAGCCGCCTCATTCTTATAGGTCTTCTCAACCTTTACTGTCTTTTTGGTTGTCAGTTGATTCCTCAGCCTGTTGCTTGAGCATTGAGGGCTTTCTGTCTTAAAGAATTCCTGGACTGCAAACAGTTTGCTATTAGATTTTCTTACTTTCTGTTGAATCACTTGATCTCAAAGTGTTAGAGAGGGCCACATCTATATAATTTTAATCTTGTCTTCAATACGCTCCTTCACATGTAACCAGGATTCACTTTCCCCCATTAAAGCTTGACGCATTCAATTTCATTAAATGGATGGTGGAGAGACTTAAACTCATGATCTTTGATTCTACGTTCAGTCACTTAATCTAAAAGTTTAAGCTATTACAGAGGGTCATGTGTATATCAGTTAAATCTTATCTTCACCACTTTCCATGTCCATGTATAAAAAAGCATAATCTTATCCATTATATGGTATATCATTTTAAGTGGATTGGTTGATACCGTATCTTTACATCACAGGTACTCTCGCTGAGAAAGCTCTGCTTGCTGTCTTACCTCTTGAAGAGGATTGTCCATACACAGTTCGTATCAATGCAGAAGTCATGGCATCTGATGGGTCGACATCAATGGCATCTGTCTGTGCAGGTTCGTATCTTACAGACTGCTTTCTTATCTAGAAGTTTCCACTATCCGCGCAGACTCTGTTCAGGAGTGTCACTTCCTGAGTGGCGAACTTGATATCTTCTTAGTGGGCATTACATGCTTGCAGCTTTTTCATGAAAATGTTTCCAACACTTAGCTTCATCTACCTATGAATATTTCCCTACAAATATTACATTTATAAGGACATGACGTGTATCTTATTTTACAGGCAGCATGGCCTTGTTGGATGCGGGCATTCCATTGAGAGAACATGTGGCCGGGTTGTCGGTGGGCCTTGTTAGTGAAGTCGATCCATCTACCGGTGAAATCACGGACTATCGAATCTTAACTGATATTTTGGTGAGGACTTTTTTGGCTTGTATTAGTATTCTCTTTTTGTGAAACACAGCATAGATGTTTTTTGTTTTCTCCTGGTTTCGAATGTCTACCATACAAGCTATTTTTGGTCCTCCGCCCCGAGACTGAGATTCAGGAGAAGATTTGAGCATTTATGTTGTGAATGGTGGGCCTTTCTGAGATTGGTTATCTCATATTGCGCAATGTGTTGGCTAAAGAGTTTTCAACGCACAAAATTTTAAGAAAAAAGGTAGAGGAACTTGAACAAAGAAAATATTATAGGAAAGGAAGCTAAAGCAATACAACCCTGGGAGGTTTCAAGAATTTGTCTCATGCTTAGAAGACAGGTCTAATAAATTCAATTTATTTTGGAATGCCTATACTAATAGGACTTCATAACTAAAATCTAAAGGATTCTCACTCGACTCGAGAGTGCATGCTAATGCTCTTTGTCACGAACTAGGATCGCCAAGAGAACTCAGATTATGTTTCAATCAGTTTGAATTCTGGGACATGGAGTACAAACACAATTTGTTTTGTTACCTGTTAGCTGATCAGATTTGGTACACTAACTTTGTCATATTTTTTAGTCTGAGAAAGTTTTGGTTGCTTGCCCATTGGGCTTGTAATTCTTTTACATTTTTTAGTGTGTCTATCATGTGATCTTGGACGCTGTATTGCTTCCCGGTTTCCATAGTTTTACATTGTTTTGAATTCCTAACCTTGCTCCCTGCTCCCTATATAATTTTGGTTTATACAATTTCTAGGGTCTGGAAGATCATCTGGGGGATATGGACTTCAAAATTGCGGGAACCCGGAATGGAGTTACGGCTATTCAGCTGGATATAAAACCTGCTGGAATCCCTCTAGATATCATATGTGAGTGTCTAGAACCTGCACTTAAAGGTCGGCTTAAAATCCTAGATCAAATGGAGCGAGAGATTAATGTAGCACGATCTCAGGATGGAAGAAACTCTCCACGCATACGTAAGATGTCCTAATTGCATAGGCATTACTTTTCTCTGATGAAAAAGATGAGTTATTCTGTAACCTCATCTTCAATAGTTTTTGTGTTGTTTCTGGTCAGAAAAGATTTGAAAAATATAAGGCTAGCAATATACGATTGCATTTACCAATATTATTCACACGGCTATTGGTGCAGTGACCTTGAAGTATAGCAATGACGTGATCCGCCGCCTGATTGGTCCTCTTGGTGCCTTGAAGAGGAAAATTGAAGAAGAAACAGGTATGATTTTGCATAGGAGTTCTCCAATACTAGATTCTAAAATGTGTCAAGTCCTTGTATTGATGATTTTTGTAGTAGTATAATAAATTGTTGAAAATTGGCACATGTGGCATATCCAATCTTATTTTGTTAAATAGGCCATATGCACATTAGGAAAATGATTTTGCTTGTTCATAGATACTAGACTTGGATCATGGAGGATTGTACATGGGTAATCTCACATCTGATTTAATTTTGTATATTTCTACTTAAGCTTCATTCCCTGACACGTTGCTGGTATTTGAATGCCAAAGACTGATCTGTGCACCTGTATCACGTTAATTGCTAGAGGATATATGTCATTGCACATTGCAGGAATGAATATGTCTATGGAAGTTGCTGGTCTATCACCTTTGAATGATACCTTATCAAAACTAATCAAACAAATAGACAGGAGATAGGATAATAGAGAGAAATAATATAATTATTGAAATATTTGGATGGAGAAAGGAAAGGACTTATAATCGGTGCAAGCAAAGAAGGGAAAGCCTTTTTTTTTTTTAATTGATCGGTAAATGTAAATTTCATCGATCAAAACTCATGTACTAGTATACCGGACATACTCGGGCAAATCAACAATCAAAATATGTACAACCGATACAAACTATCGACCCAATGTTGAAGACTCAAAATGGACCAAAACATTAGGATACAAAGACAACATGATTTTGTATACATGTGTTTTAATCCGTCTCACCATGCTATCAATACATGGTTTAAGAACCAAAGTGCCTGCTAATTTTTTGACATGCTTCTTTCATAGAGTAGGATCTGTTATAAAACTACTATCCTTTTTTCATTAAACCAAACTAAAAACTTACCATGGGGAAGCAATCAGTACTAACTTCCATGAATCAATTGCTTTTAATTATAAGATGTGATATTTTTTTGGGCCTCAGTACCTTAGTTATATATGCATTTTGTTAGTGATACATATACGTGGATATTAGATATTGGCCAAGTCTCCTCTTTTTCCATTGATTCTTGGAAATTGGCTTAGAGTATTTTCTGTTCAATTTTTAATGAACGACATGTTTATTGTATTCTTCTGAAGGGAAAATTTTATACTGATTCTGCTGCCATTGAAGCTGTCAAAAACTTGATGATTTTATGGTATTTTTGTAAATTGTTTTCACTATCATGAACCTGCATAAATATTTGAACTATCTGGACTGTAGGTATTTTTTATAATGATGATTCAAGCATATTGCTCTTTTTTTTCCATCTGCGATCATATGTTGTTATTCTTGTTACCTGTCATCGTTGCAGAAGAAACTGTACTTATAAAAGTCCAAGATGTTATGTTCATCTCCTAGTTGTGAATATCAATTATATAGTAAGCTTTTTGACAGTGTTATGCTGCAGGTGCGCGAATTTCAGTTAGTGATGGTTCCCTCACTCTGGTTGCAAAAAATCAGTCCGTGTTGGAGAAAGTGGTGGAAAAGGTATTCTATTTGTATCTTTCTATTGTATTTTGTTCATGCATATTGGTGCTTGATTGGAATTCAAGATGTTCCCTTTCTTTATGGTCAACTGAGTTCATATTGTGCTTCTGATATGGTTGTGTTTTGAAATTTTGGTACTGTGTTGAGAGTTTTGTCATCTCAGCGTGGTGTAAACCACGTCTTTTGAAGATGCGTAGATTAACAGGAAACACTGAGCTTCTTGAAGCCATAGTGTCTTTCCTAATCATCCTGGCCCTAGGTCCGGGACATATCTATCTAGATATAAATTGTTGTACAAGATACGTTTATTTTTGTATTCATGTATGCAGATGCTTATTATTATTATTATTATTATTATATGTATATACAATTCCTCTGTTGGTATTTTTATGACCAAAAATTAAATTTATCTCTTACCTGATTCAGATTAGGCTGCTCAAATACTCACATTTTTGTTTACCTTGTTTCCATAAGTAATATATTATATGCAGCTTTGTTTAATATTTATTTAATGACTGTAAAACTCCTAATGCACTTTGTTGAAGACACACCCCGTCATTTTATGTAGCATAAGGGTATGAGTCCAGCCTCTACTGAATTTGCTCTGGGCTTAGTGTTGAGAAATCGGACATCTCATTTCTGTTTCTTTTCTTGATAATAAATTGGACCTTGTTAGAAACATACATAAATAATTTTTAAGCTTTTATCTAGGGTTGTATGTTGCTTTCTTCTCCATGTAATAGGGCAATGATTTACTTTCTCAACCACAGCCCTGTGTTTTGTATTGTTACTACCATCTCTGGCAATTAGTTCTATTGATATTTGTACTAAGAGCCATATGGCTTGTGAGATAGCAAAATGACATATGGTTCTTTTTTTCATCCCTAGAGATGGTCATATGAGAGATGTCATGCATGATTGCATGTAATGTAAAGTTCATCCCAGCATTATGATTTTCTGCCAACTTCAATGTTTAGGCTCATAATTTCTCTATATTTGTGCCAGGTTCTTATTTTTTATGTGTTTTCTTCATCTCAGTCAACAAGAAGAATTGTTATGTTCTATACTTTATTTTTCTCTGATAAGCTTTACTTCATAAATTGACTTTCCATCGCATCTTCTGTCCTCAGATTAATTTAATAGTGGGTCGTGAGATTGAAAAGGGAGGGATTTACAAAGGCGTCATTACTTCAATCAAAGAATATGGTGCCTTCGTTGAGTTTAACGGAGGCCAACAGGGCCTCCTGCACATCTCTGAACTCTCCCATGAACCGGTGTGTGCTTTTGTGACATTCAGGATGCATATTTTTTATGTATGCAGTCGTCTTATAGGGGACATTCTCCTATAGCTTCTCAACTTCTCAAGTGTGTCATTTCTTATCAGGTGTCCCGAGTCACTGACGTGGTATCCGTAGGCCAAGTACTTAATTTTATGTGCATTGGGCTAGATGTTCGTGGTAATGTTAATTTATCTCTCAAAGCCACTTTACCCAGGCCAGGATCAAAGACAAATGATTCAGTTGCTGCACAACAAGCTCCTAAAGTCTGGGATCCCGTTGATAATGTGCACGAGAAAAAATATCGAGATGACAAGCCTTTGGACACTGGGGCGTCCTTGTTATCTGGAACATCTGGAGTTTTTATCCGAAGTGCTGTTGAGTGTGATGAGGAGGAAAATTCTGCTGGTTTGAATAAGAAGTCTAAACGTAGTTCGAGATCCTACAGTGAGTCAAAATCTAACGCAAAGTCTCCAGTTGAGAATAATGCTATCTTTGTAAGAGATGATGAAAATGAGATCACTACTGGTAAATCCACAGCTGAGGCCACTTTGAGTGCAAAGAAACTAAAGCTTGGAACGGAAATGATCGCTAAGGTCCATCAAGTTCGTGCACGCGGAGTAGTCCTTGATTTGGGTGGTGGTGTTCGTGGAATGTATCGATTTGAGGTAAGTGCTATCTAATTATTATTATAGCAAATATCAGCTTCAAGTTTTTGATGATTATGGAACTTTCTGCACGTGTTTTAAATCCTGTAATGCTTGTTTCGTTCTTTATATTTACCTACTTTAAACTCATCATGTATCTTTCCTCGTTCTAACTTAACTCAGTGATTAGAGTATTGCTATCACACGATGAGAGTTAGTGGTTCAAATCAAATAGTACGTAGAATTTTTAGATACCGGAGTCAAGGAACCAACTATACCCGATCTGAATCTTCCTGCTACTCGAGTAGCTTCCCCGTCGTCTTTTTAAAATTGAATATCTCCAATTAATTCCCAGACTTCCCAATAGCTGTCCATTTTTCAAAAGAGAAGTTTTTTTTTATCCTTGTTCGTTAAATTATCCACGGATAACCTTCACTATGCACCTATATGCGGGGCCCCCCCCCCCCCCCCCCCCCCCCCGCTTTCCTTGAACCCCAACCTCTTTTTCGTAGGATTGGGAGTAGTTGCACTTGCACTCAATTGGACGAGTCCAATCCTAGGAAAATAAAGACAATGAAATGGTCTTAATGACTAACACCATTTTAATTTATTCTCTTCATTGCAGGTTGGCTTTCAGCGAGACTTTGAAGTTGGCGAGGAGGTGAAAGTAAAATGCTCCAGTTTCTCAACCAAGGGTATCCCTGTAATGTCATTGGTGGAAGAGCAGAAGTCTTGAGCTTTTTATCTGGTTGTAAGAATCAACATTGGCAAGGTGAATGATACTACAGCCCGTCAATAACCCGGCACAACTATATCTTCCAAATTTGCGAAGAATCTTTGTGGAATAGAGAGCTTTGAAGATCGTATCATCAGGTGGCTATTTCACTTCATTTCGACTAAACTTTATAGACATGGCCCGATTTCAGCATGTTGCACTTTGCCAATAATGTTTAGTGCAACACAGCGTAAAATTTTGTGTAGGCAGTCATTTTTTTTAAACTGCGGATGGTAATGTAAATTTTGGTTCCCTTTTTTATATGAGTTCTCTTTCCTTACCTCGTAGAAATAGCAAGAAGTTGATTCTGAAAGAAATATCTTTGGAAGAAGAATTTGTTTACTCTCCCACGCCTTATTTTAAGGCCTATGCTAAAAATAGGTGGCCAAGCATCTCGTATTGGCTTCCGAAAGGGTTAATCGTGGAGGGTGGCCATGCTCATTCCTTGTACGGATGTAAAGAGACATAATTTCTTAAAATTTTTCTCGATATGTTAATTGTACAATACTAAAATAATGACCATAGTTTGTTATTTTTGGGTGTACCACTTTTTAGTTGTAAACTTGTAATGAAGGTCTTGGAGCTTTGTTCATTGTGGCACACATTTCAATTTTTTTTTATTGTCCAGAGCTTTTCATTAATTAGCACATTTTGACTCCAATGATGATGGTTGCCATAAAAAAAATTTGCCCTTTGTGTTTTTTTGTTAAAACAACGAATAAAAAAGTTTGACAAAATATTTGTCTTTCATTTCAAAGCATGCAAACATAATTTTTTAATGTAAAAGTTCATATTTATTGAAATTGTGACAGAAAAAAGTTGGAGACTCGAGTACGATCCTTCAACAACAATCTTAAAAAAGGCCTGTAAATAGGTGAACAAATCACAGTACCCTTGATTAGAAATAACAAATCATAAATTACCTAAGACGTTATATACCGTTCGTTTAACTATTTTATCATAAATCTCCGAAATTTACTAGAAGTTTGTGTAGTTTCATTAAAGAAAAAATGTGATTCTAACTTGTAATCAGGGGCGGACCTAGGGGGTCTCCCAGCGTCAAGGGACCCCTCAACTTTTAAAAATAAATAAATAAATTATTTAACTTCTTTTTTTATTTGAAGATAACTACAAATTTTGATGGTGACCTCTCAACCCAAGTCGTATGGGTCCGCCCCTACTTGCAATTGACTGAAATTCAGAGAACGCCGTCTTACGACAAATATCATGCAACGTAGTAAACAAGTTTCTCACATTTTGAATTTTTGCTCTCTTCGATACATCGTATGGAAGTTTCCATTTGACAAAATCATAAATCAATTTGATATATAATCAAACTTCATTATTAAAAATTATATTTCGAAAAATTCATAAATATTAGACACTATTTTCATAACCCGTATCTATATATTTATAAATTAAATTATCTTTATAAATATTTTTCAAATGGAGGTAAGTTTTCTAGAAAGATGCAGAAAGTTTTCACGTCTTCGCTGCGTGAAATTTGAGTCTACCATTTTGCGCTGGACTTCGAAACGGAATATTAATAATTCCAATCTGCCATTGTGCAGCCGAATCTTTCGAATTTTATTTTGTCACTTGCGGTCTTCACCAACCAACTGAAAGCACCCCAAGGAAAAAAAAGCTTCGTTCTGCATTTGTTTGGGGTAACTTATAAGTTTTAATCAAAATTAAATATTATTTTTAATCAAATATTGATAAATGTTACATAT
The DNA here is from genome assembly GCA_019395295.1 of Osmanthus fragrans. Taxonomy (NCBI): domain Eukaryota; kingdom Viridiplantae; phylum Streptophyta; class Magnoliopsida; order Lamiales; family Oleaceae; genus Osmanthus; species Osmanthus fragrans. Next base: position 735,210 of record CM033352.1, on the reverse strand, counting down.
TTAATTATTAGGATTCACTAATATTCCTCTTTATAAATTAATAATACGTATAGGAAGCACAAGGGCAAACTGGACTCAACTTTCAAGAATGAGTGAAATGATCCTTAACTTTAAATTATAATTATACAATTAATCTTCTAAAAAAAAAAATAGTACGAAATCTATTTTAAATTGTCACGTCTAACCTTAAAAGATTAGGGTGCGTTCTCTTCGTGTTTCTGTTTTGTGTTTTGAGTTTTGAAATTCGTTTTGTGTTTTGTGTTTTTAGTGTCTGTTTTGAGATTATTGAAAATGCGTTCTCTTTGTCATTTTGAAAAACAGAAAACAGAAAACGCGTTCTCTTTGCACTTTTTTAGAATATTATTTGATAATATTTTATTCCATAAATCTGATTATTCAATTAACTTTAATTGTTTAATGTTAATATATTATTAAATATATTATAAACCTGAAATTTCTTTAAATTTTGAAATATTTTTGAATCATGAAATATTTTTTCATATATTAAAATAACATATAAATTTGTGAAAATTTTTATTAATATTATTTTATTCTAAAAATATGATTATTCAATTAATTTTAATAGTTTAATGCTAATGTAGTATAAAATAACATATAAGTGTAAAATATTTATGCATTTTCAAAAAAAAAATTTCACTTTTAAATAAAATAACATATACATTTCAATAATAAACACTTCTATAAAATTAAATATATTTTTTGGGATTGCATGAAATCGATAATAAGTTTATTTTTCCATACAAAATAAACATAGAAAATAGAAGAGAGAGAAGGCAGAGATGAAGGAAGATTTTTTTTTTTTTTTTTTTTTTGATGGAAGAAGGAACACTGTTGAAAAATGGAGTGTTTTCGCGTGTTTTCAATTTTTTCGAGTTTTGCACAGAAAACGTCCAAAACGAAAAAAAAACTCGTTTTGTGTTTTGTGTGTAAATTTTTTTTTGTGTGTTTTGAAAAACTCGTTTTCCAAAACGACAAAGAGAACGCGTTTTCGTCGTTTTGAAAAACAGAAAACAGAAAACGGCCCCAAAACGACAAAGAGAACGCAGCCTTAGATTTTGGTTTATAATAAAGATAATGTCCAAAAAAGTTGGAACGGACATGTAATAATTTAATGAAAATTTGAAGGATTACCATTAACTATAATGAAAACGAAGTGTGTGTATGTATGTATGTATATATATATATATATATATATATTTTCTAAAAAAATATGTTGGAGATCACTTAATATTAATTTAATAAGTGAAAATCCAACGAAATGGTTATTCCTTTCGAGTAAATAATTTTAATCATTAGTGATCAGTCTGCGTGACAGTGTGAACCACCTAATTCATTGTCCAATAGAATTGTAATACATAGGCTATTGAATGGTAAATCAACAACTTTATGTCATCTAAATTAATAATATTATTATTGACAGAGTTTGATCCTGACTCATAAGGAACGCTAGTTATATGTTTAACACATGCAAGTCGAACATTGTTTTCGAGGAGTTGGCAAAAGGAATAAAACCTGCACTAGCGCCGCAGGATGATGCCGAACGCTTTTTTTATAGAGAGTCAAGGAGACTTTCTGCGGGCAATTCTGTAACCGCAGGTAGCCCAGTCGACTTAATGATGGCTGCGCATGAGATCGCACGAGCACTTCGATTATGAGTCGGGGGATGACATAGTGACCCTAAAATACCTTCTACGCATATATATATATATATATATATATATATATTATTTTTAATTTTTTTATAATGCGAAGAGAAAAATGGTTGGAAAATTGTTGGTATTTCTTTGTCTATTTAAGAATGAGTCAAATTTCAACTAGGGCTGCAAGTGCGGGAGAATGATAAAGATTGGAAACAAGATAAGTGTGGATTATCTATGAAAATGACGAGACTGTAATAACACCAACTATTCTTCCGACAACTTGTATTGTTCGGCGTTGATTTGGGCCTAAAGTCCAATTCAACGGCTTTAAATTAATCTCAATATAATCCCACGTGTAATTGTGAAGACGCATATATATTTTTTTAATTAACTTTTGTGATTTTATTTTTTATTTTATTCCAAGAGTCAAATGATTTAATTAGAAGGATCCATTCGCATTACTTTTCAAAGTTTACTAGAGTACATGATAACTTCCCAATAAGAAATAAATTTAATGAGACAGTTAATATGGTTTGCCATTTGAGTTATAGGTTAAGATTAATACTTCAATTTTCTATACAATATATTAAGTCCTGTTTGATGGAGATTGAAATTAAATTTTTGGTAACTTTTGATAAAAGTTGAAAAAAAGTGTGGTTGAAAAATTGTTAATCTTATAAAATATGTGGTTAAAATAATTATTGAATTCAATTTAGATTAAAATCTAAATTTTAATTTCTATTACACAAAGGTTATTATTGTTGGTGTCCCTACATTTATTCTTGCACGACCTTGTGGACCCCACAAAATTTTGGAATACTCAAACTTTTTTTTTTTACGAAATCTAAAATTTTATTACCCCTTGTTTGAGTATTGTAAATTACATTTCCTTATGCCTAAATCTATAATCACCAATTAATATTTATTCCTACCTAATGACTAGGGTTTATGAGTTCTATCAAAATTTAACGCTTACTACTACTTAACTCGTTGACATTGGTGATGACCGCAAATATTTAGCAATTAGACAAAACCTTCGCACTTGAAATAAAATTACAACTTAGATAGTTTCTACACATTGATAGTGTTACGCCGTTTTAGAAAAATTACAACTTACTTCTTAACCTTAAAATAAAAATGTTCGAGTTCAGCACGAGCATATGATAAAAATTACCGTAAAATTGGTCGGTGTTAAGTAATATTAATAAGGTGGTTATATTATCATTTCAATTTTTTATTTGATACACCATATTTTAATTGCAGTTAAATTCATCAATCTTTACTCATTGTAGCAATTAGTTCCTTAACTTTTTTTTTTTGTCGAATTCTTATCTTCAACATTTTAGTACGTCACATCCTTAATGATGATTTATATCTAATTATTTATTTTTTTCATAATTTGAAATGAAGGAAAAATATTTTTTTTTTTTTTACAATTTTTAGTATTTTTTTTTTTAAGAATATGATGGTAAAATAAGATATTTTACATTGTTTCAATGAATTTTTTGACATAAAATTGTTATGAAATACAAAATGTGTTAACTAATAAAAAGTTTGGAGATAAGAACAACTTGAAAAATCGTTACGGATATAAATAAAGATTAAAAATCTTAAATATAATGAAAAATGTGGTGTAAGAAATAAAAGCTGGGGTGAACACAACAATTTTTTTTATATCTGCACCACATTTTAATTATAAGAAATATTTCCAATGTTTGTTCACTTTTGCTTTTATTTCCTTAACTTTTTCTCATCTCATTGTTATTCATAACATTCAATTAATTAACATATATATATTTTTTTAATTAACATATTTTGTTTCTAATCATCACTTTCATTCAAATATTCAACTAATATGCATTGAAAAGACGGGTAAATAATTTGTTTTACTTTTATTTTAGTTATTTATTTCATTTATTTAAAAATACGAGAGATAAATATTTTTTTTTTTGGCCTTGGTAAAAAGCATTTGGGCAAAAATCATCTCTATAGATACGATGTGAAAATTAATATAGGGTTGATGATAAAAAAATTGTAAAAAGAATTTGAGAATATAATGTAAAAATAAAATAAAAATTTAAGAATATTCATTGTAATTAAAATATCGTGTAGGTAATAAAAATTGTGGTGTGAATATATTTATTCGAATATAATTTGGTATATTAGTATTATACCAATTTTGGCATTTGTCCTACAACGACCACTCCAATAATTTCCAAGTGGTAAAAGAAGAAGGTGAAAAAAATCTAGCCTCGCTTGTAACTGTTGAGTAAGGGTTCGAATACTGAAATATGGATGAGGCCTTGGTAAATGAGAATTAAATGACAGCTTTCTACTCTGCACTCTTGGAGGTATAACCTGTAATTTACCTCTTCACCAAGACCTAGAACGAGACAGGTGGAATGTCTGAGGCGTAATCCAAAAATAAATAAATAAATAAAAATGCAGAATTCATAATGGGAAGTGCAAGTCTGCAAACGGGCAAGCAAGTTCTAGTAGGCTACAGTATTCATTGTCCTTGCAAACAATAATGCATTTATGATCGATGGAAAAATTCAGCTTTGTTTGAGACGTCATGTCAAAAATTCGAATCTTGAAATATGAATTTGGTTATTGAGTAAGTATAAATATACAAGCAACTTTCCACTCTATACCCTTAAAACATAATTGGCTATTTACCTCCCTTATTATGCTCCGAAATAGGGTGATGTGGGACCGTGAAGTTGGGTTCAACCTTTTTAATAATGTATCTGTGATCAATATTCACTGATAGACCCATATAGAATTTGTAAAGCTACCAAATCCCCAGAGAGAAGGCCTTTCATCAATTACATGGTTTTCATTTCTTCAAGAGAGAATTTTTACATGCGTTTATCAAGCTCAAATTGTTCATATTTCAAATGGAACATAATTTTCACGTTCTTCTACATGTGCGTGTTAACTCAATCCGATCCGAGAATTTCAGAAGCTGGGCTTCTCTGTGGCCGATCAAGGGCGCCTCCAAATACCGATTACATCACATTATTTGTTAGAGAAATGGGAGTTCTTTCTCAACTCGTCACTTCCCAGAATTGGGGAAATTCCAGCACAATTTCGATTTACAGTTTAGCCCATTGTTACAGAGATTTATCGCACGATGATTGTCTCCAGTGCTTTGCGGCGAGTCGAACCCGGCTCCCCCGCTGCATCCCCGCCGTGAGCGGCCGTATATTTCTCGATGGGTGCTTTTTGCGGTACGATAATTACAGCTTTTTTGGAGAAGCAGTAGACCCAAATTTGGATAGACGAAATTGTAACAGTTCAATCGTTGGTAATCCAAATGAGAATCAGTTCAACCGATCTGAATTTAACAAAAGCGTCGAGGATTTGATTGATAATATTACAGCAAGTGCAATGCTGAACGATGGTTACGCGGTGGCGGGGTTGAGGGGTGTTTATGGATTGGCAGATTGTTGGAGAACTTTGAGCAGAAATAGTTGCAGAGAGTGTTTGACGGCGGCGCGTAGGGAGGTGATAGGGGGTGTTTGCCTAGCCGGGAAGGCAGAGCATTGATTACTGGTTGTTATTTGAGATATTCTACTCAGAAATTCCACTCTAATTATTCTGATACAACAAATAATGGTTCTGGTAAGTTCGATAAATCCTAGGATTAAAACATAGGTGATTGAAATTTTTGTTCATCAAATTCTTATCGGATTTGCTAAGAATTTGGATTATTATCTGTCAAGTTCTAGTTGGAATTAAATTATCGGACGGATCCTCCAACTCATAAATTTGACACACTTATTTTACAAATGATCGTGACATTTAATTTAAGTCAATCCAACGTTCAATATGTATTTTACTAAGATCATTGAAGAGTTGGTTATAACCACTTGAAATCCATAAGATATTGAGCGTTAGATTGACTTAAATTAAAGATCATGATTATTTGTCAAATAAGTGTGTCAAATTTATAAGTAGAAAGATCCATCCCGTTAAATTATATGTTCGTTTTTCGATTTTGATCCTTCTATTGTTTAATTATGTAAGTCGTAATTTTTCATCACGTGATCTTGAAAGAACCAAGTCCTTAAAAATGTCCTTATCTTTTGCTTCTTTGTTTTCTCAATACGTGATTGCTTGAAGATCGAATTTCTCATTTTTAAGGTTATTTTTCAGAAATATCAAGGACGGGGAAAGTATTGGCAATTGTTTTATCGACGTCGGCCTTCTTTATGCTCTCTGTATTTTGTGGCTATGCAGCCTATCGAAGATGGAAAAAACGAAAACAAGGTATGGTATCTATGATAATATAGTTTTCAAGATCGACACAATTTCAGATGGAAGTGATTCTAATTGTGTTGAATGCGGTTTTTTTGTGCAGCAAACAAAAATCTTGGCCTGATTTCATATTCTTACAATAAGTCGAATTTGAATTTCAAATATGAAACTCTTGAGAAAGCAACAAACTATTTCGATCCTTCAAGAAAGTTAGGACAAGGAGGATCTGGTGCTGTGTATCAAGGAACCTTACCAGATGGAAAGACTGTGGCTGTAAAGAGGTTGTTTTTCGGCACTAGGCAATGGGTCGATGAGTTCTTTAATGAAGTTAACCTCATTAGTGGAATTCAACACAAGAATCTTGTGAAGCTTTTGGGTTGTAGCATTGAAGGCCCCGAGAGCCTGCTCGTTTATGAATTCGTACCTAACAAGAGCCTTGAACAATACCTCTTCCGTAAGCCTTTTTTATTCCAGTTTAATCTGTTATTTTAATAATTATATATAAATGAATCCAATCGAGTTATATAATGGTTTAATTTTTCTATTCTTCTTTTGTTCAGGTAACAAGAAGGTTAAGATTCTAAGTTGGAAGGAGCGCTACGATATTATAGTTGGAACAGCAGAGGGTATCGCTTTTCTCCATGGAGGTTCTGAGTATAGAATAGTTCACAGGGACATTAAGACGAGCAATGTTCTTCTGGACGAAAATTTCGCTCCCAAAATTGTGGATTTTGGACTTGCTCGAAGTTTTGCTGTTGATGGATCTCATCTTAGCACGGGAATTGCAGGCACATTGTAAGAAAAATTATCATCCCTAAATAATTATATATTCTTTTGGCATGTTATGGTAAAGATGAATTGGATAATACTGGACAGCATTAAGAAAGAAAATGAAGCTTCATTATATTCTCGAGTTTGGTCCAACTTGACGTACCAAACATGCACTATGTTTACAAGATTTTCCAGTTTCAAAATTTAATGTATTATTTCTCACGGTGCAGGGGGTATATGGCTCCTGAATACCTAGTAAAAGGACAACTCACGGAGAAGGCCGATGTTTATAGTTTTGGCGTGTTGGTTCTTGAAATCGTGTGCAATAGAAAAAGTAACGCCTTCGTCGAGGACTCGGGTTCTCTCCTTCAATCGGTACTTTCCAAATTCGATTGTTACTGCATTACATTTTTCATATATATGCTATAATACTCCCGATTTCTGTTTATTCGTTAGTACATATTTGTCAATGTGGTATACTATTTTCACATACAGGTTTGGAAACTATACAAGGCAGATAGATTGACAGAGCCGGTCGATCCTTCTTTAAAAGGCGATTTTCCAGAATTTGAGGCATCAAGAGTGCTGAAAATCGGGCTTGTATGCACACAGGCTTCAGCTTCCTCAAGACCATCGATGTCTGAGGTTGTCCAAATGCTTACTGATTTCGACTGTGAAATTCCCGAACCTAGTCAACCCCCATTTTTGAACACTAGCTTGCTTTCTACAACCACAAAAATAGAAACCTGATCCATTGAGACTCCAATACAGCATAGCTCAAAATCAGACAAACTTCATTCGACAAATGCTACCTAGAAAGCCTCAAATTATGCACGGTTTGTCCGTATAGTTCAGTAGCTCGACTATGTAAAAACCTCGCGAATGTGTTAAACACGTGTACATGATCTGCAGTATAGTATGAGGGGTTAGTTTTGAAGGTAGTTTACAGAAATTGATTGTCATATTGAAATATTTGTACTATGAGTAGGTCACGTTGGCGGGTATTCGAACCCGGGTTGTCATTTTAATTTTACAAGCATTTATTGTTTGTTTGGTTTTTTAACGTCGACAGCTAATCCTTTAAATAATTGTTTCAACTGTCAACAGAAACTTTTCGGATTTAATTAATTTGGCTGCGGATTAATTTTCAAATTAATTATACAATTAAAATTTATTTCTTTTTCTCTTTTTATCAACTACACATTTTTCAATAAAATAATATTACACGTAAATTTAAAAACATTTTTTTTTCTTTTTTAACCACACATTCTCCAAAAAAATTACTAATTTTCTCATGAAAATGTGAAATAATGGAGTCCAAACAAGAGCGAAATGTCTGAATCAGAATATTCGAACACAAATGATTTTTTTTAAATAGGCCATATGCACATTAGAAAAATGATTTTGCTTGTTCATAGATACGAGACTTGGATACATGGGTAACCTCACATCTGATTTAATTTTGTATATTTCTACTTAAGCTTCATTCCCTGACACGTTGCCAGTATTTGAATATCAAAGACTGATCTGTGCACCTGAATCACGTTAATTGCTATAGGATATATGTCATTGCACATCGGAGGAATGAATATGTCTATGGAAGTTGCTGGTCTATCACCTGTGAATGATACCTTATCAAAACTAATCAAACAGAGAGACAGGAGATAGGATAATAGAGAGAAATAATATAATTATTGAAATATTTGGATGGAGAAAGGAAAGGACTTAAAATCGGTGCAAGCAAAGAAGAGATAGCCTTTTTTTTTTTAATTGATCGGTAAATGTAAATTTCATTGATCAAAACTCATGTACTAGTACATCGGACATACCCTGACATATCAACAATCAAAATATGTACAAAAGATACAAACTATCGACCCAATGCTAAAGACTCAAAATGGACCAAAACATTAGGATACAAAGAGAGCATGATTTTGTATACAAGTATTTTAATCCGTCTTACCATTCTATCAATACATGGTTTAAGAACCAAAGTGCCTGCTAATTTTTTGACATGCTTCTTTCATAGAGTAGGATCTGCCATAAACTATTATCCTTTTTTCATTAAACCAAACTAAAACTTACCATGGGGAAGCAATCAGTAGTAACCTCCATGAATCAATTTTTTTATATTATAAGATGTGATATTTTTTTGGGCCTCAGTATCTTAGTTATATATGCATTTTGTTAGTGATACATGTACGTGGATATTAGATATTGGCCAAGTCTCCTCTTTTTCCATTGATTCCTGGAAATTGGCCAAGAGTATTTTTTGTTCAATTTTTAATGAATGACATGTTTACTGACATGATCCGTTCCGAGTCCTTCTAATGGACCCGACACGTATTGTGCGTCGATGGTACCTAAACACCGAACCCACCACCAAGACAACTTACTTTCTTTGACTGTAACATATTTTTAAAAGAATTTTGACATAGTTTTCTTTGAAATAGGGACTAAAATCACCTGGATAAAAATCAATTTTCCTTAAACAAGTTCATATAATTTAAAATAGTATACACTAGTCCTTCAAAATACAAACTATTCAAAATAAAATGCTGGCAATTCGATATTTACTATACTATATAAACAAAAATCTCCAAAAGTACTAAGGACACCAAATATACAGTGAGCCCATATAATAATACACAACTTAGTAATTAACTTTTCCGACAAAACATACAAGTGACGCAAAAGAAATATGAACTATGTAAACTGACAAATTTAGTCATAGAACTAATGATAGTGTGTGGCTCAATGCGGTGAATCGACAGGCTTCAATGCTGCCTAACTCAGCTACTATCTGACAAAAAAAAAAGGAGTAACAAAATATGAGTTTGAAATTCAGTGAGTTGATAGTTTGCACATAAGTATATTTTTCCGTTTATGCATATTTTCTAGAAATTCTTACTCTTTTAAAATTTTGAGAAATTCTGAAATCTAGTAACACCTTCAAACTGTAACATAATTGCTTCATAAAATTCTTTGTCATTTATTCTGGATAAGTAGCTCTATGAGAACCTTTGAAATATTTAATACTATAAGCTGCAAGCTTTATTCTGAGAACTGAATAAACTGAATTCTATAATATGAAATCTGATAAGCTGTAGAAATACTGAAAAATCACACCAAAAAGGTACCCCGAAATAACTTTACTCATGTATCGATTAATATCTACTCAATTCTGGTCATACGCGCGCAAAGCTATAATCTGATCATACACTATAGAAACACATTCACAATAGTGCAAAGCGAGTACATCACCATAGTTGGTCATACACCGTGGAAACACATTCACACAAGTGCAGAGCAGATAAATCACCATAGTTGGTCATACACTGTGGAACAGGGACGGATCTAGGATTGGATTAGAGACCGGGCTACAAATATTTTGACCGGGCTAATACGTGAAAAATAAAATTTTACAAAAAAAAAAAAAAAATTTACATAATTTTTTTTTTTTTTGGCTTAATGGGCTATGGGGGGGGGGGGGACTGGGCTACAACCTGCTCAGCCCCCCTACATCCGTCCATACTGTGGAAACACATTCACACCAGTGCAGACAAGGGTAAAATCACTTGGGTGCTTCTGGTGATTTTAAAAATAACTTGAAACATGCTGAAATATGTAATACTCATATAACATGCCAATGAAATGATTTAACCAAATTAAAATTAACTTTAAAAAGAACTTGCAATAAAATTCACTCTATTATGAAAAATCATGTTTTCTAAATCAATCATGTGAAATAAATAACTTTTGCAGCTTATATGATTTACTATAAGAAATCTAATAAACAGTTATTTTATATAAACTTGAGAACTAATATAATTTAAATAAATGCTTATTTCTGAAAAGTAGATATCCACTCACTAGTCTATAGACATGAATCTGATTAAATTGACGAGTTTTTCCGAGTTTTCACCACATTGCCTGAAATATGATACAAGACAACCAATTTAACAATCACGCTACCATGTAGTTCCAAATATTCATAATCGAATACTAAAACTAAATTTCTCGAGACTTGAATAATTTTTCCCAAATTTCCTTCACTCACTTGGAGCAAATTTCATTTTCTAGTTATTTCACTAAAATCTAATTCATCAAAATAATCTTTATTCCAAACATAAAAATAATTCCCCATTTACAATCTAGTGAAAACTAGAAATGACAACAATAAATTTAATATATATATATTTTGTTCCCAAAATCATTCTTCCATGTGAATATTCCATCAGCATAATCATTCTCACAAATAATCCATACTCAAGCATCCAATTAAAATCTAGGGTTTGCCAAAATCAAAGTTTCTTACCTTGATTCAAATGGAAATTAAATAATCCACAAGCTTGAGCTCTAAAATGTACCCATATTCCATCAATTCGAAAATTTATGCCACAATGTGAAACCGTAGAAAATTTAACATCACAATATCATAAATAATTTTCTTCTTAATCTCTTAAAAAAATAGATAAATTAAACCCAAGATAAGAATATCAACACTTACCCTTCTTCTACTCTTTTTCTTTTCTTTTCTTCAATCTTTTTCCCCCTTTTTTTTCTTCCTTTTTTCTTACTTTTTCTGCGTTTTCTTTCGTCTGCCCATTTTCTGCCCCTTCCACTATGTGTTTGTGTGCGTTTTCAAATGAAAAGGAATAAAAAATGATTAAAAAGGCCACTTGTAGTCCACTTAATCCAAAAATTGCAAGGAAAGTCCCTCAACATCAATTAATATAGCCTTTGGTCCTTATAACTTCCATTAATGGAAAAACAATTTCCCAACTTAATTTATATCCAAATTAACCCTCAATTATTTCAAGTTTATAAAATAAATCCCAATAAAATAATTTTTCTTATTTTAATCCTTATTTGACTTGACTTCGACTAGTCAATTTCCAACTTTGACTAAAAAAAACTTGTTTGTAACATTTACTGTATGCTTCTGAAGGTAAAATTTTATACCGATTCTGCGGCCATTGAAGCTGTCAAAAACTTGATGATTTTATGGTATTTTTGTAAATTGTTTTCACTATCATGAACCTGCATAAATATTTGAACTATCTGGACTGTAGGTATTTTTTATAATGATGATTCAAGCATATTGCTCTTTTTTTTTCATCTGGGATCATATGTTGTTATTCTTGTTACCTGTCATCGTTGCAGAAGAAACTGTACTTATAAAAGTCCAAGATGTTATGTTCATCTCCTAGTTGTGAATATCACTTATATAGTAAGCTTTTTGACAGTGTTATGCTGCAGGTGCGCGAATTTCAGTTAGTGATGGTTCCCTCACCCTGGTTGCAAAAAATGAGTCCGCGTTAGAGAAAGTGGTGGAAAAGGTATTCTATTTGTATCTTTCTATTGTATTTTGTTCATGCATATTGGTGCTTGATTGGAATTCAAGATGTTCCCTTTCTTTATGGTCAACTGAGTTCATATTGTGCTGCTGATATGGTTGTGTTTTTATGGTATTTTTATGACCAAAAATTATATTTATCTCTTACCTGATGCAGATTAGGCTGCTCAAATACTCACATTTTTGTTTACCTTGTTTCCATAAGTAATATATTATATGAAGCTTTGTTTAATATTTATTTAATGACTGTAAAACTCCTAATGCACTTTGTTGAAGACACACCCTGTCATTTTATGTAGCATAATAAGGGTACGAGTCCAGCCTCTACTGAATTTGTTCTGGGCTTAGTGTTGAGAAATCGGACATCTCATTTCTGTTTCTTTTCTTGATAATAAATTGGACCTTGTTAGAAACATACATAAATATTTTTTAAGCTTTTATCTAGGGTTGTATGTTGCTTTCTTCTCCATGTACTAGGGCCATGATTTACTTTCTCAACCACAGCCCTGTGTTTTATATTGTCACTACCATCTCTGGCAATTAGTTCTATTGATATTTGTACTAAGAGCCATATTGCTAGTGAGATAGCAAAATGACATATGGTTCTTTTTTCATCCCTAGAGATGGTCATATGAGAGATGTCACGCATGATTGTATGTAATGTAAAGTTCATCCCAGCATTATGATTTTCTGCCAACTTCAATGTTTAGGCTCATGATTTCTCTATATTTGTGCCAGATTCTTATTTTTTATGTGTTTTCTTCATCTCAGTCAACAAGAAGAATTGTTATGTTCTATACTTTATTTTTCTTTGATAAGCTTTACTTCATAAATTGACTTTCCATCGCATCTTCTGTACCTCAGATTAATTTAATAGTGGGTCGTGAGATTGAAAAGGGAGGGATTTACAAAGGCGTCATTACTTCAATCAAAGAATATGGTGCCTTCGTTGAGTTCAATGGCGGCCAACAGGGCCTCCTGCACATCTCTGAACTCTCCCATGAACCGGTGTGTGCTTTTGTGACATTCGGGATGCATATTTTTTATGTATGCAGTTATCTTATAGGGGACTTTCTCCTATAGCTTCTCAACTTCTCGAGTGTGTCATTTCTTATCAGGTGTCCCGAGTTACTGACGTGGTATCCGTTGGCCAAGTACTTAATTTTATGTGCATTGGGCTAGATGTTCGTGGTAATGTTAATTTATCTCTCAAAGCCACTTTACCTAGGCCAGGATCAAAGACAAATGATTCAGTTGCTGCACAACAAGCTCCTAAAGTCTGGGATCCCGTTGATAATGTGCACAAGAAAAAATATCGAGATGACAAGCCTTTGGACACTGGGGCGTCCTTGTTATCTGGAACATCTGGAGTTTTTATCCGAAGTGCTGTTGAGTGTGATGAGGAGGAAAAATCTGCTGGTTTGAATAAGAAGTCTAAACGTAGTTCGAGATCCTACAGTGAGTCAAAGTCTAATGCAAAGTCTCCAGTTGAGAATAATGCTATCTTTGTAAGAGATGATGAAAATGAGACCACTACTGGTAAATCAACAGCTGAGGCCACTTTGAGTGCAAAGAAACTAAAGCTTGGAACGGAAATGACAGCTAAGGTCCATCAAGTTCGTGCACGCGGAGTAGTCCTTGATTTGGGTGGTGGTATTCGTGGAATGTATCGATTTGAGGTAAGTGCTATCTAATTATTATTATAGCAAATGTCAGCTTCAAGTTTTTGATGATTATAGAACTTTCTGCACCTGTTTTTAATCCTGTAATGCCTGCTTCGTTCTTTATATTTACGTACTTTAAGCTCATGTATCTTTCCTCGTTCTAGCTTAACTCAGTGATTAGAGTATTGCTATCACACGACAGGAGTCATTGGTTCAAATCAAATAGTAGGTTGAATTTTTAGATACTGGAGTCAAGGAACCAACTATGCCCGTTCTGAATCTTCCTGCTACTCGAGTAGCTTCCCCATCTTTTTAAAATTGAATATCTCCAATTAATTCCCAGACTTCCCAATAGCTGTCCACTTTTCGAAAGAGAAGTTTTTGTAACCTTCTTCGTCAAATTATCCACGGTTAAGCTTCACTACCCCAACCTCAACCTCTTCCTCGTAGGATTGGGAGTAGTTGCACTTGCACTCAATTGGACGAGTCCAAACCTAGGAAAATAAAGACAATGAAATGGTCTTAATGACTAACACCATTTTAATTTATTCTCTTCATTGCAGGTTGGCTTTCGGCGAGACTTTGAAGTTGGCGAGGAGGTGAAAGTAAAATGCACCAGTTTCTCAACCAAGGGGATCCCTGTAATGTCATTGGTGGCAGAGCTTTCTATCCGGTTGCAAGAATCAACCTAGGCAAGGTGAACGATACCACAGCCCGTCAATAACCCGGCACAACTATGTCTTCCAACTTTGCGAAGAATCTTTGTGGGATAGAGAGCGTTGAAGATCGTATCATCAGGTGGCTATTTCACTTCATTTCGACTAAGCTTTATAGACATTGCCCGATTTCAGCATGTTGCACTTTGCCAATAATGTTTAGTGCAACACAGCGTAAAATTTTGTGTAGGCAGTCATTTTTTTTAACTGCGGATGATAATGTAAATTTTGGTTCCCTTTTTATGTGAGTTTTTCTTTCCTTACCTCGTAGAAATAGCAAGAAGTTGATTCTGAAAGAAATAGCTTTGGAAGAAGAATTTGTTTACTCTCCCACGCCTTATTCTAAGGCCTATGCTGAAAATAGGTGGCCAAGCATCTCGTATTGGCTTCCGAAAGGGTTAATCGTGCAGGGTGGCCGTGCTCATTCCTAGTATGGATGTAAAGAGACATTAATTTCTTAAAATTTTATCGATATGTTAATTGTACAATGCTAAAATATTGAGCATTGTTTTTGTTATGTTTCGTGTACCACTTTTTAGTTGTAATAAAGGTCTTGGAGCTTTGTTCATTGGGAAATTTTCAAAAATGTCATTTTTTGTGAGAATGCACCAATTTGCTTGGAAAAAACTTGATTTTATTAAAAATGTCACTTTTTGAATGTGAATTATCCATGTTACTCTTGACCCACAATTCTATGAGCATTTAATACTCCTTAATGATATCTTATATTAGATATATGTATATTATATTCTCTAATTTGAATTTTGTTAATACAAAAAAAAAGACAAAATAAGTTGAAATGTTAACTCTACTAATTACTTATTTTAATTGTTTATTTATTATTTAATTCACTTGTTTATTTAAATATATCATTAATTATTTTAATTGTTTACATATATTATTTATTTACTGTTTAATTAATTAATTTTTTATTATTTACGTATATGATTTACTTCACATTTAATTAGTTATTTATTTTATTTATTTTAATTACTTATTTTAATTGTTTATTCAATATTTAATTTAATTTCTTTAAATATTTCATTAATTATTTTAATTGTTTACGTATATTATTTCCTTAATATTTCATTACTTTATTTAATTATTTGTTTAAATTACTTATTTTAATTATTTATCTAATATTTAATTTTGTTTTTATTTAAATATGTTATCAATTATTTTAATTGTTTATGTATACTTAATATTTAATTAGTTATTTCATTTATTTATTTTAATTACTTATTTTAATTATTTATTTCATATTTAATTTAATTGTTTCTTTTCTTTTTAAATAATTATTTAAATAAAAAAATTAAACAAATAATATACACAAACAATTAAATTATTATTTAACTATAATGTTGATTGATTTTATGCACCCATCTGGTTGACAAGTCAAATTTTATCTAATTTTATGCACTCATCTGTCTAGAATGACTGAGGTGAACTGTCGGGAACGACATTTCATCTGTTGGAACGATATTTCATCTGTCGGGAACGATATTTCATCTGTCGAGAATTACCCATCTATTGAGAATTACTGTAGTGACGGACATTCCCTGACATGCAAGTACGAATTTCCATCAAGTTCTTTTTCAAATAAGTACAGGACCTGTAGGGTATTGAGAAATTTCGTGAGAGCAAAAATGTTCAAAAGTGACATTTTTGAACTGAATCTTAAAAGGTGACATTTTTTGTAATTATGAAAGTGAAAAGTGATAGCTATTGTAATTTCCTCTTTTTTTTATTATTATCGTGAGCTTTTCATTAATTAGCACATTTTGACTCCAATGACGACAGTTGCCGTAAAAAAATTTGCCCCCTCATGTTTTTGTTAAAACAACACGCACAAAATGTTTCTCAATTCAATGAAAACTATTCAAAGGTGATAGCCTCAATGCAAAAACCATGCGAGGAAACAAGTTTGCCACCGGTGACCTAACTACGTTTTCGTGGCTCAATGCATGGAAAATATGTGGAAAGATGATAGTAAAATTTGCTTCAATTCTATCAAAACTTGAATCCCTGGATGTTTTTCCTCACCAAAGTGCCCGTGTTCACTACGATGGTTGCTTCCTCAGCCTCAGGGTTGAGAACTATCATCTTTTTCCTAGAATCATCTTTGCCAGATTATAATGTGACGGTAAATTTCCTTTTTGTCCGAATAGTTTTCTCATATTCTCCATTGAAATGAATCTTGAAGCTAAGAATTCAGAAGAACAAAGGGTTTTTGTTTGTTGAGAGAGAGAATACTGTTAACAACTTATCTCATTCAACTCACCCTTTCACATGTTAATCAAGTTCGATCACTTTCATAAACGAACAGAATATTTTTGTTAGACGTGTGTACAGTTTTCATAAATGGACGATGATGAGATTGGAATTTAGGCCTTTTATAGTCTTTGATTTGCTTAAGGTGTAGAGAGGGACACATGTATTTATTTAAATCTTATGCTTGACTTACTGCGAAGGGCACTTAGTAATCATGTTTGATGGGAGAGATGAATTTAGTTTTGAAGCCCATTAAAAGAAAGATCAGTACAATTTGTATTATGTACTGGCATGTATGCAGATACAGATTGTTATTGCTCATATCTAAAAGAGATATAATCAAGGCCTGTCTTATCAATAACATAAATTGTTTTGATTTTATTAAAAAAATTGATCACACAAATTTTATTAAAAAAATTGTTTTGATATAATCAAGGCCTGTCATATGGAGGATTAAATAATATTGGACGATGATCAAGAAGAAAATAAGCTAAAATGTTACTGTTTATACTGTGTAGTCCTATTCATCACTGTGTACCAAACATGTACTTAAAAGATCACAGTTCAAGGTTGAAAATTCTAATTGCTGTAAATGTTCTTCTCTTCGCAGATGCTATATTTTTGAATCTTTCAGTAGTTCTCGGCACAGTTGGGGTATGCTTATTGGCAATTGTGGTCGGATATTTTGTCGGTGCAACTATTTAGCAGAGGCGACTCAACCGCCAGAATAAACAAAGGAGTATTAGTTTTACATATTTTTTTTCGATGTTGATATTTTGTAATTCTTCACAACTTTTTGAGAAAAATTCTGCTTCTGTTATTGCCAAGAATTCCACGATTTGTCAAACGCGCTTTTCGATGTTATTTTTTTCGATTTACCAAAATTCTGCTTCTCACTATGTTGTCGAAATAGGACACATACCATACCGCAGACAAATTGCTTTAAGACGTCTGGTTTTAACTGGAAAGCATCGAAATCAAGAGGTTAGAAATGAAATCGACGAAAAGGCTTATAATATTCAGAGGTACAGCCGAAGGTCTGGAGTACCTTCATAAAGATTTCCGGGTTCGAGAGACATCAAAGCAAGTGACTTCTTGCTAGACATGAAATATCGACCCAAAATCGCTGATTTTGGCCTCACAAGGTTGAATTCAAGCGATGAAGCTTTTGGCAGTTTTGCCTTGCTAACACATTGTATTTATGAAACTTCGTGTGTTCTCCCCCCTCCCTCCCTCCCCCCCAAATATTCTCGAGGGAATTGCAAGTGTATGGAGAAATTGTAAGTATAGGGAAATGACTTCAGTATTGTATGAAGTGGATTCAAGAATGAATCTCGGTCGAGGATACTATGTTGGAGTTGCATAAACCACAATAATCTTGAAGACTTGAACTCGGCTTTGATTTGTACTAATGGCTTGGAAGAAGGCACAAGTGAGTTCCCGCATGAACCGTTAAATTCAAGAAATTTCGTAGTAGGAGACATCTTGAGCCTGAGGAATTAAGTCGATACTCTATTGCTTTTGCTGACCTTATTTCGAGCAAAATGACTTCACATAGTGCATACGACACTAAGCACGCGAACCAGAAAATTTATGTATGTTACTAACATAAGAAATAAGATTATTGTTCCATTGTATCTATCCCATAAATTGAAAAATTAAGATTGTGTATTAGGTAGCGATGTCATGTCAAAGTAGGTGAATCCTCATCCTGATATGAAAATACCTCGCACTTGCATGATCTTTGATTGGCATAGTCGAGCTCGATTGACATCCATAAAGTTTCTTAATGTGTCATCTTGTCCTCCCCCACCTCATCTACCAACAGACACAAAAAATAAAAAAATAAAATAAAAGGAAGGTTCTTGAAGAAGAGTGGTGAAAATAAAATAATAAATCTGGGTAAAAAAATATTTCAAGTGTTGCGTGAGGATTTGTTATTGTTGAAAATTAGGATTAACGATTTCAAGGTTAAATTCTTCTTTAAGTTAGCCATGTCTTCCTACTTTTTAATTAAAAACAGAAACTTATAAGTTGGATGATCTCATCTTTATTTAGTAAAGTCAACTTTCACCATTAATAAGATAATACAAAAATGATTAAAAAAATATGTACATAACAGCTGTTCAACTTTGTTCATTTCTTCTAATAAACATTACAATACAGTGATTTACAAATAGGGAAGTTTATATATGCATTTTGCATACTCGTTAATTTATATTTTACACACTATTTTTTAATTTTAATAATTATAAAAAAAAATTATTAGAAGAAAATTATAAATTTGCCTCTGTAAATAGGTGAACAAATCACAATACCCTTAACTAGAAATAAAAAATCATAAATTAGCTAAGACATTATATACCGTTCGTTTAACTATATTATGACATAAATCTCTGAAATTTACTAGAAGTTTGTGTAGTTTCATTAAAGAAAAAATGGTATTTTTTAGTGTGATTCTAACTTGCAATTAGGGGTAGACCTAGGAGGGTCCTCCAGGGTCAAGGGATCCCTCAAATTTTTTTTTTTAGTAGAAGATAACTACAAATTTTGATGATGATCCCCCCCAATCCAAGTCTTCTGGGTCCGTCCCTGCTTGCAATCGATTAAAATTTAGACAATGACGTCTTACGACAAATATCATGCAACTAGTAAACAAGTTTCTCACATTTTGAATTTTGCCTCTCTTTAATACATCGTATTTAAGTCTTCATTTGACGAAATTATAAGTCAATTTATATATAATCGAACTTCATTATTAAAAATTATATTTCAAAAAATTCATAAATATTAGACAGTATTTTCATAACCCGTTTTTATATATTTATAAATTAAATTATCTTTATAAATATTTTTCAAATGGAGGCTAGTTTTCTAGAAAGATGATGAGAGTTTTCTCGTCTTCGCTGCGTGAAATTTGAGTCTACCATTTTGTGCTGGACTTCAAAAAGGGATATTAATAATTCCATTCTGCCACTGTGCAGCCGAATCTTTTGAATTTTTAGTCTGTCACTTGTGGTCTTCGGTCTTCACCAACCCACGGAAAGCACCCCAACGGCCCAACCCCAAAACTTTATTTACAGGAAAAAGAAGCTTCGCTCCGCATTTGTTTGGTGGTAACTTATAAGTTTTAATTAAAATTAAATAATATTTTTAATCAAATATTGATAACTGTTACATATTTAATTATTAATATTCCTCTTTATAAATTTTAATAATTTTAATATAGGAAGAACAAGGGCTAATTGGACTCAACTTTCAAAAATTAGTAAAATGATCCTTAACTTTTAATTATAATTATACAATTAATCTTCTAAATCAAAAAATAGTACAAAATCTATTTTAAATTGTCACGTCTAACCTTAAAAGATTAGATTTTGGTTTATAATAAAGATAATGTCCAAAAAAGTTGGAACGGACATGTAAGAATTTAATGAAAATTTGAAGGATTACCATTAACTATAAAAAAAATAATGTCCAAAAAATGTTGGAGATCACTTAATATCTATTTAATAAGTGAAAATCCAATGATATCATTATTCCTTTCGAGTAAATAATTTTTATCATTAGTGATCGGTCTACATGACAGTGTGAACCACCTAATTCATTGTCCAATAGAATTGTAATACATTGGCTATTGAACAGTAAATCAAGAACTTCCTGTCATCTAAATTAATAATGTTATTTACAAGCGATGAGAAACACACACACACACACACACACACACACACACACATATATATATATATATATATATATATATGAGCTGGGCAAAAGGAATAAAAGCCTGCGATAGTGCCGTTGGATGATGTTGAACGTCTTTTTTTTTTTATAGAGAGAGAATGCCAAGAGGACTTTTGTGGGCGATTCAGTAACCACAGGCTGCCCAACAGACTTAATGATGGCCGTGCATGAGATCGCACGAGCACTTCGATTATGAGTCGGGGGATGTGAACATAGTGGCCCTAAAATACCTTCTACGCATATATATTATTTTTAATTTTTTTCTAATGCGAAGAGAAAAATGGTTGGAAAATTGTTGGTTTTTTTTTTTTTTTTTTTTTTTTTTGGTCTATTTAAGAATGAGTCAAATTTCAACTTAAGAGGGCTGCAAATGCGGGAGAATAATAAAGATTAGAAAGAAGATAAGTGCGGATTATCTATGAAAGTGACGAGACTATAATAACACCAAATATTCTTTCGACAACTTGTTTTGTTCGGCGTTGATTTAGGCCTAAAGTCCAATTCAACGGCTTTAAATTAATCTCAATATAATCCCACGTGTAATTGTGAAGACATATTTTTTTTAATTAGCTCTCGTGATTTTAATTTTTATTTCGTTCCAATAGTAAAATGATTTAATTAGAAGGATCCAATCGCATTACTTTTCAAAGATTCAACCAATATAATCTACTAGAGTACAAGATAACTTCCCAATAAGAAAAATTAAATTAAATTAAATGAGACTGTTAATATGGTTTGCTATTTGAGTTATAGGTTAAGAATAATACTCCAATTTTCTATACAATATATTAAACTCCTGTTTTGTGGAGATTAAAATTAATTTTTTGATAAGTTTTGATAAAACTTGATGAAAGGTGTGGTAGAAAAATTGTGAATCTTATAAAATATATGGTTAAAATAATTATTAAATTCAATTTAGATTAAAATCTAAATTTTAATTTCTAATTATTGTGGTGTCCCTACATTTATTCTCGCACAACCTTGTGGACCCCACAAAATTTTGGAATACTCTAACTTTTTTTTTTTTTTTTTTTTAAACGAAATCTAAATTTTATTACCCCTTGTTTGAGTATTGTAGATTACATTTCCTTATCCCTAAATCTATAATCACCAATTAATATTTATTCCTACCTAATGTCTACGGTTTCTGAGTTCTATCAAAATTTAACGCTTACTACTACTTAACTCGTTGACATTGGTGATGACCGCAAATATTTAGCAATTAGACAAACCTTCGCACTTGAAATAAAATTACAACTTAGATAGTTTCTACACATTGATAGTTTTACGCCGTTTTAGAAAAATTACAACTTACTTCTTAACCCTAAAATAAAAATTTTTGACTTCAGCATGAGCATATGATAAAAATTATCGTAAAATTGGTCTGTGTTAAGTAATATTAATAAGGTGGTTATATTGTCATTTCAATTTTTATTTGATACACTATATTTTAATTGCAGTTAAATTCATCAATCTTTACTCATTGCAGCAATTAGTTCTTTAACTTTTTTTTTGTTGAATTCTCATTTTCAACCTTTTAGTACGTCACATTCTTAATGATGATTTATATCTAATTATTTTGTTTTCATACTTTGTAATGAGGGAATTTTTTTTTTTTATTACACTTTTTAGTATTTGTTTTTTAAGAATATGATGTTAAAATAAGATGTTTTACATTGTTTCAATGAATTTTTCGACATAAAAATTGTTATGAAATACAAAATGTGTTAACTAATAAAAAGTTTGGAGATAAGAACAACTTAAAAAATCGTTAGGGATATAAATAAAGATTAAAAATCTTAAATATAATGAAAATGTGGTGTAAGAAATAAAAGCTGTGGTGAACTTATATATGCACCACATTTTAATTATAAGAAATGTTTCCAATATTTGTTTACTTTTGCTTTTATGTCCTTAACTTTTTTCTCATCACATTGTTATTATTAATATTCAATTAATTAACATATTTTGTTTCTAATCACGACTTTCATTCAAATATTCAATTAATATGCATTGAAAAGACGGGTAAATAATTTGTTTCACTTTTATTTTAGTTGTTTATTTCATTTATTTAAAAATGCGAAAGATAAATATATCTTTATGGCCCTGGTAACTAAAATTTTGGCAAAAATCGTCTCTATAGAGACGATGTGAAAATTAATAAGGGTTGATGATAAAAAAATTGTAAAAAAGAAGTTGAGAATATAATGTAAAAATAAAATAAAAATTTACCGATATTCATGATAATTAAAATATCGTGTAGTTAATAAAAATTGTGGTGTGAATATTATTTATTTATTCGAATATAATTAGCTATATTAGTATTATACCAATTTTGGCCTTTGTCCTACAACGACCACTCCAATAAATAAATAAAAACGCAGAATTCATAATGGGAACTGCAAACGGGCAAGCAAGTTCTAGTAGGCTACACTATTCATTCATTAATTGTCCTTGCAAACAATAATGTATCTATGATCAATATTCACTGATAGACCCATATAGAATTTGTGAAGCTACCAAATTCCCAGAGAGAAGGCCTTTCGTCAATTACATGGTTTTCATTTCTTCAAGAGATAATTTTTACATGCGTTTATCAAGCTCAAATTGTTCATATTTCAAATGGATCATAATTTTCACGTTCTTCTACATGTCCGTGTTAACTCAATCCGATCCGAGAATTTCAGAAGCTGGGCTTATCTGTGGCCGATCTAGGCCGCCTCCAAATACCGATTACATCCCATTATTTGTTAGAGAAATGGGAGTTCTTTCTCAACTCGTCACTTCCCAGAATTGGGGTAGTCATGCTGAAAATTCCAGCACAATTTCGATTTACAGTTTAGCCCATTGTTACAGAGATTTATCGCACGATGATTGTCTCCAGTGCTATGCGGCGAGTCGAACCCGGCTCCCCCGCTGCCTCCCCGCCGTGAGCGGCCGTATATTTCTCGATGGGTGCTTTTTGCGGTACGATAATTACAGCTTTTTTGGAGAAGCAGTAGACCCAAATTTGGATAGACGAAATTGTAACAGTTCAATCGTTGGTAATCCAAATGAGAATCAGTTCAACCGATCTGAATTTAACAAAAGCGTCGAGGATTTGATTGGTAATATTACAGCAAGTGCAGTGCGGAACGATGGTTACGCGGTGGCGGGGTTGAGGGGTGTTTATGGATTGGCGGATTGTTGGAGAACTTTGAGCAGAAATAGTTGCAGAGAGTGTTTGACGGCGGCGCGTAGGGAGGTGATAGGGTGTTTGCCTAGCCGGGAAGGCAGAGCATTGATTACTGGTTGTTATTTGAGATATTCTACTCAGAAATTCTACTCTAATCATTCTGATACAACAAATAATGGTTCAGGTAAGTTCGATTAATCCTAGGATTAAACATAGGTGATTGAAATTTTTGTTCATCAAATTCTTGTCGGATTTGCTACGAATTTGGATTATTATCTGTCAAGTTCTAGTTGGAATTAAATTATATGTTCGTTTTTCGATTTTGATCCTTCTCTTGTTTAATTATGTAAGTCGTGATTTTTAAGCATGTGATCTTGAAAGAACCAAGTCCTTGACAATGTCCTTATCTTTTTGCTTCTTTGTTTTCTCAATACATGATTGCTTGAAGATCGAATTTCTCATTTTTAAGGTTATTTTTCAGAAATATCAAGGACGGGGAAAGTATTGGCAATTGTTTTATCGACATCGGCCTTCTGTATGCTCTCTGTATTTTGTGGCTATGCAGCCTATCGAAGATGGAAAAAACGAAAACAAGGTATGGTATCTATGATGATATAGTTTTCAAGATCGATACAATTTCAAATGGAAGTGATTCTAATTATGTTGAACGCGGTTTTTGTGCAGCAAACAAAAATCTTGGCCTGATTTCATATTCTTACAATAAGTCGAATTTGAATTTCAAATATGAAACTCTTGAGAAAGCAACAAACTATTTCGATCCTTCAAGAAAATTAGGACAAGGAGGATCTGGTGCTGTGTATCAAGGAACCTTACCAGATGGAAAGACTGTGGCTGTAAAGAGGTTGTTTTTCAGCACTAGGCAATGGGTCGATGAGTTCTTTAACGAAGTTAACCTGATTAGTGGAATTCAACACAAGAATCTTGTGAAGCTTTTGGGTTGTAGCATTGAAGGCCCCGAGAGCCTGCTCGTTTATGAATTCGTACCTAACAAGAGCCTTGAACAATACCTCTTCGGTAAGCTTTTTTATTCCAGTTTAATCTGTTATTTTAATAATTAAATATAAATGAATCCAATCGAGTTATATAATGGTTTAATTTTTCTATTTCTTTTGTTCAGGTAACAACGAGGTTAAGATTCTAAGTTGGAAGGAGCGCTACGATATTATAGTTGGAACAGCAGAGGGTATCGCTTTTCTCCATGGGGGTTCTGAGTATAGAATAGTTCACAGGGACATTAAGACGAGCAATATTCTTCTGGACGAAAATTTCGCTCCCAAAATTGTGGATTTTGGACTTGCTCGAAGTTTTGCTGTTGATAGATCTCATCTTAGCACGGGAATTGCAGGCACATTGTAAGAAAAATTATCATCCCTAAATAATTATATATTCTTTTGGCATGTTATGGTAAAGATGAATTGGATAATACTAGACAGCATTAAGAAAGAAAATGAAGCTTCGTTATATTCTCGAGTTTAGTCCAACGTGACGTACCAAACATGCACTATGTTTATAAGATTTTCCAGTTTCAAAATTTAATGTATTATTTCTCATGGTGCAGGGGGTATATGGCTCCTGAATACCTAGTAAAAGGACAACTCACGGAGAAGGCCGATGTTTATAGTTTTGGCGTGTTGGTTCTTGAAATCGTGTGCAATAGAAAAAGTAACGCCTTCGTCGAGGACTCGGGTTCTCTCCTTCAATCGGTACTTTCCAAATTCCATTGTTACTGCATTACATTTTTCATATATATGCTATAATACTCCCGATTTCTGTTTATTCGTTAGTACATATTTGTCAAGGTGGTATACTATTTTCACACACAGGTTTGGAAACTATACAAGGCAGATAGATTGACAGAGCCGGTTGATCCTTCTTTGAAAGGCGATTTTCCAGAATTTGAGGCATCAAGAGTGCTGAAAATCGGGCTTTTATGCACACAGGCTTCAGCTTCCTCAAGACCATCGATGTCCGAGGTTGTCCAAATGCTTACTGATTTCGACTGTGAAATTCCCGAACCTAGTCAACCCCCGTTTTTGAACACTAGCTTGCTTTCTACAACCTCGACTAGGTCGACCTACAGCATAAACAGTTTGGCATCAAATGCACAGACAAGATTTGAAGCATTTTACACCTCCACAGAATCCTCTATTCAGAGTTCAGATGAACCTCTGAGAAGTAAAGAACAGAGTCAAAAATAGAAACCTGATCCATTGAAACTCCAATACAGCATAGCTCAGAATCAGACAAACTTCATTCGACGAATGCTACCTAGAAAGCCTCAAATTATGCACGGAAGTGCAAGTTTTTTTTTTTTTTTGGGTACACTTTGTCCGTATAGTTCAGTAGCTTGACTATGTAAAAACCGCGCGAATGTGTTAAATACGTGTACATGATCTGCAGTATAGTATGAGGGGTATTTTACAGAAATTGATTGTCATATTGAAATATTTGTACTAAGCGTAGGTCACGTGGGCGGTTATTCGATCCCCGGTTGTCATTTTACAAGCATTTATTGTTTGTTTGGTTCTTTAATGTCGACAGCTAATCCTTTTAATAATTGTTCAACTTTCAACAGAAACTTTTTGGTTTTAATTAATTTGGCTGTGGATTACTTTTCAAAGAAACCTGCGGCGCCACTTGGCCCCCCTATTTTTGAAGGATAAAACCAAGCGTACAAATATTTTTTTACAGATAAATTACAGATAACTCATATGGAGGTGGGCTCCATGTAAATAAAATAATACAAAATAATACCCACCCCCTATGGATCCCATGCTGCTATGCTTGTTCTGTATAATATCTGTAAGAAATATTTCTGTAAAACCAACATAACTCATTTTTGGCCCTGCACATTTGGTGTTTTCCATTTTCAAATTAATTATATAATTAAAATTTATTTTTCTGGGGGCCAAGTGTTTTGGGCCCTGCGCATTTGGTGTTTTTCATTTTTCAAATTAATTATATAATTAAAATTTATTTTTCTCTTTCTTCTCATCAACCACACATTCTTTAATAAAATATTATTACATGTAAATCTAAAAACTTTTCCTTCTTTTTTAACCACACATTCTCCAAAAAATTATTATTTTTCTCATTAAAATGTGAAATAATGGAGCCCAAACAGAAGCCTTAGCCCTGTTTGAGCCTCATTCTTTTGATAAGAATGCATTTTTGAATAGTATATTGATAAAAAATGGGTGATTACAAAATAAGAAAAAAAATTGAATTGTGTGTAATATTATTTTATTGAAAAATGTATGATTGAAATGATGTCAAATCACTGTTTAAATTTTTTTTTTTTTTGCTAGAAAATGGGAATCAAACTGGGGCTTGTTCTTTGTAATAAGTTCATTTCCAGTCTAAGTTAAAAGCTTTTAATTATTTTTTACAATTGAAAAAGATTACAATTCGTGTTTTCTTAGAAATCTGAGCGTTTCAACCCATGAGGATCAACTTACCACAAATCAAAAATATTGAGGACTATGCTTTCTCATTACTTCGGTTAAAAACTAACTTATTACAATTCAAGAAACCTTCTATGCAAATTTTTCTTTCTAAAAAACGTAATTAAAGTACGAACAATATAAAAGAATAAAAATATTGACCTGTTGTATAATCACATTGGATAGAACTTACCTATAAAATCAGTTTGTAAGAAGGTGCTCAAAGTGCTTATAAACCCACAATGATATATGCATTTCAAGAGCAATGTTGGATACAATTAGATCATTAAATTTCTTCAAAACAATCGTTCACATCATTTCATTTTTCACCGGGTAACTTCACAGAACCAATCTCCTACTTGAAGTAATCCTCACTAGACAAGGATTCTCAAGACACGATATCTACTCTGATATCAATTGTAGCAATCACATTGAATAGAATTCTCTTAAATTGTGTAGAATTACTCACATTTCAAGTGAGTCATATTATCCAAGTGAATCAAGAGTGTGGCAATTGGGACCATTGATGCTGGGTTGATGTCACATATAAACAAATTTATTTTCAAATATATGCTATAAATAAAGTGGTGTCATTTTTTGTTTGTGCAAAAAAATGTGGTGTCATTTTCCAAGTTTGAATAACTTGACAGACAAATGTTTGCAGGGACCGAAAAGAGACGAGGAAAAACCATACAAATCATCCATAAAAGAACCCTCTGCATCGACAACATTAATTAGACACCTCGTAGAATGTCGATGACCGACTGTAATTAATGAGTTCACATTGTCGAAACACTTCATCTAAAAGCTTAGATTATTTTATTCCAGACGAGATAAATTATCTAAATCAACATCAAATAGTTTATAGATATATTGCCAATATAATTCAACAAATACGAACATATTACCGAGTATGCCCCGGTGAACTAGTTTTATATCTTAACAAGTGTGAACGCTATTCTCATGTAAATCATCCCATAATAGGCTAAAAAGAAACATTTTAGGAAATTATAATACCTTGAAATTGCTAAGATCAAATATTAAAAACGGTAATGTATTTTTACAATTAAACCTAACAAAATATTAAGACAACTGAGGATTTGCAGATTATGCTCAAAGTTCTAAAAAAGAAAGTGTGCGTATCAACAAGGTAAGCACTGAAATTTTCAAAGCAGCCTCCATCTTCTCCTGAAAAGACAAAAAATAAAAAAAAATACATGCCGAATAAAATCAATATTTAAGGATTACACGTTTGCCTCAATGCATATAGTGGAAACATAGCAATAACCACAACAAAGAAAGTTTTTTATGACGAATAAATTCGGGGGTCAGCTAAAGCTTGCGTTAATCTTTCTCTCCATTCCATCCATTTCAATGTTACTTCTATTAGAATATTCAAAGCGATGAGACATTTAGATCATGTTAATTTTAGTCTACATTTTCGTCTTTTAACATGTTCTATTGAGATTTCATCTCTGGTGAATGATAGCTTCTTTAGCTACACACAAACATGCACCAACCACTTAAATTGTGCTTTTCTTAATAGATTTTTATTGAAATATAAAATAATTAACATAAATAAAGATTATATACTGTGGCCACATTAGTTTTATGGGTGGCCAAACAAATACTGAACTATCAAGCTGTCCGAATCTGGACAACAAATGGAAGATTGATACGATGATTTAAACATAAATGTGACACGAGTAGAAATAAAAACCCACCAGATTAATGGTGCTTCAAGTTGAATATGGGTGTACTGCTAAATAGCATTAGTCCAAATGCAAGCTTTAGAAATGGCAGGTCGATAACCATATGAAACTTCATAATAAGCAAGACTGTCAGAAGTTTACCGCTTTAAGGGTCCCCTTAAGAGTGGAAGAGTTCCCATCAGTTGATATGAACTTCAAAAGAAGCCTCAAAATGCACAACACAAAAGGCAAAGGGGGAAGAATTCACTCTGCAAAGAGCTGAAACATCTGCACGTAAAGTAAAGAAATATAGCACCAAGAGTTACAGAAATAATATCCGCCCCTTCAATGCTTAGGTATCCAAACAACGATCTCATTTTTGTGAACTAAAAGTATACAAAGTCCCATCAGTATTCAGATATCGCAAGCACTAGAGATAGATTATGATTTACTGATAGCTGCAGATCAAATAAGGAGTAGAACAAGAGAGAATAACAACAATTCTATATGAAAACTGTAGGATTCTATTAATGTTTTCTTGCTTTAAATACACAATTTCAAATATTGACTCCAATGAATGCCTTGAAATCTCCATCATAGAGGAGCTGACAAGGGTTTCTTCTACACTGATATTCTGAAATCCCCTCCGCTCACTCTATCAAAAAATAAGCAAATACTAATAGATAAGTTCCTTTCCACAACTGTAAAAGAGTTCACACGGTGCATTTGAGTCTTGCAAATGTTAAATAGCCTGTATGACCTCTAGATTCACCATTGCGCCTCGCCATGATGGTCAGAGAACTGGCATTTTCGAGCCCATTTGTGGAGCGTTGTCTCTTCTTGCAGCTCTTAAGAGACATGGAACCACCAAGATTATCTTGCCAGCTCCGCAAGTTCCCTTCTCGAACTTCATATGTGTGCAGAAGCACTTCAAATGTTCTTATATCTGCACAAGCCAATCATAAGCATCACCATGAATGAAAGCACTGTAAATCTAACAGCGCAACTAACCAACTTTATTTTATTATCTATACCAGTATCATTAACCACAAAATCTAGGAAAAAGGCCTACCAGTGAAATCAGATCTAAGTGTTTCGCACGATTTCTGTACTTGCTCAATACAGGGTGAGAAGGAGCACAGCACCACCCCATCTTGTTTCAACATTTTTGAAGCAGAAGGTATAGCCAACCAAGGTTGAGGGAGGTCGAGGAAAGCTGAATCTGCCCGCCCTAAAAATTCATCTGGAAAACCCTCACCCTGTATATCTCTCACTCCCACAGTCACCAAACCACTCAATCCCGTCCTTTCAAAATCTTCCCTGCAAAAAAGAAAGAACACTCTATCATAATCAAGATACTTAAGACATTTACTCAACTTGTCAAGTTGAAATACAACCATAATCAAATAGACATATTCAGTTCTTGCTCAATCCGCAGAAAATCCAATAGTATCCTATATTACATCAAATTACCTTATAAGCATTAATCTTGATTGAAAATTCTTACCTAGCCGAGGCGGCCCTTTGCTCATGGAAATCAAAAGTGTAAACGTGTCCATTGGGTGCAATAGCTCGAGCAAGCGAGGTAGTCAAGGATCCACTTCCAGTGCCCGACTCGAGAACCAGGCAACCCGGAACTATCTCTAAGTACATGATAACAAAACTAATGTCGGCAATATATAAAATTTGGGTTCTGTGGCTTAAAACCAGAGTCCACAGCTCAGCAGTTGGAGCCAACAAGTACACAAATCCACCCTTATTGCTTAACACTTTGGAACCAAATGGTTTCCCAATCCAATCTGAATGCTTAAATACACCAAAACGATTTTGCAGAACCCTGCTTTCTGAAACTTTTACAGCCTTCATGTTATCATGTTTCTCGTATACTATTACCAAATCACCATCACTTATGTAGCGAGAAAACGACAATTTCTTCGAAGAATCAAAAGGAAACATTGTCAAAATTTTAAGATCAATTCTCAATGCAGTAATCTGCATTACAATAAAAAGGAGCAACGTCATGAATTCATGTTTCAAAAATCCAGAACTTTACAGATAGAAAATTAACACATATATGGTTCAATAAATAAATTTCTTACTCAAGCTGCTTGATACACAATCCACCTACAAGTAAGCAGTTGATTGAATTCGAAACTCGCTCCTCAGCAATAATGAATTTGGAGGCAAAGGAAATTTGGGGGAGATGGAGAGAAGAAAAGAACGTAGGATTACGGCCCAATTAGCAGGGCTAACAGCCCGTGATTTTGCCAAGCCGGACCAGGCCCACGTCCAAAGTTAAATAAACTTCTTTTTTAAGTACACCTTATAATAGGAAAAATAAATAATAACTAATAGAAAATTTAAACTCAGTTCCATTAATCATTAATTAATGACAATTTAATTTACTTTCTTCAATGCTTCGACAAAATAATTTATGATAAAAATGAAGAGTATAATTTTATTATTAGCAATCATCGTGTATTCATAATTAAAGTTAAATAAAAAAATTGCTCTATTGACACTCCTGTGGGCTGTGGCTACTTAGTTCCCAAGCTACTATTTTAGGCGTTGTTTCCAAAATCAAAAGGAAGAATAAGTAAGGGAAAAAAATAATGAGTTTAAATGGGGGCTTAATCAAAATGTGCGAGCGCACAATATCATGTTCAATATATCTAAGAAATTATGGAGACAGAAAACAGCAAAGGAAGAAACCAATACATGCGTGAGTTCACAATACCATTTCAAACACATCACCAAGCCAATATAAAGAAATCAAAGAAATGAAAAAACACTCTGAAACCCGAGGAATGAATTCTCTTTCTTGATTTCCCCTTCTATTGCCAGTGAACAACTCTGTCCTTTCAACAAACTTGGAGAAGATGGTTTCTTCACAATACTTCCTGCAGAGCTTCCCAATATCGTACTATGAGATGGTACTTGAGTAGTTTTTAGCTCCAAACAAGTAAAATAATCTTTTGAATTCGTGTCTCTTTCTTTAAAAATTGTGTTTCTACTTCTATCATTGGTTTTTCCATCTATGATCACAACATCTTGTACCAACCGATTTGGATTTGCATGCCCACGTCCATAAAGATAAGAACTACCACGTTCAGACCCATTCTCGTTCCAAGATTCACAATCCAGGGTTCCTAGATTAGAATCAACGGGCTTCAAATTATCATATTCCGGGAAGTTCCTCGCTTTTTTTCTTATATACTCGAATATATTTCCGTCAGTCAGATTTTCAGATTCAACATACTGAGTTTCAGTTGTGAGCTTGTCTTCTCTAGCCCAAACATCAGCAGGGAGTTTGCCTTGAAAAAACCATAAAAGCAGTAAAGAAAACATATAAGCAGACGAGCAAAAAATAAATCATCGATACTCTCATCGACTCACCTGTATCACTCATGAGGTAAGAGCCAATAGAGCTGTTATGGCCATCTGGAGTTGAATCTTTGTCCAAAAAGTGTCGGTTTTGCGCTATTTCTGTAAGTTCAGGATATTGAATAACCACATTGCCACGAGGAATTTTAGTGCCCTCTTTTTCATCCAGAAACTCAGCGCCACTATCAAGTTCAAGATGCTTCTCACGAGTGCGTTTTCTGATGAGAGTAAAGGTCTCTAATGATGGAGAACATGTGTCGTTTGAAATGGGCAGAATGGGTAAGTTCTTTGACTTTTCACGAAGGTGGTCGAATACTGTTCTTTCAGTCATAATTTTGCAGTCACTGTCTTCAATTTCAACAACTGGGATATCTTCAGAATTACAATAAACAGTAAAGTCAGTATGTTGAAACGTTGGAGAACAACAGAAAACAGTAGAGGAGAAAGACGCGGTTTTTACCATCTTCCGAGTCTTCATCTAGAAGTTTGAAGCTGGGCCTGGTCATGAAAAGTTAAAGGACAATCATTGTTATACAACTTCACTATAGCCCTCAGTGGAACTCATCAACCATAGTTATTCAATTAAACTTATTGTAATATCAAGCGAATCCCTAATAATGTACATTGTACATCACAATGATACAGGCCTAAACTTAGCCAAGCACAAAGTATAAGCTTAAAAGTTACTTTTAACTTTTTTGCCAGAAAAAAAAAACAAAAAGTAAAAGTTACTTATAGTTCAAAATCTTGTTATTTTAAAGCTAATCTTCCTACAAATAATAATAATAATAATAAATAAACCTTTATAATTTTATTTTAGGCTTAGCCAAACACGCTCTAAGTTGGTGCTTACATGAAATTTGATTTCTCCGAGAATTCAATTGAGTTGTAAGGCTCTTTTGTTGGAGCATGAGGGGAAAGATCATTGTTATCTTTTATGATATACACATCCTTGGACTTGCAGGAGGGCACTTCCTTTGGAATATATGTACTGGTGGCATCCACGCTTGTCTGTGCAGTGACAATAACTTTTTGATGGATATCGATACCTACTGTATAAACATCAAAGTCGCAAGTTCATTTATCCAGCAATGAAAGAAAAGAGTATATATGGCAGTAAACTTAGAACAGGAGTTTACTAAGTTCTTCAAAGATCAAATCTGCTTTAAGTGTGAGCTTTCCTTGCTGAGGGATTGGAAACGTCACTGTTGTATTGTAAGGGCTGTCAGAAAAATCAAGTGTCAACACCAAATCTTGAAAATAAAACACCAGAGATATTTGCAAGCAAAATCCTTCATGAATTCATGGACATAACCGAGGATGATTCCCAAATCAAATTCAAGTGCTAGATCAAGAATTGTAGTTTCCGTACCTCGAGAACTCCTCCACTCTGCAGCAACAAAAAGAAGAATTAGATACAGTCAAGAAATTGTGCCCCTTCTAATTTAAATATACTGAGAGGTCATCCATTAGAAAATGAGATGCAGATTATCAAACTTAGATACTTGGTGACCATGATAGAGGTAGGAAATATTTGATATCAAGGATAATTATGAACCAACAATCTTAAAACAAGCTTTTCATTTACCCCTTGAATACATCCTGCACCTCTTAAAATGTATGTACACACCCATAAACCACTTTATACCTTATTTTCTCGTGAAACAGAATGAGGTTATCTTCTTCAATACCAACCATCTGCAAGATAATGTAAAAAATCATTAGATGGGGAAAAAAACTTAAATGCAGTAATCAAAGGACATATATATAAATATTCTCGGACGCGTACCATATTAGCATAATGGTGTTTAGTTGATTGCATAGGCTGTGATAATCTAGTTAATGTTATCACCAGCTTGGACTTCCCTTGCCTTCGGTGACCCCCAGTTTCCTCAACCTTCATCTCAACTTTTGGGGGTACCAATAGCAATGACTCCTTAATATGGTTCCCAAATGGATATTTTCGACCAGTAACCAACTCTATCTTCCGTGGATCAGCTTCAGAGAGGGTATCAAATGATTTTACTCCCATTGATTGCAGTGCCTACATAGAATATTACAGGTAGGGGGAAGAAAACAAAAATGTTACTTTATTAGTTTATTTTCAATGATCAACGATTCAAATCAAATGTCTCAAATAGCTTTAGAAGCTAGAAACAAACCTTTGCAGTCACCATTCCAATGCCTGGTAATTGTTTCAGTAAGTATGGACTGTCATCCCATAGCTTCTGATGTAAACATTTGGCTAGAATTGATGAACTCAAAGCTCCTTTATAGATTTTCTTAAATATAAAATACTCTTTCAGGCACTTTGCAATTCTACACCCATTTGAGCAAATAGAATTCATGTCCTATAGCAAAAACACATTCATGGTTTAAGTTTTAGATAGATGGAAATATCACAAATCTAAAATTATTTGTGAGGACCAAAACCTGGTTCATTGACAAGTCATGAACCAAAGGATCCCCTGTCAAGCAGTCATTCGCCAAAACAAATATCTTCTCTTCTCTGGTTTGAATGCGTTTTTTTCTTTTTCCTTTCTCTCCAAGTATGTGAAAGCGAAGCCGACCATCTTTGTCATTGTTTATGTCATTTAGGAGTTTCTTTTCATTACGCCTCAGTTGTATCCCTTCATTTTCAGATTAGAGGACATGTATCATTCATATTCATTGCTTGAGGGACATTGTAAATGGAGATGCATACATACAGGAGATTTCTTCTGCCCAACATATAACATGAAGCGCATCTTCTATACTGCAGTTTGCAGGGGACTGTATAATGTGTTTCAATGTGTCAAACTTCAGATAGTACTTTGTCATCAATCTTCCAGGTTCTGAACACAAGAAGAAAAGAACTAAAATTCCATCCATCAGGATAATCACAAGACTGAGAATATGAATACATGATACCAAGTGGCTTCAGCAGAAAACCATCTTCATCAGTCCAGACTGTTTGATACCGTGATAATTCGTTAACCTTCTGAACGCAAATCTCTGGCGTACATGAAAATCATGGAATGAATGTTAGCATGAGAATTAAAACAAGTTGACTTTGTGAT
This sequence comes from Osmanthus fragrans, assembly GCA_019395295.1. NCBI lineage: Eukaryota > Viridiplantae > Streptophyta > Magnoliopsida > Lamiales > Oleaceae > Osmanthus > Osmanthus fragrans. The sequence goes on along the minus strand of CM033352.1, from coordinate 699,988 downwards.
TATCATTCATCAATTTACCTTGCAAATGTTTCTCTATTTGGTGGCCAGGCAGCGCCTTCTTAATTGCATAATTCTCAGGATTCTGATGCATGAAAAGTTTCAAAAAGAGTGATCAATTGTAAATGGAAATCCAAACTGTGGGCTCCAATTAGGCTAAAAGAACTTGCCTTTTTCATTCTCACGTACAAATATGAGCATTTCATCCATTCAATTGCCATTGTTATATCTGACACAGTTAATTGAACTATCTCTGCAGTTAGATGCTCCGTAACACATGGAAGCAATCTAAAGAGAAAACAAGACCACGAAACAATCAAGTCAAACGGCAGGTGCATTGCTTCATTTTATACAGTATAAAGAAGGAACAACAAAGTGATTAAGGAATAGACATACTGTGATTCCACCATCTCACACCCATTTAATAGATTCTCGTACAAATGGACCTGAGATATGATATTTGCATGTATTATAAATGTATCATTTCATTCTTTCTTTTTTATCATATATGGGCAGGGGGAGTGAGTGCGCTTGTAATTGCGCTCATGCAGTGCGCGTGTGTCTGCAAGTTTGAGAAATAGAGATCTACAGTTGCTTTTCTGGTCATGATTATGACGATTCCTGTATCATCAAATGGAGGACGGCCTGCCCTTCCACACATCTGCACAAATCAAGATGGTTTATTTTTGCTTGAAAAGGCACACCTTGAGATATAAAAAGATCATGATGAATGTTTAGTTAGCACAACTACAACCAAAGTCCGTATGGAAGGTTACAAGACTATAAATCATATTGTTGACACTCTTGTAATAATAACGAGTACTAGATTTTAAAAGAGTAACATACTTGCAAAACCATGGATCGATCATATTCCAGGTATATCCCTTTCTCCTTGTTGCTAGAATGAATCAAAAGATTAGAACAAAATGCATGTACAAATTTATGATGAAAGTGTCCGAAATTAATTTTGAGGATTACAAGTGCTGGGTTGACTTGATGACTACAGTATGTGCTGGTAGGTTAATTCCATGGGCAAGAGTATTTGTGGTGCACAAAATTTTAAGATCACCATTCAGGAAAAGACCTTCAACAAGATTGCGATCCTTTAAAGAAAGTCCGCCATTATGGTATCCAACTGCACGAGAAATAACTAGTAAGTTGAACAGGCAATTATATAAAAAAATTACTCCAAAATTATGCTTCTACATAATTACAAATCCCAATCTTCTTGTGTTCACCCTACTGCTATGCAGAAAGGAGCGCTCACCTCCAAAACGTATGTAAGATTGCATTTGTTTGTCACCACATGATAATGATGCTTCACTTAACCTTTCCAGCTGCTCTCTGCTTTTGATGAAAGGATTTGAATGGCCAAAACTCATTGCTATATGAGAGATGTGCTGCGCTGCTTCTTGTGCTCCTTTTCTGGTTGAGCAGAAAATTAAGGCAGATTTTCCTCTAGAATATTGCATGAGAATATCTGCAAATCAATTGCTTCATATACATAGTCCAACAAAAAGAAGTGGCAATGGGATAATCTGTTGCTGTCGATCAGGTTTCACAGCTTACCAAAAATGTAGTTCTGAAGGCGCTGAAGAGTAGTAAATCATCAAGAGAGGTAGAATTATTTCAATTTATAGAAATTGAAAAACAAGTATTCATCAGTTGAATATCTTAAATGAAAAAGTAAAAGGTTAATGGTTCAGAATGTAAATTATGGATTAAATCGTACTCAACATACCTTTTCAAACAGAAAATCATTTTTTGCTGGTGTGTAGCCTGCAAGCAGGGGATTATGATATTAAACAAATAAAATCTAGTGGGAAATATATGTAAAATCCTTCCATTACTAAATATCTCAATAATAAATATCTTCTTTTTGATCAACACCTAGTAAAATAACTAAATTATGTTTTCCCTGATTTGAAAATTTTAATTAACATTCTCTAATTTTTGTTTCCAACAGGTTAAGGCATGAAAGGTCAATTTTACCAAATATTCATGTTAATTTGAATCACCGAACTTAAATGTTTTTACAATTGGGTCGCTCATTTGTTAGTTTGACTAACTGAAAAGCTGAAATGACAGTCTATTTGGCAAATATGCTATTGACACGGACAAGTCACAAGCAGCATGGAAAATTAATATGATGTTGCATTAGTAAATTGAAAAAAAAAAAAAAACCTCAATTGAAATTTCACAAATAGTTCGATGAGCTCCAGTGTGCGCTACCTTTAAAACGCAAGTGCCAACAGAGCATGATGGAAATTTAAACTTTTATCTAAAATAAAAAGGAACTCATATTGGGAACAAGTGTCGAAAGTAGTTTAGCATACCAAAAACTTTGGTTGTCAACTTTACAGGTCTCATTTCTTCTCCAAACCTGCAAATTTGGGATCCATACAGAGTCAAAGATGGGGATATGAGGACAATTTGCACACTTATCTTATGATAAGGATTTGAGCACACCTTTTAATTCCCTGAATTGGAACCATAAGCCACTCCGCTATGAGAAGGAAAAATGTGTTCTTAATTATCAAATCATCATCCCAATATATCAGCAAAGTTGAGCTGACATTTGAACCAGTTTAGTTCAAGTGTGTGTAATAATGTGAAGATTACCCAGGTCATCGATATTGGGGATTGTGGCAGAAACAGCAATGTAACGGACATGAAATAAAGGACTAGATTTCATTTCAGGCTTGCAAGAAAGCATCTTAATTCTGCTGACTATTGCTTCTAATGCTGCTCCACGAGGATCATTCAACAAATGAACTTCATCAATGAGCACAAGTGCTATATCACTGAAAAAGCTCAAGCCCCCATCCCTTATGCGATACCGAGTCACTGCATCAAATTTCTATGAAAAATGGTGGTTTAAATAGACATATTAAACAACAGTCAGAATCAGATCATTCAAAGATGAAAAATGATTCTCGTGGCTTACTAACCTCCGGAGTCGTAAGTATGATGTCAGCATCCTGTATATTCTTAATACTGTAGTACTCATTATCCCCTGTCAGCTCCAGGCAACTTATCCCCAACAATCCTAACTTCTGGGTCCAATCTCGTAGCTTCTCTTGCACCAAAGCTTTTGATGGCGCTATGTATATCTACAGGCCACAAAGTATCATATAATATGTATAAACCATAACCAACTCAAATAGGAAATATAATGATTCCATATATAGCAGTTGATTCAGAATTGCGTCCATGTCAAAGTATAGAAAAATTGCCTTTGCAACATATGAGAGTCAAGATTAGCTTGCGGCACACCTGCTAAGACAAGAGACAGTCAACAACAAATATTTGTTGTGACCAAAGCTTCCACATGAGCTCTACTTTCGTATTTGAATAGACTGGAAATTCTACTTTTTGGGAGGGACATTTATTACAGTAAGTGTGAGCCTCCATATTCACTCTCTTGCATCTTTGTGGTACAAATATATCACCAAGGATAGAGTATTACTGTAAGGTTTTGTGTTCTTCCAGCTGCCAAATAAGAATAAGCAGACAGTGTTGTGGAGCAATTTTTTTCATTGTTTCAGAAATTACTATTTTAGCTATAAGAACCGAGTGTCACAAACGCTCAGTAAACTTGGGTAAATTCACTAAAAGCTAGACTGTTCAGAAACTTACAGTTTTAAGGGTCCCCTTTAAATGGACAAATTTCCCATCAGTTGAGATGAACTTTGAAAGAAGCCTCAAAATGCATAACTCAAAAAGCACTGTTTTTCCACTTCCAGTTGGTGCAGAAATAACCATATTTATATCGGAAAGAAAGCATGTGGGAAAGCATTCACTCTGCAATGAGTTGAAATACCTGCATGTACAGTGAAAAACACATTTCGCAGAAAGAACATTAGGACCATCTATCCCCTACATATCGGTCAGGCAAAACCACTGGAGTTCATGTAATCTATTTGAATAGGAACCTTTCAAAGTGTTTTTTGTTGGTCCCACAAGTTAGTAACGATCAATTTCCTTGATTTATATTACTCTAAACTAGCAGTAGAAAGTACTGAGGTAGACATGATAAAAGTTAAACGTCCTTACTGTTTGCAATTGCCTACTGGGTGATAAAGATCTCGAAAATTTTATATATCAAGATATGACTGTCAACATGAAAGAGGACAACCAACTTCCATAACAACTGGAAACAAAAGATTGATCACTAAAATAGTACCTGAAATTAAAGGTAGAGCGAAAAGGAGCAGGTAAATCAGTCACAGCCTTCAATGCATACGTATCCGAAAATGAGCTCATTTAGATGAACTAAAAAAAAAAGTCCATTCAGTATACCGATATTACAACTTCCACTGTGAGTTTATAATTCCTTGGGAGGTCACAGATAAAATAAGAGTCTGAGGTACACAAGAGATCAATTCGATATATGAATTGATACACCAAAATTTAACTTCAACATTATACATTACATTTGTCATGCGTCTATCACGTGTTGCTAGGTTTTGTTTTTTGTTTTTGTTTTTTCCTTTTTATATTCACTTCGTTGCTATGATGCATGCCTAATTTTACCTCTTCATTCCTATGCATAGAATTTCATCTCAAAATTGGAAATAAGTTCACAAAATTATAACAAGAAAATGCATGTGTAAAATTTCATCAAAACAATACTAAAAGTAAGTTACTGAATGGAAATTGAATGACTCCTCCAGTAATTCATGAAAACACTGTATAAAATGAATGAATATATTTTATCACCACGGAGCTTCCACTAAAATTTCTATGAGAATAAAATTATTGACTTGTATAGGAGCAATTTAAAAATAAAAATGAACTCCAAAATTTTCGAATTAATGAATGTTGTAACAGATAATGAATCGCTGCTGTAACATATCGTTCCAAAAACCTCCGCAATACTAGTAATGAATTCGACTCTATAGAACTCGAGATGCACTAAGTTCGATGAAAATAGCTTGATCTACGATTCGGATACAGACGATACACTCAAGTTAAAGTAAATTTAGCAGCGAGCAGAAAATGCACATTCACCTGTGTAATTGTAGCTACTTGTAGTGTAGAAGAGAGCGATATAGAGGTACCTTGAGGTATTGAGAAAACATAAAAAGCAGAATAGTTTGGATGACGGATATATAACCCTGGGCGGGAGCGGGAGACAGAGAGGTAATGATCACCTGCTGAGCCTCTTCCCGTTGCTATTCACTTTTTATTTTTATTTTTATTTTTATTTTTTTTCATCACATTTTCTCAATTAAATAATTTTACATTTACTTTTTCCTACTTCTCAACCATATATTTAAAAAATATATATATATATATCCTAATACCAATATTGGAGCTAGTCTGATGCAAAATAAAAGGTCTCCCAATACTTCTATAAGTTTGTCTTACAACAATATAAGAATAAAATAAAAAATTGTTTAAACATATATTGAAATTTGAAAACTACATAACGGGATATGTCTATGATCGCTATTTGTGAGTAGCCCAATGGACCTTCTTAAGTTGTCCTTCAAAGTAGGACCACTAGAGTACTTTTGGACAAGGGAAAATTACACAATTTCCTATCTTAAGAATTATGAGTTTTAAAATAAGGTGAAAAGTTTAATCTTTCAAAAATTAGGTATCGCACATTTAAATATAAATATTAAATATACAATTTTCATCACAAAACCCTAATCAATTAAATCTCTCTTCTCGCTCTCTCTCTCTCTACAAATTTTCACCCAAACCGTATCCTCCCTCTCATTTCTCTCTCAAACAAACCATCACCGGCCAGAAGAAAGTTGCTGGCCAGAAGTCGGTGGTGCAATGAAGTGAAGCATATCGTCGCTATTTTGGATCAGATTTTGTTTGTAGATCTGGCAGTGGCGCAAATCTGGGTGACGCGATCTGGTGGTTCGGTGGTTAACGGTTTGTATCTAATTTGTTGATAGATCTGGATTTTGTTTGTATGGTGGTGACAAGAGATCTGGATGGTGGAATCGCGGTTTTCGAATTGTGGTTATGGTGGCTCTATTGCGTTGGATTTGGTGGTGGTGGCGATGAATGTGTCGCAGAGGTTGTGGCTCTGTTCGGTTGTGGTGGCGGCTGTGTCTGTTCGGTGGTGGCGATAACGGCGGTTGTGTCGTAGAGGTGGTGACTTTGTTCGATGATAGCAGTGGCTGTGTCGTAGAGGTGGTGGTGCAATGGTGGTAGTGGACTGGGCTAGGCGGGGTTGGGGTTGCAGTGGGGCGACGATGGTGGTGGTGGTGGTGAAGGTGTTGCGGTGGTAGCTGTGGTGGCGATAGTGCGGTCAATATTCAGACGAGAGGTGTATGTCGATGATGATGATCGTGTTTTGTTTGGTGATGGTGTTGTTGTCGGGAGGTGGTGGTGGTGGTGGTGATTTAGGCCGTGATGAGGTGATAGTCACAAGTGATGTTGGTGGTCACAAATTGTTTGGTTGACTGTGACCATTAAATTGGTTAATCTGTGACCAACAAATAATATGTGACCAATGAAAAAAATGAATTATGACAAAAAAATAACGTGTGACCTAAGTTGTGACTTATAATGTTCGTGATCTATGACTGATAAAGAATTGAACTTATAAATTTTTCATATATGACTAAGAAAAAATTGTGACCTTTAAAATTTTTGAATTGTGATCGTAAAAAAAATTTGTGACATTTAAAAATTTTGATTTGTAACCGAAAAATAATGTGACTAATTAAATTGTGAATCTGTAACCGATAAACAAATTGTGACCTATAAATTTTTTGAATTATGACGTAAAATAATTTTTGACATTTAAAAATTCTGATTTGTGATCGAAAATAATGTGACTAACTAAATTGTAAATCTGTGACCTTAATATATTTAATTAATTAAATATATAATTAATTAATTAAATTATAAATAAAGAATAACAAAAATCTGATTTTTGAAAGTTGAAACTTATTTTCTTATTATTGAAATGGGCCAAAGTTATACTCTTACTTATGAAAATTTCCCCTTGAATAAAGTGTTAAGTTTCCTACATCAAATTTCATGTACCATTTTATTGACACATCACTTAAATTTTACACTCGCTAATTTTCAATTTATCCTATTAAAAAATCCTTAAGATGTGTGAAGAACATACTGTCTCACTAAATTAGACTCTTAGATCTGGTACTTATTTTTTCTCATAAAAATGAAAAATATTATGGTTATCAATCACATGCAGTCACCATTTTTTACATTTTATTTCTTATGTGAAACTCATAACGACTATATTTTTCATTCTCATTCTACAAAAAATGATAATCAAACGGTGCTCAAAGTCCGTATAGTGGGATAAATTAAAAATTAATGAGGGGTACAATTTTATGGAAGCATCAATGTTTTATTAAGAAACATGAAATTTGTACTCACATCATGAATCATAGATAGCAAACACGACATCACGTCATATTTAATACATTAAACTAGACGACACTGGACAACACACTTCACAAATCTTGAGATTTGGAGAGAAAATACATTTTTGAATAGTTGATTGATGGAGAATGTGATTAAAAATTAAGGAAAAGTTTTGAATTTGCGTGTAATATTATTTTATTAAAGAATGTGTTATTGAAAAGAAGAGAGAAAAATGCATTTTGATAAAAATGACTACCAAACAGGGTCTTAATCTAACATTGTATAAGATATATCTTTAATATTTGCTATGTTGTAGCGAAATCAACAAACATTTCAAAAGGAGAACAAAAAAACGCATTGCATACTACTTTTCCTTAATCATGTCTTGTGATCTCCATTCAAGATATTAAGGTTGTGCTCGTGTCTTAGACTCTTAATGTTCTTTCCTATTAAATCTATTACACCAAACATTCTCTTATGGCGTGCTTAATAAACTCGATTGACAAAATTAAAGATGAAAGGAAAGAAAAAAAATCTTATCCCTTTTCTATTGAATGGTGCCTACTGTTGCATACCAGGAATGTCCTCAATCTTTACCGAGGATGGGCAAGAAATTATGTCTTCAAGTAATTTATAAAAACAAATGAATGGGAATGAAATCCAATGCCGGATTAACTTTGGTATAAGAATGCAATCTCATTGTGAGTACATAATAACTACAAAATGAATAAAACCCAGATAATTCCTTTCCAGATTTGAATGTATCTTGGACTGTAAAGAACACATTTCTGTCACAATTACAAGGATTTCCACAAGACATCATCAAAGAGAAGTATTGACTTAATCTCCCCATACGAGCTGGATAATATCATCTCGAGATAACAGTTAAACAGTACAGTTTTATTACATGTTACCAGGTTGTTCCGCAGTCTTTGAGCTGAAAGAGCTATTAAGAAGGATGGAGCCTCATAACCAAGTTTCCAAACACCTTAGCTATAAACCCGGCATTTTCCTGTTCCAGCACAAACTGAGCATTCATCAGCTTCTCCAGCAACATGGCTCAAGCAATGCTTGATTCTGTCATTCACCACATCCTGTAACACCAAATTTATTTATTCGCTAGTAATGTGCAGCAAACAGCCTTGGGAAAAAAATAATAATGTCTGTTTCTTTCTATTTTAATAGAAAAGATCTCCTTATTGCCTTGTTCATGGAAACTTTGAAGTAGAATGATCTCGACATAAGCTGACTAATATATCACACTAAATGCTAGATACCTTAACAAAGGATTTTTTTTTAAAAATGAGAACAAAGAATATACTAAGCCTCATTTCCCATTTGGGGTCACCTACATGAATTTTTTATGTCCACATCATTCAACATCTATTTAAAGATCCAATGAAATCAAATCATTTTCAGCCACACTAGGCAGTTAAGGGCCGTTTGGTCTGAATATACTAAGCCTCATTTCCCATTTGGACAATTTTCTAGACGTGTTTTGTACGAGTAAAAGAGCTTTTAGAGGAAGTTGACCAAAGTAGTTTCCTCCAAAAGCTTTTTTACGAGAAGCAAAAGTCATAGTCATGCAAACGGGCCCTAAAATGATAAAGACTGACGGGATTTGTAATAAGATTATACATACTAGCATAGTTTCCATTTCCAGAAAGGAATAACCAATTAGCGACCCTAGCATATAGTTTCGGATAGGTTCAACAACAAAAAGAAAAGAAAAGAAAAAGGAAGTCTAGTTAAAGTTATGGATAGAAACCCAATAAAGATGAATAAAGGAAACAACACGCAGAGGAAAAGGATAAGTTCACACCATGAGCAGTTCATGGAGACCAAGTGGAGCTGTAATGACATATGACACACCTGGATGCTCCTTTGCAGCTTCAGCTGTTAAAGAAGGAATATCCTGTTGAACACAATGGTCAAATTTCCTTTCACTGGTCTTTTATTTCAGAATCTAATTTAGACTTTCTGATGTCACAAATTATGAAATATCCACACCAACTAGACTGCGAGGTGTTATGGTATTTTATGTGGACTTACCTGTTGCCAATGTCTTCCAGGAAACAAGAAAAAGGGGCTCACTATTATACGATGAGCTCCTTGCTGAACACATAATCCGAAAGCATCTTTGATTGATGGCTCAGCCAGTTCCTAGGAAGAAACTCAAAAGGATTTAAAATTCAATTTCAAGGGCCTTGTAAACTAAACAGATTAAAATGCAAATCAGAAGTTGTTTGAATGAACTATGGACAGCAACAATTGAACAAGGGATTGTGTGTATGTATTAATTAGTATGTGTGCACATATCATATTATAAAATTCAGCTGTCCACATCTGGAGTTTCTAAGCAAAAGACCAACTGATTAACGTAAACTGTACCATGTGAGCAGGCTCCACAACTGGGTATTTGGTTTTCTCTCTGAACATTTCCACAAACTCATCTGAAAAAAGAAACATAAATTAAAATATATATATATATATATATATATATATATATATAATTTTTCAGGCAATGGTAAAAAAAACAACGAAGCAGGATACTAAGTCCTCTTGCTTTTTACAATATTAGCATGTCATTTCCCTGTCCTTGAATGCTAACATGAGTAGAACTTATTATTAAACAACTGTGTCTCCATCCAATAACTGGATTCATCATTTAACTCAAACAAATATTCGCCGCGCATAAATTCCATAAGTTGGAGTTTATATCCTATTCATAGAGAGGAGATTAATTTGCAACTCTCAGAAAACACATGGGCGGGCACATGCTAACTCAAAGTAAATCAAGTAACCAACGACATAATTTTACAACTCACAAGGAGAATTCAACAGTATTGAAGTAGCAGAAAAGCTTACTTAACATTAGATTGGACTCCTTTCGACGCGAACCATGGTCAACAATAATTACACCATCTCCATCTCCAACCCCATTCAACTCCATCCTGAAGCCACCATTTACAGTGGCCAAACACAACCTCGATGGTAAGTATCTACTTTTCAAGTGGTCTTTACGTAATTTTACAAATTCAGGAATTGCCCATCCAGGTTTTCTTCCAGTTACTCTACTTGTAGGGCTTGAAAATTTTCCATCAACAAAACAAACATCAATTCAAAAGATGGCAATTTAACTTACTAGTAACTTTAATTTAGTGCCATTAAGTGGGAAACTTACACGTGTAATCTTAGAATCGGCAGGGATAGGTTAAATAAGGAGAGTAACAGTACCTTCTGAAATTGAGTGAAGGAGATGATGCCTCCATTTTTCCTTTTAGTTCGTGCCTACTAAAATTGGGAAATGGACCTAATAGCCTGTTTGTGCCTTATAAGCTCACCCAAATCAGCCAAATTGAATGAACTGATGAACCGATGAAGACCAGAAAACCAGAAACTGCAACTAAGGTTGGAGAATTGGACTTTGCACTTTCGCAGCACTCTGAAATTGGGATGAAGAGCAGAAATCAGCACTTTGAAATTGCAGCAAATTAATGAATAGCAAAAACTTACAAAAATGGATTAATCAATAATAATAATAATAATAATAACAAAAATGAAAAAAAAAAAAAAAAAATCAATTCACCTCAATGCTGAAATGCTCAAAAAATCAAATCAAACCATCAGTTCTTTGAGATTGAAATAGAAGTAATAGGATATACAACTAATTGTAAAAGCAATCTGAAACCAAAAAGAAAAATGCCCAAATATTCTCTTTAGTATATGCCAAATATTTCTTAGCCTTTGAGCATTTGTCAGGGATATGAATAATACTTGAAAATGGTATCAAACACCCTTTTAGCTCCTTAAAATTTTCTGTTTATGATTTATTTCCATTCACAAGAAGAAAAACTCCATCTTTCTCAGCCAAAAATAAAAAATAAAAAATAAAGTTGTCTCAGCTTCCAAGTGGTTTTTGCTCTGTATATTGTTGATTTCAGCTGTAGAGATCACACATTGCAGTGTCCATTGTGACAAGAAGTCACTTATTATTATAATGGCCAAACCACAATTCTTTTCTCTGGCTCCATTCATTGTCAAAGAAGCACCCCTGATGTATACCAACATTTCCATTTTCTGATTTTTTGGCTTTTTTTGGCAAAAGGAAATCTATACAGTGCAGAAACACGAAGCTACAAAATTATCCACAAACACAATTAGAAAGGGGAAGTTTTGTAAATGATTTGTAACAATACACATAAGATATCAGAAAATACAAGTCAGCAAATCCAGCAAGCATCATTGGTTGACATGGATGATGAGCTGGAATAGCATATTGAAAACACAGCACTGAAGTTTCTGGAAGATAAATGAAGAAGGCAGGAATCAAGTTGGTTATCTGACATTCTGTTGTGTATATATTTTTTTTCTTTTTCTTCTCTTAATTCCCCCAGTAGGTTGTAACTAATTTGGGGAATATTCTTTCTTGCTTCCTTGTTAAATACTGGCCGTATTGTATAGTGAAAAGGGTGATGAATGAATACAATAAGAAAGTTCTCCCAATTCTGCAATTTCATCACTTAAGCAAGTTTCTATATTCTGCAATTCCATTTTTATAACTTAAGCAAATTCTTATATGGTATCAGAGCCACCGATGGCAGAAATTGACTACCCAAATCCAAATGTTACTGAAAATCCTCCTCAAAGTTCCAAACGGACTCCAAGCTCTTCTGGTGAAGGAGGAGCAAACAACTATCTTTCTTGGGCAAGTTCGATGAAGAAAACACTAGGGATAAAAAACAAATGGAAGGTCAAATATTACTGTACTCACTGCAAGATGGCTGGTCATTCCCTTGAAAGGTGCTTCAAGGCCAATCCAAACAAGCCAGTGTGTGCTTACTGTCAAATGCCAGGCCATTCCATGAATAAATGTTACAAGTTCCACAGGTACTCACCAGGCCATAGATCAGAAAATCAAAGTAATTTCACAACATCTCTTGCCAACCAAACCACTGCATCTGTGTGTATTGGACAGGAGCAGGTAAGTAATAAGATTCAAATGTCCTTAAACCAAGAGCAATATATTCAGCTTATGGCTCTGTTAAAACCACAAAACTCTCAGACTTACACACCATCAGCAAATCAAGCTCACTCCATTGTTCCATCTCATTCCAATGATGGTGGCATGCCAAAAATATCTGGTATATCTCTGTGTTTTTCTGCTCATAGTACTAAGCTGCCTAACGCACCTGTTGCTCCTTGGATCTTAGATACAGGGGCAACAGATCACATGATCTGTTCTGCATCCTATTTTTCCAAAATCAAAGCTGAGGCCTCATACTCAGTTGCTCTCCCTAATGGTGAAGTTGTTCCAGTCACCCATGTTGGGACAGTTAAATTTTCTGAATCCTTAATCCTTGACAATGTGCTTTGTGTACCTACATTCTCTTTCAATCTTATATCAGCTAGGAAAATAGCACAAAACATGAACTCTTGTCTCATTTTCTTTTCTGATTCATGCTTCATACAGGACCTTTCAACTTGGACAACGACTGGAATGGGTGAAGTAAGGCAGGGCTTGTATCACCTACTGCAACGAGAAATTTCTCCACATACTTTGGTAGAAAGGTTAGCTCAATCAACCCACAAGATGCCTGTGTCTGCTTCCACTGTCTCTAATAATGCTGAAGACTTTGATCTTTGGCATTATAGGTTAGGACACTCTAGTTACTCCAAGTTAGAACAGCCAAACCACATTTCCAAAGTTACAAAAAGCCCATGTTTGATCTGCCCTCTAGCCAAGCAGCAAAAACTACCATTCTCTCCTAGTACACATAAATCTGAAAAATGTTTTGATCTCTTGCACTGTGACCTATGGGGACCATGTAACGAGATTAGTTATGATGGTTTTCGATATTTCTTAACTATAGTAGATGATTTCAGCAGATGTACTTGGGTGTATGTTTTAAAATTGAAATCTGATGCTAGTACTAGTTTACAAGGTTTTTGTTCTATGATTGAAACTCAATTTGAAACTAAAATTAAAGTCATCAGGTCTGATAATGGTGGAGAATTTGACATGAAACAATTTTATATTCAAAAGGGAATCATACATCAAAGAACATGTGGAAACGCCACAACAAAATGCTATTGTTGAAAGAAAACACCAACATATACTGAGTGTGGCCAGAGCTTTGAGATTTCAGAGTGGAATACCCTTAAAATTTTGGAGTGATTGTGTCCTTACAGCTACATACCTCATAAACAGAACTCCCACTCCCCTCTTGGATCACAAAACTCCTTTTGAAATGCTCTTCCAGTCCAAACCAAATCACAGTCATCTAAAGGTCTTTGGGTGTCTTGCCTTTGCCACCACTTTAGTAAATGGGAGACATAAGTTTGATCCTAGAGCTAGAAAGTGCATATTTTTGGGATACCCTTTTGGGATCAAGGGGTACAAATTGATGGAATTAGAAACTCGAAAAATTTTCATATCGAGAAATGTGATCTTTCATGAAAATGTTTTTCCCTTTAAACAAAGAACAGATAATTGTGTTAACAATGATCCAATTCAAAACTCTATTTTTCAAACTCCCATCATCACTGTTTCAGATCATCAAAATTCAGCAAGAAATAATCCAGAATTTGTGCAAGATAGCAACTCAAATTCAATTCCCAACTCTGTAGGGACTTTGGATCAAACTGAGCCAACAAGTACTCCTTCTTCCACAGATGCTGCTCACACTCCAGCATCCTTGCCTGAATCAAATTCTAATCTACCTTATCCCTCAAATACTTCACAAGAAAATATTGAGCTTTGTCAAAACCAATCCTTGGATGAACCCCTTATTCGAAGATCAAGTAGGACTCGAAGACCTCCTGCACATTTACAAGACTTTGTTTGCCAACAAGCTATTGCGCTTCCCCATTCACAGAACTTGGACAAGAGAAGGGTCAACATTTCACCAGGTAAGCCTTTTCCTTTGAACGCTACTCTGTCCTATCATAAATTGTCGACTTCTCACAAAGCTTTTATAGCCTCTATTAACACACACACAGAACCAAGAAACTTTAAGGAGGCCTTAGAATCATCTGAGTGGTGTAGAGCCATGAAAGCTGAAATAGATGCTCTTGAACTTAATGACACTTGGCTTATCATGAATTTGCCCCCTGGTAAAGAAGCTATAGGCTGCAAATGGGTATATAAAATAAAGTTCAATGCAGATGGAACCATAGAAAGATACAAAGCCAGGCTAGTTGCTAAGGGCTATACACAGCAAGAAGGAGTTGATTACCATGAAACGTTTTCTCCTGTGGCAAAATTGGTTACTGTTAGAACTTTGTTAGCAGTGGCAGCCATTAAGGGATGGCATTTATACCAATTTGATGTAAATAATGCCTTCTTGCATGGTGATTTAGAAGAAGAAGTTTATATGCAACTCCCTCCAGGATATCCCAATGCCAGTGAATCAAAGGTTTGTAGATTGAAGAAAAGTCTATATGGCCTTAAGCAAGCATCCAGACAATGGTATTCTAAGTTGTCTAACTTCATCATTGAACAAGGATACACACAATCTAAGGCAGACTACAGTTTATTCACAAAAACCACAGAAAAATCCTTCACCGCCATCTTAGTATATGTTGATGATATCATCGTGGCAGGTAGTTGTTTGGATTCGATCAATGCCCTCAAAACTTCTCTGCACAACAAATTCAGAATTAAAGATCTGGGGCAGCTTAAATTTTTCCTTGGCATTGAGGTAGCAAGATCAGATAGGGGCATACATATATGCCAAAGGAAGTATGCACTGGACATTTTAACAGACACAGGCAAAATTGGTGCTACACCAACACGTATTCCGCTTGACCAAAACCTGAAACTCTCTAAAGATCAAGGAGAACTTATTCCTGAACCGTCAATCTACAGAAGACTGATTGGGAGATTGTTGTATTTGACCATAACGAGACCAGACTTAGCATACCCAGTGCAATTGCTAAGTCAATTCATGGACAGTCCAAGGTTACCTCATCTTAATGCAGCTCATAAAATTTTAAGATACATCAAAAGGGCACCAGGGCAAGGTTTGCTATACTCTTCACAATCAGCTCTGCAGTTAGCAGGTTATTGTGATTCAGATTGGGGAGCTTGCCAGGATACAAGGAGATCTGTTAGTGGATATTGCGTCTTTATAGGGTCTTCTTTGGTATCTTGGAAGTCTAAGAAGCAAGGAGTTGTGTCTAGATCATCTGCAGAGGCAGAGTACCGAGCAATGGCGAATCTGTGTTGTGAATTGACTTGGCTAAGATATCTCATCCATGACTTACAAATCAAACATCCACAAGCAGCAACCATATTCTGTGATAACAAGGCTGCACTTCACATTGCTTCAAACCCAATTTTTCATGAGAGGACCAAGCACATTGAGCTTGATTGCCATCTCATTCGAGACAAGATCCAGTCTGGGAGCATAGTCACAGAACATGTCAGTAGCAGTAAACAAATTGCAGATCTTTTAACTAAGGCATTGCCTTCTCCAAGTTTTTATTCTCATCTACTCAATATGGGAGTAGAGGACATCTACTCTCCATTTTGCGGGGGCCTATCAGAAAATACAAGTCAGCAAATCCAGCAAGCATCATTGGTTGACATGGATGATGAGCTGGAATAGCATATTGAAAACACAGCACTGAAGTTTCTGGAAGATAAATGAAGAAGGCAGGAATCAAGTTGGTTATCTGACATTCTGTTGTGTATATATTTTTTTTCTTTTTCTTCTCTTAATTCCCCCAGTAGGTTGTAACTAATTTGGGGAATATTCTTTCTTGCTTCCTTGTTAAATACTGGCCGTATTGTATAGTGAAAAGGGTGATGAATAAATACAATAAGAAAGTTCTCCCAATTCTGCAATTTCATCACTTAAGCAAGTTTCTATATTCTGCAATTCCATTTTTATAACTTAAGCAAATTCTTATACATATAGAAGCAGAACATGAAGGTACTGAAATCAAATTCCAAAAGAACACTTTTCAATTCGAAAATGGAAGAGAAAAAATAAAACTTCGAACAATAAAAGGATAATCAATCGATTGTAGATAAACCGCATGGAACAATATAGTGTGAAATTGGGTACCTTTTGTTCCTTCTCAATGGCACAAATTACAGATTGTAATGTTTTCTGGTGAATCAACGGACAGTGTTAGAAACGAAAAACAAAACAAAACAAAAAGCAAGAATTTTTTTTATTTTTTATTTTTTAAATCGAATTGGGCTTCAGGCCTTCGCAGATCTAAATGGGCCAAAATTTTGAGTAAACAAAAAAGGGCTGACGGGCAAAATGGGCTTCCGTTTTAATGGTTTTGATCCCATAACTTCAGAAAGCTTCCATGTCGGTTCCCAAACCTCTATAATCATCCGAAATTGGTCATCCTTTGAATCTTAAAAGTGTGCAAATCAATCTTCAAACTTTTTAAATACTGAATTTTACTCTTGAAACTTGTGATTTTCCTCCAATTGCTCTCTTATTGCCTTTTATCAATCCCAAGCAATCATATCAATATTCAATTGCTACGAATCAATATCAATTACACTCAAAATTCCTTCAAATCCATATTTTACCTATAATTTATAAAAAATACCACTCATTTTGCAAATATTATTCAAGTTTATAAGAACACACTCTTATCAACTATTGACTATTGTATCTCTACAATAGTAATTAGCAGTATTCTAAAAAGCGCACCTAGACGTCGCCTAAGTACGAAGCATGACTAAGACGCTTCGCTTTGAGATTAAGCGAAAATTAAACGGTCAACATTCTCGTAAACCGCTTAAATTTTTATTTTATTTTTTTAACTTTTCATCTTCATTAAATGTACATTTTTTTTTTGGTAGATGAAAAAAGAAGTTATTGATTTGAGTCCGATAAAGAGTTTGATAAGATTTAAACTACAAGATATCTATGTTATGTAATTGTGATTTTGAAACTTATCTTTTTTGTAAGAATTATTAAGTACATATAATATTTTATAATTTTAGATGTTTGGTATATATTATAGCCCCGTTTGATACACATTTTTTGTAAAATTAGAATGAAAAATATAGTCATTATGGGCCCCACACAAGAAATGTAAAGTCAAATATGATGGCTGAATGTGATAAATAACGGTCATATTTTTTATTTTGATGGTGAAAAAATGAGAACCAAACGGGGGCTATATGAATTATTGAATATTTTTTACAATTATTAAAAATTGAAAATAAAATAAAAAAATCTTTTTTATGTCTAAACTTCGCCTAGACTCGTAAAACTTGAAACTTGGCCTCCACACCTAATCACGCTTTACGTTTTTTAGAATACTTGTAATTAGTTAGTACTACAATGTTTGAGTTTTCAACTCTTACATTTTGACTACTGCAATTTTGACAATTATATGATGTGGCATTTTACTACCTTCCACGTGTCACCTTA
Organism: Osmanthus fragrans; assembly: GCA_019395295.1. NCBI lineage: Eukaryota > Viridiplantae > Streptophyta > Magnoliopsida > Lamiales > Oleaceae > Osmanthus > Osmanthus fragrans. The sequence continues at coordinate 682,211 of CM033352.1, read as the reverse complement.
TTCCTTTCTTATGGGAGAAGTAATGGGGCTTCACCGTGGTCGGTGGTTGGTGGGCCCAAACTTCCATAAGTTTCAGGGGGCCACCGCCCAAATCCGCCGGGGTGCAGTGGTTGTGTAATTCAAGAATCACTTGCACCAATTCATAAAGCTTTGAATAGAAATATGAAAGAAAATAATTGGGCCACATTGTAAATATTTTTATCTAACTCATGTATTTTAGCCTCTCTTTGTCAAATTTGTATAATGAGATATTGAGGACAATAATGAATAATAGTTATGAATATGTAATGGAAATTAATATTTAATTTTAATCGAATTTATAAATAATTTCAACTTATGGTACGAGGTAGTAATTGGATTCTTGAAAAGAACAATTATTTTTAATAGCTTTTCAATTAACTATTGGAATTTTGGACGGACAATAGAATTTTTTTTATTTTATTGTGATACGGTTAAATATAGTTGCACTCTGTTAACAAAAGTGCAAGTGAAATTATGAGCAAAGTAGATTTATCATTATAAAGAAAATAAACACATACACATATACATGCACAATGTGGCAATTCTGAAACAGCCAAATTTAGAGGTATATTCCGATCGGATTCATGAAGTTCACCTTTCTTTTATCATTCTTCTTGGAGGAGAAAAGTAAGATAGCTTTATTCCAATTTTGTTTGTTTTCTTCACGGAATGATAACTTAAGAGGTAAGGTCTTCCACTCTTCGTGGTTCGTTTGGTCGATGCCCCTATTATATTTTTCTTTTATAATTTATGGTGCAAAAAAATATTTTTCTTCATGGAATGATAACTTAAGAGGTAAGGTCTTCCACTCTTCGTGGTTCGTTTGGTCGATGCCCCTATTTTATTTTTATTTTATAATTTATGGTGCAAAAAATTATATGAAAAATAGAGCATAGCTAGCCTCTATTTGATTCAATTTGCAAACAAATTGTGACGTATTTAACTATAGTGTTATTACATGATTTTGAGAAGTATTTTTGTTTGGTAAAATTTTCCCTTCAATTTAATGTTATAGAAATTTGAGTTACACCTCTCGAATAGATTGCCTGTTTACGATACACCTTCAGCCTCAATATAGCATTCGAACTAATAAAAAATTTCAAACGATTAATTTGATTCATTATATTTAAAAATAATAATTAGATATGAAATCAGTGTTCTCAAACAAGTCATTGTATTACATCATCGTAACTAAAGTAAAATCTCATATCCAGTGTACTACTTTATCACCGAATAATTTCATCCGTCTACACAATTTATCAATAAAATGTACAATAATCAATTATTAACTCATAAATTGAACATCATATGAAAACTTTTTATTAATTAAATCCTACTTTTTATTAGAAAAACAATAAATATTATATTACTATATTTTGTCCAGATGAGAAGATCGATAGAATATTCTATGATCGGGAAAAGTGTGATCGATCTGATAAAAAGAGAATTGTAACCACTTGCAGACTAGCACAAGTTAGCAAAGACCAATATTCTATGTATATCTCATATTTAGCATGTAATTGATACCCCCACACCACCCTATTAATCGACCTTTTTTTGGTTAAATTTTTGGACATGTTGAGCATGCAGTATTGTATAAAATTAGATTATAATTTTATATATTACATTATGCTTTGAAAAAAAAACGTAGAAGTACATGTATTAAAAATATTTTTGATATTTTGAATTGAAAATAACTGAGGAAACAAAAACAAAATTGAATAAGTAAATTATGTCAAACAAGTCATAATTGTTCATGCTTTAAGTGGATTAATTTATCACATGACATAACAATTGTGTAGATTCTATTATTAACTTTTTTTTCCCACCAAATTTATTATCTGAATTACTTTGTCTCTTGAAATAAGTACTTTACTGTCACTAAGAATCCTTAAAATTAATATTTGTAAAATACTTAAAAATGAAATGATTATTTATTGGGACCATTATTGTGACCTATGATACCCTCTATTCATGTCATTCAAATGTTCCATTGTGACATTTCCTTGTGGAAAATGCAACAAGTACTCATGAGACCTTATGGTTGAATTAACATATCCAAAGATTCTTGGACGTCTGTCTAAGTGAGTGGAAGAGGATTCCCATAAATTCTATCTCACACACATTAACTTAAAAGTGAATCAAATAGATAATACACTCAATTTGCAAGAGCATATATAAATACATCGTCATTTTTATATCAATTTGTAAAAGTACAAACACAATGTGATTGTCCCATTATCATGCATCACTTAATTTGAGAGTCGGAGAGCAACAAATGATGCACCGCAACTTTCTCTGGTTAGCCCTAACAAATTTGAAGAGGCCATTAATCGAGAGTAGATTCGAAGTATTTAGCCTTAATTTAATGTTTTTTTCTTGATAATATTGTTTATCTATAATGGACGTTAACAAATAATGTTTACAATTCTATTCCATTGGATACGTCTCTTTTACTTAATTGTGTGCAACTATGTTTAATCGCATATCAATTACGTCGTTTAAGTTTGTTAAAGGAACATACACTTTTGTAGAAACAAAAAATTGGGGGAGTTATCTTTTGGGAAATTATTAAGAAAAAAATAAGATTTCATGAAAACAACCTAAAAGAGAGTTGTAGAACAAATTTGATTTTATCAAGAGAAGAAATTAAAAAGTTGGTGAAACTAACACACTTTCATCAATTGGTCAAGATTTAATTGTTGCCTCTATGCTATTATATGATAACAAAGCGTATAAATCTTCAAATATCATAAACTCATACATGCTCCCTCATGAGAATTAAGAAATTTTCTCGAGGAAAATGACATATTGGGTAATCTTAATTAAAACGAATTTCCAAAAATTAATATTGTATTGTCTCACTAATTAAACCCCCCATCTCACCTGCCTTTGAACCTTCTAACCCTTAACCCTATAAATCTATGCACCCTTTCTAAGCATTATAAAAGAATTCATTCATTAACAACTTAAGACAGGAAAATATTAATTATTCCTCAAAAAAGGCTTTTCTCATATTAATCTTTTGCAGATTCCAGATTCCTAATTATACAGCCCTCTGTTCATCTATATAAGGTAGCATTAGGCTTCATTTTTCTTCATCAAAACCTCACAGTTTCCTTGAATTCCTCTTTGCATTCTTGCAACTGTTCTTTGAGTTTCTTTTCAATGGCTCCCAGTTTGAGCAAAGGTGGTTCAGGTGCTACTGTTCTTTCTGATGGATTTAATAATTCATCAATCACATTAGATGAAGATAAATTCATGGTCAATGGTCACGTTTTCCTCTCTGAAGTTCCGGCGAATATCACTGCCACACCATCTCCTTACGCCACCGTCAAAAAGCCCGTGGCAACCTCCCCTGGCTGCTTCGTCGGGTTCGACGTCAAGGAGCCCGAAAGCCACCATGTTATCCCAATTGGGAAGCTTAAAGATATCAAATTCATGTCCATTTTCAGGTTCAAGGTCTGGTGGACTACTCACTGGATTGGAACCAATGGAAGGGACCTTGAAACGGAAACACAAATTGTCGTTCTGGACAAATCTTCCACTGACAGGCCCTATGTTTTGCTTCTTCCACTACTGGAAGGACCTTTTCGGGCTTCACTCCAGCCCGGAAAAGACGACTACATCGACATCTGCGTCGAAAGCGGGTCGAAGAAAGTCACGGGAGCTTCATTCCAGAGTGTTCTCTACATGCACGTCGGTGATGATCCGTTCAGTTTGGTGAAAGAAGCCATGAAGGTAGCTCGGGCTCACCTTGGAACTTTCAGACTCCTTGAGGAAAAGACTCCACCAGGTATTGTAGACAAATTTGGGTGGTGCACTTGGGATGCTTTTTACTTGACTGTTCAGCCTCAGGGCGTCTGGGAGGGCGTCAAGGGGCTGGTCGACGGCGGCTGTCCGCCGGGGCTGGTGTTGATCGACGATGGGTTGCAGTCCATTTGCCACGACGAGGATCCAATCACCTCCGAGGGAATGAACAGAACATCGGCTGGTGAGAAAATGCCATGCAGGCTGATAAAATTCGAAGAAAATTACAAGTTTCAGGGACTACGAGAGTCCGAATAAGGGCAAGGGCATGGGGGCCTTTATAAGGGACCTCAAGGACACCTTTAATACTGTGGACTATGTGTACGTGTGGCATGCTCTGTGTGGGTACTGGGGCGGGATTCGACCCGGTTGTCTGGGTTTGCCGGAGGCAAAGGTAATTAAACCTAAGTTGACATCAGGATTAGAGACAGCCATGGAAGATTTGGCCGTCGATAAGATTGTCAATAACGGTGTTGGATTGGTCCCACCTGAAATTGCTGATCGTATGAATGAAGGTATACACGCTCATCTCGAATCCGTCGGAATCGACGGAATCAAAGTGGACGTCATTCACGTAAGTTCTACACTATTAATGTTCACAAGCTTTTTTACAATAATTTTCTCCATTTTTTCTAATCATGTGTTTATATATATAGCTACTGGAAATGTTGTGCGAGGACTATGGTGGTAGAGTCGACCTGGCCAAGGCTTACTACAAAGCCTTGTCATCTTCGGTTAGGAATCACTTCAAAGGCAATGGTGTGATTGCTAGCATGGAACATTGCAACGACTTTATGTTTCTTAGAACTGATGCCATATCTCTTGGCCGTGTTGGTAAGTTTTTCAAATTTATTCAGTACTATTACTACTGAATGCTAAATATATATTAATTTACACATGCTTAATGTAAATATATTAAGATTGATTACACAAGATTGAGAAAGAAAGACGTAAAAGAAATATATCTTATGAATAATTTGATTGATTTATACATACAAACACTTGTAGAAAAACTTGAAGAAGAATGCTACTTGTCCAATGCCACATGGGCTCTGGACAGACAAATCAGGGCCCATGTGGTTCTGGACGAATAACCTTTTTCAAACCTTGAATATGATTTGAAACGATTTTGCTACACAAACAGGGATCTCGACAAGCCCTGTGCCTAGGAGCCCCGATTGGAGGTGGTGCCGATGGTCTACCAAGGCCCCTGTTTGAACAGTATTATTTGATTTATAAATGATGGTTTCTTGTTTAGGGTGCGTGCACGTGGCAATTGTAGTGGGAAAATAATTTGTGCCGTACGATAGGGACATAAGTTAATGGAATCATATTATGCAAAGTTTACCCAACAATATTTCCTATTTTATTCTTATGATGTCTTAAAATAACAATACGTGTATACAAGTTTATCCATAGACTTGTAATGAAATAAATGTTGGTCTACAACTATGTGCATAACCATATTAATTTCTTATCTTCTTGAGCTTTCTGAGTTAATTAGATGTTAGTTAGTTTTAAGCAAAAGTTCATATTATATTTAACAAATAATTTTGTTTTGACGAACATCGATCGATCAAAAGTTCCTCTGAATTATTTAATTTTCAAAATTAATTATCCTTCTAACTCGTTTAGGAAACTCAATATTTAAAAACTGGACTTACCAAAAGCACGACATTTAAAATTTAGAGGATATTTGGTGGGGACTAAAATTATATTTTGGATCATGTTACATGTACTGAATTTTTTTATTTAATCGCTTATCGACTACTCACAATAGGGGTGAGAACTACATTTTTGGATTTTTTTATTCATGCGGGTTTCACGTGCATATGTGAGGGGATAAACAATCCGACACATCTTTGGGTGTACAAATAGAATTATTCTTAGATTTTTTAGTAAATTGTGATGAAATTTTTTGAAATGTGTGGTTGAAAAGTTGTGGTACCCATGAAGGATGTGATTAATATGATTGTTTGATTTTGACTTAGATTAAAATCAGATTTTAATCTAAACCAAATAGATACTTAGTCCTTGTTTTGAAGTTGATTTTGTTAGAATTGATTTTGTAAAAAATGATTATTTTAGAAAAGGTATGGTTAAAGAGTTAAAAAAAAAATATTATGAAAAAATGTAAAAAGAATAAATTTAAAAAGTAAATTTTACGAGTAGACAAAGAGAAGGTTGACAAAAAATAAAAATAAAAATAAAAACGGTGTTTCTTATTCTCAACAGGGGATGACTTTTGGTGCACTGATCCATCTGGAGATCCCAATGGCACATTCTGGCTTCAAGGGTGCCACATGGTTCACTGTGCCTACAACAGCTTGTGGATGGGCAATTTTATCCACCCTGATTGGGATATGTTCCAATCTACCCATCCCTGTGCCGAGTTTCACGCCGCCTCCCGTGCAATCTCCGGCGGACCCATATATGTAAGTGACTCAGTTGGTAAGCACAATTTTGAGTTGCTCAAGAGCCTAGTTCTGCCTAATGGCTCCCTCTTGCGCTGCGACTACTATGTCCTTCCAACTCGTGATTGTCTCTTTGAAGACCCCCTCCATGACGGGAAGACCATGCTCAAAATTTGGAACCTGAACAAGGTAAGATTTTTGTGAATAGGTTTATTCCATGCAAGTGTTCGACAAAAAAGTCCTAAACGAGTGATTTATTGCTTTCTTATTTGAATCTGTTACGGGTCCAAAAGGACCCGACGTGTGTCGAGCAGGAGAAGCCTCACGCATAGGCGAACTGACTTGGTGTGCCGTGTGGGGGATCGAATTGAAGTGTCTTAATAAGCATAATCGAACTCATCCGCACATCTTGGCGGATGCAAAGGCCCGTACTCCGCAACGACGCTTCGCTGAACTGCCCCACCTCTCTCTAACCGAAGTTTTTTTGTACAAGCCTCCAACATTAAATCTTTGATTGATTGATGGGACGCGTGGCAGGATTTAAACGGTCAAATCAGTCGCATAAGTCAGAATAATAAAGATCCGACAACCTATTGATTGACAAATTGACGTCTAGGATGAAACAGGGTGAAAGGATCCGAGGCCACGTGTCTCCTCATCCAATGGCTCTCCTCCTCCCACCTTTAGTATAAATACAACCTTCTTATCCCAGAAGAAGGATTCGCTTTTCTACCCATATAAAGAGCATGAGTTATTCTCCCCTTACACAAAAAAACTTTATTCATTCCATATTATCTCTTCACGTCTCCGGTGTTCACCTACCCACCGGTGACCCATACATTCATACTGAAAACTGACTTGATCGTCGGAGTGCTCGTGGCCACCTTCATCCCTTTTGGAAAAAAGGGCCACGAGTGACTAACGACTTGCTATTGAGCGTAGGAAAGAGTGACTAGAAGACTTATCTATTGGCGGCTTGAAGATCCATTTTTTGAGGTCAACAGAATCAGTACACTGGAGTTGTGGGTGCTTTCAACTGTCAAGGAGGAGGATGGTGCCGGGAAACAAGGCGCAACCAGTGCACTTCCCAGTATTCTCACGTAGTCTCATCCACGGCCTGCCCCAGTGACATAAGAGTGGAAACATGGCACAAACCCAATTCCAGTTGAGGGAGTTCATGTATTTGCCGCCTGCCTGTTTAGAAAAGAGGTTGATACTAGCAAAACCATCAAGCGCCATAGAAATTTCACTCGAGCCCTTCAATTTCGAGCTCATAACAGTCTCTCAAGTAGCGGTTTTGGCTAACAAATCCATCCAATTTGCTCCTATTGGTCTAGTGAACATGCTCAATACTGGTGGCGCTATTCAGTCATTGGAGTTTGATGTTGGTGATGATTCGGTTCAAGTTGGTATCAAAGGGACAGGCGAAATGAGGGTTTTTGCATCAGAGAAGCCAGTAGCTCGCAGAATCAATGGGCAAGATGTGGCCTTTGAATACGAAGAGTACATGGTTATCATTCAAGTCCCATGGCCAAATTCTTCTGGGATTTCTGTTATTGACTACTTGTTTTAATTATTAGGGGGGTTTGCCTATGATATCAGCGGCTTTTCCCCCATGTTTAATTTGATGATTTCCATTCTCTCTTCGAAGCAAGAAATGTATATCAAATTAAAAGTATTGAAATAAAAATCTCATGTTAAGGATAAAATCTCACATCAGTTAAATACCGAAATATAGACCAATTTATAAGAATTTGGATTACTCCTCTTAATAAGGTTAATCTTTTGATATGAAACTCTAAGTCTTAATATGATATGAGAGTCCATTAAACTCTTACGAGTAATTCGATTCGATTAAGATTCAAAAAGAAACACACGAATTTTAAAATCGATCTGCTCAAACGAGTCACACACTTCAATCTTTGTATTATTTAATTACGTGTAAAGGCTTGAACTATCTATTTTAAAAAAGATGACGTGATTCAAATGTCAAGAACATGAGTGAATTTAGGGTTGGGCTATAGCTCGGTCCTTCAGCCCAAATACTAATAAAAAAAATATTTGTTTTCTCGTAATTAGTCCGTGCTAAAAAATTTCTTGGATCGCCCCTGCTTAATAAGTCAAAAAATTAAACGAACAATTCAATTTGTCGAAAGCTCAATGAGCAATTGAACTTCAAGATTCATGTTCTTAAATGAGCCACCATCTAATAGCAACGTCAATTTTAAAACTCCTCCTCCTTACAAAGCTCATCTTCTAAGATAGAATTTTAAGATTCGATATGCACAAAACATACGTATTCTTCTTCTTCTTTTCAACGGAAAAAGAGACAAAATAAAAAGTGGGACGTCTCTCTTTACCGTGGGAAGTACACACACCAAATGTCTTCATCCATTGATTCCATCATGTGATGATAAAAAGAGTATAGCATGACAAAAAGTATCAATTCGTTTTCATCCTTATTCATCCCCTTGTATCACGTTCTATACGTAACCTTCAAGTCAATTCAAGCTGTGTAACAACTCTCCGGCCTCCTTTATTTTTTATTCTGCAAACTTTCATATTCTTACAAGTACTACATAAGGATTTTAGGTGTATATAAGGTTCTTCCTTTCCAATGACAAAGGAATGTTGCATTGTGAGCAATGGAATCTCGATAAATAATAATACCAGGATTTAACTTAAGTCTCTCTTAAGTAGGAGTGTTGGATTCGAATCCTAAGAGACGCGACAAAAAGTCGCGAGAGGGTATTAGTCTTTCAAACAATCTTTCAAGCTTTCTGGTGACTACCTCCTGCACTAGCAATTATAATTTTCAGTTTTCATCAATCAAAGATCATTTTTACTTTCAATACATTCAAATTATCTGTTGTAAGCTTTCTACAAAATTGTAATCAAATTTTCTTTCGTTCCGAAACGACCGAAAAAAGATATAAAATAATCTAGCAATGCAGACTAGTGCCGCAATGTGTCCCTTTCTATGTAACACATTTTTGTGCTCGATTTTTTATGGGTTTCAAATATATAACTCGTTGCATTGAGACGAAATGCATAAAAAATTAGTTTAAAAAATAGTATTGAACTCATAAGTCATAAGTCACAATCATAAAGTGGAATCTTCATTTTTAAATTTTTCGTAGGATAACTACTAAAAAAATTCCAATTAATTGTGTAATTCTTTTACTTTAGTGGTTTATTTTTGCTGACTAATGTTTTTTTCCCCTCAATTTCATGTGATATTCCACTTACAATAGTGAACCTATCAATCGCAGGTGTAAGAAATATGGATCCCCCTTCCAAATTGGGTCAAGTATGTGGCCCAATATGTTGATAGGCCCAAACAACTAATAAGGCATTAACACTAACTCCCATGCGGTTCCGTTCGTACGATTCTCTCCAGTTTTTACTCGACCACCAATTTTTCAATAAAAACGCGAGAAGTAACGAAGACTTGGACGCGTACCTGTCTTCTACTGCTACTTCTACTACTTCTTCACGTAATTTCTCTGGTTATTTCTCATAAATTAAGCAAAAACCCTCTTATCAGAACTATCCAAAACCAAGAATTTCAAGCCCCAATTTCAGTCTCTCCTCTGCAATTATAGTTGAGAGAGTACTCAGATGAATAATAATACGACGTCGCAGTTTATGGACAAACAGATCATGGATCTATCCAATTCTCAGACCAACAATAACAACAGCAACGAAGATTTCATCGATTTTATAAACCGCCCATCGGAGGATCATAATCGGAGAAAAGATGATATTGTTCCGAACTACGATTTCCCGCCGATACGACCCGCTGGTGGATCAACGTCGTCGCCACCGCCGTGGTCTTTGAATTTGGATTCTGGAAATGACGATGCGCCGATCAGGACATGGAATTCTTTGGATTCTAAAACTAACTCCTCTTCTGTCAGAGTATTGTCTCTAAACTCTCTCTTTCATTATGTGTATATATATACCTGCATATGATAATTATTTATCTATACTCGTGGGGTGGATTGCTTAGGGTTTGATTGGTGGATGTAAAGCCATTAAGTCATACTGTTTTGTTCTTATTAGGGAATGTAGTAACAGTGAACTAGTTGCTTGTTAATAACTTGTAATGGCCATCTTGGGCTTAGTAGTTAGTAGTAAAATGAATGGGCCATTTACATTTCGTTGTTTCATGTAGATTTATGTTCCCTGTGACGATTGCCATTGGGATGTCTGAACTGGAAATAATGTTGCCTGTTTTGAGTTTCTTGAGATTATATATGATCAAATAGTTGCTCAAGAGTTTTTATTTCTATTTTCACAGGATTATTGATATTTCATTAATGCATTTCGGGAGAGTTTCTCAAAAGGGAATCTTCTGTTACTAATGCTTATTAGATCCTTAGCTGGCATGATGTTTAGGGAATATAATACTTCGGTGTTCCAGTGTATTATATCTGCCCAGCATTTCATTTTATCTTATGTCTGATGGAGCTTTAGTGAAGTGAATCCAGTCTTGTGATGGGATTGGGAAGTTAAATTGTCAATTGCTAGCTGAGTTGTTTTATGTGCTATATTTTGATGATGTTCTTATTGCGATTTTTCTTTTTGTTCAGAATTATAGTTCTCTTAGCCCCATTGAACCTGCCAAAGACATTATAGAGAAGGATCACAATGTCATCAATGCGTCCTTGGTTTCTGAGATTGATAGAGCAATGAAGAAGTATGCTGATAATCTGATGCATGCAATGGATGGCGTCAGTGCACGATTATCACAGTTGGAGACAAGGACCCGCAACCTTGAAAATTCTGTGGATGATCTGAAGGTGTCTGTTGGAAATAATCATGGGAGCACGGATGGAAAATTAAGACAGCTGGAGAATATACTTAGAGAGGTACCTTCTAATCTTTTCTTGACCTGTTTATTTAAGATCGAAAAAGAGTTAGAAGATGAATGCTTTGTATCATCACCATAATCTGCAGTTTGCAATCTTTTCCTTGTTTATCTCGGGAACCAGGGAGTTCGGCATTTGTATTGTTTTTATAATCTCATGACACAGTAACCATTTTAAGTTTTCTGAACTGAAACTTAATTTTGGTCAATTAAATGTTATTGGTGACTGAAATTTGAGTTGATCACTTTTGAATGGAACTCTAATCTTAGGGTTACAACCTTGGTGCATTTTCTTGTGCAGATTAAAATCTCATTGTTAGAAAATTATAAGTTGTATATAATATAAGGCTATAAATAACTCTAAAAGGAAAGATTGTTTAATAATTTCACAATCAACTATTAAGAAAAATAACCCTACACAATTGAAAAAACGTCATGGAGATTATTCTTTATAATCTTTTCATATCTTCAACTTTCTCCCTCAAACTCAATATGGTGTAGTGACAATCAAATTGAGTTTGAAAATTAAATTGATCCAATCAAATTTTCCTATTCCAAGGATCAAAGGATACTTCAAAATTGCTTGCATGCCAACCAAGTAAAATAGAGAACTCAAAAAAGTTGGTATGAAAGAAAAATCATTATCCACCAATCTAACCAAACCATCGTCAAAACTTGAATGAGATAGCTACAAGTATTATGAACAAGGCTGAAACAAGAACTTTAACTATTTTAATAGTAGACGGGCCAAGGATAGACCATATTTAGTAGTAGCACTCCAAAAATCCATGGGTGATATTAGTACTACACTTACAGATAAAGAAAAGACTGATGAAACAAAAACCCTGGCACATGAGAAGGCTAAAAGAACAGATGTGATGGAAATAAATTCAATGAAAAAATAACATGATTTTTTTTTTCAAAATAATTATTTTGAAACTTTATTAAATTTGTTGATGCAAAATAATTATAGCATCAACAAGTTTAATAAAGTTTCAAAATCAGTTATCAATTTCCTCGAAAATCAATTCTCTCCAAGAAGGAATCAACAAGGATGGCTAACATCATTGAATTAATCCGAAATACAATTTCAGATTAAATCAAGAGCAAAAGAAGATCTGGCTGGACAGAATATGGACTATATATAAAAGGAAAAAGAATTTAGCTAGACAAGGATATCTAACCAAAACAAGAAAATTTGACCAGACGAGCGATGCAAGGCTGCTCGTTGGAGAACAGAAACTTGCAAGTTTAACCCAAAATGAAATTAAATTAGCTCTGATACCAAACAAATATTTTAAGTTGTATATAATAAACTTGTGTTTCTATTACAAAGTAAAAGACCCTATTTATAGGGCTATAAACTCTAAAATGAAATATTAACTCTAGAAGGAAAGATTATGTGATAATCACACAATCAACTATTAAGCAAAATAATCCCACACAATTGGAAATATATTATGGAGATTGTTCTTTACCATCTTTCCATATCTTCAACACTCATGTTCCACAACCCTTTTCTTGTTATGATTGTATGTTAGTTACTAAATGCCCAAGGAAAAAAAAAAACTTCTTTGACCACATTTTACGGTCATGAATGTTCATTTAAGTGCAACAGAATATGTAATGCAAAACTCATTGGGAATGTACTTGCAGTTGAATTCTTTATGACCTTCTCATTTAAAACTACATAAATATACAGAGGGACATATTATAAAAGGCTTCGTTATTTGAATTGGCCCTTCCCCTAGTTTTATAATCCTCACTAGAACCATCTCTTTTAGGTAGGGTTTGGGGAATGCAACAACCAGTTTTAGTAGGTGTGAGAACATTGTGAATAAGCTGAACTTGGTTTAGAAAAAACCTGTCTTACAGAATATGGGTTCTTTCAGAGAAGAATACACTCTTGAAAGTAGTTTGAAGTAAGAAAATGTTTTCATAAAAGTCAATTTTGAGGACTTCCTTCAATTTTTTGTTATTGTTTTTGTAACGTAAAAAATATAAAATAATTTACGTGCATTTCAGGTGTTTTCATATTTTGAAATGTTAAATATAGACCAACTTATCAGTCGATCTTAATACCGTTGAGACCTGAACTGAAAGACAAATGAGGATATCCATACAGACCCTAAGAATTCTTAATTTTTTCACTAATTATATTAATACTAGTCTTTTCCATCTATCTCTACTTAATAGGTCTTTCCCATAAGAAATTATTCAACATTTTCTGGAGAGAATAAAAATATTGTGCTATATTGAACTTGGTTCATGTTAGGTACTCTATCTGTGGTTGAATAATGTGATTTTGACTTATTGAGTTGATGGAGGATTGACTGCATCAAGATCTCAGGGATGATCCTATAGCCTTCCCTTGATGCTGTAAATACAATAATTCAGTGTGGGCATTGCTATTTATGCATGAGACATTGTGATTAAACTATCTAAAATTCAGTTAGGCATTTATTTCTATGCAGAAGGAAGACCAGAAGTTATTGATTATAATTTTGCGTTCTCAAGGTTAAATTCTATGGTTATAACATGTTTAAACTGTTATTTAAATCATTCCTTCTTCTGGTTATAAAAAATTGCTTGCAGGTGCAAAATGGTGTTCAGTTTATAAAGGATAAACAAGAAATAGTTGAAGCTCAACTGCAGATTGCTAAGCTGCAAGTTTCCAAGGTTGAGCAGCAAGTTGAAAACCCCAACACTGCACACACTGATTCTACCCAGCCAGGAGCATCTGCTCATCAGCATCAATCTCACCAGCAGCTTTCTGCAGTTTTTCTTACACAGCCACCTCCAACCTTCTCTTTACCTAATGCTCCTCCTCCACTGCCTCCTCAGCAGAATCTACCACCTCAAGTTCAGCTTCCGAACCAGTATTCTCAAAACCAAGTTCCTTCTGTCCCTCAGAGAGAGTCTTACTTCCCCTCACCTGGTCAAACTCCTGAAAATCCAAGCCAGCAGTACCAAACACCTCCAGTGCAGCCACAGCAGATCACCCCTCCATCACCACGACTACAGCAACAATATCAGTCACCTCCTCAGCAACACTATTCTCAACAAGTCCCACCTCCTCAACAACAGTACTCTCAGCAATCTCGTCCTCCTCAACCACACTCAACAATTCCCCCTGTCAATCCCTCTCAACCTCAGATGCCATTGGGTCGTCATCCTGAAGAAACACCTTATATACAGCCACCTACTTACCCACCAACCATTCACCCACCTGGGCCACCTCCCTCCCATACCTCCAGTGGAGCTACTCCCTCACAACAGTTTTACGGACCTCCACCCAACATGTACGAGCCTCCATCCGGCAGACCAAATTCAGTATATTCTGGTTCTTATGATCCACCATCCAGTGCGGTAGAACCATATTATAGTGGCTCTCCTTCGCAGTATGGCAGTGGCTCCCCTGTGAAACTGCAGCATCGTTCTTCTTCTATGTTAGTCCAGAGTGGTGCAAGTGGTTATCCACAACTGCCTACTGCTCGAATATTACCTCAGGCGCTGCCTACAGCCTCTGGAGTTGGTAGTGGGTCCGGTTCTACTGGTGGAGGAAACAGGGTTCCTGTTGACGACGTGGTGGACAAAGTGACAAGTATGGGATTTTCAAGAGAACAAGTGAGGGAAACTGTCCGAAAGTTGACAGAGAGTGGACAATCAGTCGACTTGAATATAGTGTTGGACAAGTTAATGAACAATGGAGATGGCCAGGGTCAACGAGGTTGGTTTGGTCGGTAACAGGTTTCTTCTGCACAACTAGTTTGTGAATAACATTGCTGGATGGAGACAATTGCTCAATATTTGAGATTTTCTTGTAACTGTCTGTTTTCATTTTCTTATTTTTTTTGTCGCTTGAATCTGTTGTTTATATACATTGTTGGTTCCTTCTGTTTAAAATCCTGACTATGCTTTTAAGTGTGTATATACTTCTTCGTTGCCCTTTCCCTGTTGTCAAACCTTACAATGGTTAGACTTGTATGCCTGTAGAAGCTCTTCTAATAATTTTCCTATTCTACATGTCCAGCTGTAGTGGTGTGTGCCTGCATCGCCAGGATAGTGTAGTTTATGAACAAAATCTCGAGACGAAGATTATGATTTAAGTATACAAGTTTCCAAATGTGGATCATTTGTTACATGGAATTGATACATGAGATTTATATTTGCAGTTGTTCATGGATCGCTACATGTAGGTGTGGGTGTAGTTCAGTTTGATTTCAGTTTTAAAGAGAATAGAACCAAACTGAAAATCAGTGGTTGTCTCACAAAGGAGCCAATTTCCGAGAGAATTGAATCGAACCGAATTGAGAATCAATGATTCGCTTGCAATGGAATCATTGATTCCATTTGCAACTATGAACCAAACCGAATGATTTTGGTTTGTATTGAAACAAAATCAAAATTTTCAAATTATCAAGACAAGTTTCAATACAAAAATCTATCACTTAATACTCTGTCTACATCACAACAGTAAGCCTCATTCAATGCAAACATAGTTTTTGATTAATCTGTTCACCAAATTAACAAATGATTCTAGTTCCTAAAATTAAAAACCAATTCAAAATTGACTGGTTCTTGGTTCCTGCTTCTAAAATTAAAAACCATTTAAAATTTATGTAGAGCTTCATCAAAACAACATCCAGCCAGTTTTGGTTCTGTTTTAGTCGGTTTAGTTGTTCTTTGGTCCACTCCTAAATTCAAGCCGCGTATTAGTCCACTGACTTCTAAGTACAGTATTAGCTCATTACTCCATAAATGACTGTTACTTGAAACGACAACAAAGGGAACTACTGAATTCATGGTATGGCCAGATTGCCTGACGGAATTAATAAACCAAGAGAGGGGATGAGAGTTTGGTCAGTCTGAAAGCTCCCGAGGTACGAAAACCGGCGACAAGAACGGCGGCTGGCACCAGAACTGGGCTGAAAATGATATAGTGGAGTTGTAATGGCGAGGTCAATCAGGCTGCCAACTAGTGTAAACTAGTGTAAGTCCGGCGAGGACAAGGGTTCTACCAATGGGGTGGAGGGTGACGACTGCAAGCACTTGGCTTGTTGATTGACCCTTTTGGGGAGTCTTCAAGCCACCTTGGTAGCGGTAATGTGGTTGTGGTTGAGCTTTCGGAGTTGTTGACGGTCATGATCAAGATGGAGTGCGGCGGTGGGGACTGTGGAGTGATGTAGCACGAAATAAAGAATTCAAGCAAAAATCTTAAGAACATAAATTTGAAATTTTCCAACTTATGAAGAAAATAAATTCACGAAGTTTTATTAATGTAAAATGATGAAAATGATAAATTAACTCTTTTATTTATAAGAGTTTACATGAAAATCTAATTGAAAAGGATTCAAAATAAGCTAAATAACAAAAATAATACTAAAAATTTTAAAAGCAGTTTTCGAGCCCTAAACGAACTCGGATGGCCAAAATCAAAGCTTGACTATCACACCTATACTGCTAACTTTTCCCTTTTTCGATTCAATTATTCTTCAATCCATTCAACCATTTGTTCTATATCATGGATACAAGAGGAGAAGTTTATTGAAAATGGAGGGTCCAAATTTGAAAATATATAGGTGAAGGGCGCTGTCCTCGAATTTTTTTTTTTTTTTTAAAGAAATCATAAAAACGGGAGGAAACAAAAGCTCACTAATTGAGTCATTTATTTCTCTACGGATAGTGCATCAGTGTAGACATTGCTAATAAGTTGAGAATTAACCTAAAATAAGTGGAAGAAATAGGATTAGTTTTCTTCGCAAATTCATTTGTAATAAAAGAGAAGTTACCATTCTTCAATCCTTCTAATTTAAAAAAAAAAAAAAAAAATGGGGGGTCCAAGACTCTCCTGGGAACCCTCGCCTCCGCCCCTGGAGGAGAATAAGATGACGCGTTAAGAAAAATGGGCTAAGTTGCAACGTGTAGGAGTGCATGTGAGATAAGAGAGTTTAAGTTCTTGCATGAAGTCCAAGTTGCATGCTTTTTGCTTGCATAGTCATAGAGCGTTGTGAATACATGCCATTTACCACTATCCCCTCATTTGGTTCAGTTTAAAATTTAATTTAAAGTCATCAATTAATTATAATCAAACATTTTGTGGAATCCACAATTTTTCAACTACGCATTTCATCAACTCTATCAAAATTTACTAAAAAATTAATTTTTATCTAAATCAACAAACGAATTTATTGTTAATATATTGTTAGATAGATCGGTGCTACATAATACATAGCAATACTTTGAATAATATTCAATTTATCGATTTGAGCATCAAGATTGAGTTGATTATCATGGCACGGGATTGAATGGCTTCACATGCGCGTATTAGACTAGCTGAAGTAAGCATTTGGTTATTAAAAAACAAGGGAAATTTTAACATAGAATCTTACATCTTAGGGTTGAAAAAACATAGGCCAACCTCTCCAAAATGAGAAATGAAAAAAAAATAAAAGCTCTCAATTTTCATTTGGAACGCAAAAGGAGAGGCTTGAAGTCGTGAACGCGTCAAATCAGTTCATTCGGCATCATCAATAATAAGATTGGACTCACCTGGACATGTAATTAGTGGGCCAATTGAATTTGATTTCAGGACGGGCCCAACTTGCACTTTTTGGACGGTCTGGAATTACGAATATTCACTTTAAAATAAAAGTACACTTTTAAATCACAAACAATAAAGACAACTAGAACATGAGTTTAGCATACAGATACACTCGTGTTCGGACCAATGGATATCATGTTCTATGATGACTTTAAAATCTTATTTAATCTTTTGATTAATAGAAATAAATGTCTCCATAAAAATAAAACTCGGTTAATGAGACCGATCACCTTCACAGGGCAATCGTTCTGATTTCAACGATCAAGTAAGGTGTAGAAATAAGAAAAAAGATGTAACAGTTGGTGGGTGAGATGTCAACATCACCTGTGCTTTTGTGGTCCATAATCATGTCATAACTAATGTGTAATACATTTGGCAATCTATACTCAGCTAAGACTATGTTGTTCGGCATGATCATTATAGTTTAAGATTGTATTGGGCCGAAGCCGAATGCCTAAATAATGAAATACCGATTAAAATTGTGGAGTCCTATCGCACATGTCCATTGTATAAATATTGGTATAACATTGTTACTATTTTTTAACGCGATAATTTATCATAAGTTGCAATTTTCACAAGTTGTAGAAGCGGGCATATTTTTTAGTCTCAGTCCCTGTTTGGTAACAATTAAAATTTAGATTTTAATTTAAATCAAAATCAACATTTAATTTTAGTCATATATTTTATGAATCCTACAATATTCAACCACACATTTCATCAACTTTTATTAAAATTTATTAAAAATTTGATTTTAATCCCTACCAAACAAGGACTCGATCTTTTTTTTAAGAAAAAACCCGTAGTACAAAATACAAATCTTGGTTGAGAATTTAGCCCATCACAAGTTATTTATGCATGACCTCATTTGTCAAAGGAAATTATTAGTGATAGGGTTACACCTAATTTTTTCCATTTGCAAATCCCGGTTACTTCGGCCCAAAAGTTGGTTTTTCCATCCATCCATCCATCGTATCAATCAATATTAATTTTAATAGGGGTAATCGTAGCAAATGTCCTCAACCTTTAATTTCTTTTGCAATTTGCTACCCAGACTTTTTTTTTTCGACAACTAGATTCCTAAATTTTAATAGTTCTTTTGTTTTTTATTTGTAATTTCATTTGTTTTCTAAAATTTTCATTTTTTAATAGTTTAACGAAGAATATTGAAAACTATAACTTTAACCTTTTGAATATTTTTATATTCTGGTCAAAATTGACTAACGGATTAATAGATGAAAACAATCAATCTGGATAAATCCCATCAATTTATCAAGTGTCTGGGACCAAGCTATCCAAATAAAAGGTTGGGAACGAAGTTGCAGAAGAAGTGAAAGATTGTGTTTGCAAATATTTACCTTATATATTATTCAGTATTCACTCTAATTGCACTTTAGACTTGGGCCCAGGTGCGTTATCCTATCTTGGGCCATCTGAGCCTAATGAAAGGAATTCTGGACGGTTAGAGGGCCCATACTGAGAGAGACATCTGATTCTGAATTTGTAGCCCAATAATCACCAAGTCAAAGCGTGCAATTTTAATCACATCACTTTTCCCTTTAAAACCTGATCAATTTTATTCTTTTCTTTTCCTTTTTGAAACAATTTTCATAACCCACTATATATAAACTTTATAAGAATTGACTTGTGGTGAACTATACGATATGACTAAAGAAAATTTGACCAGAGCTATGATACAATATTAAGCCCTTATTTTGTACGGGTTTTTAAAAATATTTTTAGTGAAAATTACATAAAATCGAGCATTTCAAAATTACAATTCAAAAATCAGATAATAAGTTTGTTTAATCATAAATCAGGTACCCATATTATCCATTCAAATTCCAAACCCTAAAATTTTCATTTTCATTCCATCTCTTCTCATTCTCTCCACACCTTCGGCGTCGTTGCCCATTGTCGGAGACCACCGCGAACTTACAGCGACGATAGTTGATGGTGTAGGTGATTATTTCCCCAATCTCGTCTCACTCTTCTATATCTCTCTCTAAACACAAGTAGTCACGTATCTTCTCTCCTCCCTAATTTCTCATCTCTCAACAATAGAGGCGGCGCCACTGGTAGAGGATCTCTAGTGTAGCGGTGTTACCATGGATCTTCTGCGCAGTGACATCACAACCGATCATCGTGAGTAGCAGCGATGTGAGTTGTGTGTTGCCATTCGTCTTACATACCTTGATCTGAGCGTCGCTTTTGAGCTTCGTGCTCATCGATGCTCAGCTATGGTTTTGAGGTGGTATGCAACTATGAATTTGATTGTGGTGGTTGTAGGGTAATTGTGGGGTGTGTTTTGTTTGTGGTAGTGGTTCTACTGTGGCAGTAAGGTTGCAGTGGTGATCGTGGTATCGATTTTGGGCGCGTGAACGCCAATGCTATAGTGGTTGTGGTGTTTCTGGTTGGAATTGTGATTTGGTGTGGTTGAGATGGAGGGCTAGTGGTGGTGGTGGTGGTGTCAGTGGCGTGGCTGAATCGTTGGTGGTGTAGGTGCTGGCGACGATGGTGCTACAGTGATGGTAAGTTGGTGCATTATTTCGTTGGCGCGGGTAGTGGTTGTAGCCAATTATATACGTTGTTCCGTTGGTGCCATTGCGGTGGTGGGTATTGGTGGCGTGACTAAATCGTTGATGGTGCAGGTACTGACAGCGATGGTGCTACAGTGATGGAAAGTTGGTGCGTTGTTTCGTTGGTGCTGATAGTGGTTGTGACCAATGATATACGTTGTTTTGTTGGTACCATTATGCTAGTGGTTTTTGGTGTCAGGTGTTGGTTCATTTAAGGTGGTGGTGTTGTTGCCAGACGGTGGTGACAGTAGTGGTGTTGGCGATTGTGTGACTAGATGCAGTGGAGAGGGGTTGTCACAGGTGTTAGTGGTGGTCACAAATTATTTGGTTGATTTGTGGTCATGTTTGGTATATGTGACCAATCATTTGGTTAATTTTTGACCAATAATTTAATTGTGACCTAAAAATTTGATAATTTGTGACCAAATAATTTAAAAATATATGATCACGACATAAAATTTTTTTATTTATGACCTCAAAATAATTTGTAACAAATTAATTTAAACAATATGTGACCTCTAAGTATATGTATGTGACCATTAATTGCATAATTGTGACCTTATTAAATTTATAGCATGTTTGGAGCTGATTCTTCAGCATAAAAGAGAAAAAATGATCGTTAAGGAAGTTGGACCCACATGAGAGAGGGATAGTCAACGAAAAGGGCTGAGTGGAAGGGCAATGGTTAAAATCAGGTAAGAAACCAGAGCGCTTAATTAATAAATATTTTTAATTAATTAGCTAAAATCTGAGTTTTACATTTTTGAAATTTGGCACCTGAAAATTGAATTTGTGATATTTAGCCTTTGTTTGACCTTCTGTTTTTATCATATTTTTTTTCTCCTACAAATAAAATAATACTATATGTAAATCGAAACTTTTCTTTCTTTTTCAACGACATATTCTAAAAATAAAATACTATTCCAAATACTTTGGGGGGGGGGAGGGAGGGGGGGCTCAAACAAGGGCTTAACCCCCTGATTTTTGAATTTTTCTCATATTTTTAACCATACATTCTCCAAGTAAAATAATTTTGTACTCGGACACAAAAAAATACTTTTTCACAAAGTTTATTTTTAAAAAAAATTCTACATCAAACAACAAAATTTATTTTTAAAAAATCTACATAAACGGACCATAAATAACGTATAAATAAATTCTATCTGGCTTGGACTATGAGAGAGAAATCTTCTTCAGATCTTAATACTGTTTGAAAGACAATGACAATTTGATAATGGAGATGCCCAAAGGCTCATAAGTCATAAGCAATAGAGCAATTAATGGAAATGAAACTTTTAGAAGTCAGATTTTGAGGGACAATATTTCTGCTTTATGACAAGAAAAATAATCCGACCAAAGGCTGCAATGTGCTTGAAATTGATCCCTGTCTAGTACCTATATCTTGACTTTGTGTGCAAGAGACACATTTGTACTGAACATGTGGTAAAGAGCAACTAAATAGCATAATAATTTGAATATGTGGCTCCAAAACTTGGTAGGCTTATAAAGATTCTTCTTTGTCAGTTAACCAAGAGAATGGGCCCATGAGCAAAGAATAGAAGTGAAATGGAGTGTAGGGGCCTTAGGACTCCACGATGAATTTGCGAGCACATTTTGCAGCATATGAATTTGAATTCAACGTCGACTGATAGCCTTGTTATTCTCGACGGATGCTTTAATTAGTGTGGACGATGTCCCTCGAATAATGAATTTCATTCATCCGAAGATGATAAAGTCATACGAGATTTGATTGTTTTAAGTATTTTTGTTGAATAATCTTGAATTGTGATTCTTGCCGAGTTCTCTAGACATGGTTTTAAATTTGCCATCTAGACCTATGTTTAGGGTTTTTGAGTTCTTCTTAAGCATTCACTCAATAGATATTGCATTTGTCATATACATATAATTTCTGATAGAAGTATTACTGTCCTAGTGAAGGACCAATAATTTTACATTCCCAACATACTAACACTCCATTCCTACACATGACAAGTACATTATACATAGTTTTTCCTTGAACAAAATTAATAAAACAAGAAGCATATGAATTTGCACCTTTTTCCTAATAATGGTGCATGACAATCTCACTATCAAATTATGCTTCTTCACCAACCCAAGATTTAATACTATCTCTAATTAATATTATAAACATGCTATATATCATAATTACATGCTCTTGGAATCATTTGAAGAGCTATTGTTCCATGGAGAAGCATATGGAAGAATCAATCCGGGATTCGACTCTTCTCCGTTATATAACCTTGAATTGGACATAACTCGATATGAATGTGTTGCATCATTGTTTGCATATAGCATCAAATCAGCATTTGTAGCATCTAATTCCTTTTGAAGATGAAGGACTTGCCTTTGAAGAACAGATATTGCACCCACACAGCCATGCACAGGATCTTTCAATCGCGCCTCGGCTTCATACGCCAAAGAGTTCACTGCATCTTCTCTTTGATGAGGGGGGATTTCATTCAGCAATTTGCTAACATTGCTTGCCCCAAATATTTTGTGCACATTGGCAAACTTTGTCGGCTCCTCGGGAGGAAAATATGGAGCAAAACTGCAACTTGGCAAGCATTTTCTCCTTAAGAATTTGCAGGCAGCACAAGGAGGGTTTGAATAGCTGGAAGAAGCCATTTACTGCAAATCGAATCGATTAACTAAATCACATAAAGTGTTACAATTCATCTGCAGATTAATGTTTAGAAAATTAGTTTTCACTTGGCCAAAATCTGGTGCTTGAGGGAAGTAATTATCTTTCAAGGTATCTAAATAAAATGTAATCTTATATTGTTCATTAGTGTGGAGGACTCCCAAATTTCGTCATTTCTGCAGGTAACGATAAAGTGGACATGACTGATTGCCATGTAATTTTTTTTCGAAACCATTCACCAAAATTAGGAAAAATTGTATTCGAAATATCATTGGAAAGTGACAAAGTTTCATTATTTGAAAAAGAGATTATGAGTTTTGTTAAAGCTACATGTCTAGGAATATAAACACGGTGTGTGATTGGGGTAAAGACACCTATTTCAGTTATCTAGTGAGCTAGCTATAACCCAAGAATACACAAGGATTGACAAGAGAATTAGTAGGATCAAACAAGTATGCAAGACAAGGGGAAATCATCTTGGTTCAGAATCAAAATATTGGCTAGAATACTAGTAAAATTCAAATTGAAATATCAAATATTCAAGCCTAAGGGATCGAATTTCTAATTGATTAATTTATTTCTATATTTCCTCCTCCTTTCTGTACACTACATCCGAGATATATATCCATTGACAATTGCAAAAATACTTGCCCTTCAAAAATCATACAAAAAAAAGTAATAAATTACTTATAGAATTCATCTAAATAACACTCAGTTCACTCACTCTTTTTTCTATTTGTTCAATAATTAAATAGAAACTTGATAATGTACCTAAATATGTTCAAGCCACTGCTTCTACAATTGTTTACTGTGTAAGCAGGTAGGAACGCCTGAATCTTATTTAAATTTGCCCCTCCCCACATTAATTTTCAAACCTTGAAGACGTATTTTTTGGTTAATTCCTCAGTCACGCCTAATTGAGTGTCTTACTGGTAAAATTCCACACTCAAGTACAAAAAATATAATCAACGTATAAGAACTTAGACTATTTAAGAGGTTGACGACTCGATATTACTGGTGCAGTCGAATGTGTATATTATATCCAACATTAACCAAAACCAAAAGTCAAGATCATACTGCAACATATATCTTACTTCATCAATCCGTCCTGCAAAAAAGATTCAAGTCAAAATTGGAAAAAGATGGATCTTAAGGAACTTGTACAAAGAACCCAACAAATTATATACCTCCTTGATCTATATTTTGCCGGAAATTATTTTTTTCTTGAGGGAGAGCCAGAGAGGGAACAAGGGTATTCTTTTTTCAAAAGAAAGACAACTTTGTGTATTTAGTTTCGAGCTTCTTCACAAATCACATTGATTCTTTTAAGGATGCTTCTATCAGACAGCTTATAGGAAACAAAAGATTTTAGGATTTAATGTTGCTAAATGTTAGAGAAGAAAAGGGAAAACCCTAGCAGCAAGCAGCAAGAAAGAGGAGACGGTAACCTTCAGAAAAAAGATTGCACTGTAATATAAAGGTAAGGAATTATGATGAGTTTGGTGAATGGAGAAGGAATGTCAAGTTAAAGCCTTTGCCATGATTAATAGACCTAAAATATTTAATTAAACAAATGCTGACTGTGACTCCTCTTCTTTTTATAAAAACAATCACAAGAAAGTAGAATTTAATTCTTTCTTTACTGTTTTCATTTCTGTAATTTATTGCAGTCATAATCATGTGCTTTAAAAAATCGAGAGGTGGAATTAATCGTAGTACTTCCAAAATCATGCTTATTCTATTACCAACTTAAATTGATACTCCTTGTTGCCATATTAGCTTTTTTTTAAAATTTAATTTGGATAATTCAGGAAAGACAATTCATTTCGAATAGTTATCAGCTAAATTAAGCAATATTTAACTAATTGAAAATTAATTATTTGCCTATCGTTTTGAAAATTAATTATTTACAAGGACATTGAAATAATATCTGCCATTCTTTAATTTTTAATTCAAATGTTCCAAACAATATTCCTCAACCCTATATAATTGATGCTTCTATTATTGAATTATCCAGCAACATTATCTTCTAAAATCATTTAATTTGATATATATTGTCTTTAACTCGATGTCTATATGTGTTCATGAAAGGACACGTAATTAGAAAATCCAGTGAAAGTATCAAGCATTTTCACTTTACTTCTCTTTATGTTTTCCTCTAGCTTCCTTGCCAACATGTCCACAAATTGGATGTCATAAACATATTATATTTGTAGATAAACGCGCAATTTGAGGATAGAAATGTTGTTCGTCAATGGAAAAACATGATACCAGCACCCTAAGTTTGAAATTCATTGGTTGTTAGTTTTTAAAATAGTGATGGATTATGATAAATTTAATGAATTTTGTTGTTTTTTGACATGAATGAGAGACAGGTTCAAGAATCCATTTTCTTTTCATAGGGGCTAAAATAACTCATTTTGGCTTTTTATCTATATTGTAGGGTGGTTCTTGAAAAATATGAAGATTTCCCTCCAACTTATACATATGATTTACATCGAATATGACTTTCCCTGAATTCTATGTGTATGTAAGCAATCGAATATGATATTTTGTTTACTCACTTTAAATTGAATATTGACCAGACGAGAGTTTTAGTTTCACTTTGATTTGCTTCAAACCCCACCCCTTGTTGGTCTCAATAAATCGGAGAGGTTGTGTTAATGTATCTTGTTTTCTACTTATTATTTTTCTATATAAAGTTACATCTCTTACATGTACATTAATTTTGGTGTATATGTGATCCGTCTTAATTAATTAGGTCTATGCCAACATGTGGCCGCTCGAGACTAGAATATTTGATGCCGCATAACTTTGGACTATATGGCGTGATTTTCTTTAATGTATTCATATATGGAAATTAAGAGTCAGTTCTCAATTCTCATGATTGTAGCGTTATAAAGATTTTCTATACATTTCTACGGGTACATGAATCTATATTGTTATCTTATCGTATGTAATCATGTGTGGGTGACATATAATAATTGCATACCATTCAATCTCAACAATTTTCTATTTTATGATTCGTTTTATGTTCAACCATTTAATTTAAAACTTTAAATGATTAGAAAGGAATACCTTTATACTGTTTATATATATTATCTTCAACACAATCATTTACGTATCGATGAAATTATTTTTTCCAATAGAACTAACCCGTACACAATTAACTTAAATGGGTAATGACAAGATTTGAATTGAGGATCTTAGTCTACTCTGATACCATGTTGAATTACATTAAATATAACAATTAATTAGTATAAAGAGTGCTAGGTTTTTTCAATGGCTAGGACTACAATCAAGGGTTATCTTTGTAATTGTTTGACATATTGAATAATGCAACTTGCTTGTTTAACATGGTGATCTCAAAGCTTAAACTATTAAATAGGACCATATGTATTTCATTTAAATATATATTATCTTCAACATTATAGCTTTAAATCATTACCGTAAGAGAAAAAATAAAGCAATAAACAAATTTTCGAGATCGTTTTCCTTAGGTATTGTACGTTGGTGGCATAGTATCTTGAAATCTCCTTACTCAACAGGGTGGGAGTAGAAATGTGTTAGAACACTTCACAAAAGAATCATGTCACGGTGAAAGGTTTTACAATGGGTTTCTGACCCTCATGATCTCAACATACTCTAGAAAAGATGGGATTCCTTAATATTAAGACGTTTGGACAATTGAAAAAGCCACAAGTGGAAGCAACTAGCCTTGTTACAAATGATTAGGATTATAAACCATCAAAGAAATATTCAATAACAGTTTCAGTCAAAATTGATGCAACAATTGTTGATTCCATTGTTGACTTGAAAAACCATATTTTGATGAAAAGTAGGTGATTCTTAGCATGCCTACAAGGATACTTTATGTATTCTTATTAGATTGCAATCCAAAAGTTGGGAATAATTTGGAGAAATAACACAAAATAATTGAAGTATGGTTCTAATGATTAGATAGACAATTATTGGACCTTGATGGGTATTTTATACAAATAAAATGGCATACACACATGTTATGAATTTTCTATTTTTATTGGACAATAGATTTTCAAAAGATAGGGCATCAGAGTTTGTGACCCCAACAAATGATTGTAGATTCTCCAAGCAGATATCAGATTATATACAATTTCATCTCCAATTCTGCAACTATTTCAATTTATCGAATTTTATCTGCACCACAAACACCAGCATAAATGGAAACGACAGTGTAGATACAACAATGAAAATATACACTGATGTAAGGCACTAAGTGCATGTTTGGTACACAAATAGTACTCAACATTCATAAGTTGACAGTATAACCAAACAAAATTTCAACTCATTTTGTGTCCAATACTATCTAATCTTCCATACATAAACTATACAGTAACTATAAATAAGTAGAACGATGAGGAAGTTTAATCAGGAAACCAGAAAGTAGTCTCGGATTGTCTTTCTCTTCAATGAGGAAGGAGGGTTTAGCACAGATGAAGGGCTTTTCATTTTAGATTCTGGAGTTATAACTAAATTTTCTTTTACTTCAGGATTAAATGAAATTCTTTTTTCCTGAGATTCAGGGGTACCAACTTCATGCATTCTACTTGAACCGGACATGTAAACATTGGATACAACGTTTGAAGTCCAATTTTCAGTGTCACTCTTTGTAGATGATGTCTCGTCCACAAACAGCTTTCTACGTTCCATTCTAGGCATTGCCATGACTCTCTTCCGAATTGAGGATGGAGATCTTGTGTTTGCATAATAACTGCTTTGGATATTCCAAAAACGGACCTAAAAAAAGATTTAAGGAAAATAAGATACAGAGATCATCACATTGTAAAGATACTTTTTCGCCAACATCAAAGAAAGGGTTAAAAAACTCTTCAACTTTTTCTCCAACTTGGTAACGAACTTTCACTTGGGTTTAGGCACTCCATGTCTCCATTAGTGATAGTTAATGATAATGATGTGGCTCGTGGAATTGATGATACAGCTCATGGAAACAATGATATGGCATTAGAAACTGGTTTGGTTGAGAGGTCAAATTGCCAAGGGCGAACAGAGTGATCATCAGTGAGTTAACAAATTTATTGCCACTTCATCAATTCAATGAGCCACGTCATTATTGCTGTTTAAAGAATTAACAGGGACAAACGGAGTGCCTAAACTAAAACAAATGTGAAAGTCGAGTGACATAGTTTAAACAAAAAATCAATGATCGAGTGAAATGACTATAAGTTCACTGACAACATGTTTTTAACCCCAAAATGAGAAATTGGAGGTAATGCTGCATCAGTTGGATGTGCTTAATTTGTTGTGTATGTGACTTACTGTGAAATCATCTGAACAGGTTGCCACTTTCCCTATCTCTGATGGGCACCTGGAGGAAATTATGAGAAGTTTGATTAGAGTTGAAGGGGGGAAGGCTAAAGCATCGTATTCATGTTTACTAGAGAGGACAGATAGCACTAAACAATATTAAAGAAGAAAGTTAAAATCCTCTTCATTCTGTCTAGTCCGCTCGGTTAGTGCTTTCCAAGCATGCAACGAAAGGCTTACCAATCAACAGCCGTGACTTCTCCATCATGGCTTTTCAAAGTGATGGGATCTAAGTGAGGTTTATGCACCTGCTTTGACATGGTTAATGGAGTTAAAGTTAGATAGTCAAATAGTGGAAGAAAGTATTCGGAAAGAAATGAACCTGCCATATGTAGGCATTTCCGTCACCGGAACCACTGAGTATATGAGATGCATCAGGACTAATTACTGACTGTAAATTCACCAATTATGAAATATGTCAGCAATGGAGCAGTACACAACTGAAGTATTAGAAATTATAATAAAATAAATTATATACCTTAACAAAAAATGATTCAATTCGGCCTCCAAAGAAAGTTTTTATGGCCCCCCTTTCAAGCTGAAGTACATTATACATGTATATTCTGAAAATGAAATATCATAATCAAACATAAAATATGAACATTTACATATTTGCTTCATTGTTTGCTGTGATCTCCAATGATTCTGACAGTATGACAACATTCATTATGTGCTTTCGCGAAGAAGCAAATCTGCAAGTTTCAATTATATTGGCAAAGTAAGTTCACCTGTGATCCATGCACGAGGCTGTGATAAATACTCCATTTGAATCTTGAGACAAGCTAGAAATGCCGTGTAATCTCTTTTCCTGAACAAGAACAAATTAATATTTTTCCTCGATCCTTTGAAAGTGTAACTAAACTTTAAATTTTACAGCACAATAAATAAAAGGAAATTTATGTGAATTTTCCATTTGAGGCACTTCATGTATCAAAACTCTAGATTATATACCGTTAATGGCCCTATAGATGCCACAAGTCATAGGGAATGCATTGCAGAATACATGGAACTCACTATTTTGTTATGGAGATTCTATGACGATGAAAGTGTTCAAAATTATTGGTGAACAAAACAACTGCCAAACCAAACCAAAACTGTAGTTTTAAAACCGTTGATTTGGAAATTATTCAGTTTAGGTTTCAACATTTCAAAAACCAAACCGAATAGTTTACCCAATTAAAATTAAAAACTATTTGTTGTACCCAAAATACTAAATATTAGTTCAAGATATACTTTGACTAATTTAATTGCTAGTTCGCTTCTATTGACTCCTTACAGAAATAAGGATTTATGATAATATTTTTTTTTCTATTTCAAAAATAACGAATTTGTAAGTTTAAATTTTATGATTGAACCTTGTATTAATTTCTTGGTTTAAACTTGTATTGAGACAAATATAATAGTATTGTTATATTGAGATTTCATACCAATATATTTATTTTTTTAACTTGTTTGAAAATTACTTTGTCATTAAAACCATGGTTTGAAACCAAACCGAACCGTAAAATATGGATTGGTTTGATTTGGTTTGGTTTAGAAGTTTTTCAAACCGTATAAAAATGGTTTGGTTTGAAAATAGTTCAAAAACCATCCAAACTGAACTGCAACCACCCGTATTCAAAAAGACAACAATAGGTAAAGACACGTATAATGCAAATTGCAAAGCAAGACTAACCTTTGCAGTTGATACAGACTGAGGGCATGCTTGAGTAACTGGACCTTTAAGATGCCTTGTGTCCCAGAACTTAATAACACTGAAATTAAAGGGGCAATAAATCATCAATATCTCAAGACAGGTATAAACCAGATGATCTTCTCATCTATATTTTCAAGCATTACAAAGTTTCTCAGGAACCTGTCAACTGCTCCAGCCGTAGCAATAGAAACTTCATCTTTAAGATAAAGAACAGATGTGATGCTCATGGATTCAGCCTGAATGAACTGAAGGTAAGTAGGGTAATAAATGTTGAACAATAGAATAAAAAATATTATCCAGAAACAGACCTTTCCACGCCTGTGCCTTCTTCGACCACAAGAAAGATGAGCGTCGTGGACAGTACTAATTGGCCTGATAAGAGAGAAAAACAAGTTTACCATCATATTTAAAGTGTTTAAGATATATTCATCCGTTTGATAATGGTTCAGAATCTTTGTTACAAATTTGTTCAATAACAGTTCTTGATATCAAATTGTTTTCAAAAGCCATCAACATTATGGCTTTTTCAAGAAACAGAGAGAATAAATACTTAACACAATTCTAATGCTATAAATTATAATGTATTCAACTGCTAAAGTAAATGAAGAAACTTACGATAGGCAAAGCTTCTGGTATGTATTGGAGCACCTTGTGTCCCACAGAGCAAATGACCCATCTCTTGAACCAGATGCAACAAGATCTATTAAAAACGTTTCAACAATCGATTATACCAAGAAAGTATTACACATATAACGTGGGGTGGGGGGTCAAGAAAGGGAGAATTCTTCGAAAAATGTCAACCACACACAAAAATGATGATGATATAAGAAAAGAATCGCGAATCATAACCTTACCCTGATTGGTGGGATGGGAACTAATGGACTTCACGCTTCCCGTGTGTCCCATTAATGCTCTGATGCATTTCTTTTCTTGCGTATCCCATACCTTAATCTGTTCAACCATCGATTAACGAGCAATCAGTTACTGTCAAACTAAATTAAGCAATTCATTTTATTCTTAGTAATTCATTTCTTTCTTTAAATGGATATTGTGGCGGACGAATATCACATTTTTTAGGATTTTAAAGAAAACTTAAAATTGAAATTGCCCTATAGTACAAGAAAACTTTTAAAACTCCCATTAAATCAATTGTGAATGTGATCTAGGCAGTGGGAAATTTAAATATAATTTTATTGAAGCAAGGTCACTCACACTTTGATCTCCTGAGGCTGTTAATAAATTTGTGTCCTCCTGAAGAAAATGGAATCAGTTAGTTGTTGTGTCGTAAGCAATCTGTACCAAATAAAATAATTCAGAACACCTGCAATTTGCAATTAAATTCATCAATTCAAAATCTATTAGAATGTCCTACAATGTATGTTGACTGAACCTGTGGTGATTTCAATTACATGAAAGCAACAGACATTCTAGTTTCATATTAACTATATCTGTTACGCCTCTTCTGGAGAGTCTCCATATCACCTCCACTTGCAGCAAGCTAGCAAGAAAAACAGGCCCACATGCCACATCATCCTAATACCTGGCTGAAGCAAAACCACACATACGATAACCAAGGTGCAACTCCACTTACACCGAGGTGCAATGCCTAGGCCAACCTCCATGACCTAGACAAGGTGGCTGTCACAATAGGAAGAGAGCCATAGATAGCAGGCCTCTTATTTATTGAAAGGCATGTCCCAAGGGATCCTTTTTACATCTTTACGAAATTGAATCTTTTTATGATTGATTGATTGATTGATGTGACATCCAGACTCCTAAAAGGTCAAATTGTCAGTTTACTTATCAGAGAACATTAAATGCCCCGTCAACCTATGATGGACAGATTAACACCTAAGAGAAGACACCTCGATTGTCCGATGAGGTCACATGTCTTTTGATCCAATAGTCAATCTCGTACTCCTTCCACTATAAAAGTTGACACTCGCTGCCATTTTAAGGATAATGCAACTTTAAGCATAAAAACATAAAATTTTCCCCTCTCTCTCTCTCTCTCTCTCTCTCTATTAATATATTCTATATTCCCTGCTTGCACTCATTTTGTGGTTCACGTCTCTAGCATGTTCCATACTCAATATATCTAATTCACCAATTGACTTGACTGTCAAAGTGCTCCCCTATCACCGGAGAAGGCCACGGGTGACTAAGGTTTGTCGAAGTGCGTAGGAAGGAGAATTAAGTAGATGCGAGTATGACTAGGATCTGATGACCACGTTGGAGGTGCAAAAACCAAGGTCAACAATATTTATTTTTATAAAATTTTGATTGTTAGTTGAAAATTCAGAAGCCGGGAAAGATATTTGAAACCAACAAATGTTAAAGGCATTCTTTAAAACGAAACTATAAGCCAACAAGTGGATGTGACATTAATTAAGAATAATATAAGAAAGGATGTCTTAGATACTTAAGGAATGTTTGTGTAGACCATAAGAGTTTTTACTTCACATGGAAATAGGTTATCCAGATCATCAGTAAACCAAATTCTTGTTGTGAAGTTACGATCATATATAATTTTTTTTTGACCTTTTCAAAAGAGGAAGTCTAAATTTAATGCAAGAGACAGGAAAGGATTCAGATATCATACAATGCATTAGAAATAAGGTCAAACTTATTGAAATTGCCATCTTATATTACATGGAATGTGTATAGCCTAAATCACTATAATTGGAATAAATCAATGTAATTAAACATTTCTAGTTATAATTCAAATGACATAATTTTGTACAAATGGGGGATGATTAATTTGTTCTCATTACGCGTTTCACTACCCACCGTAGAGTGCATAATAGATAATGCTAATAATCCTACTATTAATTACATCACACAAAGTAATACTTCAATCTTTGGAAAACATTGAAATGACAATCAGCATGTTCATGAGTGCAATTTATTTTGAAATCAAATTGAAAAAATACACAGCTGAGACATATAGGCACCTTGATCCAACAAATATCGAATATGGCATTATCGTGAGCAACCCACTCCGACACCTTGGCTTTTCCTGCAAGTATGTTTTCAACCATGATTAGCACATTGAGCAGCTTATTAATGATCATTGTATGTTGAAAATTTAATTAACCTGCATTTTCTCCGTAATGCGAGGATTCCGAAAACTTCTGCCTTGTATTGTACAGTCCAATATAACCCCCCTCGTCGGTGGTGAGAGCAAGAATATGGGCATTTTTATTTGTCTGCAAGGCACAAGAAAAATGACTGGAACAAAAAAAATTTGGGCTATATTTAAACTTGATACAATCAAACATTTCGACCCAATTTCACAACCCGAACAGGACTGAAAAAATACCACTTTTCCCTTGGAAAATAAATAAAAGCCTTTCGGCAAAACTTGTGAAATGAGTATTACCCATCCAATTCCAACACGGTTCAAAGTATCCAACTAGTCAAAGCTCAACATGTATTCGTAAATAATGAAATTGACCTTGCAGAAAGACAGGGCCATCGGAGGTGACAGATCACCGTCGTGCTCCACTGCAACGGCCCCAATTGGAGCCAAATCTTGGGACTCGTTCCCCATATAATACGGTCGTTTTCTTACTGAATAAAAAACGCAGATACTATTACACAAAGAAGTAGTAAAACAACAGATTCATGTTCTTCTGGATACTGATAAAAGTAAAAGATACAGTACCTCGGAATCCACTGAGTTCTCTCGATTGGATATCTTTGAAGAAGGATTGCAGATTGAAAGACTCCATTTTCTGTTTTTCGTTGAGAGAGAGATAGATTGAGGGTTTTGAGGGGGTGATTTCTGTTCGAGGGTTTAATTTGGCGGGGATGGTTGACTAATGGAAGCGGGAGATTTTTAAAAATTTTGGTTTTTTTATCATTTTCTTTATCTCTTGGCGGCACTGTCCGATGGGAATTTATTTGTATGCCGAGCCCCCCAAAAATGTTTTATTATTATTTTAAGTAGTAACTAGTAAATTGTCCTTTTCAAAATCAGAATACAACTCTACGTGTGTGCTACGATTTTGGGTAGCATAGCGACGAATGTGCAGAAGGGAAATTCAAATGACACGATGGGTACAAGGATGACGATGTAGAAGGAGGTGGGGTTGGGGTTGGATGGCTGCACAATGAATAATGTTCGTTATTGGGTGTCTGAAACTAAGCTCCTGTTTGGTTGTAATTTTTGGGAAGAAAATGCATTTTTTAATAGTTGATTGATAGAGAATGTGTGATTAAAAATTTAAAAAAAAAATGGGTTTGTGTTGTGTTGTGTGTAATATTATTTTTTTTGAAAAATGTGTGGTTGAAAAAAAGAAAGAGAAAAATGTAATTTAGAAAAAATGGCTACTAAATAGGGGCTAAATACTAATGTCGTTGTTGGTAAATGGAGTGGACGCAAATGTCATCACATGAGTATGGTAAAGCTTTGTCAAAGAAGCTTGCTATTTTTTTCTTGGACAATACTATATGTATCGAATTTGTTTTACATAATTCTTTACCTACACTCACAATAAGAGGTGAGGATCACATGTTTGGATTTTTTTATTCACGCAGGCTCCACATGCATATCAGAGTAGGCAACAAATTCGATAACCCAAATTCAATACAAATATCTTTATCTTTTTTTTTTCTCAGTGAATGATATATAGGAAATACGTTACGTGAAGGCCTGTTATTTGTTGATTAGGTACAAAGCTTGGAGTCGAACTTTAATTTTCCGCCAAATGCACGTGTAATTGATAGAGTATCTCTATTATGTAATGTGATTATGTGAGCAATCATTTTTGTCACTTTATCTCGTGAAGAGAACAGAGCAATCCATATACTCGTCTTCATGCTTGATCAATAGATGAATTTATTAGGTGGGTTGATTGTTTGTCCCTTTCACCGGCCGTGAGTGAGGATGTAATTAATCGAGTTAGGGATTCGGTTGTCAAAAAAATCAATAAACCACCCAAAACTCCTCCAGTTGAACATTTTTTAGCGAGACTTGAAGAATTCCCTCAAAATCAAAATAAAAGAATGGCGAGCGGGGCTTCCTCAAGAGCATCCCCTTCTTCTCAGTCAAGATAGATAGGAAGGATCCCTATCGAGTAAAGGACATAACCAGCCTTTGTATTTGTGTACTTAAACTTTTGTTTCAGGGATACTGCACTGTATCATCACAAATTCTTGCAAAAAGAAAGAAAAACCAAGCCCCTGCCCACCAAAAAAATCTGAAGGTACTTGATAATTCTTCAGCATACTGTGGGATTTCTTCTAAGGAAGTCTCTTTAGTTCTTCATCAGAAGCCTTGGCCATTGAGGATAAATTCAAAAAATTCTCACCCTCACCTGCTACGGCACTGGCTTCTTTATTATTCTTCACATTTTCTACCTCAAAAGTACTGTTTGAGATTTCATAATGTTCATTAGGGATAACCACATTTTTGAACTTCAATTTCTCATGCACCCAAGCATCATTTTGGGCAAGTAAATATATGATTTCAATATTTGGAGGGGAACACAAATCTACTTCGATCTTCCAAAAAGATGAAACGGGTTCAACTCAAAATTATGCCAAAACAGCACCACTTTCCAACAGGAAGCTGGTAGCTTCATGCTGTGATCTGAGAAAGTCTTGTGTTTATGGAAAACAGTAGTCTATAGATAGTGGATCATGTGATAATACTGAGAAAGTTTTGTGTAAATGGAAAACAGTAGTCTATATATAGTGGATCATGTGATAATATCATTTAACAGTATGAGTACATAGATGTTTTCGTATAATTTTTTCTTCACCTAAGCAGTTTGAAGATAACGACTTATTTTGAAAATCACAGAAACTATGATTGTCACACAGTAAAAAATGAATATCCATTAGAGGCTGATCAAAATCCAAAACAAGAATCCAGTTTCCCATGGTGGTTTAATCGTCTTTCCATTACTTTTGTACCGGTTTCTAACATATTCGCTGAAAAGTCAAAACCGATGGATCGTGAAAATAGATAGTTCCAAAACACGCTCCCCCTAGTTTCAAGACTGATAGAAATTTTCTGCTCTTCATGGAACGATGATGCCTATGTGCTCATCTGGTTTTACAATTTCATACTAGATAATAGTTTATATGTGGCGTCTTCAATTGTATCAGATACAAAAGTACTTGAATTTCTCGTTGCTGGAACTCTACTTTTTGCAGCTAACAATGAAGTAGTAGTCTAATTCGACAACTTCGATTGCACATGACATGACACGAGCGTAAGATATGGTTCATACATGTTCAATACACAGTGCATAGCTAATATGAACAATCGCCAACATGCAAAAGATAGTAATATCTGTACTTATTTATAGATCATGAAGCAAAGATCGAAGAGGTGATATCGCTTACTTTTTCTTTTACAGCTCGTGGAATATCAGCAACTTCCGATGCCATTTTCTGATTTCTTGAACTATTTACACATGTGAATTTTCGAGGTAAGTATTCTTTTATAGAAGCTAAGTAAGCTGAATTTTTTTCGGAGGTATAAATAAGTAGAGGAATGTTAGATATGTGTTCTAATCTCTTGATTGGTACGTTGCTAAAGTGGCAAAAACAGACAATATGCCACTTCACTTTTTGAGTTGGCTAGACATTTACAATGGCCTCACATGCTCAAGTTGGTCTCAATGAAATTACATCTCTGACATGGATCAATTATTCCATTAACAGTTCAATGCTGCCGCAAACAAGAAAAAAAATTGCCAGATTTTTGGGTGTTTTTTATTATTATTTTTGAAAAAGGTGTTTAATAAGAGTAATGCTACAATGACCACCTGGATGACCGAATGTGAGTGTGAGAGGAAATATTATTTTATTCATGAGGAGCCCGCACACTCACATTCGGTCATCCAAGTGGTCATCCGGGTGGGCACTTTAGATTTATCCGTTTAATAATGATAGTCGAAGTTGCTATACGCTTTGAGTTAATCGAAAATACTCAAGAATTAATTGTGTTTGAGCTCGAGGCACAAAATAGTTAATCCTTGAAGATTTATGCACATGCATGGCGAGTCTTGCTAGAATTGGACGATTATCTTGTAAAATTTGAGCAATTTATACAAAAATATTGGTTTCTTAAGAACGAGCAAGAAATGCAACTAGTGAAGTAATTAAAGGTTGAAAAATGATCTATTAAGTATCGTTATTTAAAGTGACATGACATATCAATTAATTAATGGATAAATTTAAATTGATTTGTTGAACTGATGTGTCGATTGTACTATATGTATCTAATGGTTTACATACACACAATGTAATGAGATATGACTAGATCAAAATTTCTTCAACCAAATAAAAAAAACTTACTCACTCTCTTTTTTATACATTATTTGTATGTAAATCATTATGTTACTTCATTATGTACGAGTAGCATTATTTTCAATGTGTCGTGATGACTTAATAGATCATTTCTTGTCAAAGGTTAATCTTGAAGTGGTCCTGAATCAATTATTTCATTATGAGAATTAATAGATTTTAGTTGAGGTTTGATTGGCTGGGTCGGACCTGTGTTTTGCGGGGTCTGAGGCGAACTTTTGATTTTGGGCCCATAAATCATAGCAAATAATTATTTTTTTTCGTGAAATATACCATACACATCAATGTTTAAGTCTTGCAACGAAATAATTATGCAATTCTTTCGTGAAATATAAAATATAGCAGAAAATGTAAGAGATCAAAATTGTTTTCCATTACATTTTTTTAACTAACAACGACTTTGAATTGGTATTGAATTTCTTCATAGAAATTAAAAGCAAATATTAAAAATATGAGTAGACGTACAAAATAAAAATAGGCAAAAAAAGTAGTCAAAATGCAATTAACAGACATAAAGTTGCTCATTTACAGCAATAAGTAAGTAAATCGACTAACTAACCATCTTCAATAATAAACAGGAACCATAAAAAAAAAAATCAATTTTCATTAATTAAATGTTATTAAGAGAACAGATCAAATTAAACCCAAAAATACAAAACTTAGCATTGCCTCAGATTACTCCAACATAAAAATGTCAAATTTGAAGAGTTTCACTAATTAAGCTTGGAAGAGTGCAATTTTGGCATTTGGTCGATGGGGTCTAAAAGTATAAAACTAATTATTTATACTGAATAAGTCAAATAATTTATTAAAATATACTACAAATTTGATTGTTAGTTGTATTAAATGGACTATTTTTTATTAAAAACAAAAGAATAATTATTAAAAACAAACCTACGGGATACTCTTTTTGTTGCTTTGAAAATGACAACTTAAAAAGTGCTCTGCCATTATCATAAAGTCTGTACAGTAATAAATAAATAAATAAAGCAAAAAAGAAGATTTTGAACCCCTAAAAAACTGGGCCTGAGACGGAGGTCTCTTGGACCTCTCCTCAAGTCCGGCCATGTTGATTGGTTAGTTTCATAAAAAGCCAAATATTATATTCTTCCACAGCAATGATTGTGATACTTGAATACTTTTTATGTGCTAATAACAGCTGTGTAGTCTAACATAATCTTGCTTAAGGCATATTTGGTTCCAATTAAAATCTTATTTTAATTTAAATCAAAGTTAAACAATCAATATTAATCACATCTTTTATGGGTCCAACGGCTTTTCAACTACACATTTAAAAATTTTATATCACAATCTACTAAAAAATATAATTTTAATCCCCATCAAACAAGTTCAAGTCCAATATGGGGTTAGTAGGCTACTCTACTTTTCTTTTCTTTTCTTTTAAGGTAATTAATCACATATTTCACTAAAATTCATCAATTTTTATTAACTTTATTTGCTAAATCTAATAGAAACTAAAAACTGAGTAATGTCATGTTGCACCAAGGTTGCTTAACATCAGTGTGGGTGGCAATAGACCCACGTCTTGCCACCTAGATTGGTGTTATACAATATTATTCTAAACAAAATCGATTGTATTCTCAATAATTGCTCAACATGGTTTTGAATTTAACTTCTTCTTCAATCTAATTCATTTGAAACAACTTGTAGATTAATTGAATTCGATAGATACAACTTTTGGTGTGCTTATTTAAATTGTGATTGTGACGATGATAAAATTGGGCTCGTATTGTGGGGGCTCTCCATGCTTGTGCCGTGGTGCATGCCATCGATCTTATGTCGATATGGGGCTACAAGTAACACGATATTAAATATGTTGATAGAGAAATGGTATTTTGTGCTTGTTATATTCTTGTTTTTCTTCTTGGCTGTTTATTTGGAAAGGGATGGCTACATAGACAAATAACAATAGAGTTTCTTACTAGTATACCATATTTTAATTGTACTAAAAATTCTTATTTTTTACTTGGTGTCATCTTCAACCTCCCATTAGCACATATTGTCTCGATGAGTAACATTCTTCCATTCAAGAATTTTGTTAAGGTGGCATGAGAAAACTTATTTTCCTTGCATTTTTAAATAAGCAACCAAGATCAGAGAATATATGTGCTAATAAATAAAAAGTTGATATGAGAATGTGATTTAAAAAAATTAGGATAAATAATTGATCTCACTTAATTGTTAGTCTAACTAGATAGACAACTTTGCCCTCTAAGATTTGATCAGAAAATAATTAAGGGTGTGTTTGATCCACATTCTTTTTTAAGAATGTATTTTGGAATAATAGATTGATGGAGAATGTTGTTAAAAAATAAGGAAAAAAATTGATTTGCGTATAATATTATTTTAGTAAAGAATATGTGGTTGAAAAGAAGAGAGAGAAAATTGAATTTTTTAAAAAAAAAAATTGGGAATCAAATGGGGGTTTATTTTTATCCTTTAACGGGGAAATGTGGTAAAGATAAAGAATCGAAATAGGCCCTTGATGGAACCTGTGTGAGCCTATTTTTAAAAATAGATATTGTAGTAAAAATGAATTTTTTTTTTAAGAATGTGTAATTAAAAATTAAAAAAAATATATTAAATTTGAGTAAAAATAGTTGATTAAAATAAATTATAAAATAGAAGTGAAACATAAACTTTTTGAATAATGCTATTTATCATCGACTCTTGAGTGAAGCAAAATATAATTCAATTACGAAAACATTATTCACGAGAGATAAAATATCTGAGTCAACCACTTGTTCTATGTGCTCGTGTGAAGAATAACAGCCAATCGCGTACAAAAATAATAAAGAACACAAATGATTGTTCATGCAGTTCAGCGAAATTGCTTAATCTAGGGGTTCAAAGGCTAGCCCGTTTACTATGTGCAAAATAGCCTCCCAAAAAACAGTTTATGATACGAGACTACAATCACAAGGTAGAAGAAAGAAAGAAAATCTTCGAATAAGAGAGAACCACAGAGAATATCCAAGGGAACCCAGAAGATTTTCCCAAGAGTAAACTGACCGTCCCTTTGGTAGTCCTTCAAAATACAAGTCATTTTAGCACCAACATTTTCAGCCATTGATCAAAGATGGACGGTCAGGAAGGAGTTCAAAGAAGCAGAACTCGAATGAAGCTCCAACAGCCAATTGGAGGTTGCCCCTTGGACCTTCCACATCCAATTGACAATTTTACCCTTACTAAAGTATTAATTTGAGAAACACGTTTTTTTACAATAAACTTTTCCAAGTTGATTTAAATCCTCTTATTATATTTTTAATTTGTTATTAATACTGGATTGAGCAAAAACAGTTATAAAATTAATTATTTATCACAATATGTCGCGCATTATTGATAATTACGTAAAGCAAGTTATATCTCAGAATTGGCTATTTATTGTCTAAATCAGCAGCCATTTCAGTGTTTACGGGCCCCTGGTCCTGTCTTCAATTTGCATGGGAGGCTTTCGGTTTGGAGTCTTTGGACCAGTACCCATTTATCACAAGTCTCTCATTTAGCTTATAAACATGTAAATCAATAATTCAATCTTGATAGTATTTAAGAACGGAAAGTAAAATAACTTGGCTCATTCAAGAAATTGAATAAGTTAAAATCCCTTCTCATCCAGTCTATTTTGCGATGATCTAGCACAATCTGACGTAGACTTTAAATAATGATATTTATCATTATGATTCATTGTCAATCAATGTGGTGGTGAAGCTATTGCCACATAGGTCGGTGATGAATAAATAACATTACTCGGCATATATTTTTAGGCCTGACACAAGCCTTCACATTTTTATCTTGAAATTCTCTACATGTTTTAATAATAGTCTTGCATGGATTAGCTCCTATCGGAAGTAATTAAAGACCCGTTTGGTAAGACTTTTGAAAAGTCAAAAATTGATTATAAGATCGAGAATCTATTTTTGAACATGCTTGGATAATTTATTTATTTTTCCAAAGTATTTTGTCTTGCTTGAAAAGATTTTAAGGGAAATTGACATAAGATGCTTCCTAATGAAGATGTTCTACAAGAAACATGGGTCAGCCAAATGGGCTCCTAAATAAGATTTCCTATTATTACAGGGGAGAGTAGAGAAAGTATATCAAGTCAATGTTCTTACATTGCAATATAGATTTGTCACGGATTCCTATGATTAAACCAACATAACTTGATTTTCGAACGAAATGACTTACTATAGTATATACGAAGTTGGATCTCTTGCGTGCCAATCGACAAAGAAGATGTCAATTTTGTGCTAGAAACTTTAAAATTCACGATCAAGTAAAAAAAATGGTGTGAAAATATTGTGCTTGGGCTTCGCAATGGCTATTTCCAATTGAATAACTATTTGAATGAGATGAGAAATGCACTATCATCTGAAATGTGGAAAGCCCAACTGAAATAGTGGGGCCCACTTCATTATTTTAAGGATTTTAGTCCAATAATTAGAGCCTAAATCTTACAAGGTGCATGGTCATGTGGTTTGATTTCTAATTGGGTGACGTGAGCATGTCAGCTGCCCATTGGACCCACCACTTGGTTTATGGCTGGTCAAATTTGTCATCATCATACATTGCATAGAGACCTCTCAAAGATTTTATCTATAAGTACCGGGTTGCCAAGGGACTGTCAGGTTACTCATTATAGTAGTTCCCCCATGAATAAAATAAAATAAAAAATTGCAGTGGGCCCCACCGTGTGAGAGATCTGGCAGCCCTCTGACAACCCCCCCTGTACGTGAAGAACTTCTCCCTTTCAAATGTGTATACTTTTCTACAGGGCTACATTATCGATTGGAAATTTTGCCCTTAACTTAAATTTTTTTTTTTTTTTTTTCACAATTGAGTATAGCATTTGACGAGATTATCAAAAAAAAATTTTAAAAATAAATAACAAAAAAAAAAAAATTGCACTAAGGCAAAATTCCCAATCGGGAATTATTATCTCTTCCCCGAATCGGGGAAGAGATAATTCCTCTACTTTTCTATAAGCAAAAGAAAAAATGCCATAAATGCAGAGAATATTTTATAGAAATTGTATAGAATACTTACATGAAATGGGATCCATGTGATTAAAATATGGGAAATTTTCATAAATAAGAGTATAACTTTGGTCCAATTCAATAATAAAAAAATAAGTTTCAACTTTCAAAAATAAGATTTTTGTTAATTTTTATTTATAATTTAATTAATTAAATATATTAAGGTCACAGATCTATATAATTTGGTCACAAATTCACAATTTAATTAGTCACAGATTATTTTCGGTCACAAATCAAAAATTTTAAATGTCAAATTATTTTACGGCACAATTCAAAAATTTTATAGGTCACAATTTATTCATCGATCATAGATTCACAATTTAATTAGTCACATATTATTTTTCGATCACAAATCTAAAATTTTAAATGTCACAATTTTTTTTACGGTCACAATTCAAAAATTTTAAAAGTTACAATTTTTTCTTTGGTCACATGTGAAAAATTTATAGGTCACAAATTATTTCCGAGGTCACGGATCAAACTTTCAATAGGTCACAATTCAAAAATTTTACAGCTCACAATTTGTTCCATTGATCACATATCAAAAATTTACTCGTCACAATTTATTTATAGATCACAACAAGTCACGGATTAATTTTTAGTCACAACTTCTCAAATTATTGATCACAATTGAAAGTCACAGTCACAATATTCAGGTCACATATCCAATTTCGAGTCACAAGTGGAAGTCACAATCACAATTTTCCTCACAGTCAACGTCACAACAGTTAGCACCATCTCCTCTACCACCACTGCAGCCACCAAAACCCACTCCGCCACCAGATCTAGCAAAAATGTCGCCACATCAACTACTCACAATCATCGCGCCACCATCGCTGCCACACATCACCACCACTGTCACACCACCACCGCCGCTATCACCAATTTTTCCAGTGAATAAAAATATCAAAATCAACGCAGCTGCACCCCACCTCCACTCGTCTCTTGCTGCCACCACCACCACAATCTCGCGCAGCACCAGAGAGAGTCGACCGAGGGGAGGGGAGGAAAAGAGAGTCGACACAGCCGCACACACCACCACCGTCGCACACACAGTCGCCCACCACCGCCGCGCCACCACAGTCGCACACCACCCATCGCACCATCTCCAACATCAAACACACAAATCTGCCACCACCGCCACAGTCTCGAGCAGAACCACAGAGAGTCGACGGAGGGGAGGGGAGGAGAAGAGAGTCGACACAGCCGCACACACACCACCACCGTCGCACACACAGTCGCTCACCACCGTCGCGCCACCACAGTCGCACACCACCCATCGCACCATCTCCAACATCGATTAATGAGTTACAACACATAAAAACTGCGATTTGTGATTAATTTGCAATAGTGACTGATAAGTGCATTTTTGCACACTTATTAGACACTTTTTAGGGATTTAATGTTGATGAAATTGAGTATATTTCTACCGATAATTGTGTACTTTTTGTATTTATAGGCCAAAACCCTGAATTGGAATAAAACGGATGCAAAACGAGTGAAAAGGGACTTAAATTGCACACTTTTGTGAAGTTGGGGACTAACTTGCACTTGACCAAAAGATGGAGGGCTTTGACTGCAATTTGGTAGGGGCTTAAATGAAAGAAAGTTCAAAGTATGATGACCAAATTGTACTAAATCAAAGTTGATGGATGAAATCGCGCAAGGACGGAACGTTCAAGGACCTGAGCTGCAAATATGAAAAAGTCCATGCGACCGCATGGATTATAACCATGCGACCGCATGGACGTGAAATGCATATTTTGTTTCTTCCATGCGACCGCATGGAATTACACCATGCGGCCGCATAGAGATAAAATACTAAGGCGGTCTATTTTTCTTTCCACGCGTTTTTGGTCAACTTTGGCAATATTTTGGACTTGTTTAATGGAGATATTTTGGGATATTTTGGGTTGTCTCACATAGCATTATATATCCCATATCTCTCCCATTTTCATTGTATTAGAAGTTAGATATTAGTTAGTTTAGTTTAGGTTTTATAAGGTTTCTCTCTAGTTTTCCTTCCCTTTTCTTGCTTTCTTTTCTTTTTCTTCTTTTTAGTTAGTTGTTTCTTTGAGTTTTAACTTATTTTTGAGAAGAAATCCAATGGAGCAAGGAGATAGATCAATGAATACTTGGAGAAAGATTGGAGAAATGCAAAAATACACTTGAAAGGGTTATATCTACATCTTTGTTTTTCTTCCATTAATTTTCCATGTTTGTAATGTAATGAAAACATTATTTCCTTGTTTATTATCTTTATAAAATGAGTTAAATACATTTGTGTTGGAATTTATGTTTAATCTTAACTTTAATTTCATTAATGTTGATATATATATTGTTAGAAATGCATTTGTTATTAAAATAATGGTGTATTGATTATTAGTTTAAAATCACTTCATTTACT
Organism: Osmanthus fragrans; assembly: GCA_019395295.1. Classification (NCBI taxonomy): domain Eukaryota; kingdom Viridiplantae; phylum Streptophyta; class Magnoliopsida; order Lamiales; family Oleaceae; genus Osmanthus; species Osmanthus fragrans. Next base: position 637,404 of record CM033352.1, on the reverse strand, counting down.
TGATCATTAGATGTTGTGGTTAGGTGGTTTGGACAATTATTGAAAAATAGTTGCACTTGCTAGACCGAAATAATTGATACCATAGGTTTGTATGGTTCCGACCATACGCGTTTAGATGATCTAGAAATAGACATCTACCTTATGTGACCCGTTGAGTATTCTCACGATAATTGAATGCTTTGGTTAAGTTTTTATCTGCATATAGATTTGTGGATAACTAAATCAATAGGGTTGATATCACTCGAAAGAGGTTATTGACTAAAATTGGAGAATCGGGTCTAATAATGTATTTTGGTAATTTGCATGCACGTTATTGAATTGATGTTAATGAAATAAAGGTTAAGTGAAATCATAAATTTCAACCACTTTCAAACCAAAGATGCAACCACGTCTTTTTAGTTTGTTAGTTTAATTTTTAGTTATTAGTTTCTAATTTAATTTCATTATTAATTGTGTTTGTGTGTCTGTCGTTGTTAGAATTAAAATCGATTAGAGTACGTAATTTCAAAGTAACATTCCTCGTGGGATCGATATTCGGACTCAAAAAGTCCACTGTATTACTTGTTCACGATCCGTGCGCTTGCGGTACACTTTTCAGCGAACAAGTTTTTGGCGCCGTTGCCGGGGAATGTTTTCACTTTGATTACTGCTTTAGTTAATTTTAGTTTTAGCAACTTTTAATTATTTGTTTTTATTTGTATTTACTGTTTGTGCATTTTGGCTACCCCGTATTACTAATCTTTCTTGTATCTGTAGTCTTTTTCTTGCACCCTGCACTTGTCTGATATTTGCAGGTTTCTAACATTGGTCAAGTAACAAGATGTTTGCACTATCTCGTCTCTACGGTGACTATACAAATATTCTTGGAGGTTCAAGATGTAATATTTGTTTAGCGGAGTATTATACAGAGATGTGCTTGTATTCGTGTACCGAAGCTACAATGTTGAAACTTCTAAAGTTTCGATATTATTTGAAATGCCGGAGACAAGCACTGGACAATTTAGATGAAAGTTACATGCTCCCGGGAGACTATGTACCTGATGATTGGGATGAGGACATCAAATTCCTAGGAGATGGTCCTCCATGTTTGAATGAGAAGGTACTTGCAAAGTATTACAATGCACTTGCCAAGTTGGATGAACAAGATATGCTAGTAGGAGATTACAAATATTGGGATGGATTTAGGAAGTGGGGGTCTTATCCACTCGAAGAAGTCATTGAGACCGACTTCTCGTTGCCCGTAGCATTGGATTGCGAACCAGTCATTCAATTCGAGGAGATATCAACGATTGTAGAAGAACCTAAAGATAGTGCTGATTTAATCACAAATGACTTGAGTGAAGATGTAGAAATCATTGAAGATCATTCGGCCGACTTCAGTGAGTGCATAGAGTTTGATTTTGTGATTAACTCCAATGAGGAGGTGGAAATCTACAGTGTTGAGTTTGAATCGGGTGGAATGGGTAGGTTTTATTATGTTGAAAAGGGCACTGATGAGTTTTGGCGATCGAATGAGGAGTGGATCCAAGCCAAAAGAATAAAGCTGGGCCAAGCATCCAGTGCTTACTTTTTGGGCCCATAACATTTTGCATAGTCGAGCTAAGACTATAAAAAAGCGCTTGTTGGGAGGCAACCCAACCTTTCTAACTTTTACGCTTGTTATTTACTTTTATGTCTTTACTTGCTTCTATTTAATATGCTTTCATTTTTGTAGGGTACTTTTTGAAGTCCAAAGTTGAATGGTTCCTCACGAGTCTGAGCTGAATTGGAGTACAATGAGGTCTGTTGCCCAAGCTACTCAATTGCATTCCGAGTCCAGTTCATGCATTAGTTCTTCTTCACAATGGATTCAGGGAAGTTCCTTTTTACTCTTTGCTTTATATGTTAATTTACACATTGAGGACAATGTGTGAATTAAGTTTGGGGGTATTGAGCCTTGCCGGCTATTGTGTGCTTTAATTTGATGTTACAGCCTTGCCGGCTGTTTTGAGCTTACATTGGTGATTATGATTGGTATGTTAGATAGCCTTGCCGGCTCAGGATTGCATGAGTTGAAATTGTTATTGATTCATGAGCTATGTATGCGCAATTCCAAATATGCTATTGGTGCGAATTTTTTTTCAAAAATGGCTTATTCATTGTGAGATCATACGTTACATTGAGCACATGGTCACGATTGATTATCATTTAGATGCGGAAATAAGTATTAGATGTGAAAGTTTTGAATTGGTAGAACTTAGGTTGTGAGTTGTTTTGAAAAATTTTATCAACCTATACTCTTATTCTCCTTCAATTTTCTATAGTCTGATCAATTTTGGATAAGCTAGTTGGTTATTTTCATTAAAGATTGTAGTAACTGAATAGTGTGAACACAAAAACTGGTGAGACTTTGAGCCTATAGACTGACATTTATATACAGTCTTATCATTTCTTTCTTGTGTGACATTGTTTCATGATTTTGTTTCTCTAGAACTTGCGTTGATTCTCGTCAAGATCACATTGACACATGTTTGCATGAACATGATTAAGGCCATCTTTGACTTACCACATTTACCAAATAGCTTACCCTGAAGTTAATCTTTCCGTTTGATAACCCCTTTGTGCCTTATTAGCCTTTTCTTTGGTTACCTACATTACAAGCTTTCATATACTGAAAAACAATATTCTTAACCAGCCTTCTAAGCTAGTGGAGTATTGTTAGACATCAGAATGTTGGGTGGCGATAGAAAAGAAGTTTGGGGGTATCAATTGTTTGAGGTACTCTGTTTGCTGTAGTGGTTGAAAGATTGAAAAAGAAATGAAATGAAAAAGAAAAAGATGAAAAAAATGAGTGACAGGAAAAAAAGTGTTGAGGAGACTGATTTTGAATGACTGAATTCATAGTTCTCCTAAGAATTGAAAAGCGAGAAAAAGGGGTGATTGAGTTGAATAGATGTTGATTGAGAAGTTATTGTTTTGGAGTGATAGGATTGTGTACAGATCCTATCTCATTTGAGCTAAATTGAATATCTGTTACTCCGCTGATTTATTTGAGGCTTCTTAGTCACTTATCCATATATTTTCACACCTTTACCTTAAGCCACATATAAATCCTGTAAAGTCCTTATGATTTATGTAATGCATGTGATCTAAGTGGTGGCGATTGAGAAAATATGCAAGCTTATGGTAGAACATTTTCACTGGAATGATATTGAGCGAAACAGTAACCTGATCTTATACACTTGAGAGTTAAGTGTTCATACTACATTATTCTGTGAGGTTCTACTTGTTCAGTTACTCTATCTTTACTTGAAAATGCATGCTAGTTGATTTATTTTTGAGCTTTTAAAAGAAAAGAGTGATTGAGAGCAACCTTAGATTTACACCTGGGGGATAGAAATGAATTATCTATTATAGTGTGAATCTTATGAGCGTGTAAGGATATATTTGACCACTGAGGGTCGAGTTGTGACCAATTTACATACTTCTCCATCTTGACAATCTTTTCTTAGTTTAGATGATGATTGAAAATGGCTATGCACACACACACTGATCTGACGTTGGATAAGCTGTTATTATTTTTGATAGCATTATTTGGAAGTATGGTTGTGAATTGGTATACAATTTTAAACTCTATTATATATCTGGCAAGTATCTAATATGTTAATTATTTTCACATTTGCATGATTATGTTAGAAGTAATCTTGCTCGAGACGAGCAAGAACTCAAGTTTGGGGGTGTGATAAGTGCATTTTTGCACACTTATTAGACACTTTTTAGGGATTTAATGTTGATGAAATTGAGTATATTTCTACCGATAATTGTGTACTTTTTGTATTTATAGGCCAAAACCCTGAATTGGAATAAAACGGATGCAAAACGAGTGAAAAGGGACTTAAATTGCACACTTTTGTGAAGTTGAGGACTAACTTGCACTTGACCAAAAGATGGAGGGCTTTGACTGCAATTTGGTAGGGGCTTAAATGAAAGAAAGTTCAAAGTATGATGACCAAATTGTACTAAATCAAAGTTGATGGATGAAATCGCGCAAGGACGGAACGTTCAAGGACCTGAGCTGCAAATATGAAAAAGTCCATGCGACCGCATGTATTATAACCATGCGACCGCATGGACGTGAAATGCATATTTTGTTTCTTCCATGCGACCGCATGGAATTACACCATGCGGCCGCATAGAGATAAAATACTAAGGCGGTCTATTTTTCTTTCCACGCGTTTTTGGTCAACTTTGGCAATATTTTGGACTTGTTTAATGGAGATATTTTGGGATATTTTGGGTTGTCTCACATAGCATTATATATCCCATATCTCTCCCATTTTCATTGTATTAGAAGTTAGATATTAGTTAGTTTAGTTTAGGTTTTATAAGGTTTCTCTCTAGTTTTCCTTCCCTTTTCTTGCTTTCTTTTCTTTTTCTTCTTTTTAGTTAGTTGTTTCTTTGAGTTTTAACTTATTTTTGAGAAGAAATCCAATGGAGCAAGGAGATAGACCAATGAATACTTGGAGAAAGATTGGAGAAAGGCAAAAATACACTTGAAAGGGTTATATCTACATCTTTGTTTTTCTTCCATTAATTTTCCATGTTTGTAATGTAATGAAAACATTATTTCCTTGTTTATTATCTTTATAAAATGAGTTAAATACATTTGTGTTGGAATTTATGTTTAATCTTAACTTTAATTTCATTAATGTTGATATATATATTGTTAGAAATGCATTTGTTATTAAAATAATGGTGTATTGATTATTAGTTTAAAATCACTTCATTTACTTGATCATTAGATGTTGTGGTTAGGTGGTTTGGGCAATTATTGAAAAATAGTTGCACTTGCTAGACCGAAATAATTGATACCATAGGTTTGTATGGTTCCGACCATACGCGTTTAGATGATCTAGAAATAGACATCTACCTTATGTGACCCGTTGAGTATTCTCACGATAATTGAATGCTTTGGTTAAGTTTTTATCTGCATATAAATTTGTGGATAACTAAATCAATAGGGTTGATATCACTCGAAAGAGGTTATTGACTAAAATTGGAGAATCGGGTCTAATAATGTATTATGGTAATTTGCATGCACGTTATTGAATTGATGTTAATGAAATAAAGGTTAAGTGAAATCATAAATTTCAACCACTTTCAAACCAAAGATGCAACCACGTCTTTTTAGTTTGTTAGTTTAATTTTTAGTTATTAGTTTCTAATTTAATTTCATTATTAATTGTGTTTGTGTGTCTGTCGTTGTTAGAATTAAAATCGATTAGAGTACGTAATTTCAAAGTAACATTCCTCGTGGGATCGATATTCGGACTCAAAAAGTCCACTGTATTACTTGTTCACGATCCGTGCGCTTGCGGTACACTTTTCAGCGAACAGTGACCAATATTTTTGTGTTTTTGTAACTGTGATGTTATGTGATTTTTAACTAATACATTATTGTGACCATAAGTTGTATGTTCTTGTGACCCTAACCTATTTAATTACTAGCTATGATATAAAAATCTTAGCATACAACAAATGTGATCACTTGACTTTTAAAGAATTCTATAAGTTTCTTAAATTTGAAAGTTTTAACTTAAAACTATGCTAATTATGTATTTTTGCCTAGAAATAACTACATTAAACTTATAAATATATAGTATTAAACTCCATGATCTCTTAATAATTTATTATATGATTCAAATTGGCTAAAAAGTTACTAATCAATTATTCTCTTAAATAAGCCAAACATTAAAAAAAAACTGCATTTAATTAGCCATTATTTGGGAAGAATTTATAAATAGATCACAAATAAATGAATAGTACTTGTCGGTCCATTGAAATGTATGTTCGAAATTGAAGTTTGATCAATTCTGAATTTTGCCAAACGTAATACCTAGACAATTGCCTATAAATTATAAGTATTTTGATGTACATATTAGACGTTTGACATCTAAAATTCTACTTATAAATGATCATTAATTAAGTGGTAATTATATTTATATGTCATTTTTCATAGATGCGCCACATTTTAATTATATTATAAGCTATTAATCTTTATTCATTGTTACATTTATATATTCTTAATTTTTTCTTCGCATTCTTATCTATTAATTAGAGAATCTTTTCCTTAATGACCATTTTTGTCCAAAACTTTTGGCAATACATTTTAAAATGAGATGCCAAACTTTAAGCTTTACGTGTAAAAAAACGTTTTTTAATTTTAAATTTTTAATCATTGTAAAAAATATTTAATAATTCATAAAATATATGTCAAACATCTAAAATTATAAAATATTGTATGTACTTAATAATTTTTACAAAAAAGATAAGTTTCAAAATCATAATTACATAACATAAATAGCTTGTAGCTTAAATCTTATCTAACTCCAATTTAATATATTCTTCTTCATCTACAACAAAAAATAAATAAAAATACATTTAATGAAGATGAAAAAAAATAAAAAAATTTAAGCGGTCAACTAAAATGTTGACCTCTTAATGTGCTCCTTTAGTTCAAGACGAAGCGCTTTAATCACGCTTCGCGCTTATCTAAACACGCTTTTTAGGACACTGTCGAGGGCAATAAGTCTTTCTATTTCCATTTGACGAAATACTAACGCCGAAATTGGCGCCAAAAGCTCAAAAATTTTCACTCGGTTTCAGCTGCCCAAATTCGACGGGCAGCTTCATCCTTCTCTCTTCAAATCAGTAGACTCTCTCATTTGAATGTATTTCTCTATATTTTATTAGACAACTGACGTCCGCCATTAGGTCAATCTCTCTCTCTTTCTTTCCAGTATAATCTCTCTCAAAGACCTCATTTTGCTTCTTCCCTTTTCGTTTCCTTTCCATTTTGCTTCATTCTTCCATTTTATTTTTTTCCCACTCATTTTTCACCCTAAAAGAATCACTTTTCCCCTTCTTTCTCAGCTTATAAGAATTTGTTCGTAATCAAGCTTATTCTCCTTCTTTTACTGTATTAAGCATGGTTTACGGCGGCAAAGAATCAGAAGGTAAGAAATGGGTTATATCTGGGATCGTAATCCGTGCTCCACTAAAATCAATATCCACAGAGCCTAAAGAGGAATCTGAACATGATAGGGAATGCTCTACTACACCGACTGCACGAGCATCGAAGATACCGGAGAAATTGCCTTGCCCGCCGGCACCGAGGAAGCGCCGACCAACTACTATATGTCATTTTAATAGTGCCAGGGAATTCTTTAATCCGCCGGAGTTGGAATCGATATTTATCCGCCATACTGAGAGAGCATAAAGACTTGATTTAATGATATATTTTTGGTTATTTTGATTGTTTTAGAGTTCTTAGTGATTAGTATTTTAGGGTAAGTGGTGTAACGGGTCACTTGAGTCAAGCGGACCCATTTAGTTGTTATCTCCTTGAAAAATAGAATTGTTAGCTAGAATGGGATTCCAATTTAACATGCGAATGCGTTGTTTTTTCTGATTTTGAGTAGGTGGTAGTATTATTTATGAATCGACTAGTGTTTGTGTACGTTTCATTTGCTTATTTCAAAGTTCAGATTTTCAATTCATTTCTTTCCTATATTGTGCCTTTTTAGCTCTCTTTTGTTGAAACTCGGGATATTAATTTTTTTTTTGGCTCGTCATTCATATTGAAGCTGCTTTTTTCCAGCTTATTTATGTGCAATTAGCTTATTTGGAGAGCACATGTATATTTTCCAGTTATGTGCAATTAGCTTATTTGGAGAGCACATGTCAACCAAGCACTAAATTGAAAAGAAGTGGCATTGAAGTTGAGACAGACACGTCGTAGATGAATTCACTTGAAAGAAAAGAAAAGTTCAACACAAGAATGAGCAAGTCAAAATGTTGACTAAGTTAAACATTGTTATGATATTAAGTTTTATGAAGATTAAAGTACTGCTATTTGCTGATTATGAATACACTAATTGTTAAGCTAAAGTAATGAAGATTTTGTGCATAATCAAAGTGATTTGTTTAAAAGGTGATAAGGGGAAGTTCACCAAATGCAATGGCTTCTTTATTGTAGGGATTAGCATTCAATAACAAAGCCATTTTTAATGCTAGCTGAATTTAAAGTTTTTGTTAGATTCTTGTCATTTTGGCTTTTAATAAACAAACCCCTTCTTAATTTATAGATATATAAAATCTGTATTATTTTCATCTAAGCCCTCCTTCAAATTTTAAGGATAAGTTTCAACATGTTCGCCATTGTTTCCTTGTAGGAAGCGGGATCTACAAAAAAAAAAAAAAGGTTTATTTTGGGTCAATATCGTGTCAATTTGTTGACCATTTTCTCCCCACTAAATGACAGCGTTCTAAAAAGCATGTCAAATTAAATTTTGATATTATTGTCTAGTTTCGTTTTGCATTTTTTAAAACACCGTTCAACGATACAAAGGTCAATACCTTAATTTGTATTTGGACAAAAATTGAGCATGATTTAGACGTGATGATGAGTATTGCTTTCGAGTGTTATATCGAAATCAAAAATAGAATCAAATGTTATTCTATCTGACATAAAAAAATAAAAAAATAAAAATTAGTAGAGATTGTGCTCAAGTGCAACACAAGAGTCAACAAACAAACAAAAAAGAGTGAACTCCTTAAAAGTCTCCATATTTAGGTTAGTGGTAGTTACTATTTCTGATTGACTAAAAGAAAATTATACCTTTAAAATACTCTTACAAAGTGTTATCTTAACCGAGTTTCCATAATAAAGTTGCTAATTGGTTAGCGTGTGGGGACAATAAATGGTATAAAGAGCAAATTAAGAAGCCTTTTTCTAACACAAATTAATTAATTCTTACTAATTATAAGCTGAGTAGTTTAAGAAAAGAAATGCCATGACATAATTGGATTGGAATTAATGGAACGGCAAATAAATGGATAGGAATCCAATGCATTGAAGACGGCGAAGAAAGGAGGTACGAATTGAGATCCACAAATTAATGGCATTAAAAAGGAATCCAATGAAGAATAAGATTCCATATTAGAGAATAACAACGTTAATTTTTTTCTTTTCTTTTCTTTCCCTCCTTTTTTTGAATTTTAATTTTTCCAAATCCTATTTGCAACCTTATTTTGGTCTCCACGCGGTTACAGGCCACTGGCCCGCCACTGCCGACCCGCAGCCGTTCAGAATACTGTTCTGCCCGGAGCATTTTGGCGGGGAAAAGGGCAAATGGTTTCCACGTATATTACTGCCATGTTTGATTTGAAATTCCATGAAAACAAGAAAATAAATTTCAGTTTCTTGCTTTTTGACATGTTTGATAGCTATATTTTCCTAAGAATTCATTTTCCACGTGACCCATTTTCCTCAAAATTGAGGAATTACAATTGCAGGTTCTCCTTTTTTTTTTTTTTGGTAATTGAAACACATTCTAGACTTAAAGATAAAAAAATTTATCCATTTAATTGACAATTTGTATGAAAAACAAAGTCAAACGAATACACAAAAGATATTTTTTACTTTTTGACAATCAAAACAAATTTTAATATAAATTATAAAAAAAAAAAAATTTACCCAAAAAATAACAATTTACATAAAAAATAAAGCCAAACGGATTAGGTGAAAAATAATATCAATTAAACAATATTAATTACAATTTCCTCTAAGATAAATTTTAGGCAATTCAATTTCCTGCAATTCGTTTTTTTTACCCAAATTCCACCGTTCCAATCAAGCGGACCCAAAATTCATTTAACAAAAATATGAATTAATAATTCAACCCTTGTTTGGCTCCATTATAATGAGATTTTGGAAATAATATATTTTGAAATAGTAATTTTTTGAAAAATATCTTGTTAAAAAGAATTTTTTTTTTAATTTACATATAATATTATTTTATTGAAGAATGTGTAATTAAATATATATACACACACACACATTCACACACACTTAATTTTTAATGGGGGCCAAACAAGAGCTGAATGTCTTCCCATTCCGTCCCCTACGGAACCCTGTCAATGTAGGCAAGGCACCAACCCAACACGTATATAAACGAGAAGCCTCTTTACTCGCAACAAACTGTTTCGCTAGATTAGGCAATACTATACAGTAAACTGTTTGATGAGACTGCCTAATTCGTCGACTCTAAACTCACGATTTGAAGTCAAAATGTTTGTAGTGAAAGTGTACAAACCAATTCTTGCTCTCGTAAATAATTCATTGAAGAATAATATTACTATTCATCTAGAGTTATGAAGATTACGAGTTTATATATGGAACTACTATGACACTATCTCGTTGTCTAAAAGTTAAAAATAATTCAACTTTATTGAAAAATATGATAATAATCTCATCGCCATATGGACCAATGACAAACCTCAAATGGAGTTAGCATTGGACGAATATTTTATGCAATCAACAAGCATCCCCAATGGAAAAACAGAAGAAAGAAAGAAAATGAAATCAAATGTCTCGCTCACTGGAAGCCGTACACAACTGGGCAAAAGTGGGTCAAAACACAAAACAGCTCAATTTTAATGAGAAAAATTAGACCATGTTTGTGGTAGATTATAATCAAATTTTGTTTTTTTCTATATTTTGATAAAATCGATGATATTTATAATTAAAAAGTTGTGATTCTCAGATTACGCGTTTAAAATTAATTGTTGACTTTGATTTGAAAATTTAATTTGATTTTAAACCAAACCAAATAGGTACTTAATTTATTCATTTAGAAATTTTTAGACGTGTTTGGTTAGCATAACAATAGTATAATCTAATCACTAAACTGATTATATAGTAACAATTTTTTGTATGAGAAATTTTATAAGTACATGGTGTTTGACACTCCTCTCTCATACACATGAATAGGGCCCACGATTAAAATAATTGCGAGCCTCGTGACTGTGTCTACAATGCCATGCTGAGTGTTAAAAAAAGGTGTACACTCAATCTTATTCTTTTTTTTTTTTTTGGTACCCAAGTGTCCCAACTTTGTCAGACTAAATCGTGGACCCCCAAGACCCTTGCCCCTAGAATCTTGGAAGAGATTAATCGCGGATTATGCATCAATTGACTCCCAGGTTCCTCTCATCCGACTGTAAAATTCTGTGCACAAGGAGCCGTCCCAAAAGTGATTGCTCCATACCAAATAAAATCCGACCGCAGGTTCAACCTTATTCTTATTTGTATATACTTTTAGGTGCCATTTGATTTGATTTGATTTTTTTTTTTTTTTTTAAAAGGTCTATGCGCCACAAACATGTTTTTGAGTGTCCAAGCACAACAGTGGACGACTGCCAACAAGCAATAAAAAAAAAAATTCGGACATGTATGGGTTTTCCATCCACGATTTACCCCAACACGGTATATGTTAGCAAGCACAAATTTTACGAATAGGGTAAAACGAGATCATAAACAATATGTAATGAGACACTTCTTTTGCTTCCTCAAATCTCTAACGAACAACTCGATAACATAGCATGAAAAAGCATACAAGAAAACATACACATCCTAGGACTACTACATTGTCAAGTTTTACATAACGGAATTTTATTTAGTACGTTCAGCGAAAGAAGTCACCATTTTATTTCATAGTAAACACACATTAAAGCCACAAGAACATTGTACCAATATTTATGACACAGCCACGAATGTGTGCACCTTTTCAATTCAGACCACCTCGATGAATTTATTCGTCAACCATGTTCTTGAAACATAGGAAATTTTGCTTTGCTCGACTTGAACCTTTCTCAACTGCGGAGAATTCAGCAAAAATAATTCGACCGTTTCAACCTTGATCCCACCACAATCCGATATATCAATGCTTTGTAACAATTTACAGTTCCTAATCATCGATTTCACGGATGAGCTTGTCAATCTATTACAACCCCTCAATTTCAATTCACTCAAGCAATTACATGAAACGAGCATTGATATGAACTCCCTGTCGAGCAACATTTCATTATAAGACAAGTCCAACTTCCTTAACCTCTTCAAATCCTGTCCTAGAGTGGTCAGCAACCCAAATTCTCTCTCGACTACATCACAATTAATCAATGCAAGTTCTTCAAGTCCATTGCCCATAACCCTCCCAATAACCTTTAATCCCTCGCCAGTAACAAGACTGCAACTTTGCAACCTTAAACTCTCCAAACTCCTAAAATTCAAATTCTCGGTTATGGCAATCAAATGACTGTTGTCAAGATCAAGAGGCAACCGAAAATCGAGTTTTCTTAATTTACATTTGCTCTGACTTATGAATTGATGCAAACCTTCTCTACTACCACCATCATAAACCAATAGAAAATCCAAAGAAACGCAATTCTCAGCCAATCTCATCAAAACCCCATCAACAATACTCCTACAAGTTCTCAATTCCACTTCTTGAAGACCCTTTTGACGCATAATGAAACCCGAAAAAGTGGCGTAATCTCCTAGACTCTCACAGCTCTTCAGCTGAAGTTTCTTGACGTTCTTACAGTTTCTCCATAGAAGATTAAGCCCAAAATCCCTCGGTTGAATACCGGATAAACAGAGAGACTCTAAACCCAGTTCAACATCAAGAATTTCATCCATTTCATTGACATCAAGTGAATTGAATTCAGTTGAAGGGTTTTCAAGAAGGAGAGAAAGGTGTTTGAGAGACTTGAAAGACTTAACCCAATGGAAATAGAGGGGTCTAGAGAGACAGATAGTGAGAGAAGAGAGATGGTTACAAGAATTCGAGAGATTGAACAGAGAAAAGGGCGAGACTGGTGCGCTCATGAATCGTAGGTGTCGGAGATTGGGGCAAGAAGACGCTGTACAACGGAGGACATGATCGGCGGCAGCGGTAGCGCAGTCCGTGGGGAGGGTAAGAGAGAGCCAAAAAAGATAAGAGTGTTGGCTGAGGAAAGAGGAAAGTGAACTGATGGTTGCGAAATTGTATGAAGGTGGGCTGAAGTAAAGAGTAAGGGAGGAGGTGGATAACCGAAGAAGGCGTAGCCACCGCTTGCAAACGAGGGAGACGGTGGCGGAACACGACGGCGGAAGGCGGTGGAAGATTTCTTGAAGCACCTCATCACAGAGAATTGAGTCCATCTTAGATAATTCTGCATTCTCTTCTTTTTCTTGATTTTAAGCTATAAATTATAATCCATTTACCTACCACCCATTATTTCTACCACCCATTATTTGAGGCCATTGATGGAGCTTCTCTCTTTGAATCTTTTATTTTAATTGTGGAAGAAAAGCATGGAAGGTAAATTTATCATGTGGAAAATATTAGATTCCACAATAAAGACCGCTAGAAAGAAAAGGAACCTTCAGAATTATAATATTAAGGAAAAATTATTTGTGTATTGAACAATATTAAGGAAAAAGTCGATTCTCTTAATTTTATGCTATCACATTTGAATGGCTTAACTGGACAATCTTATCGTATGTATATGAAGACCATTCTATTGAAGTTTTTTCTGTTTTAAGATATTTTTTATTTATAAAAAGTATCTTATTTAATAAAATGTAATTTTAATTTTGGATAGTACTTTATATATATATATATATATATATATATATATATATATATATATTTATTTATTTCAACAATACTACTTATTTTAACTCTTCAATTTGCATTTTTTTTACCATATTTATTGATTTCTCACTCTCTTTTATTAATTAAAGCGCTAAATACATTGAGATTGATTGCTATTATGGTTAAACCATTTGTACATCATAATTTTATATCATGGTGCACAACCCCCTCACATGAATTAAAAAATTGTGAAACCCCTCATTTGTGAGGGGACGATCACCCTTCCCGCACATAAAAGTGTACAACAAGCATGATTCTTGTCATTATTTCGTGATCAGACTTTGAACATTTTCACCAAAGACAAACAGGGTTTCTTCTACTACCGATCAACCTAGTTGACCTCTCAATTTTGAGATTTATTCCCATTGATTCTACTTTATTACGACTTCACTACAAATTCATCTTCTCATTCTTGGCTCATGGCATGTCAAAGTGGGTCTTTGATTCCGATCTTTCTCATGGGACTGGCCTCAAACTTCAAGACACTGTGATGTTCATAAATACCACAAGTCTTTTGAAACATCTTCAAAAGATTTATTTATAAGGAGCGTCTTATGTATAATCTATAACTTTTTTTGAACCGACACTTGGTAACTATTAGATTACATAATTTGCTAGAAGGTGCGAGAGGAATTGAAAAAAAAGACGATAGAATTGAATAAAAATTCTAATCCCTTTTAGATAAAATCGTAAATCTGACATAATTGAATTTGAAGAGATTAACAAAAGCAGACGTTTTAATTGACTTTAGTTAAAAATCTAAAAATTCATATAGTAGATTTCAATTTTATTAAAAATAAAAACTGATTTATTAGTCGTGGAATTTGTACAAAATGCTAACATTGTTGCAGCCTATGGGCATATCGTCAGTTTTGGACAATATTTGCCAGCAGGTCCACCTATATTTAGTTGGGCATAACGCCATCAAGATATATTATATCACCTTGATTGATTAAAAGTGGCCCCTCTGGGAGGTTTCCCGTCCACTGCATATACTATTTATTTTTCCTTTATATCTTGTCCACACGAGGGTGGTAAGTGGAACAAACTGTTCGTGGGCTCTACTCACCCCATTTTTGAGTTGAGTTGATTCAATTTAAGTTGGAAGTAAGTTGTAGGCGCGAATCAATCAGCAAAACACTAGTCCACACGACTCTTCATTTAGGCCCCATATTTTTGCACAGCCTAGCCACATATTAAATTATCTTTTGTCGTTTTCAGAACTCTAAAGAAATTTACTTGTTCTTTTGGTATTTTAAGTTTTTCTATAAAAGCATTTTGTCTATTCTCGATTGTAAAATATTAATGCCACCTATATTATATGTAGAAAGGTGTACCTCTAGACGGATGGAAATCTAAAAATTAATCCATCTCGAGACACATTGAATTTTTTTCCCCTCCTTCCGATCTAGAAATTTCATTAATAAATCATTTCTTGTGACAAAGAAATACCATAGTTACATAAGATCAGAAAATCATAATCAAAATCAAAGCAAACCAAGCCCCTTATAAAATAAAAGAACATTGAATTCTCATGCGCTCACCAAGAAAATATAACCATGATAAAAGGTTTTAAGACTCGACTCATATTCGGAGGGAGTATTTATTTTAAAAGATTGAGAAGTATGCAGAGGTAAGATACCTGTGAACTCGATGTAGCTATCTTCAATATTTATTCATGGTTAGCAAATATAAGTCCAATCAAATCTTATGCCCAAGTCAACCAATGGATGGAAACCAAAATTCTAAATGATATTATTGGTTATTGATTTGTAGTTATTATTTGTGCTTGGGGATGTCTGCCAAACTATGTTAGGCTCCATACTGTTCAACATGAAGAGATTGAAATATACATTTTTTCAAATTAAATAAAAATAATAATAACTAATAAAATTCCATTTTAATAAAATACAACACACTCTCAACTTCCAACCTCCGAAAAAGATCTCCTTAGAGAACTCCAATTTATACATATTACGCAATCTATCGATGCCCATTTTGCATAAATTGCACCCAAACACTATGCAAAATCAACAAAAATCTCTCCACCATAAGGCATAATCCCTACAAAATCACCACTACTTTCAACAAATCCCATCCTTAAACCTATCCAAAACCGTTACCAATATCAAAACTTTAATGCTACTAATCTTCTTTGGAACACTAATTTAAGAAAAGACTAACCATTCACTATATTTTTAAGAATAGACTAACCACTCGCCTTCCTGGGCACATTCAAGTTGACAAAGGACGGGTATTGTGGGGCTTGCAACCTCAGCGTGGGGAGTTCGATTCCTGATTGGAGCAGCTGAGTGATGTAATAACCATTCTTGGTTGGAGCCGTTTGGTGATATAAT
This sequence comes from Osmanthus fragrans, assembly GCA_019395295.1. Taxonomy (NCBI): domain Eukaryota; kingdom Viridiplantae; phylum Streptophyta; class Magnoliopsida; order Lamiales; family Oleaceae; genus Osmanthus; species Osmanthus fragrans. The sequence goes on along the minus strand of CM033352.1, from coordinate 621,527 downwards.
AATCATAGAAGAGGCTCCTTTGGGGTAGAAGTATAAAGGGTGCACAGATCCTCGTCAAGTTGTGCATAATCCGCGATTTACTTTCGTCAGTGACTAAGAGGTCGGTGACTGATGGTCCAGGATATAATCTCACGTATGTTGAAAAATCAGGGTATAAAAAAAAATAAATGAAAAGACTGACCACTCACCGTATTTTTCAATTCTCGGGATATTAGGGCGAGTGTTTTTAACTATTTCAGGAATACAGTATTTTCCAATTTTTCCAAATCTTTCATTACAGATGAATGGGAATTGGCCCAACCGGAACATTAATTGGCCCTATTCCTCCCTCTCGGTCCTTCGTAAATGCCACCAGGAACCCGTCAAAAACCAACTCTGCTTCATTGTTCAACGGCGGCGTACCAGGCTGTAGCTGCAATAGGCGCCGCTGCCTCCTTGCTGTTTCCAGTGTGCAGTCCATCTGGCTGCTTCACCCGAGCCACCGCCGTCCTAAAGTTTGCACCTCAACGAACCCATTAACCCAAGTTCGTCAGTAGAGCTACTTTGCTGCAAATTCCCGAAGTTACGTTTTGATTTTGGTTCAAAATTCCACAATCACGTAAATTTTTATCTTGCTTCATTTCCCCCAATCAATCTGAAAATAACATTGAACATGAAGTTCCCTTAATTTGCAAATTGACTGTGATGAATCTTTGGCGCCAAAATTGTCTCCAAAAAAATCTGAAACTTTACCTACCATTAGAACTCTCCACTCTGACCCGAAAGTTTCTATCAACATGTGTTTCCTACTCGAAGCTATTATCACAGCTTTCCCAAGCCAGGTCCCTTAACCCTGGTCTCCAACTCCACGCCCACTTAACCAAAATCGGTTTGTCCGATGACCCTACGCACAGGAATCATTTTGTTAGTTTGTACTCGAAATGTAAACTATTTCGATATGCCCGGAAGCTGATCGAGGAAAACCCCGAACCAGACTTGGTTTCTTGGTCGTCTTTGATATCCGGATATTCGCAGAGTGGCCATGGTAAAGAAGCGCTTTTGGCTTTCAGCGAAATGCATCAAATGGGAATTAAGTGTAACGAGTTTACCTTTCCTAGCATACTCAAGGCTTGCGCAAGTACTAAGGACTTTGTCCTTGGGAAACAAGTTCATGGGGTTGTGGTGGTCACTGGGTTTGAATCCGATGTTTATGTTGCGAATACTTTAGTAGTTGTCTATGCCAAATGTGGTTACTTAGTGGATTCCAGGAGGCTGTTTGATGAAATCCCGGAAAGGAATGTGGTTTCTTGGAATGCTGTGTTCTCTTGTTATACACAGAGTGATTCTTTTAGGGAAGCTTTGGGGTTGTTTCAAGAAATGGTTGGTAGTGGAAGTAGGCCTGACGAGTTTAGCCTGTCAACTATATTGAATGCTGCAACTGGATTAGGAGATATTAATCAGGGGAAGAAGATTCATGGCTATTTGGTGAAACTTGGATATGAGAGTGATCCGTTCTCATCAAATGCACTTGTTGATATGTACGCAAAGGCATGGGTTCTAGAAGATGCGATAGCAGTTTTTGAAAATATTGCTGAACCTGATATTGTTTCATGGAATGCTCTTATATCTGGTTGTGTACTTCATGAATATTATTACAGGGCTTTGGAATTGTTGGCTCAGATGAAAAGATCGGGACTATGCCCGAATATGTTCACCTTATCAAGTGCTCTTAAAGCTTGTTCAGCACTAGGTCTCCATGGAATGGGTGTACAGTTACACTCCATTTTGATAAAGATGGATTCAGTGATGGATTCACATGTGAGTGTTGGTCTGATTGACATGTATTGCAACTGTGGTTTGATGAAGGATGCAGAGATTCTCTATAATTTGATGCCAGAAAAGGACTTGATTGCACTGAATGCCATGATCTCTGGATACTCGCAGAATGAGGAGGATGGAGAAGCAGTAAACCTATTTGCGGAAATGTACAACCAAAGAATGGAATTTGACCCGGCTACTTTACTAGCAGTCCTCAATGCAACTGCTGGCTTGCAAAATGTCAATGTCTGTAGACAAATTCACGTCCTTATTGTGAAGTCAGGGTATCAATCTGATAACTTCGTTCTAAACAGTCTTATAGATTCATATGGAAAATGCTCCCATGTGGGCGATGCTTCGAGAGTTTTTGAAGAATGCCCTAATCCAGATTTGCCATCTTTTACTTCAATTATTACAGCTTATGCTCAATATGGACAAGGTGAAGAAGCTTTGAAGCTTTATTTGAATCTGCTGGAGATGGATCTTAAGTCAGATTCATTTGTTTGCAGTTCTCTCCTTAATGCATGTGCACTTTTATCAGCATACGAACAGGGGAAACAAATTCATGTTCATGTATTGAAACTTGGATTTATGTCCGATGTTTTTTCTGGAAATTCTCTTGTCAACATGTATGCCAAATGTGGTAGCATACAGGAGGCCGGTCAAGCTTTCTATGAGATCCCCGATAGAGGTGTCGTCTCATGGTCTGCAATGATTGGTGGCCTCGCGCAACATGGGCATGGTAAAGAGGCCTTACAGTTATTTGATGAGATGTTAAAGGATGGTGTATTGCCCAATCATGTAACATTAGTTAGTGTCATTTGTGCATGTAATCATGCTGGTCTAGTTAACGAAGCCCAAAAATATTTTGAGACAATGAAAGAAGAATTTGGAATAGAACCAACACCAGAGCATTATGCATGCATGATTGATGTCCTTGGCCGAGCAGGAAAGTTGGATGGCGCGATGAATCTCGTAGATAAGATGCCATTTGAAGCTAATGCCTCCATTTGGGGGGCACTTCTTGGTGCCGCAAGGATTCACAAAAATATAGAGCTGGGCCAACGTGCTGCTGAGATGCTCTTCACTCTTGAACCAGAAAAATCTGGTACTCACGTTCTTCTTGCAAATATTTATGCCTCAGCAGGATCATGGGAAAATGTTGCAAAAGTTAGAAGATTGATGAAAAACAGTAAAGTGAAGAAGGAACCAGGTATGAGTTGGATAGAGGTAAAAGACAAAATATACACATTTATAGTTGGAGATAGAAGCCATTCTAGAAGTGAAGATATATATGCAAAACTTGAGGAGTTGGGCCACTTAATGGCCAAAGCTGGATATGTTCCTATGATAGAGATTGACCTCCATGATGTGGGGAAGAGAGAAAAGGAACTTCTTCTCTCGTACCACAGTGAAAAACTTGCAGTAGCTTTTGCACTGATTGCCACCCCACTAGGAGCTCCTATTCGTGTGAAAAAGAACCTCCGAATCTGTTTGGACTGCCATACAGCGTTCAAGTATATCTGTGAAATTGTTTCACGGGAAATCATTATTAGAGACATTAACCGCTTCCACCATTTTAGAGATGGATCCTGTTCTTGTGGGGATTACTGGTGACATTAATTGCAGAGGCCAACTGCTCATTTTGGCTCTAAAAGAACATGCCAATTAACGTGGTTGAGTCATGCCATGTGAGTTTGACTTCGCCAGTGTTTCCATGTGTTCTGCTATATCTGGAATCTGGATTACGCTCCAGATGTCTGATTTTTCTACAACTTTTCTGGGTTTACTAAATTTCTCCTATTGATATGACTGCTATTCTCAAACTTTCTCCGAGATTGTGCTAGTTAATGTGACAACTTAATTTTATACTGGTGAAACTCATATGTGGATGGCTTTGTCGAGAATGTGCTTGTGAACGTCAAGCCTTGGACTTCCGGAGTGCATGATGAATTGACTGGTTCCTATGTGTTTGTCTGTATTCATAACAACTGAGACGGTAGATATGGTGTTTGTGGCCCAGTTCTGATGGAGAATTTTAAAGAGCAGATAGAAATATAGTGTTTGAAGGGCCAAGCACTTGTTACTGGTTTCTGTTATGTTGGAGGCCAAAGCACGCAAGCAATGCAACAATTGTTAGTGTTGATCATGAAGGAAATAACTGGTAATTGGTGATAACCAGATTTTAATTGCTGTCTGTTCTTGTTTTTTTGAACTGACGGTGAGGAGTTGTTCTGGGAGTGGCGTGCAGTCTTCCCCCTTTCCAGCTCATTACTAAAAAAATCACCGTATGTGAGCTCAAGCAAAGAGAGATCATATTTTTTCCTGTGACTTTGTATCTATAACATCTACAAGTTTTCGAAAGGCAGTTCTTGAAAATCTGCATTCCATGAATTTTCTTTTTTCTTATGGCCTGCACATATGTTCTGTTTTATCTGCGTCATAAGTTTTGATAAGTCTTCCGATTTTTTGACTACTACCTTTCAATTTCTCATTTTCCATTTGCTTAAGCCCCACAGCTATTAGATTAGTGGTCAAAATGTTAGTTTGGTTGCTGCATTTGTGGCCCAGATAGTAGATGCTGCTTGGCCCAATTAAAGATGGTAGCTGGCCCAAGTGATGACCCGGTTGGTATGAAGGAGAATCTGGAAATCCTATATCGTGACTCTAACTAAAACACGTTTTCAGTTACAACAAGAAAACCGGTTGGATGAGTAACAAGTGGCCTGCCCAAAACCGTTGGATCATTTAGCTCATATAAAGGATGGGTTGACTAGGGTTAGGGTATTCAAAACAGACGCCTCCTTCTCTTGCTTTGGCTGTGTGCCTATTTCCTCTCTACCTCGAATCTGTTCTTGAGACTTTCTTGTAAAATACTTAGTGTTATTTTGTGAGGAATTAGAGGGACTCTTCTGTGAGTCTGCTTATGAGAGGGTTGCTTTGTTCTGTAATTTCTGAACTGGGTGTTCCTGTGGTTGTAACCTTTGCCGTGTTCTTGGCCGATTTCTAGTGGATTCGAGCTTAATCCTTATGGATGCTCAACGGGGGATTAAGCGTTAGATGTGGTCGCTGAACCTCCGGGGCCTTTGGCCGAAAAATCTTGTGTTCTTTGTTACTGTTTTTTAAATCGTTTGACTTCAGTTCTTCAAAACTTCTACTCGAATCCTTTTGTGTTACTTTCGGCCAAAAAGAAAAACGGCAGATCTGTGAAGATCTGCCAACATTCAAACCATTTTCAAAGTGTGCGAAAAGTTATTCAAATCGTTTGATTGAATCTTCTCAAACCTTTTGGAACTCGGATTCCTGTGTGACCCTTCGCTTCTTCTTCTCGGCCTGAAGAAAAATTAAAAAGGCAGATCTGTTAAAGATTCGCCAACATACAAACAGTTTTCAAAATCTGTGTGATTTCATTTTGTTTTGAACGTTCTTAGCCAAATTTTAAATCTGCTGGTTTCTTAAATACCTCTATCGAAACTTGTTTTTGGGCTTTCCTTGATTTGCCTTTGTCTAGGGATCCATTTGAGAACCCTAGAATCTGAGGGAATTGAGGATTTCGTGTTCAAGAACTTGAGTAGTTTTCAATTCCGATTTCAGAGATTATTATTGCTGTGTGCATCCTTATAATCGTGAAACATATACTGTTCGTACTGTGGAAGATACTAACCTGAAATCGTTTGAACTTTGTGTTTAATACAGGGGATTATCCTTTTTTGCATTCGATTGAGTGAGGTATATCCACTAAGACTTAAATTTCAATTGTGCTTACTGAGTGTAAGTTTTTTCTGCCACAGTTCAAAGTCTTTTATGCGTACTGTGTGTAAGTACCTCTGCCTAGATTTAATTTCTGTTTGCTTACTGTGTGTAAGTACTTTAAGCTTCCAGCAGAACTCTGTATCTCATAATTTTTTTTTGAAATCTTGATATTGGACTGTGATTTGAAATTGGTGTATTCTGCATAGATCTGTGTAAATTGTCACTGTTTGCTTTACACCTCTGCACAATTGTCACATTGTTACACATAATGACTTCCAAAATAGATGTTCAAATATGGGATGGCAAAGGAGACTTCAGTCTCTGGCGCCAGAAGATGAAAGCCCTAATGTTACAGCTTAAATGTGCTAAGGCCATTGATGAGTCCTGGGCAGAAAATCTATCGCAAGATAGGAAAACTGAACAGGATGAACAGGCCTGGAGTACCGTATTTCTTCACTTGTCTGATTCTGTCATTAGAAAAGTAGGAGATACCAAAACAGCTGTTGAGTTATGGACTGCTTTAGAGAAACATTATCTCACCACATCCTTACCTAATAAGTGCTTTCTATGGAGATAGTTCTTTGGCTTCAAATTTGATCCCAATCTTGATGTAGAAGAAAACATGGATAGGTTTAATAAGATCACCCAGAATCTAACTAACTGTGGTGAGAAGATATCTGATGAGCAAAAAGTGGTTGGTCTGCTTAATGCTCTAGGAGACAAATACAAAGACATTAGAAATGCTCTAGAATATGGTAGGAGTGATTTAACTGTTGAGATAATCCATAGCTCTCTACTAAACAGGGAACTAGAGTCTAAATCTGAACATAGAGAGGTCTATCATGCTGAGAGTGCTCCTGGTAATCAAAACACTCAGAGGAAAGGTGTAAGCAACTTTGTCCAATCTCATCATAACAAAAACAGAAATTTTGTCAAGAAGAAATGGACAAACAACAAGGGAAAGGATATAAAATTTAATAAAGCTGTGACTAAGAATAAAAAGTGTTACTATTGTGGGAAGACTGGTCACCTTATTAAAGACTGTTTTAAAAGATCTAATGACCAGAAAAACAACCAAAATTTTGAAATTGGTTCCTCATCTATGGCTGCTGCCTGCAAAGAAGCTGGAGCCAACATTGGTGTGGCCTATGCTTCCTCCAGTGAAAGGACTGATCAGAACTGGGTTCTTGACTCAGGATGTTCCTTCCACATGACCCCCAACAAAAGTTGGTTCTCTAACTTCACCAATCTTGAGGGAGGTTCTGTAATACTTGGAAATAATGAGTCCTGCCAGGTTCAAGGCATGGGAAATATCTCTCTCTAAAATTGAAAAATGGTCAGTACTTAATGCTGAATCATGCTCGCTATGTCCCAGCATTAAGGAGAAATCTGATATCTCTAGGTGTCCTAGATGATGAAAATTATCAGATTGAAATAATGAATGGTTTCACCAATATTTTCAAAGATCAAAATCTTATCATCTGTTCTCCCAAAAAACAATGGTATTTATGCCATAGATACTGAACAAATTCCCACTAAAAATCTGGCTAATCTTGCTGTACATTCTGACAAATCAGAATTATGGCACAGAAGACTTGGTCATCTTGGTGAAAAGGGCTTAAAATTCCTTTCACACCAAGGGGCTTTTGGGAAGGATAATGTTCAAAAATTAAATTTTTGTGAGCATTGTATTATGGGAAAACAAGTCAGGCTTCCTTTCAAGTCTGGTATTCACAAGTCCCAAAATATCCTTGAATACATACACAGTGACCTTTGGGGACCCGCACCTGTGTCTACTGTATCTGGTAAAAGATATTATCTTTTAACTGTAGATGATTATTCTAGGAAAGTCTGGATTTTTCTTCTAAAATCAAAGTCTGACACTTTTGCCATCTTCAAACAATGGAACACTTTGATTGAAAACCAAACAGGAAGAAAAATTAAGGTTCTTAGAACTGATAACGGGCTGGAATTTTGCAGCTCTGAATTTGATCAATATTGTAGTGATAAGGGCATAATGAGACACAAAACTGTCACCTACACACCTCAGCAAAATGGGGTAGCTGAAAGATACAATAGAACCATTCTTGAAAGGACTAGATGTATGCTGATTAGTTCAGGCCTGCCTAAAAAGTTTTTTGGGGGGAGGCAGTTAAAACTGCTTGCTACTTAATTAATAGATGTCCCTCCAGCTCTTTGAATAATAAAATCCCTGAACAAATTTGGTCCTGTTCTATGCCTGACTACTCCTATCTAAAAATTTTTGGGTGTGCTGCATTTGCTCAGCATAATGAAACTAAATTGGACCCCAGGTCTAAGAAGTGTATTTTTTTGGGATATGGAGAAGGTGTAAAAGGCTATAGACTTTGGTTAAAAGGTCATGGAGGCTATAAAGTGATAATAAGTAGGTCTGTGGTATTCAATGAGGAAGATTTCCCATGTCTTAGTGACAATACCAATGAGAAGGTGAGGGATGATGACTTTATTATCACTGAAATTGATTTCCACAATGAAAATACTCATGAGCAAGCCCACCTTGAGGTGGAGCAGCCCCAACCTGACCTTAACATGAACCCTGTTAATGAAGTTCTGGACAATAATCAGACTATAAATCCCACCAATGATCTGCAAGACTATCAACTTGCTAGAGATAGGGAGAGAAGAGAGATAAGACCTCCTCTTAGATATCAATATGCAGATTTTGTATCTGCACATGCTGAATATGATCATTCTGACCTTGAACCTACTTCCTATGAAGAAGCTGTCACCTGCAATGATTCTGTAAAATGGGTTGAGGCTATGGAAGATGAAATGAACTCCTTATACAAAAATAAAACTTGGAATTTAGTTGAGAAACCTGAAGGGTGTAAATTGATAGATTGTAAATGGTTGTATAAGGTTAAAGAGGGTGATCTGAAAACTAATAATAAGAGGTACAAGGCTAGGCTAGTAGCAAAAGGTTTCACTCAAAGGGAGGGTATAGACTACACAGAAATCTTCTCTCCTGTAGTCAAGTATACTTCCATTAGAGTTCTTCTAGCTGTTGTAACCCAATTTGATTTAGAATTAGAGCAACTTGATGTGAAGACAGCATTTCTATATGGAACTTTAGATGAAACCATATATATGACACAACCTAAAGGATATGAAGTTAAGAATAAAAAGAACTTAGTGTGTTTGTTAAACAAATCATTATATGGCTTAAAACAGGCTCCTAGGCAATGGTATAAAAGGTTCGACACTTTTATACAAAATCTAGGTTTTGTGAAATCTGAATATGATTCCTGTTTTTATTTTAAAAGAAATAATGATTCTGAATTTTTTCTATCTTTTACTATATGTAGATGATATGTTGTTGGCTGGTCATAACACTGTTGCTCTTAACTCTATAAAAGAAAGTCTGAAAACTGAATTTGCAATGAAGGACTTAGGTCCTGCGAGAAAGATTTTGGGTATGGAAATAATAAGGGACAAATTAAATGGAAAGCTGTTTTTGACTCAGAAATCTTATATTGAAAAAGTGGTAAAAAGATTTTTCTTGGAAAATGCCAAATCTGTTAGTTTACCTTTGTCTGGCTGCATAAAGTTATCTGCTGATCAATCACCTAAAACTGAACATGAACTAAAAAGGATGTTAAATGTGCCTTATGCAAATGCCGTTGGATCTGTCATGTATGTCATGGTATGTACTAGACCTGATATAGCCTTTGCTGTAAGTGTATTGAGTAGATTCATGAGTAATCCAGGTGAGTCTCATTGGGAATGCATGAAAAATTTGATTAAGTATTTGAAAGGAACATGTAATTTAGGCCTCATGTTTAAAACAAATAAAGATGGTTTTAAACTTAGAGGTTATGTAGACTCTGATTTTGCTGGAAATGTTGACAATAGGAAATCTACAACTGCATATTTTTATGTGATTAATAACACTTGCATTAGCTGGAAATCCCAACTTCAGAAGTTGGTGGCCCTATCCTCTACAGAGGCAGAATATATAGCTGCCACTGAAGCTGTCAAAGAAGGTTTGTGGCTAAAAGGTTTGTTGAGTGAATTAGAGCTTGTAGAAAATGAGGTGGAGTTGTGTTCTGATAATCAAAGTGCCATTTACTTGAGTAAGAATCCAATTTTGCATGATAGATCAAAACACATTGATGTTAAATTTCACTTCATTAGAGATATTGTCAATAAAGGTGATATTATATTGGTTAAGATATCTACTAAGGTAAACCCTGCTGATGCAGGTACAAAGGTAATACCAATTGGAAAATTTTTAGATTGTTTGAGATTATTAAATCTCGAAACTTTCTAACTTCTGTCTTCTTTTGTGAACAGGTAATAAAGAGCAAGTGAAGTATGTGCTTTAAGCCTGAATCCATTTAGAACCGGTACAAATACAGCAAAGGTGGAGAATGTGAGTTTGGTTGCTGCATTTGTGGCCCAGATAGTAGATGCTGCTTGGCCCAATTAAAGATGGTAGCTGGCCCAAGTGATGACCCGGTTGGTATGAAGGAGAATCTGGAAATCCTATATCGTGACTCTAACTAAAACACGTTTTCAGTTACAACAAGAAAACCGGTTGGATGAGTAACAAGTGGCCTGCCCAAAACCGTTGGATCATTTAGCTCATATAAAGGATGGGTTGACTAGGGTTAGGGTATTCAAAACAGACGCCTCCTTCTCTTGCTTTGGCTGTGTGCCTATTTCCTCTCTACCTCGAATCTGTTCTTGAGACTTTCTTGTAAAATACTTAGTGTTATTTTGTGAGGAATTAGAGGGACTCTTCTGTGAGTCTGCTTATGAGAGGGTTGCTTTGTTCTGTAATTTCTGAACTGGGTGTTCCTGTGGTTGTAACCTTTGCCGTGTTCTTGGCCGATTTCTAGTGGATTCGAGCTTAATCCTTATGGATGCTCAACGGGGGATTAAGCGTTAGATGTGGTCGCTGAACCTCCGGGGCCTTTGGCCGAAAAATCTTGTGTTCTTTGTTACTGTTTATGCTTGCGAGTTTCTGATTTTCTGCGATTTATTTGGTTGATATTTCGATCTTGGAACTACACAAAATGACATAAATCTTGTTATCGTTTACACAATTCTATATTGTTATGGTATATTTATTTGAAATATATATCTTCTTGGAATGTACATCAATTTCAAGCTAACCAGGTAAATATAGACTTTTGGTTTCTTTTTCGTAGTATTTTTTTTACAAGAGTTTTGACTGTGAAGTTTAATAAATTCATAAACCAGGGAGAATTTTATGTTCATGTCAGAATTAACCATTGAATCCATGTTCATCTTGGGACCGTTGTCTATGAACATATTAATTTAGTTATATCAGACCTGTATTTTTGAATGCTTTCACTTGTATCATAGAGTGTAAAGGTTGGTACAATTCGCATTTCAATTGACTACATATTTTTTATATTATCATATAAAAAAAATGAACGAGTGCTTCAGTTTCTGAGTGCGGGGAAAGTCGTCGGCTCTGCAGAAGGGAAGCAAATTGGTATTCTTATACTTTGCTCTAATCCTTCTGCAAGAAAAGTGCTTGTGAGTTTGTTCATGCTTGCTGGGATTAGGGTCTTTCTTTCATTTTGGATCGTAATTCATCTAGGGTCCTTGTGTATCGATTTGATCGGCTTCATGGGGTTTAGTCCGGCCAATTTTGATGAAGTTTTGGGCATATAAATTGTATGAAATTGGTAGTTTTCGGTATGGAACTGTTATTATATCTTGTTTAGTGCACTGTACATTTATATTTTGTTCTTTGGTTTTTAACTTTGAGAGAAGCATGGAGTACGGGGGACTTCAGGCAAGACACATGGTGGGGTTTTTTTTTTTTTTTTAAATACACGTGGGGCCCGCCTCTTGTGACAGGTCCTCTGAAAATATCCCCTGTACGTGGGGAATTATACTTTAGCTTTTGTTCTTGTTCTAATCCCTTACAAGAAAAGTGTGAGCGATTCAATTTTTGCTTGTTGGGACTAGGGTCTTTATTTTGGTTTGGATCGTAATTCATATGGGGTCATTGTGTGAAACAGCCTTGAACTTTAAGTCGAACTCCTGTCCCTATTAGTTTGTCTCCATTTGTTTCCCGGATTGTGCCATCCTATTAGCCTCCTCGGAAAGTTTCGAAGGTAAACTTTTTAGATTGTTGTAATATCTTTAGGCATAAATTGTATTAATTTGGTGGTTTTGGTATGGATTTGTTGTGATATTCTTTTATTATGTTTTTTTTTTTCTTCAATACATGGTTGCATACTAAGTCAATTTTCAAATTTTTTGTGCCCCTTCCGGCATATATTTATATACTGGACAGATCATTCCACTCATAAGTTTGACACACTTATTTGACAAATAATCGTGATATTTAATTTAAGTCAATTCAATGTTCAATATCTTATGAATCTCAAGAGTTTATAATCAACTCTCTCATGATTTTCGTGAAATACATATTGAGCGTTGAATTGATTTAAATTAAATGTCACAATTATTTGTCAAATAAATGTGTCAAATTTGTGAGTAGGAAGGTCCGTCCCGATATATATATATATATATATATTGAGAATGTGCTTAGGTACATTCTTGGCATTTTGGATGGTCACAAAGTATGCATTTTTTCTTTATTAAGTGACAATTTTAGTCAATTAATCTTATCATTTATCAACAAGAAAAGTTGTTAGATAAGAACCGTCTATTTAGAAGTATTCTATACAAAAAGTGATCAGCTGCAAAAGATATCATCATCTGAGGGGTGTCTTGTATGTCACATTTCACATTTATCCATGGAATTAATTTAATTACAAATGTATATGATTTTTAAGATTCTCCAAATAATTTATCCTGTGGAGTTGATTTTAGAAAAAAAGTGATTTTTTTTTTAATTTTTTTATTTTATTTTTTTTTGGGAAAAAGTTAGGTATACTATATGAAATGAGGAGCCTAATACGAAGTGCCAAAGATGGATGATCCGTCTTCCGTTAGACAATCTACTTTTACGTTTGTCAATAATAAATTTTCTATTAGATAAAGCAAATTACAAGTTTTATGATGTGTCTTTTAATTATATTCAACTATATAAAATAGATAAATGATTTAACTCGTTTGTGCTCATCTTATACTAAACATCGGTGATATTCATATTAATTTATTGACAAATTACAAATTTAATTCAAATATTGGCACTCACAAAATCTTTATCCACCAATAAATAATTATGACACATTATCAATGCTCAGGATAAAATGAGCACTGGTGCTCATTAGATCATTTCTCATGTAAAACATATCCTAAATGCAAAACACCATTTTATAATTTTTGGGAATTTATACCATGTTAAACTATACAAGTGGATTTAACATGTTTAGCAAAGTTTTTATTTATTTTTAATTATCTTAATAATTTTCTCCTACATTTCATGTGATTCATAACTTACTATTCATTGAATCACAAATTTTGTGAACCCCACAACTTACAAATACTTGAAAACTTTGTCAAATGTAGTCTCATTTCTTAAAACTCGTTTTTATTCACAACCAATTTATGGGACTAACTGCTTTTATCAACCACGTACTTGACCCATGTTCGGAGTAGATTAAAGTCATATTTTTAATAAATTTCGATAAAAGTCGATAAAATTTATGATTAAAAAATTATTAAATTTATAAAGCATATAATTAAAATTAATTATTGATTTTGATTTAAATTTTAATTCTTAATCAATTTAATTAAAATTTACTAAAATTTTGATTTCTATCAAAACCAGACACTTGGATATCATATATTTAGGCTCGTGGGACCCAGTGCGCAGTGAGGGTAAGAATACTGGGAGGTTACGCCAACAACCGAAAAGAAAGAGGTCGGCGTTTGTGGGGTCATGTACTCTTTTTCTTCCTTGCTGACACACCCGCTATGGCTGGCTAGAAGCGGCCAAAATTCCAAAAAAAGCTAGTTAGTAGGACCAATTGCTAGCTTTAATGGACCATAATCCACAAGGAATCCGATGACAAAAATCAGTTGTATGTTTAATACTCGTATATAAATTCATCCCAAGTTATCAAAATTTTCTGTATGAATTTCCTTATTCTACTGATTATAGATTATGTTGTAATTTGCATTATATTATGTATACGTATGCCGTAAGCTTGAAGTTGGTGGCCTGTTCTTCAAACTCGAAACCGATTCTTTATTAAATTTTGTTCTCGTATGATTACTTTCATCTCTTCCTTTTTTCCCTAAATTTTTGTGCTCAATTATTTAGTTGTATTATGTTTACAGTATTGTTATAATATGTGAAAGGGATTACCGTTTTGATTTCTTCTCTACGTGTCTCCGTTTTATATTTGTTTTTGTTTTTGTTTTTGTTTTTGTGTATAGCTGGAGAGGAGGAAAGTAAAAGCATACCCAATTGGTAGGATTTTGAGAGAGAAATTGAGGAAAATTAGGATGCCGGTGAACATGATTGAGGAAGGTGATGGATCGCCTCGGATTATATTGACTGAGCCCAGTGGTTCAACAGCTGAGGTTTGTCGATTTTATTTTATTTTCAGCCTTATGATTTGGTTAGCATTAAACTAACTGGAATAAGTTAATTGAGTTTGTATTTCATGTTGTGTTTTATTAGTTTGATCGTTTTGTTGTGATTCATTAAAACTGCAATTGCTTGCACTGTTCTTTTCACGTATGTATGTTTTTTTTGCTTTGAATAGGGCTTTTGAATTGGAAATACAAGTTACTATTTAAAGCGAAACTGGAAATTAAAATATATAAGAAAAAATCTGAAGTTCTATTTTAAAAAAATTTATCATTTTTTTTTTTTAATGATATACAATTCTAAATAATTACTTCCATGCTAGCATTCTCAGTCTACAAACTGCTATTATTTTGATTGTAGTACAAAATTTTGGATGAAATATTTGACTCGTGTTCATTTGTTGCCCTAGGTGCTTCTGTATGGTGCACAGGTTGTCTCTTGGAAGAATGAACGAAGAGAAGAGTTGCTTTTCAGGAGCAAAAAGGTGAACTTATTGTCGGTGTGTTTGAGATCTAATAATTATGTTTTAGGCAATTCTAAATGAAGTCTTTTGGAGTAGATATTCAAAACTGAAATCTGACGTTCGGATGGATGAATCCCAAATTTGTGTTAATGTATGTCCATGCATTTTTTTGGTAGGAGCTTTAAGGTGGCAAAGCAAGTTCATTTCACATCTAAAATGGATAGAGATTACTATATGTAATTGAATTTTCTTGGGACTGCCCATTCATTACACCAGTAAATAGTGTAAATATGTCATTGATTGGTATCAAAAGCATTGACATTTTACCTTTTCCACAAATTTTTTTCCCGGATCCATGAAAGGTTCATCGAAAAGTATTCTCATTACTGTTATTACTTTTTGTGAAAGAATAAACTATTTTATTACTTGAAAAAAAAAAATGTGTAATTGCTTTTTTGCTTGGAAATGTCTTCAATTAATGCTTTTTGCATTCCTTCTAAACTCAGATTACAAGATGGAATTCCTTTTATGAAGAAATGTGCCAAGGTTGCCTAAGTGCAGGCCATACCTTTTTCTGTTTTCAATTTATGCTGAGTGCGAAAATACTTTTTAAGTTTTGTGTCTTTCTATTCTATTTATCAAGATATTCTATAATCAATGATAAATATACTTCTTTCTCTATCCTGCAGGCTTTATTGAAACCACGTAAGTCCATCAGGGGTGGTATCCCCATTTGCTTTCCCCAGGTTAACTACCAACTTTAACTAGAAATAAACTTCTACACCTTATGGACTGGAGCTACTCATTCTTATCGTTACTTTCATATTGTAGTTTTCCAACTTTGGTTCACTGGAGCAACATGGATTTGCAAGGAATAGACTATGGTCATTTGATGATTCCTCTTTGCCTTTGCCCCCAGCTAACAATCACTCTACTGTGGATCTTATTCTGAAATCCACAGAAGAGGATTTGAAGACTTGGCCACACAGGTAAGGATGCGAAAGATACGGTACTTAATAGCAGTATGGAAATTCTTATCTAAGCTTCAAGCTTCTTCTGGTGCTTTTTGAAGATTTGAGTTGCGGTTACGAGTTTCTCTAAGTGCCAACAAGCTCACCTTGATTCCTCGAGTGCGAAATACTGATAGCAAGGCCTTTTCATTCACATTTGCTTTGTGTAATTACCTATCTGTATCTGATATCAGGTTTGCCTCATTACTTTACAAGTTATTCTTCCATACTAGGTTAAACTATGTTATAACTAATCCACTTTTAACCTTTTGTTAAGTTCTTTCTTTGCCAGTTTGCATAGCATTCTTATGTTATTTGTTTTATCTTGATGAGGAATTCCTTATTTTTTTTCTTTTTTCAATGTTAAATCTGTTAGATACTTTATTATCCTTTTCAGATAGGTTCCATGATGCCATTTGATTTGCAGTGAAGTGCGTGTGGAGGGCTTGGAGACACTTGACTACCTCGATAATTTGTTGCACAAAGGAAGATATACGGAGCAGGCAGATGCAATTACCTTTGATGGCGAGGTACTGTCTTGCATTCTTCAAGTATTTTTTCGCGTTGAGTGTCAGGATCACATTTGGGTAGATGCATTATCCTGATTCAGTACTGTCCTTTGTTATACCTAACACTTAGACGGTTCTGCATATATGGGTCTTTTGGAACTTATACTGCTCAAACATTTGTAAACTTGTTTTCTGTTTCTTTATAGATTGACAGGGTGTATTTGAGCACACCAACAAAGATAGCCATGATAGACCATGAGAAGAAGAGAACCTATGTACTGCGTAAAGATGGAATGCCAGATGCAGGTTTATATCTAATTTTCATATTATTTTCAGGTTTATAGTTTCAGTTAGTTGCTTGTATGAGCGTACTACAACTGCAATGTGTTTGACCATGATTTGCAGTTGTATGGAACCCTTGGGACAAAAAAGCAAAGGCTCTTCCAGATTTAGGTTATGAGGACTACAAAACTATGTTATGTGTAGATTCTGCTGCTATCGAAACTGCAATCATCTTGAAACCCTCTAAAGAGTGGAAGGGCCGTCAAGAGCTGTCTACTGTGTCCTCGAGTTACTGCAGTGGACAATTGGATCCTCATAAAGTCCTTCATGGCTTCAGTTGTTCATACTGAGTTTAGCATTGTGAGTTATGTATAATATATTAGTCATTTTGTTTTATATGCAAATGATAGTAGGAAAATGCACAGTTTGTTCAGCGAGCATCTTAATTTTTCATTTAGCGATTATGAGGATATGCCATATTATTTCTGTAGTTAACTTGAAGAAGAAAAGTATGTTCATCCTGTCTCTAAAATTAGATATGGCTATTTTTTAAGTTGATTTCCCAGTTAAAATTTGAGGTAGATGTAATTCATGCATATGCATATATAATATGTTCGTTCTATATATAGGAATGACCAGATATTGGTAGCTTGGTACATATTTCCAGAGCTACTTTCAAAGCACTGAAACCTTGAATAACTAGGATTTTCCAGAACTTCTTTCTCATTATCACTTACTTATTCATCAATTATTAGGTGCTACAGAGTAAACTTGTGTCTTATTCCTAACAGAACCTAGATAGGACTAAGTCCTTAGAAAAGAGAAAGAAGGGATGTCCCAAACTTGTGGCTTCTGTGTCAAATGGATCTTCCCCCAAATACATGTAAATGTATGCCCTGCAGAGTAGTTCTCTTTCAACTGTGCTTACAATCTCACCCATAACTGCATTTTCCATAAGATAGAGTGAGATGCTTGAGGGCTCATACTTTTTAATCAGCTGATGAAAATTTACGATTTCTTTACCTTTTGTTTGGAGGGTGTATCCTGGAAGCCTAGATATCTCAATAGTAGAACCCGGTGTGAGCTTTATCTCGCCTGATGCGTCACCCATTATCATTTAGCAAACAGATAGAGTAGGTAAGACTGTGTGTGTGTGTGGAGAGAGAGTGGGGAGTGGATGGGTGTTTGGGGGGTGGGGGTGTGATTATATGTGAAAAGAGTGGAATTACTTTTTGGTGAGTTCTTCATTTTTTCCACCAGTGAGCTTTCTGATAGCTGCTCCAATGCCTTCGTCAAAGTTCTTCCTTACCATGTTCAGGGTGAGGCCGGAGTAAACAATAACCAATTGTACCATCATTCCCACATTACTGTCAACCACCATTTGATACATTTCCTTTGTTGGTTTGGACGGTGCTTTCCCAACTTTTGTTGTTACAATTTCTCTCAGTTTCTCCTCGTCTGCATATATCCCTGAAATTCGACAATTACAGAAATCAGCATACATTACTTTTCAGTCAATTAGCGATTGAGATGTTTCTCCGTGTGAAGAAAAATCATTCTATCCTGACATGATGGTTAGTGTTAAAGGAAGAAAATTTATTTTCGAGCAAACAACCTTAAGTCGTTGGCCTCAGATAAATCATGCATGTTCTAGTATCC
This sequence comes from Osmanthus fragrans, assembly GCA_019395295.1. Lineage (NCBI taxonomy): Eukaryota > Viridiplantae > Streptophyta > Magnoliopsida > Lamiales > Oleaceae > Osmanthus > Osmanthus fragrans. The sequence goes on along the minus strand of CM033352.1, from coordinate 603,524 downwards.
TAGGAATAACATAATATATGTGATTCAAGATATGTAAAACGATGAGTGCATACCGAGTAGGTAGGTGGAGAAGAAGTAGATTACCAAAGGCGTAAATTTTGATGCCCATGCCAAGCATGCTCTTCTTTCTCAAACCAACAGCTTTCAGCAGCTTCCCATCGTCCAACTTACCTGGAAAAGAAATCCCAGTTTTGGTTTCAACTTCATCAGGCACTGGCACTTCATCCACCTTTGCCTCGTTTCTCTTGTTCTCTTCAGAACCATCCCCATTGAGTTCAACCTTGGGTTTGGCCTCATTGTCCTTATGGTCGACTAAGGTTGGCTTCAAATCAAGCCCACTCTTGGGTTCTGATGCTACCAAAAATCGTACCTGGACAATTCCAAGCTTGACGAATGATGACGAGCACGAACCTGATTTTCCAACACCTGAAACAAAGGCGTCGAGGTGTATCCTCGTAGCCCCTCCGATGCTTAAGTTAGTAAGAGAATATTTGCGTAAGGCTATAAATTGAAAATAATGTATTAGGTACCTGAATAATGAATTGGGATGCTTTATATATAGGAGGAGGAGTAATACATTTGTAGTAGGACTCAAACACTTATGTCAATGGGGAACTTACCATATTGAAGTGTTTAGCATCAGGTAGAACTCTAGTGGTTGGAAGAGTCCTAAGTACACGCTAAGTCCTAATGGATGTGAAGTCTTAATAATCGTAAAGGCTCTGTCATCCTTGTCCGAGGAGTACAACCCGAGAACATGGTGCCCACGCCTGAGAGGTCGAAGAGAATGTCCTTGAGATTTGGTGGAAGAGCATACCACTGGCCATACCAGAGGAATAAGTCGTCGGCTTGGTTTAGACGTCGGGATTAAAGAATGACCGTATCACTGGCCCCCGTGCATACAGCCATGGGCCCGGTTTAGTTCGGGGTGATGCAACTATATGGACGGCTCGTCGCGCAGGAAAAAGGAAGATCAGCCATGAAAACGGGCAAGACCAGCCTAAGGACCGGGCAAGATCATCCCAAGGAAAGGCAAGACCAGCCCTTCAAAAGGCATGATCAGCCATGTGAGAGGACAAGGACAGCCCAAGGAATGAGCAAGATCAGCCCTTGGAAATGGAAAGATCAGCCAAAGGAAAGGCAAGATCAGCCCTTCAAAAGGCATGATCAGCCATGTGAGAGGGCAAGGACAACCCAAGGAAAGAGCAAGATCAACCTTTGGAAAATCAAGATCAGCCAAAGGAAATGGCAAGATCAGCCCTCGACAGGGAACGACCAGCTATGTGAAAGGGCAAGATCAGCCAAAGGAAATGGCAAGATCAGCCCTCGAAAGGGCACGACCAGCCATGTGAAAGGGCAAGATCAGCCAAAGCAAATGGCAAGATCAGCCCTCGAAGGGCACGACCAGCCATGTGGAAGGGCAAGATCGGCCAAAGAAAATGGCAAGATCAGTCCTCGAAAGGGCAGGACCAGCCATGTGAAAGGGCAAGATCAGCCTAAGGAAAGGGCAAGATCAGCCCTGGAAAGGGCATGATCTGGGAAAGGGTACGATCAGCCAGGGGATGACGACACGTGGCCTCGAGATTCGGGCAACAATTCTGGATGGTTGCCACGTGGCACATTCTGACGGTCATGATTGAAAGACCTCTGGCCTTCTTCAAGATCCTATAAATACCCCCATACCCCACCTCATTTGTCGCACTACATTTATCAAACACTCCTCGGACCACCTCGGGGTTAGGCTTAAGGTAAGAGCTCGCGACCTTTAGATAATTTTAAGTTTTTTATTTTTCAAAAAATGTCTAGTACTAGCAGCTCGTCGGGATCGGGTTCTACACCCGACGACGTAGGTCATTCCATAATTCCCTACGCCATCCCCATAGAGCCACGACCTGGTCTTATCGTGCCCGACCTTGGTAGTCAGTATAAGGAGCACGATGTGATAGGAATAGCCCGGGAATTCGGAATCATGCCTGCATGTGATGTTCGGCTTCCGGGGGTCGAGGATAGAGCTAGTAGTGCCCGGGATGGGGAGATAGCTATTTATAGGGATGCTTTGAAGGGGGGGTTTAGGTGGCCACTTCACCCATTCTTTGTAAAATTCTTAGTCGAGCAAAGGATGTGCCCTGGACAGCTCGTCCCAAATGGTTGGAGACTACTCGTCTACTTTTTCCTCGCCTGTAGGTATTTATGTATTACCCCGAGGTTAGAACTGCTCAGGTTGATCTTCGAGTTGAAGACTCTCCCGGGCTTTAACTGCTTTGTTTACCTTTCTTCCCGGGGTGAGTTCAAGGTACCCAAGATGCCGAGCTCCCTAAAGGGGTGGAAGTCCAAATTCTTTTTCATCCATCCCCAAGACACCGGGCATCCATTTGGTCCGAGGTGGAATATTCCGAGCACTGAGTACTTCAACGAGGGACAAGCATACTTTGAAGTGCTCGAGAATGATAGGCAAAAGCTGGTCGAGCTCGAGCCTTTGGCTTATAGTATGGAGGATCTCCTCGGGGATGACATCCTCGATCTAGCAAACGTTAAGGGCGTCGGGGGTAAGAATGAGCACACTTTTCGATTGCACTTTTTTAATCTCGTCGTGCTAATGCCTTGTTTATTTTTACAGAAATTGAGATGACGTTCGACCCTTCTGACCTCCGCCGAGCTGCCCAACAGAAAACGAGGACTGCCCCGCCAAGCAGGCCAAGAAAAAAGGAAAGAAAAGGCCTCGAGAAAATACTCCCGATCATGCGAGGAGGATGCCCGGCGAAGCCTCTGGGTTTGGTGGTACAACCCCGACCACGCGTGCTCCTACACCTCCGATCCTGGATCCTCGAGACTATACGCCTCGGGGTACACCATTGGTCGTCGATTTGGACGACGAGGTTTCTCTTCCTCCTCCCCCTGCGACATCCGACGTAGAGAGGTGCACTCTCTTGCCCGAGCTTTTTTCGAAATATCGAGGAGAAGGGGTCAGCATGAGCGAGGGCGTCAAAGTCGTCGAGGCCTTAACATTGAAGGTACCTCGGTCTGAGCCCTTAACTTTTGTACATTATTTTTCATTGCTCGAGCAATAACGTTGCTTTATCCTCAGGCTTTGAGCGTTGCTCGGGCACTATCCCTGAGGGGCGACCATGAAGCCCACAGGATGGCTGGGCTGGAAGAAGAGGTTGATCTTCGAGGAAAGAGGATCATGGACCTCGAGGCCGAGCGTGCGAAGCTGGAGAACTTGAAGAGAGAGCTCGAGGCCAACCTTAGGCAAGCTCGTGATGAGGTCGGGGTGGCCAAGGATGAGGCCGAGGATGCGAAGCTAGAGCTTGAGGCCAAGACAAAGGAGTTCGAGGCTGCCATTGAAGATGCTCGGTCGAAGGCAGTGGAGGACTTCAAGAAGTCCGAGGAATTCGGAGCAATGAGAGGGGAGTATGCTATGGGGTCCTACAATTATGCTTTCAAGCAAGCTCGAGCATTCCTGCGCTCGAGGATGCCCGACGTCACACCTGATGACCTTACTGCCGACCCCGACGTCCTGGACAATCTCGAGTTCTCATCATCAGAGGCTACGATGATTGGGGGTGAGGATGACTCAGCAACAGAGGACGAGGTTGATAGGCCCCCGAGCACTGAAGATCTTGATTAGATCATTCTCATTTCCCGAACATTGTATTTTATTTTTGTTTCTATGTAACCGAGCAGTGCCTTTTTGAATAGAAAATGCTCAATATTTTGACTTGGTGTTAGTTTTGGACTTTCCATCTTAGCGTAATTGTTCGACGATGCACACTCGAGCACGATTTGTCCAACTGAACTACACGTAATTCAATAATGTTATAATCTCGAGCAATGTAGTTGATCATAGGCCGTATACTAATCTCGAGCAGTATAGTGAATCATAGTCAATTACTTATCTCGAGCAGTATAGCTTAGAGTGCTTGCTCGAGGAGCAAGGCTTCGAGAGCTTGCTCGAGGAGCAAGGCTTCGAGTGCTTGCTCGAGGAGCAAGGCTTCGAGTGTTTGCTCGAGGAGCAAGCTTGGAGGTGCTCGAGGAGCAAGGCTTCGGTGCTTGCTCGAAGAGCAAGACTTCGAGTGCTTGTTCGAGGAACAAGGCTTGGAGGGCTTGCTCGAGGAGCAAGCTTGGAGGGCTTGCTCGAGGAGCAAGGCTTTGGTGCTTGCTCGAGGAGCAAGGCTTCGAGTGCTTGCTCGAGGAGCAAGGCTTGGAGGGCTTGCTCGAGGAACAAGGCTTTTTGTGCTTTCCATCATTGTGACCAAACTTGAATTTGGAGATTATTAACTTTTCGAACTGGACTTGGATTTATATTTCATCCAAGCTGCCTACGTACCCAAACGGGATCAAGCCGAACATAGTTTATTAAAAAGGAAAACGTAAATGGGCACACAGGCCCAACAATATAAAAGAAGCATGGACGCGCAGGTCCGACACTAAGAAATAACGAATGGGCGCGTAGGCCCGACCATAAACTAAAGGCAAAATAAAAATAGAGATAGGGCATGCGAGTCTTATTATGTAAAGCAAAGGGTAAGCAAATTACTGAGTAGAGGTAGGGCGATTTACTTGTAGTAGATTTTCAGGTTATCCGCGTTCCAGGGTCTAGGGAGAGGTTTTCCCGAGGTGTCTCTTAAGCTGTATGCTCCTCCTCGAAGTTGTCGTATCACTTCAAATGGTCCTTCCCAAACAGGGCCGAGCTTCCCAGGGTGATGGCCAACAGCTTCAGCCTTTCTTAGAACGAGGTCTCCTACCCTGAACTTTCAGGACCTGACCTTGCTGTTGAAATGTCTTGCCACTCTGTTTTGGTAGGAGCCGACTTTTAAAGAGGCCTGTTCTCGAACCTCTTTGAGGAGGTCGAGATGTTCCGTTGTGCTTTCTGAGAAATTGGTCTCAAGTCTGCGTAGGCTGGGCAGACTAATTTCCACAGGGATGGTTGCCTCGATGCCAAATGCAAGCATGAAGGGGGTTTCGCCCGTTGTTGTTTTATGAGAAGTCCTATATGTCCAAAGTATTGAAGGCAGATCTTCAGCCCAAGAACCTTTGGCATTCCCGAGCCTTGTCCGAAGGTCTTGCAATATAATTCGATTCGTGACCTCAGCTAAACCGTTGCTCTGTAGGTGCGAAACTGAGGTTAGTCTGTGATTTATTCCAAGGTTGGTGCAAAAACCTCTAAATTGAGCGTTATCAAATTGCCTTTCATTGTCGGTTATGAGGACTATGGGTATCCCGAACCTACAAATAATTGATTTCCATACGAACGCCCGTAGCTTGGATTCTGAAATTGTTGCTAGGGGTTCGGCCTCCGTCCACTTGGTAAAATATTCTACTGCTACAGCGACAAATTTTAGTTGTCCCCTTGAAATCGGAAATGGGCCGAGAATGTCGACCCCCCATTGTTCAAATGGGGCCGAACACGTAATAGTAGTAAGGTCTTCGGCTGGAGAGTGGATGATGTTGCCGAATCTCTGGCACTTGTCGCATTTTCTCACGTATTCGGAGGCATCTTTCTTCATTGTAGGCCAATAGTATCCATACCTTATCAATTTGAAGGCAAGAGCCCGAGCTCCTTGATGGTTTCCACATACACCTTCATGAACTTCAGCCAGAGCTTGGGACGACTCTGATGGCTTAAGGCATCTGAGATATGGAAGCGCGAGGCTTCTTCAAAATAGGACTCCTCTGATCATGCAGTACCTAGATGCTCGAGATCGGATACTCCTTGCTGTTCGAGGATCATTCGGAAGATTCCCATTAGTTAAGAACTCTGAAATTGGGTCCATCCATGATGGCTTGTTGTCAATGTCCATGACCCCAACAGAACGTGCGATGCTAGGTTCTGTCACCATTTTGATATGGACTGTTCTGTCGAGACCATCGGTCCCCATGAAAACCAATCTAGACAGTGCATCGGCCTTACTGTTGTCTACACGAGCAATCTTCGTAATTTCACAATTCTTAAATCGTCTCTGGAGATCATGAACTTTCAGGCAGTATAGGCTCATCTTTTATTCTTTCCTCTCAAATGTGCCGTCTATCTGTCCGACCACAAGTTGAGAGTCGCTGAAAATTTTGATATGTTCAATTTCAAGGTTGATGGCGAGTTCAAGAGCAATGATAACAGCCTCATATTCGGCCTCGTTGTTGGTCGCCTCAAATTCGAATCTGAGCGCGCATTGAATATCCACGAGTTTGTCGGGGCTTGTGATAATGACTCCAGCGCCCGAGCCCGAGGAGTTCGATGCCCCGTCGACAAAAACTTCCCACATAATACTGCTGTTCGGGTTATCCCCTGGCCCCCGAGGCCTTGGGGTGAGTTCTGCGATGAAGTCCGCTAAGGCCTGAGCTTTGATGGCTGGTCGGGATTTGTACTCGATGTCAAATTCTCCTAGCTCAATGGACCATTTTAATAGCCTTCCAGATACGTCGGGTTTTTGCAGTATGTGCTTCAGCGGTTGATTAGTGAGCACTACAATAGGGTGAGACTGGAAATATTGTCGGAGTTTACGTGTTGTCGTTACCAAAGCGAGAGCGAGCTGTTCGGCTAAACTGTACCTGATCTCGGCGTCGAGTAAGACCTTGCTCACATAATAGATAGGCTGCTGGGCCTTGTTAACTTCTTTTACCAGTACACCACTTACCGCATTCTGGGATACAGCCAAGTACAAATACAAAGTGTTCCCAGGCTCGGGTTTAGTGAGGACAGGAGGAGTTGCCAAACTCTCCTTAAGTTCTTGGAGCGCTCTTTCACAATCTTTATTCCATTCAAAATTCCGATTACCTCGTAGGACCTTGAAGAGTGGGAAGCATTTATCGGCGGCTCTTGACATGAACCTGTTTAGGGCGGCGATGCGGCTCGTTAACTTCTGAACATCCTTTTTATTTCTAGGTGATTCCATTGATGTCAAGGCTTGTATTTTGTCTGGATTTGCTTCAATTCCTCTGTGTGTGATCATGAATCCCAAGAATTTCCCCGAGGCTACGCCGAATGCACATTTTTCCGGGTTGAGCTTCATCTTATACTTGCGTAACAGTATATGGCAGAATCCGCCATGAACGACGTCTTTTCTTGGTCTTCCTCGGCCATAAGGATCTGATGGTATCCCGAAAATGCATCCAGAAAGCTATACAACTTGTGTCCTGATGTGCTATCGACCAGGTCGTCTATCCGAGGTAAGGGGTAACTGTCTTTCGGGCATCCTTTATTGAGGTCTGTGAAATCAATGCAAACTCTCCACTTTCCATTACCCTTTTTAACAAGAACGACATTAGCAAGCCAATCAGGGTATTGGATCTCCCTGATGAACCGAGCTCTGACTAGTTTTTCAATTTCTTCCCGGATGACCTGTCGACGTTCTGGAGCAAACTGTCTTTTTCTTTGCTTGACTGGGTTGGCTCCTGGGCTAATGTTAAGCCTGTGTACTGCAACCTCGGGGTCTATCCCTGGCATATTTTCGACCTTCCACGCAAACACATCAATGTTTTGAGATAAGCAACTGTTAAGTTCGGTCATGAGCGCGGGTTGTAGATCCCGACCAACCATGACCTTTTTCCCGTGCTCCAGCTCCACCGTCATTAATTCTTCCACTGGGGCCAGTCTGCCACGCTGTTCGTGGTCGAGCTCTTTCCCCACAATTTGCATGACGTTGGATTTTATTTCCCGAACGCTAGAAACATAACACTGCCTGGCGGCGGTTTGATCTCCACGAGCCACCCCGATGCCATGACCGGTGGGAAATTTCATGGCGAGGTGAAAAGTGGACACGATGGCCTTTACCTTATTAAGCAACGGTCTCCCCATGATGGCGTTGTATGCCATCGACGTTCGAACTACTTGAAAGGGTGTGGTCTCTGTTACTTGTTCGTTACATGAGCCTAAGGTAAGAGGTAGTTCGACTATTCCTTCTAGGATGATAATACCTCCCCCAAATCCTTGAAGGGGGGTTTTCACTGTCCTCAGCTGCTCGGGAGAAATTCCCATCTTGGTGAAGGCTTCGTGAGAGAGTATGTTAGCGGCACTTCCATTGTCAACCAAGATCCTCTTTACCTCAAAGTTCGCCACTATTGCCGAAATGACCAAGGCGTCATCGTGAGGAAAAGATATGCCCTCTAAATCCTTTATTCCAAAAGTGATGTCCTCGAGGTTATTATGTGTTGCTCTAGAGGATGATGTGTATTATCGGGCATACTGCTTTCGTCCACTATTCGAATCTCCTCCTGACGCTATACCCCCGATTATGATATTTATCGTTCCAGCTGTTGGTTGACCACCGCTTCGTTCCACCGGGCTTTTCGTACTGTCACGATCGTTCCTAGGGCGCTTATCATGACCAACATAGGAGCCCAAAAATCCCCTTTTGATGAGGGCTTCAATTTCCCGCTGTAAGGCCTTGCAATATTCTGCGGTATGTCCGTGGTCGCGATGAAAGTCACAGTATTTACTTTTGTCTCGAGAGTGAGGAGGGGACTTCAACCTCGTCGGCCATTTGAGTTCCTTCATGTCCTTAATCTCCATCAAAATATTGGTCTTTGAGGTGTTTAGCCTGGTGAATGAGGTCCAGGGTATCTCGGTTCTCTGCTTATTTCGAGATATCTCCTGCTTGTGACCCTGGTCATGCTGCCTCTTATGCTCGACCTTCTCGGTGGTCGGTCCTCCCCTTTTCGAATTCAAAGTTTCCTCCATGTCGATGTACTTCTCACCTCAGGTTAAGAGCTCGGTCACTGATTTTGGTGGGGTTTTTGACAATGACATTTTGAAAGCCTCACACCTTATGGCATATGTGAGCGCGGAGACTGCGGCCGTAATGTGTAGGTCTGGGATTTGAAGTCTCTCCTTATTGAACCTTGTCATGAAAACACGCAGAGTTTCGTTCTGCCCCTGTCGAAGTTGCATGAGGGATGCTGCAGTCTTCCTGATACGCTTACTACTTGCGAAGAAGGCAGAGAACTTATCGGCTAAATCTGAGAATGAGGAGATGGAATTGGGCTCCAAGGTCGAGAACCAATCCCTAGCAGCGTTGGTCAAAGTTTGCGGGAATGATTTACACATCACCTGATCCGGGGCTACTTGTAGGTTCATGACATCAGTATAGATATTGAGGTGATTAATAGGGTCGGTAGTACCGTCGTATTCCTTTATGCGAGGATACTTGAACCTGTCAGGAAGCGGGTACGACAAAATCTCTTGAGTAAACGGAGTGTTGGGCCTGAAACCTACTGCGCCTCTATTATTCTGAAGCAAACCTGCCGTTATCCCATCTTGAATGATCTTGGCGAGGTCGCCGGAGTCCAATGTGACCGATCTCGTGGCCGATCCCATATGTCCGCCCGAGATTCCCGCCTCAACCACATCGGGAACTGGTCGAGGTACGTGAGCTCGAGCATCGGCCATGAAACCGACTGGAGGTCCTGACTCCGGTGGGGGAGTTCTTTGACTTAACAGCTGAGTTAATGTGACAACTTGCTGGCGAAGTTCTTCAAAGGCTTCGATCGTGATCACCACCGGAGGTGGAGCCGAAATTTCTGACGATTCTTCCTGATGGACCATGGGGTTTTCAGTAGCGGGAGGAGGGTTTGGAGCGGAGGAGCTTGCGGGAGGAAGACCTGAACGCGTGCTAACCATGACTTTTAGTAGCGATTCCCCACAGACGGCGCCAATGATGCTACCAAAAATCGTACCTGGACAATTCCGAGCTTGACGAATGATGACGAGCATGAACCTGATCTTCCAACACCTGAAACAAAGGAGTCGAGGTGTATTCTCGTAGCCCCTCTGATGCTTAAGTTAGTAAGAGAATATTTGTGTAAGGCTATAAACTGAAAATAATGTATTAGGTACCTGAATAATGAATTGGGATGCTTTATATATAGGAGGAGGAGTAATACATTTGTAGTAGGACTCAAACACTTAGGTCAATGGGGAACTTACCATATTGAAGTGTTTAGCATCAGGTAGAACTCTAGTGGTTGGGAGAGTCCTAAGTACACGCTAAGTCCTAATGGATGTGAAGTCTTAATAATCGTAAAGGCTCTGTCACCCTTGCCCGAGGAGTACAACCCGAGAACATGGTGCCCACGCCTGAGAGGTCGAAGAGAATGTCCTCGAGATTTGGTGGAAGAGCATACCACTGGTCATACCAGAGGAAGAAGTCGTCGGCTTGGTTTAGACGTCGGGATTAAAGAATGACCGTATCAGGTTCTATCTCCAACATCTCAGACTTTGCAGTGACATCCTCCACGGTGGTCGGCATTCTTAATTTAGCGTGTGTAATCAAGCGCTGAGCTGGATATTTAGATGAGAATTGGTTGGTGACCTGAGTAGAGAGTTTGAGCACTTGCTGGTTTATACAGGGAGTTGTAGGGTGAATAGAAAGGCAATTTTGTTGTTTCTTAGGGAGTTGTACCATTTCTTGCATTAGGCCTATACCTCGGTATGAGCGTTATGATAATGAATGATAAATTTGCAACCTGTTACCTCATTGAATGCTCATCATCTTCAAGAATTTATCCAGTGTTTCTTGATTTCTGCATTGCTTCGTTTTATGTAAATGTGAATCCTCCAAGCTGTAGAACTTTTGTTGTTATTACGCACTACTTTCTGTGCACTGAATTTTTTTTTTTTTTTTCTGTAATTTGTCATTTGAGGTGTAGGATGCTAATTGTAGCAACAATTGATTGAATTTCGATTAAAAAAAATATAAATATTACACAAACATATATTATTAAAAATTTATTAGAGGCAGCAAATGGATTGAGTCGAATTCAAGTGGCTCAAGATCATTTTAAGACAAGTCATAAACCAAGTCAAACCCTATTTCTTTTTCACGAGCCAGCTCGTGGCTTATAGTCCATTTTCCCCCCTATTGGCCTTTAATTTTTCAATTTTATTTTTAAAAAAAAGGTCAATTTATATATGTACACACACACACACACCCTAACTTCAATTCATTTTTTCACAAATCTCTACCTTCTCAATGTACAATTGTTATAGTCTTCATTTTAACTCTTTATTGTACAATATAAAGTTTTGTTCTCTCCAAATTTACTTATTTGAGTTATTTCCATTCAATTTTAGTTTAAATTCTATTATTTTACCTCTTTCTTTCATATATTATTCCAAATGTGAATTTATCTATTTTACCTGTAGATATGAATCTTTAGGTTGACTCTTCTGAATTATCTCTTTCAATATCAATCATGAAATTTTGGTTTCACAAGCAGATAAAAGCATACTAACATTTTCCATCCAAAAATACCGTCAAACCGGAATATGACTCGCGCATAAATGGAAACTCGTAGTAATAAAGAACACACATTATTTACTCGTTAGATTTAATTCAAACACAACTTATTATTTGTTACTAATACCAAACTAATTATTCTTTCCATTTACGAGTACTAAAATTTTCATGAAAGTTGAAAAACGATCACATAAAATTTTTCATAACTTTGTTACTGCCTTCCTGGTAAGGGTACAAATTGGAGTCAACAGGATGAACCGTATCGTGTTATAAACTTAGAAATAATTATGATTCAAATAAATCCCAAAACATTTCTTTTACTAATGTTAAGGTGACAAACTGTGGATGGGGACCCCAGCCATAAGAACATTTAGGCCCTCGACCTTTAAATGGAGCATCTGGGCATCAAAGGCCCAAGCATTCATCTTAGAATAGATTTAGGTAGAATTACTCGGGATTTCAGCCAGTGGTCCGTCTCAGTGATTTTTGGTTCATCAGTATACTATACAAATCCTTTACGAACTCATACCCGGAAAAATATAGCAGCACAACAGGAAGAAAGAAGCCGATAATTCCGACAACACTTGCTAACGATATGGCAAGGAGCTCTTTCGTCATATAGAACCTAAGAATAAAAATTTGCGGAAATTGATCAGCTAAAAAATGTCAGCATTGGAGCTTTAACAAAAAAGAAAGATACCTTGTTTGAATGGTAGAAGTTAACATATTGCATGTCATTTTATAACCAATTGATGTGCTGAAACTTGATGCGATGCAGCAAAAATGTAGTAGCATAATGGGACGGATCAACGCAGCATAATTTGACATTCCTGTGACATTTTTTCTGGAGTTAAAACACATATCTAGAAGCGTCCAGCTAAAAGTTATATATACCGGGCAGCTTCTTCTGGAGGAGATAGAACATAAGAATGACTGATATTGCAGCTGAAAATGACGTTGAGAGTGCCTGAATAAATGAAAACAATGCAGTTAGAAACTGTCTTGTTATGACATTTGTCCTTCTTCTCATAAAGAAGGTAACATACCAGTCCCCGTGCACCTAGGTGATATATGGAGACTGAAAGCCAGTTCAAAATGGCATTCAAAGCAATAGCACCTACACTGACCAGGAAAGGTCCCTTCGCATCACCAAGGGCATAAAATACTGCAACTAACAAGTCTCGGATGATGACGAATGGTGCACTGAAGGAATCTGTTAGATAAAAAGGATTATAATGATTGCATAGAGCATCTACTACATATATTCTATAACGAATTTCTAGTACTTTATTAGTTGTTTCTTACTTAAATTATATTAGCTGAAACCCTATAAAAAGTGAGTTTATGCATTGTAATAGTTAGACTTGATTATCAAATAAACTGATATTTTCTTCCCTCTAATAGTTCAGTCTTCTCATTCATCTCCCCTTTCTTTCCCCCTTCTCCTACAAGTCTCGTTCTAATTCAATTGCATCCTATGTCAGATAGCCATTAGAGATTTATAGGTATTTGGATGTATAGGCTGCTAGAAAATATTCAGGGGGTCTGACAAGAAGAGTAAAGAAAAAGAGAATTTCAATCTATATTAGCGATAAACATACAAGTGATGAAGTAAGAAAATTTAAGGGATTAGTTGATTTTCAAAAAGACTCACAAGCAACAAAGAGGGAAGATACTAGAGCCCTAGCTGAAGAATCAAATGCATAGCGTTCAAACAAAAAATGGATGATTGGCTCTGCCAGGATCCACGTGATTGACAAAATGGGCAAGAGAACTACCTGCATCATAAGCAAACATGCAGGAAAGGTGTTAAAAAAATCTTTCTTTATTAATTAATAGTAATCAGCATCAAATTCTTCTCAATGCTTAGTTTAATATTGTTGTGAACACAAAACTTCAGTAGAATGTGCTGTGACACCATTCCAATTTGTTATGGAGAAAATCTTCAGGTGGCAAAAATCAGCCTCATTGAAAATAAATCCATAAATGCAAATTGAAAGCGCAAAACTCCAATCAGTCTGGCAGTTATCCAGGTTTGAAGATTTTATCGAGTAAAAGAAACTTCAGAAAACTGAAGTGAGATATATTGGTGCAAAATTCAGATAATAAATATAAAACATGGAAGAACTGGTAAGCTGGATTTCTCACAGAAATTTTGTTATTTTTGGATAAGTTCACTATACACGTTTGACAGATATAGAAATAGAGTTGAGAATGATGATTTTCTAGGTGAATTCTATAATCAGAGTTTCCATCAATTTAAGCCCATATCACATAAATGTAACCAACCATGCAAAGTAGCACAGATCTCATTAAATTTTCCACTAAGCTTTCCCAGGATGCAGTCTGCCAAAAATTTTTAAAAAGAGAATCATTATCCTAAAGAAGCAAGAGAAATTGCTATAGAAAACATGGCCAAATTCAATAAATGAAAAGGAAGGTGAATATTTTAGGAGTACCTTCGCCAGTTTGGAGATAGAAGGTAAAAGAGGCAGCACAACTACGCTTGAAAGTGCGCCCACTGGAGCCATGACCATAAGATATGCATCTGTAAATCACATAAAAGATGAATTAGAAAACACGTTAAATGAGCTAAAGAGAAAGACAATCTTCTTAATGTAGCAGGCAATTAAGCAAGAAACAGAGCATGCAATCTATTATGATGTATCAATCCCATGAATTGATCTGTGTATCTGTTTCTCACTGGCAAACAGATTGGGATGATGAAAGATTTTTGAGGGCTCAAGTGACTGATGCCTTTGTTTATAAGATGATCTGTCAAGACATCCACGGAAGCACTTAACATAACTGCAGTAAGTGATTTCTGGCTGTTAATGGTCGCTAAAGCTGATTTTGACCAGAGTAAGTCCTTTGTAGGAAATTTTAACTGCAGTTTCAATATGACATAAGTGCTAAATTCATTTGAACACCCCACGCCCACCTCTCCAATAATAATAATAATAATAATAAAGAAAAGAAAACAGCCTCTCTTTGACTTATAGTATGTCTTATATGAAGTCCAAACTAGCACTTGCACCGATCACCTACAGGAGAGGCTAGCCGCAGCACCAGGGATGAAAGATGCAAAACAAAGATCTGTAAAAGATGCAATTTGTGCCGAGCAAGAACTAATGGTCGCTGGTATCAGCAATGTGAAAAACTGCACCCAAAAATCAAAATTAAGATGTGGGAAAAGCAGCAATCAGCTTCTGATTAAAAGATCTTAAGCATTTACCTCGTGAACATCTCCACTTGTCAAGGCAGTAATTAAGGAATCTGGAATACCACTGCACCATCTCCTCCTAAGCACCATGGTCTGATACTCAAGCATTGCCATGTTCGTAATATAATAAATCAGAAGAATTCAAGAGCTTTTAAGGGTACAACATGGTAGCTTCATGCATCACGTCATGAATATGAATACTTTTTATGGTTGGGGGTGGGGGGGGGGGGGGGGGGGGGGGGGGGGGGGGGGGGGGGGGGGGGGGGGGGTGGGGGGGGGGGGGGGGGGGGGGGGGGGGGGGGGGGGGGGGGGGGGGGGGGGGGGGTTATGTGCAGGGAGGTAGACCTGGATGATCCACTGCAGAAATAACCCAAGTGAAACTCCTAATGATAGCAGACTTCCACCTAAACAAAGCATTAAAAAAATAAATGACCACCATTAGAATGTAATATTGAAGGAACTCGAGAATAGAGTTTACTTACTGACCAGAATAGGAAGCCCTTGATTGTTGGGTAAAATTATAGATGAGACACTGCAGTGGTTTTATTAAATGCATGTCAGTATTCTCAAGCACATACATACAAGTGGAGTGTGTGTGAGCATGTGGGTGGGTGGGTCATGGGTGGGTGGAGGAAAAGAGAGTGTTTGAGTGTTAACTTAGGTAATAAAATTTTCTGAGATTCAACTTACACTAACAATCAGGAGAGAGCTGGACAAAGCAGGGCTAATAGAAGGAAGAATATTATTTCCTTCTGCACTGATAGAAGAGAGGGAGTGTAAAGAAGAGGTTAAATACCAACATAACTACATGCTTCATAAAATCATGGAAAAACTACAGTGGATATTACTTGCCTCATGTATCCAAATCCAAGTCCAACTGGACCCGCAAGAACTATACATGGAGTCATTATTTTCAACTGGTCAGGGGAACAATAGAAAAGAAATTATTAAGAAAAAGAGAGCGGGATAAGCATGTTAAATAAATGTTTCTGGACAATGATGACTAATTTGTGAGTTTAAGATTGTCACAGGTGACCAGAAATGATTTGCAGTTGATCAATCATAAATGTTTTCGTCTTTTGGGAGGAGACACTCACCAGGCAATACTACGCTGGGTTCAGTGGAAATGAAATTGAAAAAGACCTCAAGTAGGAATACAAGAATATTGAAAGCTCTTTAACATAGAACTACGTAGCCACAATTCTTTAATAGACGGGGATGTAAAGTCTTGTGTTTTTCTTAATTTTCAATATATTGCTTATGTGAGAGACATAAAGTGATAACAAATTAAATATAGATGTGCATAAAATATGAAACTGTGATTATTATTACATGGGTGGCTTTGGAATCAAAAAATGAAGAACTTACTTCAGGAAAGCGATGATTAATGTGTGACATCCCACAATGAAATAAAGACATTAGAGATATGGGCATAAATTATTTTCACAATATCACTAGATAATACTATTGTGTTTTGTTGTACTTGCCACTTGGTTAGCATAATTACCTGCTCGATAGCTATTTCTCTTATAATTCGGCCTTCTGCCAAGATCCACAAACTGTGAATTAATGATAGCATTTGAAAAGCAGTCAGCCAGATAGATGCATTAAATATAATGACAAATATATGCTTGTCGCGAGTTTGAGAATCTATCCTGTCTTCTATTCAAAAACAAAGTAAAATAACATTAAAATATAAGCATTTCACTTTTCAACTCAATACCATTTAAACGTGCTAATTCCAAATTCGAAAAATACACGAGATTCACAAAAGATGACAAATTTCTAAAAACTCAAAGTCGCATCATTGGCTGTATCTTTGCCACAAATTCTGGAACATACAAAATGTGTGAGAAATATTTATCAACCTTTTCTAGAAAGAAACAATCCTCCTTACCCAGGTGCATACATATGAAGTATGAACTCAGAAAATATGTACACAAGAGTACCCACAACAGCTCCTACCTGCAAAGCATCAACTTCATTACGACTTTCTAGAGATATGCACATGTCTAGCGAAAAATTACAACGCATACCAGAAACATAATGGTGGCCGTATGTTGAAATAGTTTTTCTCGGCGGTACTTCGGGAGTTTACTGATCAATCATCAAATTATAGATATCAAATCACTAATAACATGTCAATAATAACCACCACTAGAGCAGAAAAGTATTACACTGTTCCTTTACAACTTGAAAAAAAATTACGATATTAGGAAATTAATTTTGGAGCCCAACCATTGTGTCTACGCAACGACCGAAAACTAACTTTTCAAAATATATGTCAGCTTATTCTATCGCCATAAGAAAGTAAAACATGTAAACATGCGTGGAGAACTCAATTCCTCAAAGTCACTGGACATTAAGGAAACCCACTTATAGTAACCCTGTTATGCAAGTGTTTATAAACCGTGACTGAGCTTTATGTAGCATTATACAATAACCATTGCCACATCTGAAAACAAGTTTATAAGCTAGGTAATGTGGCAAGATATAAGGAAGGATGCGTTACCTTAAAGTGGTTGCCATAATAATATGGATGGGACCATTAACACCTGTACAATAGAAAATAATTTCTAAACATTTAATCGAAATAAAATGTTATATACATAGATAGTATTAGTATACGATGCTGAACTTCATGCATCAGATCGTTGAGGCTTAAAATTTTCCTAAACAAAGTTAGAATTCAAATCAAATTTTGTCCTCACAACATCAAAAGATATGAAACTAGACAACAATTTATTCTTCATAGCAATCCTGAGTCCAAAATTAATGGGACGAAACCAACATAAAAGTATCAGAAATACACGAGCAAGCAGATATTATTGACAATTGGCAAATTATCAGGTAACAACATCTTATTCTTATATACAAGATTTTTGAGATAACACACCACCAAGCAGCGATGAAGAGAAACCAGGCAAAACCCAAGCATACCTGCAAGGTTATATCCAACATAAGTCAAAATAAAAAATAAAAATAAAATAATGGTTCTTCAAAATTGTATATAAAAGTTCTATCACAAAATTATATTTACAATCAAGCTGGAAATGACTAGTTTATTACTGTACTTGAACGCGGTGGCAACAGGACCAATACCAAAAACTGAAGCCATTGTAACCTCCCTAATTAATCCCTACATTAGTCAACATAAATTCTACTGAGACGATAGAAACAATAGCACTACATAGAACACTAGAAACCGAAGTGTGTGAAATACTTGAGCATTACCAAAATTTTGCTCGTAAGAGTAGCCACACTGATCCATGTCACAGTTTTAACAGACAGATCGCCTGAATGGTAATTGAAAACTGATATCAATTCAAGAATATACGTGTTTAGCTATAAAAAGGTAGGGTTACGAAAATACAAACCAGGTAGCACTTTAATTTCTTTGATCAATAAATCAATGTCGCTATTATCATCGTTTGTCAGTGAATTTAACCGAACGTTCGTACAATAGGTTATATGGATTCGCCGGAGAGGAATTGGATTCGGCTGAGCGAGTCGCAGCGAAGATCGGCGAATCCTCGTGTGCGAACAATAACGAGGAGAATTGGAAGGAATGTGAGTATGGAGATTGAATGATGTGTGTGATTTGATCATCTTTGCAAAATGCAATTCGAAATCTGAGAGCCGATTAAATAGGAAAGCATGCCGCCGGCTCCATATTTACCTTGGCGCCAAAACAAAGGGGCGATTTACGAAAAGTGAGATTTTGAGATTATGATTAAAAGTAGAAAAAATTTATGAACTCATGTATATAATTATTTTATTAAAAATATATAATTTAAAAAATTTGTACCCCTATTAATCATGTAGAAAAACATATAAAAAAAATAGAGAAATAATCCACAAAATACTAAAAATATAATTCTCAAAATCTTAAATAGTTTATAATTAATTATGCTTTGTTCATATTAGAATTTTGTTGAGGTAGGGTGGATTATTTGTTGAACTTACTTCTTTTAAAGTTTTAATAAGATCATTTTGTTAAGTTGAAGTTTAAAATAAAAAAATATCACTTGTCATATATATATATATATATATATATATATATAAAGGCCCTTCCTTTTTCCGCCTAAGCACACCTTTGTTGTCAAATGTAGGGCATTTTATTCCATCTTTGATCGTAAACATGTCTGCACAAACCTTTTAAAACACTAATTATTAAGCAAGAGAGTAACTTAAAATAAATTAATCCAAAATAATGGTACTTTGAACGATGGTTGCACAAAAAAAATTGCGAAGTTGCAAATCGAACCGAATCCATTGGTTTGAGTCCCACGTGAACCTCGATTTTTCTTCCCTTTCGAACCAAACTCGTGAAAACGGTTTAGTTTAGATTTCGATTTTTAAAAATCGCACAAAATCAAATCGAACTGGCTTTTTTTTTTTAATTTTCATGGAGTGGTTGATAACTCCTATGGATTGGTATGATAGTCACTTTCCATATAACATTGCAATGAGGCTATTTTGAATTTTTTTATTTATTTGTTGTACTTATTAGCTTCCTATGCTGTTCAAAATGCAGTGGACAAAATGGCATCATAAACTACCAAGCATGCATTTCAATCATTGTTATTACTTATTATCGAATTACTTCCTCAATAATAAACAATTTTTTTGTACGCATGAATTCAAAAATCATTAATTTCTTAGAAAAACACAATGAATATCGAGCGCTCTCAACAATTTTCCCACAACCTTCTCAATCTCCTGCACCCGGGAAAATGAAAGCCCCGAGTCTTTGCTGATCCACCCACTTTCTATTCATATTGTGCCTGATGTAGAAACTTAGTATATAAAATGTGAGATCCAAGTACTATAAAGCTAATAAAATGGTTTGAACAATATTCAACAAACTTCGATAGTTGCTCCAAGCTCATTCTTGATCCACATAATGTTGAGCAGGCCCACGAAAGCTATGATTAGGATTATAAGATGGGCTAATAGTTGCAGTCAATATTGTCAATGTGAGAATTAAGGCCCTGTTTGATAACCAATTTTTTTCCGAAAATTAGGAATCGTTTTTCATCTTTCTGCTTTTGCGCTGTTTGATAGCCTTTATTTTTCATGGAATCAATTTTCAACATTTTCCAAGGTACAACCACTTGAAGCGTGATTCCGTGGAAATCAATTCCTTACTATTTGGTGGGAATTGGTTTTCACTTTTTTTTTATTTTTATTTTTAGCAATAGAAACAAATTCTAAGATAAAGTATAAAAAAATTTATCCATTTATTGACAAATTCCATGCAAAACAGAGCCAAACGTAAAAATAAAAAATAAACTTTTTTTAATTTTTTTTTTGGCAATCTAAACATATTTTGTCCCTAATGGTAAAAAAATTTATCCATTTAATTGACAATTTGCATGAAAAACAAAGTCAAACGTATTATAATAGAAATGTGGAAAATTATACCAATCAAACACCTTTAATTCAATTCCCGGTAAAACAATTCCAGGCAATTCAATTCCCTGAAATCCAATTCATTTTCCACCTATTTTTCACCCTTGCAATCAAACGGACCCTAAGAAATATAGATTTAACCATAAGTAATATTAACAAATTATCTAAATCCAAATCTATCACCTCAGTTGGCAAATATAAATATAATTTAACATTTAACATTACTAGTTCTCATTTAAACTTATATATTAACTTTTTTAAATATATTATTATAATATCGATAAGTAAACACGGATTAAAATCGAATCAAATAGTAAATAATGGTTTAGTTTGAACAAGTAAATTGGTTTGGTCTGATTTTAAAAAAATTCAAACCACATGAAATGATTCGAGTTGAAAATACAGCACGTATCGTTCAGATCGAACTACGTTCACCCCTACTTAGAATAACCTAATTTAGCTCCTATTTTAAGGACATTCTTTAAAAACTTATTTTCGATCGCACTTTCTTTTAATAAAATAATTTTACACGTAAATATATAATTTTTCTTTACTTTTTAACCATAATTTTTTTTTAAAAAAAAAAATCACTATTGCAAAAATTATTCTCCCAAAAAATGGTGCTTAAACAACTCTTGCTGGCCTCTACTAGAGGAAGAATTTAATAAACAGTTTGATTTATACAAAAATATAAAATGAACGTGGCTTATTAATTAATTGAAAATGTGTAATTAAAATGAAAAAAAAAAACATTTATGTATATATTAACCAAATGGAAGCTTTTAACGTGATAAATCATCAAATGAACAAATAGTAAAATCAATTATGAGTTTTCAAATCATAATATTTTGAAGTTGGAAAATTGAAACAAATTGCACAAAACAAGGGATATAAGACGCTCGACCAACATAACTCTCTTTTTGCTTTCACTCATTTAAGTCGTCAAGCAATTGATGATGTATAACTCTATCTTTTTTAAGCCAAAAAAATCAATTCTACCCGTACAGCTTAAAAATGTCAAATTACTGACATTATTTAAAAGTATGAATTTTGAAAATATAAACACGTTTATTTATTCACATCAATTATCCATCAAATTGTTAGGTGCTAAAATTCCAAATGCAATGATTTGATACGTAAATTAGGACCGTTTGATCACCCGTCTACAAACTTTTAGGTAAAACTTTGAAATTATTTTGAATGGTCAATTCACCGACTGACTTCACAAAATTCATTTTTCCAAATAAACATCGCAATCACAACCAAACAATTGACTTTTTTTCTTTTAATATTTTCTCTTGACTTTGAGGATTACACAAATTTTCTTCCGATTTCTGCCACCGACACGCATATATTAAGAAATATGCTTCTTTTTCTTTAGCGGTGATTATAAATCAGTTTTTAATTAAAAAAAAATATCTCTAACGACGATTAAAGTGAACCTATGATACTTATGCAGATTAAGTATTATCCGGTTTGAGTTACAATTTACAATTTGACAATTTTTTTCAAGTGAACAAAACAAATTTCAAATCTGATGAATGATAGATAAAAGTTGCTTAGTGCTCGTTGACATCACAGGTGATAGAGTCCTCGTATCTTTAAGATTATCTCTATAACAATACTTGATTATGTGAAATGTCCCATTCATTGAATTGGTTTTTTCATGTGAACAAAAGCAAATTCGATATCGGAAGAATGGAAGTGAAAAGTTGTACAGTTTCTCTTTGACATTGTAATTGGTCGAATATTTGTATCTATGACTATAATACTATCTCTAAAACAAGACTCAATTGAATAGAATGTCACGTCGGTTGGATTGGTTTTTCTATGTGAACAAAGCCAAATTTGATATTTAATGAATGATATAGAAAAGTTACGTTAAAATAAAAAAAATTGATATCCGAGGAATAGGATATAACAGTTGCACAGTCCTCGTTGACATCAAAATTGGTAGAATATTTGTTTCTTTAGAATTATTTCTGGAGTAAGACTCGATTAATTGAAATCATATATCTATTTTATTGTGCAAATTTTCCCATGTGAACAAAATCAAAATTGCTATTCAAATAATGGAAGAGAAGAGTCGTGCTGTCCTTGTTGACCTTATAATTAGTAGAACAATCGTGCTTCCTGCCCCAATAGGGGGGCATCATTTGGCGCCTTGTCACCAATCCTTGTTCATTTCTCGGAATAGAGAGCTTTATCCTTAGTAGAATATTTGTTTATTTGAAGATTATCTCATAAACTAAGAGTTTAAAAAGTGAAAGTCACATCCATTGTATTGTGCAATTTAATTTTTTGGTGACCGGATCAAAGTTCGACATCCAATGAGTTGGAGAGAAAAGTTGAGTTTGAGATTTTTTTTTTGTTTGCAAACCATCAACTACGATACATCCAACGACTCTTTAATTGGCAGAATATTTGTTTCTTTTATATCACTCGCAAAAGAAGTTGTGATTAGATCAATAGTAATGCTCTTTCATCTAGTCTATCATCTAACGTCACATAAACTAATGTTGCAATTTCAGTGAGACTATATATCATTACTCTTAGATAAAACGTTACATATGTTGTTTTGTCTACCATATTGTTAGTATTTTCATTTTTTGAAATACAGGCCAATCTCTTGGTATAAACCCCATGGCACAATCAATTTACGTGTACATTGAAAAAGAAAAAGAAAAATGCACAAGAACAAATGTTTTATATACACTTTAAAAAATAAGAAACTTATGAAAAAGTTTCAAAATTCAGGTGGTCACAAATGTGACCACTTTATAACAGTTTTGTGACTTATTAATTAATTAAACATGTCAAATTCACACACAAAATTTATGGTCACAATCACATGTCACAACATAAGATCAAAGTCACAAAAACTGAAACCGTGAGTCACAATTACAGATTTAATTGCAAACCATACATTTTTTAGGTAAGATATTATTTATCGATTACAAATTATCTATTTTGTTGATCTCAATTATTCAAATAATTGGTGACACACGACTCACCTCACTATCACTCCACCACCTGAACTAAAGAAATTGTCTTCGTCTTCGTCGTCATCGTTGTCGTCGCCACCGCCAATGTTACTGTCATCGCCTCAAATTAACAACCACAACCACAATCTTCACATACAACCTTTCCCACCCCTTAAAGAAATCCCTAATTTAGACAAAAATGACAATTCAAACCCTAAGCCAAAGCCACTGTCCCTTCCATCACGTCAAACTAACTCCAAAACTCAAAACGTTATTGTATTGTCATCGTCTTCGTCTTCAAGCTCCCAGCGATCGTGATCGACAGAAGTCCTATGGGATCCCTTGTAGTAGAGGCCTTGTTTGTGGCGAAATCAAGACATCTCTTTCAACTCAGTCCTCGAAGCAGCCAAACCTGCGTGACACTTTTCTATGAACTCTCTATCCCACATCACCTCATTCACTTGAAAGTGAATTCATATAAGGCCCTGTTTGATTGGCCAAGTTTTCCATGGAAGGTGGAAAACGTTTTCCTACTTTTTACTATTCACCTGTTTGATTGCACTAATTTTCCAGGGAAAACGTTTTCCAACGTTTTCCAAGGTACAAGCGGTTGATGCACAAAAGCTAGAAAACGTTTTTTTCACCATAGTGGTGGGAAAACGTTTTCCAACTTTTTGACAAATTTTTTTTTTTTTAATTTTTTTTTAACAATTGGAACACATTCCAAAGTCAATGGTAAAAAAATTTATCCATTTAATTGACAATATGTGTAAAAAACAAAACCAAACGAAAAATTTATCAGGTGGAAAATTATATCAATCAAACACCATTAATTACAATTCCCCGTAAACGTTTTCTAGGCAATTCAATTCCCTGCCATTCATTTTCTTTCCACCCGTTTTTCACCCTTGCAATTAAACAGACCCTTAAAAATCATTTCATCTCCCATAAAATACTTCGGCATATAGTAAATCGGGGGTGGATTTAGCAATGAGTTAGCTTGGGGTAGGCCCATTTAATTTATTCATTATAAAATCAAAGTTTTCATATGAAAAAAAAAAGAAAAAAATTATGCAGAATTTTTTATCATATCAACCTAGCTTATTTATTTATTTTTATTTTTTTTAAAGTTCAGTATGACTCTGAAATTACTTTTAAATGATTTTTTTTTTTTTTAAATCGGACTATAAACTTCCTTCTAGAACCGAAATAATTTATCATCCAAGTGAGTCTCGTGTCTGCTAAATTAATAACAAGTTGTCCCTCTATTAACCATATAAAAATAAAATAAAAAATTTGTTTCATTTTTTGCCCCTGTTTGTTTAACATTTTGTAATGAAAATTAGTCTTGAAATAGTAGGATTTTGGATAATGTATTATTAAAAAGTAAAATAAAAATAAAAAATAAGTTTATCCTTAAAATATTTTACTCTGAATATATAGTTAAAAATAAATTAAAAAACGAGTTTTGAAATAATTACTATATAATTCTAATAAAATAGAGTCTAGCTACAAATATCGCACGATGCACAATTCTCTCCCAATGGGGGATGGGATTGCAATTAAAATGGTGCTCTGCGGTACATATAACAAAATCCATTAAAATATGGAATGTGCTACATGTATCTTTTTCCTTAAAATATCATTTTCATTTAAACGGATCACCCCATACCCCCAACCCATCACCATCCCACCCCACCCCACCCCACCCCTGTTCAAAGTCAAGACTCTTCGTCCTTCAGAAGATAATTGAAACTGTCCATCTGCTTATATTCCAACACACTCAATTCCCTTCGCCACATATATCTGCAGTCTGCAGATCAAACAATAATCAATGTCAGCTTCCAATTTTCAATAGCCTTTCGAGAATTTATCTTGATTATTTAGGGTTCTTCTTATGCTTCCAGTACCCATTGATCTGCTTCATTTCGAAAGAATTTTGGCGGTGAATTATATGAAAACATGTTCTTTGAAATTTGAATGCACTCTAGTTCAGTTGGAAAAATATTGTGCAGTGAAGGACTTTGCTATTTCATATATTTAGTTGGGTATAATTGCAAGCGAGTATAGTTTTTTGAGGGTTTTAATTCAAATGTGGGAAAATTGCACAATTTTTTATATCGGGACTAGTTGAAGATAATTGCGTCTATTTAGAGGATTCAGAGAGAATTAAGGAAAAATGGGATCTGAGAATAGGTTTTACTCTGGAGCAGAATTTAAGTTGGAACCCAAATGGTTGGTCGACCCGAAACTTCTGTTTGTTGGTCCGAAGATTGGAGAAGGTGCTCATGCCAAAGTGTACGAGGGAAAGTAAGTTGACTATTATTCTTCTGTTTAAATGTTGATCGCAAATGGTTTACAATTCAGAAATCGAAGTATCAATTTCAAGCTTTTAAGCGTATATTATACGCAATCTTTTGATTGATTTCAAGGAGAATTTTATTAACACCTCTAAATTTTGCCTTTTCAATGGTTTTATACGATCTCTAAATATCTGTAAAGATTAGCCTTTTGAAACTCCTGTAAATTATCAATATTTCAGTTTTTGAAATGTGAGAACTAATGCTTTCGGATGCAGATTTCTGTTGTATGAGCCCGGCCGCTGGGCGTTAGCAGTTATCTTTCATTGTGAAGCAGTTAGCTAACCTTTTCCATTTTTATTTGGCCATCTTTTAGATACAAAAACCAGAATGTGGCTATCAAAATTGTTAACAAAGGAGATACACCGGAAGAGGTTGCCAAGAGGGAGGCCAGATTTGCTAGAGAAGTTGCTATGTTATCCAAAGTCCAACACAAGAACATGGTTAAGGTTGTGCATCAATTATCAAACTAGTAGTTTTTCATTACAGTGTTTAGATGTTGCTTCCCAATACACCTATGCATATGAATATACATACATACTTGTGCTGATACTGTAAACACATTCATGAATAATGCGTATGCATCTAGAGAAATTAGTGATTTTGTCTAGTAACTGTGAAATATGGCTGCTCCATACAATTTTCCGAATATTTATGCATATGTTATGTCTATTACTTATGGACGTATATACTTTCAAACATATATTCGTTCTTGCTTATGCATGCTATGGTATGCGTACATGTATTCTGGAGTCTGGACAATATTCTCTGTGTGAATGCTGAATTTCACAACGAACACTACAAGTTTCTTCCAGCGTTCTGACCCTATTTTTCTCCACAGTTTATTGGGGCTTGCAAGGAACCTGTCATGGTCATTGTTACCGAGCTTCTGCTTGGTGGTACACTGAGAAAATTTTTGTTGAACATGCGACCGAGGTGTTTAGATATGCAAGTTGCAATTGGATTTGGGCTTGACATAGCTCGTGCAATTGAATGTTTACACTCTCATGGAATCATACATCGCGACCTTAAACCTGGTAAGGGTTTCAATAACTCAAGCGGATCTTACTGTAACTACACATTTTAATTATGCTAGTTTTTTGTGCCATCTGCTTTTTGTAGTTTATCATTTGATTTTCATTTCTTTAAACTTCTAGTGGCTGTATCCATTTTAATTCTCTTCTGGAAAAAAAAGTCGGCTCTCTTGTTTATGCCTATCCGCAACTCCAGTTTTTCCAAAAACTGACCCTTGTTTTGAGCGCACCAGGAATGAAGATTTCTCCCCCAAAATCCAAACTCACACAACCACCACCGCCCGATCCAATCTTCACCGACGATGGCCATAAGGCCCCACCTGGACGTCCCCAACCTACCGGCCTCATGCCACAAAAATATGGCTAATCTGGCCATACAAGACACCCGCAGGCGGTAGCCCCAGGCGGAAACCCTAGCGTTGCCGCCCAGAAATCTTCAACAATAGGAGACACGCCATTCTGTGGAGACTTGGAAGAATCAGGCGAATCCAATCTGGGTGGGTAAGGTGGGAAATTGGGTGGCTGTGAAAGATTTGAGAACAAGCGGCCGAATTCCGATTAGCCATGTTTCGACGACTTTCACGCCACACGCACCTGACCGGTCGACAGCGCAAGCAATTCCGACGCGGACGACAGAAGATATCGAACGCAATTAGCATGGGGAGGTTTTGTGCTCTGTGGATGGTGAATATGGTAGATAAGCTGAGAGTGGCCGACAAGTTTGAAGATTTTGTTGCTAAGTATAATGAGTCTTCCAGAGTCTTTTTTGCTCAATGATGCAAGAACAGTCGTGGTAGGTATCTGATAATAGCACAATATGGGGAGAGACGTCGGAAATGAGTTGTGATGGTGCCGGAAGGTGTTAATAGAGAGGGATGAGCGTCGATCTCACGGGTGTTTCAGGCAGTTGTCGATTTTTTGGTCGTCGGAGAGAAGGTTAAGCATCAAGCAGTCGAAGTGAGACACCAGCAAGGGAGGACCTATGCTGAAGTCACGACAAACTTACTAGCCACTCAGACTGCGAATCAATGGGCGAAGTTGCGAAGTGAAAGGGAGGATTGTGGAAGTGATACTTGAGCTCGACCTGATGCACTTATCAATGAGGGTCAACCACTGTTGCCTAAGCTTAAAGAAACAATGTTAGGTGAGACACATGACAGTCTTTCGAGCAATGCTGAAATAAGAGTCCGTATCTAGGCTGTGAATGGGGAAGTGGATAAGCTACTTAGGTTGGTGGAAAATGGGCCTTTAGTGGGTTCTAGGATGATCTGCTGTCATAAATGTGGGGCGAGCGTAGATGAGTATCCAGCTAAGGAGCTATCATCGAACTTGGTCCAATCTAATGATAAACAGGTGATGATTGAGCCCATTTGCGAGCCTCAGGTGCGGACTGAAGTGACGATTACAGGGGATGGAGATGGAAAAGATTTAGGGGGATTGGTTACTGATGAAAAAGAATCGGGGACCGAGACATATCGGGAGGGGTACATTGGTCGGAGGAAGGGGAATTGAGAACGTTGATTTCGGAGTCAGCTGAGAAAGAGACAGAACTCGTATTGGCACAGGGAACAAATCTGGCAGTTGAGGAAGAGCAAGAAATGATAGGTTCGGCGACCATGATTGTGAACACCTACAATAGGAGGTGTTATAAATCTATACAAGAAAGGGATCTAGAGACTGAAAAAGCATTGGTGGTGTGGGTTGATAGCGCCAATAAGGGGAAAATAAACAAGGATGCACTATATGTGGAGGAGGTGGAGGGACATATCGTGGATTTTCTTGGGTGTAGGTATGCATAGGAGATAATGAAAGTGAATGTGCTTGATAGTAGACCCCCACCTTCAAATTGGGTTCTGCACAAAATTGTGGATTTCAGCAAGTTGGTGGGTGTGTCATGTGATGGGTATGAAAGTAGACTCGTGCAATTATTTGAGGAACTGAAGGCTAGTAGGGGACAGAAGATGTGTACATAAGGAGATAAAGCAAGAAGAAATGGTGACCGTGAGCTTAAGAGGGATGAATGAGAGTTAAAATGATCCTAAAAATCATTAGTTGGAATGTAAGGGGACTTAACGAAGTTGGAAAAAAGTTAGGTGTTGGGGACGGCATGTCGGTTGTCCTTTTTGGGATCATCAGGGGCTTCAGGAGGCGTGCTAGTGATGTGAGACACGAGAACTTTTGATATGTAGGAGGTTAGTGCAGGGTTATTTACTTTGTCGCTATCGTTTAAAAATATTGGGGATAGATTCTAGTGGATGTTTATAGGAGTCTATGAGCTTAACGCCGATGAGAATAGATGAGGTATGTGGGATGATTTGGTTGGTATGATGGCTTGGTGGAACCTCCAAGTGTGCATTGACGGTGATTTCAATGTGGTTCGATTTTCTACTGAAATGTCGAGTGGTGGGAGACTGGCAGAGATAATGGAAGACCTTTCAAATTTCATCAGGGACAATATGTTAGTGGATCTGCCTTTGATTGGAGAGATTTTACTTGGTCATCTAATTGGGACCAATCTGTTCAATCTCGAATAGATTGGATCTTGGTTAGTGGTGAGTGGGGGACTAAGTACTCAGATGTTATTCAAAGAAGATTGAGGAGGGTGTACTCAGATCATTTTCCTATTGCACTATCTGGGAATACAAGGGGTGGTGAAAGAAAACCTTTTAGGTTTGAGAAGATGTGGTTGAAAGTACAAGGTTTTGGGGAGCGTGTTCGGAATTGGTGGGCCTCTTATGATTTCAGGGGGTTTCCAAATTTTGTGTTGGATCAGAAATTGAAAGCTTTAAAAGGAGATTTAAAGAGGTGGAATGAAGAGGTAGTGGGAGATGTAAATTGTCGTAAAAATCAGTATCTTTCAGAAATTGAAGAGTTGGATAGACAGGAGGAGAGTCGAGTGTTGGAGGGGGAGGGGGAGGAGAGGAAGAGATGTGCAGTGGTAAGGGGAGCGGTGAAGAAATTGTTAGAGATGGAGGAGGTTGCTTGGCGCCAGAAATTTAAGGTCACATGATTGAAAGAGGATGATAAATGTACCAAATTTTTTCATAGGGTCACTAATTCTAATCGGCCCAACAATTCAATCACATTGTTGGAGGTATATGAGGTTACTTATGAGGACCCACATGATATTGTGACTCAACTGGTGGGTTTCTATCAGAATTTCTATCAGGAGCAATCTGAGTGGAGGCCACAGCTGGAGGGGTTGGATTTTTTCACTATTACCGAGGAGGATGCCAGTTGGAGAGAAATCATTTGAGGAAGACGGAATTAGGAAGGTGGTGTTTAGTATGAATGATGACAAGGCTCCTGGATCGAATGATTTATCGTTCTCATTCTATAGGGCTTGTTGGGATGTGTTCATTTATTTTTTCGAGTGTGGCAGGTTCCTGAGAAATGCTAATGTCACATTTATTGTGCTAATCCCCAAGAAATCGAGAGTGTCTGATATCAAGAATTTTCGCCCTATAAGCTTAGTCAGCGAGATGTAGAAGATCATTGTTGAAGTTCTGGGGCGAATAGATTAAAGGAGGTGTTGGAAAAAGTGGTGTCTAAGTTTCATAATGTTTTTGTAAAAGGACGTCAGATTATGGATTCTGTTCTTATAGCGAACGAATGTATTGACTCTAGAATACGTCTAGGGGTTCCAAGAATATTATGTAAGCTTGATATCCAGAAGGCGTATGATCATGTGAATTGGGGGTTTCTTATGTATATGTTCAGGCGTTGCGACTTTGGAGATAAGTGGTGTAAGTGGATTCAGTTTTGTATCTCAACGGCGTCGTTCTCAGTTTTGGTCAACGGCACCCCCGAGGGTTATTTCCGGAGTAGCAGAGGTTTGAGGCAAGGGGACCCATTGTCCCCATTGCTATTTGTCATTGTAATGGAGTCATTCAATAGGATGATTAAGAAAGCAGTGAGGAAGGATCTGTTGAGAGGATTTACAGTTGGTCATCTACAGGTTTTCCATTTGCTAGTTGCAGATGATACGCTGTTTTTCTATCATGCAAATGATGAGCAAATTAGAAATTTGTGTCAGTTGCTTCTGTACTTCGAAGCAGTATCTGGATTGAAGATAAATTTGAGAGAATATAAAGCTATTCCAGTGGGAGAGGTTGCTAACATGGAGGAGTTGGCTGCTATATTGGACTATAGGATTGCGCAGTTGCCTATCTCATTAAGTCCACTCTCTCTAATCTCCCTACTTATTTTTTATCATTATTTCCTATTCCTGCTGCAGTGGCAAATAGATTAGAGAGGATCCAAAGAGAGTTTTTTTAGGCAGAGTTTGGGGGGAGGAGAGGAAATTTCATTTAGTTAATTGGGCGACGTTTGCTCTCCTATTACGGTGGGGGGTCTTGGATTGAGGAGCCTTGTACTGTTTAATAAGGCCTTATTGGGCAAGTGGTTGTGGAGATTTGGAGTGGAGAGGGTTTTTGGAGAAAAATCATAAAGGTGAAGTATGGTGTTTTGGAGGTTGGTGCTTAGTTGAGGGTCGTAGTTCGTATGAGGTAAGTTTGTGGAGATATATCAGAAAAAGATGGAGCGATTTTCAGAATAGATTGACTTTTATGGTGGGGAATAGTGACAATGTCAGTTTTTTGGATGATTGTTGGTGTGAAGATCAACCACTAAAGATGAGATTTCCTTCTCTGCATCTCATTGCTTTGGAACATGTTGCTACGGTGAATGATGTATTAACTATACATAATGAGAGTCCTGATTGGAGCATTGTCTATGGGGGGGCTTACAGAATTGGGAATTGGATGATTATGCGTTGTTTTTACCTCCTTGCATGAGGTGGATATCTGGGTAGGAGAGGACAATTGTAGAAGATGGAGGGTGGCAGCAAATCGTATTTTTTCGGTTAGCACATATTTACATCCTTATTGGAACCTGTGGAGAGTTCATTCCCTTGGAAGAGGGTTCGACAATGTAAATTACCTCTGACATGCCCGAACGGGGGTCAAAATAATATTTTTTTACTTTTCTAAAATGTGTCGTTCAAGTAGTAATTGGTAAGTAAGGGTTATTCCCGTAGAGGATTGTTTTCAATTACGCCAATTGCAATAAGAAAGTAAAAATGCGCAAATAAGTAAATGGGAGGGTTTGGTTGTTTAATTAAACTAAGGAAGCGATAAACTAAAAAATATAAAAAATGAAAATGACAAAGAACACTAGGAAACGAAAATGTGATCGAGGGATATTTCTTTACCGCTAGAATGATTTTCTTTTCAATGCTCGCAAAAGATTTTCACTCTCAAGATCAACAACAATTCGAGAATAATCACAAACTCGCTTACCTCAATCTCTTCTTACATTTTAGTTGAATAAGATAAGTATCGTTACCCAACCCTTTTCATCAAACAACCTAGGATAAGCTCGCTAGATTTAATTCAACAAAAGCATTACGATGAAAGAGACGAATTGAATTAAGCGCAAACTCGCAAGCTCGGTTTACTAACTTAAGTGATAATCCACCTACATTTAATAGAAAATTCCTCATAATCCATCAAAGTGTAGTTGCTACTAGGTTTTGGTCAAATTAGCAATTACGGACTAAAAATCTCAAAATAGCATAAATTGTAAACAACTCAATCATCTAGTTGGCCCGCTAAATAATCGAGAAGAACAATAAACATAATGAGTACAATGGATTAATCACATCAATCTCAAGAACGCAATAAAACACAAATCGATTAGATTATCATTCTAGGATTAGAAAATAACCCCCAATCACATATGGGTTAACTATCCATAAAG
Organism: Osmanthus fragrans; assembly: GCA_019395295.1. NCBI lineage: Eukaryota > Viridiplantae > Streptophyta > Magnoliopsida > Lamiales > Oleaceae > Osmanthus > Osmanthus fragrans. The sequence goes on along the minus strand of CM033352.1, from coordinate 571,517 downwards.
CATTTACATAAACCCAACAAAATAATACAACAAATAAATGAAAATAAGAAGGAAAAGGAAAGCTTATTGAAGAGGAGATGAGTGGATGGGATCTTCTCTATCAATGGAGTATCCTTCTTCCCAAAATCATCAATGGTTGTAGAGATGGAGCTCCCAAGTTTTCTCCTTTGGTGGTCAGTTCCTCCCTTGCTTCTTGCCCTAGAAATGAGCCCCCAAGTTGTATTTAAGATGTGTAGAAGAGGAAAAACGGGTTTGGAATAAAAGGGGGGAGTTTAGAATTTAAAATCGGGTTTCGCGTGTTTTCCCGGGTTTGACTCCAGATTTGTACTATGCGTACGCATGGCTTTATCTGTGCGTACACATAGTGCAATCAAATAAGTTTCAATTGTTGGTTTTGCCAAGTATGCGTACGCACACCCTGCAGGCCTATGCGTATTCTGCATCAACTTCATTTTCTGGTTTTTCACTCCAATTTACCTCCCTTCAAACCACCATTTCTACATGGTTTAGATTACCGAATCTTGGAATATTTTTCGTCAATCGTTTTGACTCAATTCACGCTCAAAATACCACATAAACAACCATCAACTCGGGAATTTACCTAAGGAACAAAAGTAACAAAAATAATAAAAAACTAATAAATGAAAACTAACAACTATCTAAGTTTAACGGTTTAAATGAGTGCGAAACTCGCACTTATCAGCCTCCACGGGTGACATTTTTACTATGGACAATTGTGAGAGAGCAGGTGTTAACGGTGGATAATCTTCGAAGAAAATGTTACAGAGTGGTGTTATATGCGTAAGAAGGATGGAGAGACGATTGACCACTTGTTTATTCTTCATTGTGATGGTGTGCATTGGCCGTGGAACGATATTCTGGCTGCTCAACAAATAAATTGGATGTTGCCAAGGCGTATAGAGGACGTGGTGCAAGCATGGAGGAGAAAATTTCAAGACAAGAATAGTAAACTTGTTTGGGATCTCATTTCAGGTTGCATTGTATGACGTGTGTGGAGAGAAAGAAATAACCGCTATTTTGAAAATCAATCACAGTCGTTAGAGTAGTTTAGAGAATTATTTTATCTGACATTGTATAATGGTTTAATGCGACGGCTACTAACCTGATAGAGGGGCTACCTAATTTTATTGTGTTTTTATCCTATTTAAATTGATAATGCACACCTTGTGTATTATCCTTTGATTAATAAAATGAGTTGATTACCTATAAAAAAAAAAAAAAAAAAAAAAAAAAAAACTCAAGCAGATCTGAAAGACTATAAAGAGCAAGAAAATAAATAAATAAATGGTGTAGTCAAACCTGCAATAAATGGGCCTAAGACTAGGTAACAACTAAAGTGTGAAATACATTCCATGCGAAAGGAATTTCATTATACAGCCTGTGAAAAGAAAGATATGCTATTTTTTGTTTGATGATTAAGAAAATATTTCCGTATGCATACTATTGTTGTATTATAGTGTTTTGTAGGAACATGTCCTCTTTAAACTATTTACTATATTTATTCCAGTTGTTGAACCAAAAGCGATTAGCTAATTTTCAGAATTCGGGATTACACAATACTATGGAATTTCTTTCTGTCCTGATTGATAAATTAATAAACCAATAAGGGGAATACAGTTTGGACATTTTATGATGTATGCAAGGCACCAATATGTGAATGTGATGAAAAAAGCTGTGGATTTATGTGGTTGTATTGATGTCTGGAACTGAGATCACATGTCTTGCACTATACTTATGAATTTTTATATACATGATCTCTGAAGCAGAACTAAAATTGTCAGTGCCTAGTGTCTGCATGCAGTACCTAACGGGTGGAGAGGGGTTCTTTAGAATAAATTATTATCCTTTTTGGCGGAAAAGCCTTTCTCAGCTTCTCACACAAGATCTGTTTTGAAAGAAACATGGAAAATAATATATGTAGAAAAATCTTCTTCAATAAGTGAGCGGGACTTTTTGTTTACTGATCTTGCTTTCAGACATTTATCTCCTGTTTGACAAACATTAAAAAAAGATTTTTTGGGGAAATGAGTTTTGGAATAGGGATTTTTTGGAGAATGTGTGGTTAAAAAGTAGGAAAAAGTTTGGGTTATAAGTGCAAAATATTTTATTGTGGAAATGTGTGGTTGAAAATGAATTTGAGAAAAGAAGAGTAGAGAAAATATATAGCAAACAGGGGCTTAGTAGTATCAATTTCTTGGGGAAGTACAGAATGGATTAAATATGTGTAACAGTACAGTTATTTTACGATCCCTGTGTTAATCTTTCCTCTTCTCCGAAACTATCTAATCCACTTGTTAATGTTTTTCTTTCCTCCAGAAAACTTGCTCTTGACAGGAGACCATAAAACTGTTAAGCTGGCTGATTTTGGTTTGGCAAGAGAAGAATCATTGACAGAGATGATGACTGCCGAGACTGGAACCTATCGCTGGATGGCTCCAGAAGTAGTTCGATTAACCTTTGTTCTTCTTATTTCTTTTTCTATTTTTGTTTTTTTAATCAACAGGATTGCTTAAAATCTCTTCCTTCTTTGGCTAATGGTTGCAGCTCTATAGTACAGTCACCCTTCGTCATGGAGAGAAGAAACATTATAACAATAAGGTGGACGCGTACAGTTTTGCAATTGTGTTGTGGGAGCTCATACATAATAAGTTACCTTTCGAAGGCATGTCAAATTTGCAGGCCGCCTATGCTGCTGCTTTTAAAGTAATTCCCTATTCTTAAATTGTTTAATGTGTTGATAGCCTCGAGTCTATAAAATGCAATTTGTTCAATACGTTGGCTTATTATGTAGAAAAGATGCTAGCGGCTAGCCTTGTTTGAGGTCATGTAGAAAAGACATCAAAATGAGGATGTTCATCACAACATTGGGGATTCTTCTTGCTACACTGCCACCCATTTCAGTGCCTGGCTGCCTCATCTTTTTATTCTTTTCTCCCTTTCCTCATTTGACGATTCTAAATTTAACTTTATTTGTGCAACTGAAAGACTTCATTGAGTTTTTAAAAGGTCATGGGTATATGAGGCTGTGTATTTTGTCTGTCATTTGTTACTTCAAATTTTTACCTTCCTTCTCAGAATGTAAGGCCAAACGCTGATGATCTTCCAGAGGATTTGGCTTTAATTGTGACTTCATGCTGGAAGGAAGATCCTAATGGGCGTCCCAACTTCACTCAGATAATACAGATGCTTTTGCATTCTCTCTCAAGAATTTCACCACCAGAACCCGTTGAACCACCCAAGATTTTCACTTCCGAGAATGTTGTCTTCCCACCAGCATCTCCAGGCACAAGCGCTTTGATGGCAGGGAGAGATGACAATGGCGACACACCAATGGAAAACAACCCAAGAGGATTCTTCTCCTGTTTTCACCAGTGCTACTAATCTCTATGCATGTTTGCTATATACTGATCAAGACGGGACAACATTAGTGGGCAAGACTATAGCTTCCTTTTTCTTAGATAATGGAGTTTAGGTTGCTGCGATGTATTGTAGCTGTGAAATAAGGTCCATCCAAAGGCCTTTACTCCATTAATTTGTTAGACTTCAGGTTATAGTGCCATTTGCAGTCATTGCAACTGTGTAAGGAACCTTCTTCTTATTAGTTTCATTGGTTTTTGTGTTTGTATAATATACGTCGCATACTGCTGGTAGCCTGGTTCCTCGCAGGACCAGTATTTTACCTTACCATTGGAACTGCAAATGGGCAAATGCAAGAAAATATATATTTTTTGTTGCCAAAAAAGTTAAAATAATGGATTGTTGGGGCCTCTCCAAGTTACGGTATTTTCAAACTGAAACAAATGGCTTGAAACGAGGGACAGAACATTCAATCCATCACATTCTTTGTGCCTTCATTCAATTAAAATGCCCAAAAAAATAAAAGTAAATTTACAGGACTGTCTATATGCCAGTTGGACAGTATAATAATATTATCAAAACTCGTACGAGGTTAAATCGCATTACTCTTAATCGAATTCAAGCTATTTATTATACTAATAGAATATATAGGCTTGATTTCCTGCCCTTAACGAGTAGGGTGAAAGCTTGACAAGTAAACCTTTTGAACCACATTAGCCATGGCCCATGGGAAGTTTTTATCCAGAAAACCATAAGTAAGATTGATTTGTCACATTAGTGGGAAGTTTTCAATCAAATATATTCAACAAAATTTCTCTTCTTAGATTTCAATTTATACCTTCTACTGAGTTGCAAATTCACCAACCAGATGACATTAAATTAGGAGTATATATGAAATAAGTAAGTGGACAAAATCGTCGTGTCATAGCTGTCTACAATCTCTATTAAAGCTTGGGGAGCAAGTAATCATGTCCCCACAAAATGTATCATTTTACATCAGAAAGACAAAAATTGAGCTCAATTCCATCCCGAACCTCGAAGTCATGCTCGGTCAACTGTGGGCCACAGAGAAACAGGCGGTTTGTTGCCTCGAATATCCACCGAACCTAAGGCTCGGACAATACAAGCCTTTCATACTGGTTTTCCCGACCCCACACTCTTTACTTAGCCGAGTAGAGAAAGAAGGAAAGCACCATAAACTCTCTAGGCAATTTCGAATGCATCATATCAAAATCCTATAATTACTTCAATCTGAAAATCTTAATTTTAAAATGAAAAGGTAAGAATACGATCTGGGAATGAAATCATGCAAAATTTTAATCGTTGTTCTGAGCTCCGGGAGCAATTAATTTTTGTTACAATTTCTGATGACCGAGGATACTTTTGATATCATGATTAAAGATTTGATGTAAATATGAAATACCCAGGCTGATCTTTTGTCCCTTCTTGGGTATTATTCTCTATTTTTACCAAATTCCCACCCCCCATCCCCCCCCCCCCCTTTTTTTTTTGGCCTTTTTGAACTCCGAGGGGTTGGGAGAATGAGCGTTGATCATAAACTGAGAATGCAGTTTGATTCATTCTCTCCTGTTCATGTATGAGATTGTGCTCGAATCAATAATAAAGTTGTAGCTCTCTTTGTCTGGTGTGCTATAGAATTCTGTATTTAATCCAATTACGGAATTTATCTGCTTGATTTTTCATTTAAGTCTGTTAGTTATACTAACGAGCATGGTTTCAGTTATGTTTCCTTTGTGTAGTTTTAATTAGTGTGTAAGTGATGCAGGACTTGGCTAATTGATGGCAGAGGATTTGCTAAAAAGGTGAAAAATGCCACTGATGCGTTTCAAATAAAAGATTGTGGAGCGAGTCGTGAATGCCCAATTTGCCACTATCGAATTGATAATAGTGATGTAAGCTGAAATTCTTGTGCCGATTTAAGCTCACTTTTCTGATATTTGAGCACCGGATATTTCTCTTGTGAAGCCAATTTTTTAGCTTAATATCTCAAAGCAACTACTAAGCTTAATCCATACCTTTAAAAACCGGAATAGAAATTGAGAATTGAGGGAGTTATGCTAGAAGAAGATAATATATCAACATAGTCATCTGTTCCAATAATAAAGAAATTTGTTTCTTGCCTTCAATTCGTTTGTAGGTAAAAGTTTGAACTTTATTTAACTCATAATTTCCTCCTATTCAGATAGTTAATGAATGGCCTGTGCTCCCTGCTGGTGTAAAATTTGATCCATCTGATGTTGAGCTGTTAGAACATTTGGCTGCGAAAATTGGGGTAGGAAATTCAAAACCACACGTGTTCATTGATGATTTCATTCCGACTCTTGAAGGTGATGAGGGTATATGTTCCTCCCATCCAGAAAATCTTCCCGGTGAGTGAGCACTTAACTCCTCCATACGTGTATTAATTAGCTGTGAATTTTCATAAAACAGGCTTAAGACTAAACAAAGAAGACAATGCATTATTTTCTGCCTTTTGTTGTAAGTAGAAGCACCAAGTAAGATAAGTAGAAGTGAAAAATAATGCACTACCTCTCATAGTACTATGATCTTTGAGCACTCTTTTGTATTTAACTAAGAAATTAATCATTTCAGAAGCACTGGTTGGTCATTATGGTGTTTATACATGGAATAGGACATTTTATGGACCTTTATTAGGTCATGATTGTCAAATATACTGAATAGTACTCAATAAGACTAGATCTGAGAGGTTTTCTATTATATAGAACCAAGTGAAAACTAAATATGGTAACTATCAATTACAATATTAACTAATGGTAACCTATAATTTAAATATGGTAAAAACAATCTATCTATATATATATAATGATAATTTAAATGTCAACTGTAATCTTCGACAATCTTTGTAAACTTATTCAATCTCATTGACGATGATTTTTGTTGGCTAACTAATGTCTTCATAAAGTTGGTGAATTTCCCGCTCCATATTTGCAGAATATTTAGTACAAAGGAGAAACTCAGATATGCTGAAGTAACAAATTTTTTGGTCCAACACATTATTTTGCGCATCTTCGATTTTCTGATTGGATTAAATTCAACTTTTGGCTATGATTCATGTGTATTAAAGCTGATCGACTGGATGTAATTTATTGTTTAATGATCCCACTGATTCTAATCATCTGGCTTTCATGCAGGTGCTATAAAAGATGGAAGCAGCGTCCACTTCTTTTACCGGATGGTAAATGCATACGCTAATGGCCAACGGAAGTGCAGAAAGATTTGTGATCAAGAAACCTCGGTAAAGGCTCATGTCCGCTGGCACAAGACGGGAAAGACCAAACCCGTGTACGTAAATGGAGTGCAAATAGGTTATAAGAAAATCTTGGTTCTCTATGCAAACTCAAAGAAGGGACCTAAGCCAGAAAAATGTAACTGGGTTATGCATCAATACCATCTAGGGACCAATGAGGATGAGAAAGAAGGACAGTATGTTGTTTCAAAAATTTTCTATCGGCCACGGAAGGAGAGTGACAAGAATGAAACTTCTTTGGTTATTGAAGAATCTGATTTGGGGTCGGTTGATGTAATTCCCAGCACTCCCAAGACAGATACTCCATATCCTCCTCGGCCAGAGAATACTTCCCCTTCTGATGTCGCCATTTATGATTATTCCATCCGATCACTTGTCCAGGTTGGTAGCAACTTCTATGTTCTTGTTTTACAATACCATTTAGTTTAGTGGCTGAGCTGACAAGTGCACTTTAGTTCTTTTGTTTGTTTAAGATTCTATACTAGAATGTTGTTGAAGGCAGGATTTAGTTGATAAACTAGATTTTCTTCTAAATAATTAACCTGTAATGATTTTTATTTGTTGCTATTCCCTAATATTTACCATTCTATCTATTATATGGTGGAATAGGAAGTGGAGACTCTCAAAGAGTCATCTCATTCCTCATCAAAATCTCAGTCGAGGGATAAAATGGAGCATCGCACTTGCTTGGATGGAGAGTCTGATGCTGTTGAATTGGGCCGAAAGAATTCACTATTATGCAAGGAGATAATTGATTCTTATGCAACATTTGATAGTTCAAATCCAAACAATGCTCTATCAACTCAAGTTGCTCGTAACAGAATCAATGCAAACCAGAGAGATGATGGTACCACTTGGGGAATTTCTGATCTTGAAAATTTGGATCTAGATACTCCACTGGATTTCCCAATTGCAGTAAGTAGTTTCTCCTGCTGCTCGCAGTGAACTTAGTTTTACGAGCATTTCTTTAATTTAACACTCCCGTCATTCGTATCCATTTGTGCAGTATTTACGGTTTGCATCTCAAGACAGCATATTTGATCAGCTCAACTGATAATAAGAATTCAGTGGATCCTGCCGGAGTTTGTGGCACCAAATGGTACATAGTGTCAGCTACAAACTGAAGTTGTAGTTCCACCAATATATTATTATAAGCAATGAATCCAGGGATAAATTTCGACTGAGTTTTGAAGCACTCTTCGAATGCCCACAAATACTATTAGTTACAAATGTTGTAGTTTCAAACTCATTCGTTAAGAATTCTACAAGTCAAGTGAAACGTATTTGCATGATTTCTGTTAAGTTGAAAACTAATGTCTTGTAAATTTTACATTAAGCAAGTTGTGTGTATACTCATTGTCCCCCTACTCTTTTAGGCATATCTTCCTTTTTCATGTGAAAACTGTTAGCAGATAATTTATCCAACATAAACAAACAATAAACCTGTTGGTTTAGCTACAAAAGTTGAATAAAAATTTAAGTTAAAGTCAGCAAGTTTAATCACCACATTTAACTCAGAGGATGTTTGGTGGGGGATTAAAATTAGATTTTTTAGTAGATTGTGATAGAAAATTTTAAAATGTGTGGTTAAAAATTGTGAAACCCATAAAAGATATGGTTAATATTGATTATTTAGTTTTGAGTTAGATTAAAATCAAATTTTAATTTGAATCAAACAAGTTCTCAATCGACAATTTTTATTAATTTTTCAATTACATATTTTATCTTCAACTTTTACTGAACTTATTTGAGTCCCAGTTTTTGCCCAAAATGCAGTTTGGAATAATATTTTAATGGAGAATATATGGTTAAAAAATTAGAAAAAAAACTTTGAGTTTGTGTAAAATATTATTTTATTGAAAAATGTGAGGTAAAAAAGAAAAGAAAGAAAAATATATTTTAAAAATAATGATGACCGAAAAATGACAAGTGTATCGTGTGAAATTAAGCATTCGTTTGAGCCTCATTTTTGTTAAAAAAAAAAAAAAAAAATTTGAATAATGTATCGATGAGAAATTTGTAGTTAAAAAATAAAGAAAAGTTTTAAATTTTTGTGTAATATTATTTTATTGAAGAATGTGTGGTTGAAGTAAAATAAAATCAAAGGATGAATTTTGATTTAAAAAAATAGGGCTCACGCAAAAGCTAAGATGAAATACAGGGTAAATATGTAATAAATTAAAATTCTAGATCTGAATTAAAAAACAGAGAAATTGTCAAGAAATCCCTAAACCCTCGAAACCCTCTTATTCGAATGAGTTCCAATATTAACCATGAATTCATCAATGAATGGAAGTGATTCTCTCACTTGATATTGGGGAACCCTAAAAGGAAGAATGTTTGCTTCTGCAAGAAATCTCCAAAAGCACTCTCTCAGATCCCTCTCCTCTCTTCTCAACACCACGTCCAAGTAATGTTCAAGTCTTTAATAATCTTTCTCATTTTTGTGAGTTATATTTTATTACTAATATTCATCTATTTTTCAGGGATGTAATGCTTGCCAGAAATGTTGGTCTGGTGAAATTTTTGCCTAGTACTAGCAATGTGACTCGGTCGAATTTTGTATTTCCGACAAAAGATGGGAATTTGTTACATTCAGCGAAATTGTGGAATCAGCTTGACGGGGTTCGGGGGTTTTCCGCAAAGAGCATGAGGAGCAAAGTGGAGAGCCGGATGCGAAAGGAGTCGGGCAAAACCCTGAGAGAGATTCGGAGGGCTAAGAAGTTGAGAAAGAAGTTGATGACCGATGAGGAACGCCTCATGTACAATCTAAGAAGAGTAAGTTGTTGATATCTTACTTTGTAATTTGTAAAACTTTTACAGTTCTGTTTGTGTAAATTTGGTTCCCAAAATTGTTTTTGTAGATATTATGTTTCAATTTGGTTGCTGAAAATATCTGCATTTGAGCTTGTGATATCTTGCGGAATGTTAATGCTTTGTTTGAGTTCTTAATATATGATATGCTGTCAAGTTTTCGGCTCCATTTCTTTGTGGGTTTCGGGTTAATTCATAATAGAAGAAAAGTTGAAGAAATTTTAAACAAATTAATAACCTGTTTTTAGTAGGATAAATAAAATCAAGATACCGTTTATTATCTTTTACAGCTATTAATTATGCCACAATGTTTAATTCTGTGATTATTCATGAAATCTCTGTTAAAACGTGCCTTTGATAAAGAAACCCTTATGTCTCTACAGCTATCCGTTGTCTAAGAAAATGATTGGCAAATCGTCGTGTCGGTGCAATCTTGCTTTGCCTCTGCTTGTGATAACTCCTTTTGAAGTAATTTTCTTTTGGTTCATTACTCTCTATCATTTAATTACTAGTGCTGAAACAGAACCTATTATGATGTTATTAAGAAGTATATAAATTGTACCATGGTTTGCATTCTCTTGTCATGTTTTTATAAGTTTATCTTATCAGTTAGTCCTTTTTTATCAATACAGGCCAAGAAAAAAGTGGCATTACTTCTTCAGAAGTTGAAAAAATACGAGCTACCAGAGCTTCCATCTCCGCGGCATGACCCTGAACTTTTTACTCCTGAGCAGTTACAGGCATATAAGAAGATTGGCTTCAGGAACAAAAATTATGTTCCTGTTGGAGTCCGTGGAGTCTTTGGAGGGGTTGTTCAAAATATGCATCTTCACTGGAAGTTCCACGAGACAGTGCAAGTTTGTTGTGATAACTTCTCCAAAGAAAAAATTAAGGAGATGGCCAGCATGCTGGCAAGATTGAGTGGTGGCATTGTGGTCAACATACATAATGTGAAAACTATTATCATGTTCCGAGGCAGAAATTATCGGCAACCTAAAAATTTGATACCTATCAACACCCTTACAAAAAGGAAGGTTTGTATATTTAAACTACCTGGTTTTGCTGATTTACGTAAGTATAATTTTTAGAAGTTTACCCAACTTTATTTAGCAGCGAATTTTATGGTTTTTATTTTTTATTTTTTTGGGTTGCTAGTTACAATCTTTTACTCTCATGGCTTATTGCATTTGCCAAGCATCTATATGTAACTTGGTTTCTTTGTTCGTCACTCAAAACCTTTTGAGCTTGTACAGTGTAGTGAAATGTTGAAACCTTAACTATTGGTATCTTTAACGAGCAGGCATTATTCAAAGCACGATTTGAACAGGCACTTGAATCTCAGAAACTAAACATTAAGAAAATAGAACAAGAGCTTCGGCGGAAGGGAGTAAATCCTGACGATCCAGTTGCCATGGCAAGCATCCAGAGAGTGGCATCCACTTTCTTTAACGCAATTGACAAGAGAGGAGAAAGTCCTTATGTTTATCAGGAGGGCAAAAATACTCGAGTGGAACCTGACGGTCTTCCTCAACAACAGCCTGCAGAAGATGACAGTGACCAGGAGGAGCTTGACCGCTTCATTGCTGAGATCGAAGATGCAGCTGATAAAGAATGGGCTGCCGAGGAAGAAGCGGAGAAAGAAAACCTTGGACGAATCCGATATTGGAACAAGGAAGATTTAGGTGGTAGATTTAGAAAATCTGAAGTTAATGGAAGTGAAGATTTGGATGATGAGAACAGAGGAGCAAGGAACCGGAATCAGATGCACAGTAGGAAGAAAATCATTGATAGTGATGGTGAAGATGAAGATGCTTCTGAGCCCGATGATGGATGGGATTCTGATGATACTGGAAATGTGAATCACGGGAGTGATGGTGATGACTCTGAGGAAGCTTTTGACAAATTTGCTTCAAGTAAAGGAGAGAGATGGCAGCAGAATAAGACTGGCAGAACCAACTTTCAGAGAAATGAAGTTAAGCCGAGCAGTAGATTCTCTAAACAGGATTCCATTCCAGAAGATACATTAAGTGACCTGGAAGATGGCTTGTGGGAGTCAGATGATGGAGTAGGGCACAGCCCAAGAGATTCCAGAGGCCCGAGTAATCATTACAGGAGCAGCAGTGATGAGAGAGACTATGATCAGATGAAGAGAGATATGGGAAGGAACACAAAGAGAGGTTCGAACAGACGTACTGGTGCGATGGTAGACGATGATTTATTTTCTGAAGACTCGTTTAGCGAGTAAGAGATTGCAAAACGGGAATGTAATGAATCTTAATTTAATGGGAAGCAATGGTGAAAGCAAGCAGCAACTCAAGTGAATGTAATGTGAGTAGTAGGGGAGATGATTTGAAAGTCCGAAGGAGTTGGCTGAAAATTATGAAGTCAAAAATCCTTCTCAACACGTGTTATTGGAATGGACATTGGTCGCTCCTATTGGCTAAGAATACACGGGGAACAATGGATCAAACTGCTTGGAGTTATGCTGACCCGACTCTTGAGACAGGTGCTGGAAGATGCAGTCGTTGTTTGTATTGTACTTGCCTTTTGTTGCAAATTCTTTCTGCATTCAAGAATGATTATATGTTTTTTCTTTGAAGAGACTTTATGATCCACTATTTCCCTCATACATCGTGATGGTAGCTATGGAATGTAACGTTAGTGATGTCTACATTTCTACACATTTTTTGGTGTCAAATTTGCCTAGCGATCTTCTCATATTCAGTAAATTGTTCTTCCATTTTTCTTTCAATTTATGCTATTTTGGTATAGAAGAACTTGGTTCAACATTGTCTACTTTCATGCCTAGTCGTGGTTCTTGATATTAGTACTGTTTGGTTGTTATTATCGACCTCAGTAGGAGATCAGTAGATTTTTGGTATGAACTTTTGATGATGCGAGTTTGTGAATAGTTCTTCATATTTCTCTTGAATATCTGAATTGTCTTTAAATTACTTTTTACCAATTTAATTAATTTTTCCAAACAATTTGGCAAAAAGGTAATTTTTCCCACTTTAGTAGTTGGCTTGGGTGCTGAAAGCTTGTAATAAACAAAGCTATTCTTGTTCTAACCAAATTCTTTGTAATTTACAGCAAGATTCTAAACTCCTCTACTTTGTTGTTGAGTACAAAAGGTTACGGATCTTATTGTACTTTTTCAGTTGGGGTGAGCGGTGAGAACTGAGAATAATACAAGGAAATTAAATTCTTGTTCTATGCTGCTACTGTTGGAATTGGGTTTGACAACTTAAAGATAATACTTAAAAGAATGCTTTTTAAAACTTAAAGTCTCATCTAAAAATTACTCTTTAACACGATTATTGTCTATTTTACCCTCACAATTGTGCCCAAACATACTTTTGTTTCCCTGGAAATTTTGTCCCGAATGTCGATTTCATTTCCAAAGGTTCAATAGAAGCTTGAGCAAAGGGCTCATTGAAGTACCGGCCATCATGTGATCTCTACATTTTCATAATTTTCTCATTCACATAATATTAAGGAATGGAAGACCTAACAATATGGAGGTTGAAGTTGCATGTTCCTTTTTTCCGACCCTCTTTTTTTTGTTGATATGTTTGTTCATAACATCACAAAATTATAAAATCCTTGAAAAAGAGGGGTGCCTAACCATTGAGTTTCATAGCAATTATCGCACGAGATGCTTATTATAGGATCATCTGCACACGTGTTATTTGAAACGGACAGCTTTAATGCCATCAGATTAATTGTGCAACAATAATGGAAGGTTGGCGACATTAACTAGTTTTAAAGATTGAGGCCTGGCTATGCAAATAAATTAGTTTCTCATCAGAACAAAAATAAGAAATAAAGAAGACTTAGAAATTTCACTCTGCTCTGATGCAATTCGTCAATCCTGGTCATGGAATACAGAACACCAACACCGAAGCAAAGTAACCCTTCATAGCCATTTCTTGAACAAGCTCTTTCACAATGCAATTAGCGGTTATGCTATATTTACTCATGATTTATATATACATGATGTGGTGAAATATGATTAGATCAGAATTTTTTCAACCAAATAAAAAAAAAAACTCTCACTTTCTTTTTGACACCTCATTTGTATATAAACCATTATGTACCAGTAGCATTATTCATTAAATACGAAAATAAACCTCTATCGCTAATAACAAAACAATAACAATACTCAGTAATCTGTATATTACCAAATTCCATACTAGATCTTCACTAAATAATGACCTAGACTTCATTGCCGATGAGGTACACTAGTATATGTACCAGACATCAGTTTCCCATTGTCATTTTAGGCGTAAAACTATGTCATTACATAATCTACACTCAGTCGTGTTCTCTTATACAGTTCCCAGGAAAAAGGTATTTGTATTTGTCTGCATTGTTCAACAAATATGCAGGAAGACGAACAGCTGAATATGAATGGGGGATATGTCCCATTTTCCCGATTATCTCCTTGAAGGTGTACTCCTCGGGTAACATATCAAATAAATTTGCCCCTTTGCATATAAGATCCTGAATCCTTTTCGGGCTCAGATAGTGAGAGAACCTCACACGATCAGTGTGACTGTACGCTTTCATTTTGAATATGAAGTCACTGATACGCCGGAAACAAAAGCTACAATGCCACCCGGCATCTGACAAGAGGTAGTCCGACTGACGGAAATGTGCATACCTAGTCTTCACTCTCCGATACCTGTCAGAAATATGGTTTAAATTAAATATGAAAATTGTGCCTTTGATTAGAAATAAACACATGAGGGAGTATGTTGAATATAAACAATGTCCTGTTTCTAACTGTTTAAACTATTAGATGAGGTGATTTAATGGCACCTGTGGACCGAAGCTCTCCAACTCCCATCATCGTACTTAAACTCAAATGAGTACAAGTAGTTCTTGAGCTGAAGGTGAAGAATTGGAGGGATATCGTCACACCATCTTAACAGATCTATCGTATGACTGCTTGGAATCTCGTCAACGTCTGACATTATCAGCAAATCATCATCCTCTATACCAGCTATTCTCATAAGCTGGTCGAGTCCCACCCTCTGATACGCTTCTTCAAAAAATGGGTTCTCACCTCTTCTAAATCCACCACCAATTGTCCCATAAGACAATCGAGGCTCAACGAATTTAAACTGCTCCCGGTTGATTGCGAAGTAGTGAGGTTTGAGTAAACCAGTAAATGTCGAATTCGATTCAAGAAGAACAAACCGAGTGATGTAAGGATATAATTCTTTCCATCTTATTGTTAGCATCTCTACTTCATTACTGAATAAAACTGCATCATACACACGCCTCGGGTACTCACGAATTCCCCAACCATGAAGCTTGCAAAGAGTCTCCATCGAGACATTCTCATGATAATAGTGGGTTATAGGGATGAAGGGCTTCGGTGGAGATTGCCATATGGGACGAAGAAAGAATGTGATCTTGTGTCCATGAATATACACGCTAACCACAACAGTTGGCACGATTAGGAAAAAGAAGATAACGGCCTTTATATCCAGTCCCTGGAGCAAGCACCGAAGCCTCGACATGCTTAAGGCTGCTGGGGAATCCTGCTGCACATTAACAAAATTAAGAAACTTCCTAAGATTAAATATAACAGATAACATACAAAAATCAAAAGCTCGACATCATTGTAATCGAGGTTAATATCCAATGTATTGCTTAGATCTAAAAGGCCATATAAATTTCGAATAAATATTTTCCTTCAAAAACGCAGATTAACAGTTCATCTCCAGTAGGAATTCTCATGATAAAACCAACTACTGAAAGAGTAACTAGAACCCTGTAAGAAAAAAGCAATAGAAAAGAAAATTCTGGAACCAAACATTCACAATCACCAACAATAAGCTTTTTTTAAAACATATTTGTACCTTAAAAATTCATAAGGTAATAAAGGAAAGCCTCAAAATGGCTCCAAGAATTTGATGCCACTACACAGTTCGAGCAGAAAAATCACACATAAAACCACCAATTATAAAATGAAAACATTGATTCATAAATTTATTTATTTCATGAAAGATAAATACCCTTTTGCCAAAACTCAATAAGAGCCCCCCGAGTTTCAATCTTTCAATCAAGCAACGGAAAAAGTTCAGGAAAATTTGAATTTAAAAGTTAAATTAAGCGGCAATTAGATAGAAGCATACCCGCCCACAAGCTTCTTCACATATATCATCCCTCTTTTTTGAAGTGTACTTGCCATCAAGCCTCATCAGGACCGAAATTCTCGTAATCACACTCTTAAAATGCGCTTCGAAATATCAGTCTCCTCCTATCCTAAAAAAATTCACTCTAAATTCCTCTGTCCACTCAGCGATTACTTATAGTTGATTATTATATGCAGGCAACCATAGAAAGAAAATATAAAAGAATTATTAAAAAATATACTTTCTTCGGATTCTACGAAAAAGTGTAAACCCTCGTGGAGGAGAGGGGTGAGATTTTTACTTCTAAAGTTTTGTATTATCTGCTTCTAATTTTTTGTACAAGGAGCTTTATTGTAATTTTTTTTTCCTTTTCTGAAAACTGGAATTCCCTAATTACAGCCGTTAGATGTTTAATCACAGCGAGGATATGAAATGACTGATAGTGTTTTATGCGGCGGATAAGAACCTTTCAAATTCCCTATTTAAAACAAAAATAAGAAATTAATTTCCCGGATGGAGTTAGAAAGCATTAACAAAATAAAAGTTAAAAAAATAAAAAATTGGGGTTGCTTTGATCATTGAACAATGACGTATTGTAATAGGAACTTTCTTTTCTAGTCTAAGGATATTTGATAGTCATCAAAATGGACGAAAAAGAAAAAATAATTTTTTTTCATGTTTAATTTTGGTGTTTGATTGCATGATTTTTTCATGAAATTCATTTTCACCCATTTTTTAGATACAACGATTTAAAATACATTTTTCACATTTTATTTTCTCATTGTTTTGGTGGAAAAGCGATTTTCCATTTTTTTTTTTTTTTTTTTTATCTTTTGGCAATGGAAACATATTCTAAATCCAATGGTAAAAAAATTTATTCATTTAATTGACAATTTGTATGAAAAATAAAGCCAAACGAACACAAAAAAAAATTCAAAAATTATTATTTTTTACATTTTGGCAATCCAAACAAATTTTAATAAAGATTGTAAAAAAAATTATCCCAAAAAATAACAATTTGCATGAAAAACAAAGTCAAACGGATTAGGTGAAAATTATACAAATCAAACACCATTAATTACAATTTTCTCTAAAACAAATTCTAGACAATTCAATTCCATGCAATTCGTTTTTTTCCACCCAAATTCTCCCATTACAATCAAACGCACCCTACACAGAGCGATCTGACCTACATGGGTGAGCATGAGTAGCCTCGTATGGTGGGTCAAGCATAGCGGGTTGGCTAGACTCGACTTGGCACATTCCAAAGTGAAATTTATCTTTTTTCAAGTACGTACAATCTAGTATTATAATGTGCTTGAAAAGTAGAGAAAATAAACGACAAGAATTTATGATTATTTGCACTCTCTTGCCACTTCAAATTTTAAGATAATAAAGTTCTTACTCTCTATTTGTTTATAATTTTCCACCCTCCTATGACAAAAATTATATATCTACAATCTTCTACATCTATATCTACAATATATTAAAAGTGTGGACTGTGGAAAAAGTTTTAAATATCAATTTCACCCTTATACATTTAGAGGATGTTTGTTCTTGATTCTCCACCAGTTAAAAAAAATAAAATTGAACGTTAATGGAGCCAGCATGAGAGAGAGACAATCAACGATTGCGGCCCAGTAGTTATATTTTTGCTGAAAATCATTTCCAAAAGCTGAAGCAGACGGGCTCTTAGTTATATGTCAATTCTACCCTTATATTTAATATAGTATCATTTAATTTAATTTAATTTAATTTAATTTAATATTCATTTAAATTGAATGCTTACTGTTTTATATTGAGTAATTAGAATTTTATATTAATCAAATTAAGTTTAATACTTAGGCCCCATTTGATTATCATTATTTGTAGAATGAGAATGAAAAATATAGTCGTTGTGAGTCACACACAATAAATGAAAAGTAAAAAACATGACTAGATGTGATTGATAACAGTCATATTTTTCATTTTTATGGATGATTAATAGAAAACAAACGGAACCTTAAATTACATTATTAATTAAGTTTAATACTTAAAATTGAAGCTGACATATATAAATGTAATTTTATTATAATTATATAATATAATATATTAAATGTTGCATTAATATGATGATAGATTAATTATAATATAATATAATATTTATTATAGTTTTAATATAATTATATATGTAGACGAGCTTTGATTTTGAGTGATTAAACTTAATTTAATTAATATAAAATTATGAGTACTCCACTATGAAAAATGAAATTTATACTTAAAATGAGATTACATAAGTTAAATTATAATTAATCTATCATTAATGCCACATTTAATATATTATAATATTATTTCATATATATATATACACACACACATACACGCGAGCTTCACTTAAAATCAACGTTCATCTACTTATATAAATATATTATAATTGCAATATATATAAAAATAAAATGTGGAGATAGATTAGAAACCCTAAATTTACCATTTTGTCATTATATAACATTGTCAACATTTTCATTCAAAAATTATAAATTGCACGTTTAATTAATATAATTGATAATATAACTATTTAAATGCAAAGAACAATAAATTGAAAAGAAAAAGAAATTACTTAAATGTGATCAACAATTATGAAAGAAATAGTCAAAGATAAGAGAAATTATCCATCAAATTTAAAAATTTTACTAATTATTCATAATAATTAGAAGTTACTTACTCTTCTCATATTTGTATCCACCAACTAAATACAAGTTTGGCTTCTCAAATACACATTTTTTTCACTAAAACCAAAATTTTAAATATTAATAAAATTAATATTTTGTATTCTAAAAAATAATTAATATAGTATTGGGTATTTTATTATAATTCCGTGTTTATTTTTGTATAAACATAAAAAATAGATTGTAATCCAGGTACTTATTAGATATAAATATATAAAGAAAATAAATTTTTTTAATCTCTATACATTCAAAAAAGATTGTATTAATCACATTCAAAAGTAAAAGAAATTTTTTTTGTTTTACAAATTTTTTGTTTTACAAATTTTTTTATTATAAATCTATTTTAAATGTAATTTTGGTTTTTAATTTAAAATAAATATTATGGATTAATATGACGAACATGATTTGTATTTAATTTTTTTAAGGTAAAAAAAGTTTATGTTACAAATAAAATGAGTAATTTTTTATTTTGAAAATAATCCAAGAACCTTTAGTTTACTTATAAGTAAACATTTTAAATTTAGTCAAATGTACATATCTTAATTCGATTCTTTTTCGCATCCGCCTATTCTACAGAGTTAGTCGATGTCGTTACAATGGTTGAAAACAGGATCCAACCAATATCTAGCATAAACAAAATAATATATTTCAATTTATTCAACATTTCACATTATGTACTTAATTTCATAATATATATATATATATAGCACTGGGGCTTAACTTATGTTAAGCACCGATGATATGATGCTTAACATATTCACCAATTAATTGATGTGTCATGTCACTAATGTCATGTCATCGGTGCTTAATATAAGCTAAGCTAAGCACCGGTACTGATTAGATCATTTCTCTGTGTATGTGTAATTTTAATATTTCATTTAACATTATCCATTACCTTACATTAAAATATTACTCATATTATTCATTCCGTACATGTTTGCAACGCACATGTTTACTACTAATATATAAAAATATGCCTATTGTTTTGTATGTATTGTGTAAATAAATAGTACAGATTTTCATGTTGTAATACATATAAATATGTTCTTTTTTGACACAAAAAATTTGTTCTATATAGGCCATTTAATTCTTTGTTTAAATTTTAAATTGAAACTAAACGATCAAGTCAATTGAAGCATTAAATATCGTCGTTTCACCTCTCCAAATCATGATTAAAAGTCAAATTAAGTGGAGCCTCATTGATTGTGTATGCATTGCTAGCTGTTAATGGTTATTCACTAGACCACCTCATGACGAAAGGGTTCGAGTCTTTGAGACGTGGAAGAAATGTAGCGACAAAATTACAAGGTAATGGTATAATTATTAGATTGATATCGGCTTAACCTTAAAATAAGCGGATGTCAATACATAGAAAATTTTATTAAAGACTTGACAAGAGCAAAATGTACAAGAAGGAAACAATTATACTGAACTTGAAAGATTTGTACTATATCGAGGAAGGTAGGGGACCTCTTTACCATTCTGATGTCAAAGAAGAAATAAAATTAAATAAGTATGTGGGCGTCAAAGTAATAAGCTTAATAAAAACTAACACTATCACAAAAGATGATCTCCACCACAATTTTAGCCTTTACTCAAATGCCAAACTTCAATACGCTGCTAGAGGCACTCAAGACAACAAGTGGACTTGAATTTGAGACTCTATTTGCTATGGTACTGTATTAAAGTATAGATCATGTGATGTTTTGATATACCATCATAGCTTGAATGGGATGTTTGGATATAGCATCGTAGTCCCCCCCCCCCCCCCCCCCCCAAAATAAATAAATAATAATAATAATAAGAAAAAAATAAAAAATTCAAATTTATTCATCATTCATTTATATAAGTTGTGCATATATCATACATTAAACGATAAATAAATTTATCCTGCATGTGATGAAGAGTGTTGAAAATAACATTTAGAAAGGAAGATATTAATTCTCTCTAAAATATCAAACTTATAAATAGTACATATAGTGGAGCATCTTCATTTGTCAATAAATCCGTTCAAATATAGCATAGTTACAAGAGTTTCGATGTTTCCTAGGGAATTTGTAAGGATCATAATTTGAATAAACTTACTCTTCATTGAAATCCCTTAGTAGTTAGACTAGTTGAGTAAATGGTAGCGAAGTAACAATACACTCCTCAATAAACACTTTACGGTAGAGTAGGCATGGTTAGATGCCGGACTAAATCAATTATAAACAAGTTAGGAAAGTTGACAGATTCTTTATTCGAAGTAATTGAATTTTGATTTTAATATTACACCTATTGACATACTTCAAAACTTCGCCGTTCTCGTGAAAATTATTAGGTTATGGGAATTTTTTTTTTGTTCCCTGATGAATAACAAAAAATTGTATAAACTTCTATAGGAGTGTCCTCAACTTAGATTCTAATGGATTTTTAAAATTCTTCCAAATTTAGGTGTTCTCAATTGAGATTTCAATGAATTTTAATGAAATTCAATGCAATCCTTTAAAATTTAGGTGTCTTCAATTGAGATTTTAATGAAATTCAATGCAATCATTTAAAATTTAGGTATAACTAATGGATGTATAAATATTTCATTAATAGATGGATTTTAAAAAAATTGGATGGATTTCAAGCTTAAAAATACACAATCAATTTTTTTATTTTTTATTTTTTTAAATTTCACCATATTTGATGAGATTCTTATGGAATTTGTGAAAATTTATTCAAATCTACGAAATTCATTAGCCCCTGTTTGCCCCCTTTAAATTTTAAATTATTTGCTACAATATCATTATTTACCACATATTCACACAATAAAATATTCTACATACAAATCAATAAAGTTTCACTATGATGATCATGGGTGATAAAAGACACGATATATGTGAAATGTGATATATGTGATATAATATAGATTGGGGAATTGGGACATGATATATGTGATAAAAGTTTAGATTAAAAGAGGATTGTGCCAATTTTAAGGTAAGCTACTATAAATGTATAATGTTATTTACATATTTGAGAATCAATTCTGTAGAACACATTCATATCACGTCGTAGTTTTCATTTTATCTTATTGGGTCTATTTTATGAACATGTTTGCATGAACATTAAAGATGTGTTGGTATATGTTATATAGCAAAATTCATGTTTAACGGTCAGTGCATACATAACAAAATAATCATATTAGCTCTGTTTTGCATATGGACACTGAAGAGTACAAAATTGAAGACGCGATGTATTACATATAACATTTTTGTCCTATGAACTAATCATTTTATGTAACAATTTGGTTTTGTTGATCGGAAAAAAACTTGAAGTGAATGCAACATATGATAAACATGAATTTGGTTTTGTCGATCGGAAAAAACTTGGGGTTTTTTTTTTTCAAGTATAAGTGTAACATTTGTGACTTCAGCTATGTATAAGGATAATCAAAGTATGTTATGAAATATGCTATGTTATAGATCATCTAACACAATGCTACAAGTGATACGAGTAAATTTAAAGATAATGTCTCCAACTTTTATTTTTTGACGTTTTCGCCCCTATTTCCACCTTTTATTGAGCAAAAGAACACTTTTATCCATTTTCAACCATTTTACCTTCCTATTCAAATAAAACAAAAAGAAATAAAATTAAAAAATAAGGAACTAATTGTAACCATAGTCTCAAAATTTCAAAAAATTACAAATCAATCATTATATTCTTATCTTGACCTCGTGCTTTCTATTCACACCAAAAAATGAACAAACTTTCAAATGCATCAATATTTAACATTTTTAGTGAAATTTTCACATATAAATGTATGTTTAGAACCCTGAATCCGTAAAACTTGACTTCTAATGTTAGAGTTGGCTATGATGATATTTGGTAATTGATATAATCGAAACTTGCGTGAAAAGAAAGCTAAGAGCACATTTTGAAGGGAAAAAGGAATTTTAATTCAATATAAATAAAAAATTAATGGAAACTAGATTCCCTTTTTTATTTTTGTTAAAACTATCACAAGTCTGCTTATTATCCATGTGTTACGTCCACTCTACTGAGGCGAACGGGTAATTTCTTGTCGAATACTTGTACTATTAGTTCTCAACTATTATTTTGAAAGCAAGTTGGTTCTCGACTTTTAAAAGTGAAAAAAAAAAAAAAAAAAAAAAAAAAAAAAAAACTAGTTTTCAACATTTCATTATATTTGCAGTCATTCTCTTATGACAAACTAATCTATGTTAAATCATAACGTGGCCGCCCTACGCATCTAACTTTATCAATAGAACCTAGAGTAATGCTATAGGTACAATTTTTATTTTTATTTTTACATAAATTTTACAAGATTCCACATGACACAAATCCATTGACAAATGACAAAAAAATAAAGAATAATCTGCAATTCAGATGCTGCCACAACAGTACCTGTAGGAATTATGTAAAAGAATCTCCGTACTTAGAGAATTTTCCTAATATCTATGTCCAGAAACTTGAAATGTTGCACATACGATGGTCATATTATAATTTAACAAAAATTTGAATTACTCGCTTTGTTGGAGATTGATTGTTCATATGTAATTAAAATTGCGATTTAATTTACTCCGATCCAAAATTCGAAGGACCAACTTATTACCAAAATAATATATTAATGTTCAACAATGTGATTTCCCCTTTCTCATTGGTGATTGGTGAAAAAAGCAATATTCCGCTAAAAAATAATTTTTTAAGTAAATTTTAATAAAAGTGGAGTAATAAATGTGTTGTTAAAAACTTGATAAAAGTTGTGAATTTCATGAAATAAATTATTAAAATTAATTGTTAATTTAAATTTAAATTTTTATCAACTTTACAACTTGAATAATATTATTTAGTATAAGCTGTGCTGGGACATTAATTTATGTGATCAAGCATGACAAATTGAATAATGTTATATAGCATAAACTGTGTTGGAGCATTAATTTTTGTGATTATAATTGATATATTCAATTACATGAATTATACTCAATATATTCAATTGAATGAATATATTCCAAACAAATAAGCTGGTTTTCTAGGTACTAGGACAACGTCACACGTTTCTTGTTTAATCAGTATCCCTAGGAACCGATAACGAAACTTGTTGGTCCCATTCTGATTCTAGGATGGAGGTAGTTGCATATGCAAAGGTGAAAAAGAATTGTAATTTCATGTTAGTTAGAAAATAAAAATTCATCAAATTCATAGAAATTCGTTTTCTATGAAAACAAAGAAAATGTAGTTTAAAGTAATTGTACCTTGGAATTGGAATTTCATTTCTACATTCGTATCAAACGGCTAAAATGAAATTCATTTTTTCTCGATTATGACATTTTTCATGGAATTCATGCCTATCAAACAGACCCTAAGGACCTGCCACCAAATTCCATGAAAAATGGAAATTATTTTTCATATTCACCCAATGAGTAGTGTTTGATTCTAAAAATTTTTCATGAAAAATGATTTCCCACCCACCCCCCACGTTTCCAGTTTTCTTGAATTTGGTGGAAAACTTTTTTTCATCATTTTGGTGGGAAAAAAGTAGTTCCTGCCTTTTTTTTTTTTTTTTACAATTGTAAAAAATTTTAGACTCAATGATAAAAAAATTTATCAATTTAATTGACAATTTGCATGAAAAATAAAATCAAAAGAATAATATTTGGTATTTTTATTTTTTATTATTATTTTTTGCAATTAGAACAAATTCTAGTAACAATTATAAAAAAATAATAAATAAAATCTATCCCTTTAATGGACAATTTTCATAAAAAAAAAAAAAAAAAAAAAAAGTCAAATGAATACCAAAAGATCCAAAATTTAAAAAAAAAATTTCAGGTGAAAAATTATACCAATTAAATACAATTAATTGACAATTCCCGATAAAACTTCTAGATAATTCAATTTCATGCAATTCATTTTCTTTCCACCCAAATTTCACATTTGCAATCAAACATACCATAATTATTTTCTCAAAATTTTAATCAATTCATTATGTTTATTTATAAGTAATAAAAAGTAAGTTATTAAATGAAACATATTATGCTTAATTTTAAAACGATTTGGATACTAGTTTGGTTTTAGTACTGTGAAGCGAAAATCTCTCAACGTATCTTATTTAATCATTTATAAAGCTTTAACCTATATTTATGCAAAATCTGTGTTATTGTTATAGAACTTTAATCGGAGAATTAAACCTAAATCGACCTTCATTTGAACCATGATTCCATTTATGAAATTTGGATTATTCTATGTACACACGTAATAATCCATAATAGACGCCCAACATGTCTCTATTAGAGGGGTGTCCATGGCATGTGCTATGTTCACATAGCAATTTTCAATTTGGATTTTTGTTTGTACTTATTTAAAGATAGATTTTGCTAAAGGCAAAATTACATAAAATCACCTATCTAAACATCACATTTCAAAAATGAGATACCAAGTTTAATTAATCACAAATCAGGTATGACAAACCCTAATAAATTCATTTTCTCACTCTCGCACTCCATCTCCCTCTCTTCTCACTCTCGCACTCCACTTCTCTCCTCTCACCACAACTGCCCGTCGCCTCCTCCCACCACCACCGTTGCCGCTCCCGCCCTACTCTTTCCCTCTCTCTGCTGCGATTCGGTGGTGTGTGCGGTGGAGGTGGTGTTTAGGGTGGTGATAGTGGTGGTTTGGGGTAGGTTTGGTGATTAAGCTGTCGGATCTGCACTCACACCGTCGTTGAGATGTCGCTGCCTCTGAGATCTGTGCCGATCGACGCCGTTGCAGGCGGTGGTGACCAGCTCCACTCCCAACAGCCTTTTTCCCGATCCGGTGTGGTGGCATCCAAGATCTCCGATGCCGGTAATCCAAGAGAACTGTGGCAGTGTGGTGGTCTGACGGTGGCGGTGTGGTTTTTGATTTGTGTGGTGGTGTTGGAAATCGATGTTGTGAGATGGGTGGTGTGGTAGGGTGTGTGGTGATAATGTTGAGGTATTTTGTGGGGTTTTTTGATTTTTGGAGTGGTGGAGGTGTCGGCGACGAGGTGTATTCGATGGTTGTAGTGTAGATGGTGGCTGTTTTGTGGTGATGGTGGTAGTACGGTGAAGGTAGCTGTGGCAGTGGTTGTGGTGGATCTGTGGCTGATGTAATGTTTATGGCTGTTCTATGACTGTGGTGTGGTGATGCCGGTGTTGTTGGTGGCGTAGGGGATTGTGGTGGATTTGATGGCAGCTACGTGGTGAGGTGGTGGCGGGTTTAGGGGTGGCTGGTGGCTGGAGATCTAAGTGGTGGTGGTTGTGTGGGGTGCCAGTTGTGGATTGATGTTGGTGTTGGTCGTGGTTGTGGCGACGAGGTGGTGGTCTACGGTTGTGGTGTAGGAGCAGTCGTGTGGTGACTGTTTATGGTGGTGGTGGTGTGGTGGCGTTGAGGTAATGTTGCTGGCGGTGGTGGTGGGTGGGATGGCGTGGGGTAGGGATGTTTGCTGGCGGTTGTAGTGGTGTGGGATAGGCGGCGATTGCGGGACGATGATTTGTGACCAAGTATTGGTGATGAATCGGGATCGAACTGTGACCATAAAGGACGATAATTTGTGACTAAAATTGATATGTGACTAAAAAATTAATCTGTGATTAAAAATAATAATATGTGATCAATAAAAAATTAATCCGTGACTAAAAATAATATTATGTGACCAATAAATGTGAAAATTGTGACCGATAAATAAAATATAATCTATAAAAATTTTGATTTGTGACCTAGACATGATCCGTGACCTATAAAAATTTTGATTTGTGACCTCGACATAATTTGTGACCTATAAAAATTTTGATTTGTGATCTCGAAATAATTTGTGATCAATTAATTTGACAATATGTGACTAATAGTTAAATTGTGACCTATAATTATGTATATGTAACCATTATTTGTATAATTGTGATCTTATTTTATTTAATTAATAAATATTTTTAATTAATTAGACAAAAACCTGATTTTTGCGTTAACCAAACTTAAAACTTGATTTTTGAATTCTACATACTTAATACATGATTTGTGAATTCTTCCCTTTGCTAAATGGACAAGGATTGACAGATAAATAGTGGGTCGAGCCTGCAATCAAATTTACACATTTGTTCGGTGAGGATGCTGCTATACGTACAAAATAATTTACAAAATTCTTTACTCATTACATACAATACAATAGTGACAAAGAGATTAATCCGATTCAGAATATGTTGTCCATTAGTTCCCAATTCATTTTCAATTGATTTAATCGTGATTAAAATGAAATCACAAATTCAATTGAAAAAGACAAATAGATAGGAACCTAAAAAATTCGAAATTCATTTACAAGAGTCCTAATCTCGAAGGAATCAGGTGGCAACAAGATCGGAGAATGGAAAGTGAT
This sequence comes from Osmanthus fragrans, assembly GCA_019395295.1. Lineage (NCBI taxonomy): Eukaryota > Viridiplantae > Streptophyta > Magnoliopsida > Lamiales > Oleaceae > Osmanthus > Osmanthus fragrans. Next base: position 544,805 of record CM033352.1, on the reverse strand, counting down.
CGGTCGGAGAACGGCATAGTTGAGCACAAGGCATATGCGCGGGTTGGGTTGTTGGGGAATCCGAGCGATGTGTATTACGGTCGGGCTATATCATTCAGCCTTGGTAATTTCTGGGCGTCTGTGCGTTTGGAGCCTTCCACGGATCTGGTCATTGTCCCTCACCCCACTCACGATCTCGTCCAATTCAATTCTCTACCTCACCTGGTAATAAATGCATTTTCAGTATATATATTATTATATGCGCATGAAATAATTTGTGTATGCATGTGTTTTTTTGCTTGATCTTGATTTGGAATTCGTGTAGGATTTGTATCTTATTGCGCTTTGGGTTAATGGGATCCTTGAATTGATTGATTTGCTCTATTTCGACACAGCTGGTTCTGTTTTTTCAATAAATTGATGACGATTGAGTAAAATTGATATTGTTTATTGGTTTTAGTTTTTGTTCGTCATTTATTTATTTTTTTTTTCATGTTCAGGTGAATCGGCTACAAACTGATGGATATTACGGAGGGGTTCGTCTGCTTTTGGCGATCTGTAAAATTTTTTACAATTATTGCGAGGAAAGCAACATCAATTTACACGATGGGAAGTTTAAGTTGTCATATGATACCAATATTCCTCGACAGGTGTGGCTTATGTTCTTTGATGTCTTTATTCCTCAAAAACTTCTACGTAATTGTATGATATCAATCTTATTATCTAATTGTGCTTTGACGATTCACGCATTTGCTTGAAATTAGCCTTTTGTTGAATAGATCTGAACACAAGTTCACGGGCGTGCACTCACGCTCACATTTATATGCTGAAACTAGTATATAAATATCTCTCAAATTCTTGCTGTTTTATGCCAAATGTTGATTAAAAGATCCGTACGCATCTACTCTGCAGAAATTATATGAAATGGACTAAGTGCATTGCATTACATTCTTAGTTAGGACTAAACTCTAAAGATGTCAATTGATATTGTATTTTAAGATCCCGAGAGATTTGAAGGGATAAACCACTCAACTGTGCATTTGGCTGATGCTTGAGAGTGAAATACCTTGTTCTTCTGTTGAGCACAATTGCAGTTGGTAAAAATCTGCAATAGTTTGTCCAAGAATTGTCTCTTATCTGTATTTCTATTCTTGGAAATGAAAGTACACTTTGATAACTTGTTGAAATTGTATTATTTGGTAATTATTCGTACTGTATGTTTGTGAACGTGATTGTATTTTATAAAAAAACTCAAAATAGAGTTGTTTTCATGTCCCAGACTGGTCTTTCTGGTTCCAGCGCCATTGTATGTGCCGCTCTTAGCTGCCTTCTCGACTTCTATAAAGTAAGGCATCTGATAAAAGTCGAGGTGAGGCCGAATCTTATCCTTAATGCTGAGAAGGAACTTGGTATTGTTGCTGGTCTCCAGGACAGGGTAGCGCAGGTCTATGGGGGCCTTGTTTACATGGTATGCAAAGAGAAAAGACTTGTAGAGTAACTTCATCTTTATGTGCCGCCTAATGTTTTTCTTTTCTTAGGATTTTAGCAAGAAACACATGGAAGACTTGGGACATGGACTATATACGCCTATAAACGTAGATCTTCTCCCACCTCTCTATCTGATCTATGCCGAAAATCCTAGTGATTCTGGAAAGGTGAGTAAGATTTTATGGCTTCATCCTTCTATAACGAGGCTAGTAGCAAATGCTTATTTTGACAAAATATTCATGTATTGCAGATACACAGTACAGTTCGACAGAGGTGGTTAGACGGTGATAAGTTCATAATATCATCTATGGAAGAGGTTGCAAATATTCCTTTAGAAGGATATACAGCATTGCTTGAAAAGGACTATACCAAACTTGCAAACCTCATGAACCGCAACTTTGATTTGCGGAGGTAACTAACTATATGCACGCCTAGTGGCTCATTGAGACTTTTTAACTTTATATTTGTCAGCATTTTTCAAGTACTAATTCCTACTTTACTAGCTTTTATATACTATGATAGGCACAAGTTTCTCTACGAGGGTAGCATACAACTATTTTGGCACTCGGGAGTAATATATACGAAGTGATTCACTTCAGAAACTTATCCTTGACCAAATGGATGTAGACATATTATTTGCTTGCTTATTATTAATTTGGATCAATGGTAGTCTTGTTTATAAGAGCTCTCTTTATGCTTGGATGATGCCAATGATGCCTATGTTACTATATGAGCCGTATTGATATCACATGGCAGTCGCCTTTGTCAATGGTAGTTTTTTTCTTTTGTTACAAGTGGAGCTCAGTATCTGCAATATGATCTTATCTATGCTTAATACAGGCAAATGTTTGGGGACGACACACTAGGGGCTCTGAACATAGAGATGGTCGAAGTGGCCAGACGGGTAGGTGCTGCGGCAAAATTCACTGGCAGTGGCGGTGCCGTTGTTGTTTTCTGCCCAGACGGATCATCTCAAGCAAAGCTTTTGGAGGATGCATGCAAAAAAGCGGGTTTTGTCTTTCAATCGGCTAAAGTGATGCCGTCTTTTCTAAACGAGGTCGATGTCGAAACTCTATCATCAAAGCTTAAGCAAACAATATGAAGAATTTCTTCGTCCCCGCTCATCACCATCATAGGAAAGTGGGTTTTGTTCAAGTGTATTCATTTTTTCATTCATTGACACTGCCCGCCACTGGACCCTTCTTATATCAGTTAAAAATATTAGATTTTTCATTTGATCAATATTGCATATTATTTTAATAGATCGATGAAAGTCGAAAAGGTTTATAATGGATAGTATATTTTTTGTTTTGATGAAATTATTCAAGAAGATTAAAATTTATTTGATAGTTCCAAGATACCCTCTTTTCATTTATTAAATCAAAATTTATCTGTACCTGGACGAGATTTGACATTAATCTCTACCTCGTTTATGAACTTCTTCCTCAAATTTCACCCATGGTATGAGATAGGAAGAAAAAGATAGTGAAATATCAAAATATTATTTTTAATAACAAATACTTTTAGATATACAGAAAATTTAAAAACCTAAAAAACTAAATAATAATAATTACAGGTGGTTTATGCAAACTCCCAGACCCACATCAATGGCGGCCTCACCGTTGCCTGTAAACAGTACAACTCTCCTCCTCCGTCTCTTCAAAACGATGTACTCCCATCAAACGTCTCCATTTCGCACCCATTCTTACCCTTAAACCTCAAAAAACCCTTCCCTTCACGGCTTTTATCTACCACCTCCACTCTCTTGAGAAAAATGGATGATTTGTGTGTAGATATTTATCAATTAAGATAATCAATTAAATAACATAAACATAATTCAACAATGATATAAACAGAAGAAGGGGATTAGAAATACAAGTCTTAAGGAGTTATGCTAAGGACGCTGTCCCAAAGTCACGTTGTCATTCATTCGTGCGGATACTTTCGGTATTACACGACTTCAAGATAAAATTCATGTAGCTTACAACTGATTTTCCTTCTATGGGCATGCTGATAGAGAGATAAGTGAATGAACTTTTATCGAGTTATCAAAATTATATAAATATTAGTATGAAATATAAAGAATATTTTATTTTCTAGTTGTATCTCAAGCAAGGTTCTAAATAGTGTGTGCGCCTAAGGCGCATTATCACGCCTTATCGGTTAACGTCCGTCATATTACGCATCAAACGATTTTGCTTGGCGTCAAAAACGCGCTATTTAGAACACTGATATCAAGTTGTGAAATCACTACTCATTTTATAAGGATAAATATATCCCTCCATTCATGAAAATAAATCAAATTTATGTATAAGTTATAATCCATTAATCTTGAATTTTAATTTTATATTAAAATGCAAATTAAAATAGAAAAATAAAATTTAAAATTACCTTTAATTTTGAAATTTAACACTTAATTAACATTTATGTTACAACACACTCAATCCCACTCCAATACGAAATGATTATGGGTTTTGCTATTTGTACCGGGCTTGAGCAAAACCCAAAGATTATTTCCCGGCCGTCTAATCCCCCTCATCCACCCTCTTCCCCCAGCCGCCGTCGTCTACCCGCCGTCCCTAATTATAGACCCGCCGAATCGGAACCCGATCGGGAACTTGGTTTGAAGACTGGGTTGATAAAAAGTTATCTGACAAGAATAAAAGCAATGGTGATACTGGAACGGATATGTTAATGGATAAGTCCAAGAGAAAATATTATAATAAGAGGAGGAAAAGAATGTATGGAGAATTGGAGTCAGATGAGCAAAGTGGGGGCAGGGGGAAGGATGATGATTATGTAGAATTAAAGCAAGAGATAATGGACCTACGCACATTGCAGGAAAAAAGGACCCAATAAATAGTTCATGTCACGTCTGTCCATGTGGATCCTTTCATCATATGATTTGTAAATGAATTAAGCTACTCAAACATTTTAGATGATCACTTGGTTGACACCTCTCTTACATGGGTATGTGGGTCTCACGTGAATAAAATAATATTTTTCCTCCAATGTGTGTGAAAGTGTCAACCAAGTGGTCAACTAAGCGGGCTATGTAGCATGGTTATTTATAAATATAACAAGCTGTATTTTTACGACACATTTGCTTACCTTCGGGAGAAAAATAAGCATTACAAGATGGTTTATCTATTGGGGAAGATGTATTTCCCTTATCAGTGTTTTGATAAGGCATTTCTGGAGTCGGGCCAGTCGAATAGTAACGAGAATGTGAAGAAGGAGAAGAGAAAGTGGAGAGTAAAGAAATGAAAATTGAGGGTGATAGAGGACTGATGTCTTTTTTTTTTTGATCGGTAAATGAATATATACATCAAAACCAACACATGTACAAATACATCCGGACATACCTGAGCAAAATCAATGAAAAAAGACATACAATTACACCGAGCATACCTAGGCAAAAGAAGTCCAAATCAATTACAAATCAATTACACCGGGCTGATGTCTTTCGAGGGAAGTGAGAGTGAGAGAGAATGGAAGAATTTGAAAATGGGTGATGTCACAGAGAAGAAAGTGGAGAATTTCTTCAATTCTTTGAAGAAAGTCCCCGGTAAGAATAATAGTGATACCACTGTTGCGGAGCCTTTTTTCTCAACGAGGAATATTGGGCTTCCGCCTAAATGGGATGGTCCCAATGGGACCATGGTTTTGGTGAACAAACCAAAAGGTGTTCCATTTTACAGATATTTGGAGTGCCTTGAGAATTTTGATACTTTGTTCATACTCATATGCTTTTTAGTTTTCCGGGTTTGGAATTTGACGAACTCGTAAATTGTCTCGCATCTTTGCCATAAACATAAATCGAGTCTTTATATAATAGATAAGAAGCAAGACAAGTACACTTTTCTCACGGCAAAGGGCAAGAGATAAGGACAGAATTTAAGTTGCGAGCTACAATAAAGATTCCAAAATATTTAAGATAATCAATTAAATAACATAAACATAATTCAACAATGATATAAACAGAAGAAGGGGATTAGAAATACAAGTCTTAAGGAGTTATGCTAAGGACGCTGTCCCAAAGTCACGTTGTCATTCATTCGTGCGGATACTTTCGGTATTACACGACTTCAAGATAAAATTCATGCAGCTTACAACTGATTTTCCTTCTATGGGCATGCTGATAGAGAGATAAGTGAATGAACTTTTATCGAGTTATCAAAATTATATAAATATTAGTATGAAATATAAAGAATATTTTATTTTCTAGTTGTATCTCAAGCAATGTTCTAAATAGCGTGTGCGCCTAAGGCGCATTATCACGTCTTATCGGTTAACGTCTTGCGTTGACCGTCATATTACGCATCAAACGATTTTGCTTGGCGCCAAAAACGCGCTATTTAGAACACTGATATCAAGTTGTGAAATCACTACTCATTTTATAAGGATAAATATATCCCTCCATTCATGAAAATAAATCAAATTTATGTATAAGTTATAATCCATTAATCTTGAATTTTAATTTTATATTAAAATGCAAATTAAAATAGAAAAATAAAATTTAAAATTACCTTTAATTTTGAAATTTAACACTTAATTAACATTTATGTTACAACACACTCAATCCCACTCCAATACGAAATGATTATGGGTTTTGCTATTTGTACCGGGCTTGAGCAAAACCCAAAGATTATTTCCCGGCCGTCTAATCCCCCTCATCCACCCTCTTCCCCCAGCCGCCGTCGTCTACCCGCCGTCCCTAATTATAGACCCGCCGAATCGGAACCCGATCGGGAACTTGGTTTGAAGACTGGGTTGATAAAAAGTTATCTGACAAGAATAAAAGCAATGGTGATACTGGAACGGATATGTTAATGGATAAGTCCAAGAGAAAATATTATAATAAGAGGAGGAAAAGAATGTATGGAGAATTGGAGTCAGATGAGCAAAGTGGGGGCAGGGGGAAGGATGATGATTATGTGGAATTAAAGCAAGAGATAATGGACCTACGCACATTGCAGAAAAAAGGACCCAATAAATAGTTCATGTCACGTCTGTCCATGTGGATCCTTTCATCATATGATTTGTAAATGAATTAAGCTACTCAAACATTTTAGATGATCACTTGGTTGACACCTCTCTCACATGGGTATGTGGGTCTCACGTGAATAAAATAATATTTTTCCTCCAATGTGTGTGAAAGTGTCAACCAAGTGGTCAACTAAGCGGGCTATGTAGCATGGTTATTTATAAATATAACAAGCTGTATTTTTACGACACATTTGCTTACCTTCGGGAGAAAAATAAGCATTACAAGATGGTTTATCTATTGGGGAAGATGTATTTCCCTTATCAGTGTTTTGATAAGGCATTTCTGGAGTCGGGCCAGTCGAATAGTAACGAGAATGTGAAGAAGGAGAAGAGAAAGTGGAGAGTAAAGAAATGAAAATTGAGGGTGATAGAGGACTGATGTCTTTTTTTTTTGATCGGTAAATGAATATATACATCAAAACCAACACATGTACAAATACATCCGGACATACCTGAGCAAAATCAATGAAAAAAAAAAGACATACAATTACACCGAGCATACCTAGGCAAAAGAAGTCCAAAAGAAATTACAAATCAATTACACCGGGCTGATGTCTTTCGAGGGAAGTGAGAGTGAGAGAGAATGGAAGAATTTGAAAATGGGTGATGTCACAGAGAAGAAAGTGGAGAATTTCTTCAATTCTTTGAAGAAAGTCCCCGGTAAGAATAATAGTGATACCACTGTTGCGGAGCCTTTTTTCTCAACGAGGAATATTGGGCTTCCGCCTAAATGGGATGGTCCCAATGGGACCATGGTTTTGGTGAACAAACCAAAAGGTGTTCCATTTTACAGATATTTGGAGTGCCTTGAGAATTTTGATACTTTGTTCATACTCATATGCTTTTTAGTTTTCCAGGTTTGGAATTTGACGAACTCGTAAATTGTCTCGCATCTTTGCCATAAACATAAATCGAGTCTTTATATAACAGATAAGAAGCAAGACAAGTACACTTTTCTCACGGCAAAGGGCAAGAGATAAGGACAGAATTTAAGTTGCGAGCTACAATAAAGATTCCAAAATATTTAATCGCGTCTAGACTGAAAGTGCCATACGTTTACCATGTATAGTCCTAGTTGACATTTAGATGTTAAGAATCCAGATGGGTATTTGAATTCTTGCAGTCTATGCTAATTTAAATGCAGGAGCTAGGCGAACTCCTTTACTCTCTCATTTTGAAGTTGCTATGAAGTGGACTATCTTCTTTCAATAAACGCTACAAGTTTGAAAGTAATCTATCAAACAAAGAAGTTCCAAACTAATAGCCAGTTTGAACAGGTTGGACTTCATTTACAGTTTGCGGAGCTGAGACGGCTGGTCAAAGTGAAAAAGGTGATTCTTTGCTACTTTAACTTGGATATTTGCCACTAATTTACCTTTCACAGGTAGGACATGCTGGGACCCTTGATCCTATGGCAACTGGTTTATTGATTGTATGCGCTGGTAAAGCTACCAAGCTTGGTTGAGAGGTGAACTTCAATTTCCAAGTCTGATGGTGTGCGTGAACATTTGAAACAATAGAGTAGTAGTTAATATCTTTTTCAGTTTTCATCCTTCTATCTTGTAATTGAATGTCTAGATAAGAGATCCATATTTCTTTTACAATTTTATTCACTAGAGCTCACATCTAAAATTTCAATATTTTCTTGCAGATATCATGGTCTGATAAAGGGCTACAGTGGAATCTTCCGTTTAGGAGAAGCCACCTCAACCTGGGATGCTGATTCGCCGGTATGTTTGTTTATTGAGATAAATTCTACTTGCTGTCTTGTATTCCTAAAGTTCCGACTTTGTGTTGTTTATTTCCCCTCAAAATAATTAAGAAAAGATAAACTAGCAGAGTGCATACATCTGAAATTTGACCTCATCTCAGTGGTCAGCTTTCTTACTATTCCTTGTCAACACATTGTTTAGAGTTTTAAGCAGTTGGCTACTGTTGCCTGAACTTTTAATATGCTGAATTTCATGAACGTAATTTGGGTTTATAGAAGAGGAATTACATATAATCTGTGATTTGATAAATGAAGATGAGATGAGGTTAGTAACAGATACGATGTGGTTTGAAAATCGCCCGAGGATTAAGCCCTCATGCAAGTCCTTCATTAAGAGCTTCAAATTTTATGCCTTGAGGCTTAAGCGTCATGATCAGTGCACGCTTCTCTGTCTTGCCCTTGGTGTGCTTGTTTTACCCACCTCAATTTTTTGGCTGGTTTTCTTCATAGTCAGGACGAGAAAAAATATTAAGGGGTTTTTGAGTTGTTTTGAAAATAGCTCCAATTTATAAACAAGAAGGGAAAGAATTGAAAAGGAGAAAGGAAAACAAGTGAAGCCAGACTTGCCCTAGCTTCTTGCAATTAAAATGCCGTAACTCTCCCAAATGAAGTTGTATTTTGCTTAGTAGTATCTTCAATGTTTTCTTCCTTTTAAAAAAGTTAAAGGAAGTAAGATTCTTAATTGGTTAGTCATTTGTTTATTTTATTTAAGAATCTAAGTTCTAGTTCAAAATTAGTGGTCTATTGTTACTTATCAATATGTTTCATTTTTCTGGTTGAAGCACACTTTAAATTTCAGTGCAATTTTATATTATGAATATGTGAATAATTTTGCATCTTTCAGTTTTTGAATTATTTTCTTGTTTCTTTGAAGGGTTACACATCGTCTCATAGAGGCAAAGCGCATCAATACCCGATTTAGCCTCTTAAAACACACTGGTTGCCTTGTATCCTTGTTCCCTATGTCTGAGTACTTCATGCAAGAAACACTATAACCATCTTCGGTTTTTTGACCTTGGTAATGGGTATCTAGGCCTTTAATCTGAACATATAGCCTTTCAGTAAACTGACATGAAACCAATTTTCATCATGGGAGTCTCTGGGAACCTAAAATTTTCAATATCTACAGAGTTGATTGCCATAATTTCTCATGTATTTTCTTTTAAAACGTCCTAACTACAGTTATCATTGACAAAATTAGTGAGGAAATAAGTGAATTTATGTACTTTGTTATTCAGGTTATACAACGTGGACCTTTGGAACATATTAAGAATGAGGAGATTGAGAAAGCTGCTGCATCCTTTTGTGGCGCAAGTTCCTCCTATGTTCTCTGCCATCAGAGTTAGATTTCTGCCTTACTGTTTCTGTTATCGATTATTCTTCCTTTTGTTGGGAAAATGTTATTTTCTTCTGTGTTGTACAATTGCATTATTTAGTAGGGCTGGATATTGTTTTTCGATAGAGTGAGAAGCAGCGATTTGTTGTCTGGTATAAGTAGAAATTTGTGATGGTTACACCTAGCGTAATATGTTTTATTTTCTTATGGGATAAAATACATGTTTGCTAATGGAACAAAGAGATGTATATATCATAGAAGAAATCATATGATAGAATTTCAAATTAGTTGTAACCATACCCCAAATTTATGAGCATTTCATTTGGAGAACAGCATTTGATTGCTGGCTTGACGTTTCTTGAAATGGTAGGTTGGAGGAGAAAGAATGTATGAGAAAGCTAGAAAAGGAGAAAGCATTGAACTTTCACCACGACGGACTTTGATATTCAAGTTCAGTGTTGAACGGAGTTTAAATGACAGGCAAAATGTTATTTTCCAGGTGACATGCTCAAAAGGGTCGTGTACTCGGATCTCTTTGTGCTGATTTTGTAAAGGCTCTGGGCAGGTAGGATATAAACAATATTTTTCAATTCGGGTGGAGAATAGTGCAACAATTTTTCTTCATAAATGACAACTGGACTCTTGACTAGACAGTATTCTTTTTCTCTTGCTGCTGTGCACACTTGATAGCCTTGCGCCGAGATTCAATTGGTAAGGCACTTTCCTCAGACGTTTTGAATGTTTTCTGTGAAACAAGTTTTGCTTAGAGAGGACATATGGAGATAATTATGCGAGTGAAAATGGAGGTACTCAGGATTGTCGACATAAATAAAGTTTATTTTTAAATTACAAATGACAACTTAGGGCAATTCATTCAAACTTGTTTCTTCCATGAGTTCACGTATCATAATTTACTTAAGGATTGGATTTTCTTTCTTTCTCCTCCTTTCTACCTCTAGTTCATTTTCCTCTAATTATGTTCTCGACGTCTGTCAGAAGAAAATATTCAGCAGACGATTCTTGGGAATTTCAAGAGCTGGAAGAAGCCATTAACAAAGGATATTTATAGTCTCTTCTTGGCACTCTTGTAAGTCTAAAGTGACCAAATTGAGAGAAGGCCATTTTTGGCATGCTATAAGAACAAGTCATTGAATCTGTTTTCTAGATGCTGAAATGTATAATTGTCGAAAAAACAATCTGTAAAGTATGGTCGAGTTATTTAAATCTCTCTCCTACAGACACACATGCTTGTTTTTTGAGACGTGTGAATGCAGGCTGATCATCGATATTTAATATGAATTTGGATTAGTATCTAATGCCACTTGAAATCAGTCACCGGCGGTGTAAACTGAGTCATGCAGGACAGTTTTGAGGTGGCATATGTTACCTAGGAACCAACATGCCTCCCCCCTCTACAATTTTTCTTGAGATAAATTAGCAGTCATTTTTCTTTGAGAACAGTATAAGCCTTCCTTCAATACAATTTCCTATCTTGGTGGAGAGAGAAAAATGAGAATTATATTAATGAAAACCAGTTCAAACAAGAACAAGCCTTCTCTATTGTTAAGGTTACCGCTGAGTTTGTCAATGAGAAGTATCAATGCAGTGTCCAAGACAAACGATCCACCTAACTAGCTGTGGAATTGGGTGGATCAATTCCCATAGCATCGTAGTAGGCTTTTTCTGCAGCAGTCATGCGGTCCTGAAACATAGCCCATTCATTTCTACACCGCTCCCTTACCTAAGCCAGAGGAGAAGAGGGGTCTTAAAAATAAGAAATTTGGATCCCTCGAGTAAATTCAGTTAGAAGGATGGTACAAGTATATTATGTGATTAGTGCTACGTAGATAAATGGATAGCATTAGGTGACTCATGGTGGCTTCGTTGTGCTATGAATATGAATTAGTCAAGATGGCTTTTGAGACTATATACAGAGTGAGAATTGAAGAATGTATTATAGTTAAGTTGTTACATACCCCTTCCCATGGCGCCTTGCCTTTTTCTGCCTTACCCTGTAAAAAAGAGAGAATTTACGACAAGAATTTCCGGACGACACTTGTCTAAGGTGAGATCTCAAAAATTACCTGGTTTCCAAGTGAAGGAACTGTTTGATGCACAATCCATTGAGAATCTACCACTCCTATTTTTTCATGAGCTGGCTGCTTTTAAAAAATGATGCAATAAGCATAAAAAGACTGTATATGCAGTAAGCATAAAGAAACATTGATGGTAGCTTGCCTCAACACATTTCCGGAGAGCAAAATCAAGACCCCATCCATGGACCAAGTCATTCTGCAGCATCACTTGCAATGTTTAAGGTTTTACATTCAAAAGGACAGGGTTTAACTTTTTCTTTTCTTTCTTATTTGACTAGGGGTGGGGGGAAAGGGAGCAGTGGTTTCCGAAACACAGAACTGTTAGAACGTGAAGAAAGCAAAGATCATGCTTGATACCTGAATCATATGCCAGACACAGCGCCATGCATTTCGAGAAAACACAGGTGCCATGATCTCGACGAATCTGTATATCACCATGTTAGCAGGTAAAAGTATTTAAGTCAAGTAGATGCATCTAAATAACATGCAGTCATTAACAAAATCAAAATTCATCCACATACGCTGCACATGGTGGCAAATGAGGATCAGTGCACCAACCCGGTCTTTCCTCTGTTTCTCTGTGTCAGCAGAAGTAATTAGATTCTAAGCACATGACAAAGTACATTCATGACATGTTTGGTAAGGTGGACTCGAAAATAGTGAAGAGTATTAATGCAGAGAAAGAAATTAAAATCTCTTTCAATGTACAATCAAGTCCTAATAGTGCATAATAAACACCTTTTTAAGATAAAAGAGGGAGGAAGCATCAAACAGGGCGTAGAAAATCCGGTGATAAAAAACACTGCTTTAATAGCATCCTTTTTTTGTCCTTACTTGTGAACTTCAGTGTCATCTCGTTTTCTCGTCATCTGCCATGTCATGCCACTATCTGCAGATAACCCTGGCTGTGAAATATCTAGACCATGCTTCCTCACCAGTTTTATATATCTGTTACAAAGGAATTTTAAATTTAGTGAATAATTTGACCAAACAGCTTCAATAATCACATCAGAATATATTAGATGTTTCTACTCACGCCTCTGGATCAAATTTCTCGACTCCCAGGTCCTCATCCCATATAAATATATAATCGTAAGGTGCCACGATATCAGGGTGCAAAAAACGCTTAGCATACCACCTGGCAATGTGGATAATAATATACGAATTATATTCACTATTAAAAACCTATATATCAGGATTGTACAAGGAAACAGGAAGAATGGTATAATTACCATTTAGTCTGCTTCAGCACACTCACATGGATAGCTGATTTTGACCACTCAAATTCATCCCATTCACTTACCCGTCCATCATAGTGAAATAACAAAATCATAAAGTTCTCTGTCAACTGTACAAATTTGTTAAGCAATGTAAGTGCGGGTTCACCCCAAAACACAAAAAATCGCCCCCACAAACGGACAACAGAGTGGAAGTTTGGCTTGCCTTTTTAACTGCAGCATCAATGTTTTTTCTCTGCTCATAACCTACAGTGAAGGTTACAAGATACCTAGGTTTGATAATCAAGTCCTGCATTCATCCAACTGTTTGATTAGAAGTGATGGAAGAAAGTAATTCACGGATTGACTTTTAATTGACTGTCCTATCCCCTCAAAAATTAAGCAAGGCACATCTCATAACCAATAAAATATCAAATAAAATGAAACATATTGAAAATTTGAATATGCAGATCATTTCAAGCTCCATCAAAATGAGAAGGGTGGAGAATTAACAGCTTAGTATTTTTCACCTCTATCGTCGAGATTAAGGAAAAATGGAAAATTAACAGCATAATACTATTCAAACTCTATCTATTGCCATTGCTAAATAATGACAGGTAAAACAAGTCTCTCATACCAAACTATGGCAAAATTTACACACCTCGCCAGGATGGCCCCACAATCTGCGAAGATACAAATCAGACTCTGATGTAACAATGCCAGGTGGTAGTCTCTCAGCTCCTCGAGGATTGGTGGAAACCCAGATCTGCTCGAAAATCACTAAGAACTAATATAACAGACAGCAATAAAAAAGTACGCAGAAAAATACCACGCTAATAAGGCTTGGGTTGCATTTGTCTCGAGTAAAGCCCATTTGAGATTGGCTTGTTAAGAATCAAGCTAAGCTTGAACTCCATCTTAAAACTGGTTTAGAGATTTATCAAAGCTTAAAACAATTTAATTCGCCTCAATTTCTTAAAAATACTGAAATAAAAATGCAACTTAAGCCAGAATTGAAGTTAAGCTTAAGTTTTCACTCTGGTAAGATTGCATTCAGCAATTCTCCTATAGAATCTAACAAAACAAAATATAGAGCCAGCTGAAGTTTTAAGACCGCGCTCATGTCTTCGCAGCATAGGTTGAAGGATGTAATATCTCTGATAGAATTTCAGACAGTTTCTGATTACCACAAAACAGAGAAGAAAAGATGCTATGTGTACTAGAAAGCCATAAGCCTTAAGATCTTATGCTTATAGCATAGCCTGCATAAACCATTATGTTTCCTATGAAGTTAAGGCATCAATCTTTAGAATTTACAAACTGAATTAGCATAAATTCAGTTAGTTCCTATAATAGAAACTTCGATTTAAAATGGGGAGACATTGTGCGCACAAATGCCTCTCTAACCTGCATCAAAGATAAATGACTCACCTTAGTGTTATTTACTTTGTGTGAGCTGCCTTTATGACCCTTAAGAGAAGACCACATATTTAACAGTGCTTGAGTTGAGAGACCAGAATACTTGTCCTCAATGTAAGTAAGATCTATAGAAGAAAACAGGCTCGAAGGTAGATGAACCTGAAAAAAAATTATAGCATGCAAAAAGATGATCTTTTACCAAACAAAAATATGAAATCAACTTTAGTATAAAATAAATATTTAGTAATCAAAAGAGTCAAGCCTTCCTGCCTTCGTCAGTGAAAGTGTAGGAAAAGATACACCTAAAAAGAAGCCAAAAACGATTCCCACAATAGTAGTTACTATTAGCCTCATTGTTTGATTTGTTCTTCTAATATTCATGCTGCAACAAAACAGGGAGCTACAATATTAATTCTTGCACCTTTACCAACATTTCTTCACCAGTGATTCTAAAATTTCTGTAATAGGAATTACCTGGATCGTCGCATAGGTGTGCCCATGTTAACAGCACTCTTCCAGCAGTGTGTAATCTGAATAATTTATATCTATTAAGTTTCCATTGCTTCAAAAAACAAATGCACAGTTTCATAGTATCAACCCTATGATCCAATGCACAAAATGAAAAGAATGGCAAAAACACAAATTAATCAGTGACACTAATATTCGAACAAAATTCGAGACCTGCAATTTAGAATTTTCAATCTTAAGCCAAAATCAGTAAAAATAACTGTTAAACTCCAATGTTTCTAATGCTAATCTACGCTCGTTGTAATTGTAACGGTATTAAAAAGAATTTACACAAAAATACAAAAAATTTCTAAAAATTCAATAAGTTGATTATTGGAGATTCAGAATTAATCACCTTTGTGATAAGAATCTAATTCACCCAGGGAATCTGATTCCGCAATGTTGACCAGATGTTCAAAATTCGCGGGTCAGGCTCTGGAAAATGGTGTTGTAACGAGGAGACAAACAAAATCTGCCATGAAAAAGAAACTAATTTATGATGGAGTATAAAGGAAAAGTTGATT
Source organism: Osmanthus fragrans (assembly GCA_019395295.1). NCBI lineage: Eukaryota > Viridiplantae > Streptophyta > Magnoliopsida > Lamiales > Oleaceae > Osmanthus > Osmanthus fragrans. The sequence goes on along the minus strand of CM033352.1, from coordinate 529,419 downwards.
CAGATTGCGATCAATAAAACTCTTCTTTTCGATTTTTCGACAAAAGATCTGCGTGGAAACGATGATAAGAAAAGGTGCGCTCCAGTATTAAACCGTAATTATTCGATTGAACCGGTGTAATGCACTGCTGCTCTGTAAGTGTCTGGAGTCCGTATATTTTTCGTTTTGGTCACAAAACTTTAATCAAATTCAACTTGATCAGTTAAACGTATATTTTTATTTCAATTTAACCATTTTCCTTTACTCGTTACGTTTTACACCATTCGTAATGTGGCCAACGGCATTCGTATTAGACATCCGACGAACCTGTAAGTTGGATCAATAAAGCTAGTTGGATAACCTCCGGCACATTTTTCTCCTTTCTTTGTTTTGAAAGTCAAATTATTAATATTTGATCTTAGTGGCTTGATGCAATGTTTGAAATAAGCTACACAATTACACTCTTAAATTCAATGATGGTGATTGAAAACCATGATTTTTTATTTATTTTTTTTTGAAATTTAAAAATTTGAATAGTATTCAATATAGACTTTCTGAAAACTTTTTGAAAATATTAGTGAATTCAATCGAATCTTTTATAGACCTTTAAAAAGTTTTTGAAGGTATGATGTATTCAATTAAAACTTTTAAAAATTTCTATAAATCTTAAAGTATTTAAATTGTTAATGATTTTTAAGCGTAAAGTACTAAATAAAATCTCAAAACTTGGCTCTCATTCATTCCAAAATTTTGGAAGACTTTCACAAAAATAATTAATATGTATTTTTTATTTCTTTCAATATTATCTCTTTCATTTTCCTTTCTACGTACATTAAAATCACGATTAAAATTTATTTTTCTACTGATTACATCTCTCTCTCTCTCTCTCTATGAAAAATTAAATTGCAACTAAAGATTATTATATATATATATATATATATATATATATTCTTTTTTCATCATATTTTATGAAAAATATCTACCTGTAATTAGAAATTATTAGATTTATATAAAAAGAATTATAAGACTTTACGAAAGATTTCCATTAATTCCATACAAATCCATAAAAAGTCCACGGAATTCACAAAAGCCATCATTTAATAAAAGTCCGTAAAATTCTTCAAAAGTTCGAATTGAATACACTCCTTTGTGATTTTTAATGACTCTTTGGAATTTAAAATGATCAGGGGTATTCAATGTAAAATTTTTTTAGACTCTCTATAAGTATTGATATATTCAATTGAGACTTTTATATAATTTTTTTTAAAAATTCTTAAAAGTAATGATTTATTCAATTAAATTTTTTTTTTCAAAGGTCTCTATAAGTTTTGGGGTATTCAAATTGTTAATGACTTTTAAAGAATTTTATAAAAGTCTCTAAGGTACCAACTTTTAAACAGAAAGTATTAAAATAGATTTTCAAATTTGTCTCACTCATTTTGAGATTTTGGGAGAGTTTCAAAAAATTAAATAAAATAATATGTTTTTTTTTTTTGTTTATTTCAATATTTATCTTTCATTTTCCCTCATACGTGATGATCAATTTTATTTTTTTACTAATTATATTTCTCTCTCTCTCTCTCTCTTTCGTATTATTTCTATTTTCAATGAAAAAAATTAAATTGTAACTAAAGATTCTAATAACATTTGGTTTTCCTTTTTTCATCATTTTTATGAAAACATCTGCTTATAATTAAAATTATAGAAGGACTAATTTATAATTAAATTTAGATATAATTAGGCCGCATTCTTGTCAAAAAAATGAACTTTTAAATAGTGTATTGATGGAAAATGTGTGGTTAAAAAATAATTTTTTTTGAATTTACGTGTAATATTATTTTATTAAAAAATGATTAGTTGAAATGTGGTCAAATTATCATTGAAAAATGTGCTATGATGAAAAAAATGGAGCTCAAACAAGGACTGTATATGTCATATTAATTGTTATTTAATCAAGGAGACTTAATTTTTTTTTATTATACGGGTGTAAAGGGAATTGTGGAAATGGAATTCCACACTATTGTTATAGACATTTGTGAATTCTATTTTAAAAGAAAGCTTACAAAAGTTTTTTAATTTTTACAAAAGTTTATAAAATTTTTAAAATAAAAGTCTATAAAAGATTTCCATACAAATCTATAAAAGTCTACGAAATCTATAGGAGTCACAACTTTTAAAAAGTCCATAAAAATTATTCTAGACACGTGTGCATTCTATTTTAAATTAAACTTTTCAAAAGTCTATAAAAATTTTAAAATGAACAAATTTACGATAGATTTTCTTAAATTTCATATAAATTCATAAAAAGTCCACGAAATTCATCAAAGTTATAACTTTAAAAAAGTCCATAATAATCTTCAAAAGACCAAATTGAATACTCTCTACCGTCAGTTCTAAGTTCTAACTTGCTTATTTTCAACTTTTATCAGTAATTTTGTTTTTTTTTTTTACTTGTAAATGACTTTTAAGCTCAGCTAAACACGCCACGGTCCTCGTTCTATGGGTCACTTAACAAAGATTTCTGACACGTGGCAATCATTGAGCAGTCAAACGACTATAAAGTCCATGCTATTTTTCGCGAAGGAAAATTCCATTTGTATAGAAATTTTTGTTTCCAAAAGTTATACAGATAGTTAGATGGATATGAATTCAACGTGATTAAAATATTATTATAAAAAGAGAACCCCACATGTTTGTCTATTATCTGTATGAATACTGTATTGGTACCCCTAGCTGAGGAAACTATAGGAAATAACCTAAATTTGAAGTCATAATTTCAAAATGACCTTTGACTTTTCGAAATAAAATAAACTTCCTAAAATACCCCCAAATATTAAATTACAACATAATCACTATAATATAAAAGAAATACGATCAATGCCTAGAAACTATTTAAAAAAATTTATGGATCAAGAACTTTTGATAAATTTAACTCCTAGAGTGTGTTTGATGTTGATTTTAATGAGAATAGAATTTTTGGAATAGTGATTGATGGAAGAATGTGTGGTTGAAAAATGATGAAAAGTTTTAAATTTGTGTGTAATATTATTTTATTTGAAAAATGTGTAATTGAAATAAAGAAAGAGAAAAAAAATTAGAATGAGAATAAGAATAAAAAGGGGGTCAAACGAGCTCCTAATATCATACAAGATTTTATCGATCTAAAAATTGCAACAAAAAACGAATTAAACTATTTAAAAGAAGATTCAAAAAGTTTCTTTATAGATTTTTTAGATCCAAAATTAAAATATGAAAATATTTATATAGATAGTCAAGCAATTAGAATTGAAAATAATATACATAAAAAAAATTATCAATCTAGAAAAAAGAATTGAAAAATTAAATATAATCATTGAAGGAAAAATCTTAACAAAAGATGGTGAATTCTATAAATTTTATTGTAATTTATTAGATACTTATGAAAATATTAAACTTTTAGATTTTAAGATTTTGAAGACGGTTATAATACCTCCCCCCAATTTTAATTGGTATCAGAGTCGTAGATCATAACATGATAATAAAATATTTAGGAAATATATATAAAATTAAAAAAGATGGAAATGAGATAATAATAGGAAAACCTATAATAGAGAAAGAAGTTTTAAAAATCATACTTATAAAATTAAAAGATATACCTTTAGATATTAGGAAGAAGATAATAGAAAAGACAGAAATTAGTATACTAAGATATCTTATGATATGGGAAACCATTCTAGAAACTATAGATTGAGAAGAAATAACTGTTGTAATAGAAAATAATATAAGTAATTATGGGAATTAAAATTAAGAAGATAGATAACTATTATAAATTAGAGGAAGAAAAAGGATATAAAATATTTTATGAACTTATTCCTAATAAATAAAAAATATTAACATTAAATATAATTAAAAAATTACCTAGAAAAATAAAAAAACAAATACTACATAAATTAATTATAGGATCTATAAAAGATAGATACGTATTTGAAATGATTAATAAAGAATTTGAAAGTATTTTATATTATAGAGAAATATATGAATCATCATAAGTTATAAATGAGTATTGATAAAATAGTTAGAAAGTTTAATAATATTGTTAAAAATCTAAACAAAATACAAGAAAAAACCTCAAATATACTAGGAATACCAGAAGATATAAATAAATCACAAGAAAAAATGTTAGGAAAACTAAAAATTGAAAAACTAGAATTAAAAACAAAATATTTTGAAATTGTAAGAAATAAATTACCTAATAATGAAATAGTAATAGAAAGTTTTAATAAAATCATCAATAAAAATAAAGATAAAATGTGTAGATTATCATATTTATTAGAAGTAAAAAGTGGAAAAATATAATGACTTTTTCAGAATCATTTGATGAATTAAAGAAAATAATAAATGAAACTAAGGAATTAAGAGATGAACTAGGAATGTTAAAAATAAAAATTAGAGAAATGAAACAAAATATGAAACCAACAGATAAAAAATAGATAAAGATAGAATAAAAGGAGAAATGACAAAAATAGGAAAGAAACATGTAGAAACAGAAGGATATTATGAACCTGGAAAGTATGGATGATGATAGATTTATGAAAGAAATATTACCAATAATCCTAGAACAAGAAAAATAATTTAAAAAATATGCAGAAAAAAGAGAAAAAATAAAAAAAAGATGATGAATGAAGAAATAAATAATCTAATAGAAAACTTTGACCAATTAAGTATAGAAGAATTAGAAAATTATGAAATATTAATGAATATTGGTGGAGGACCAACACCAGCACCAGGAAGTACAAGCAACAATCCAAAATTAGAATTTCCTGAATTAAAAGGAGGATATGCACCTATGCCACATAGACCTTATAGATAGTACTATGATAGAATTATACCACAACATAAAATGGAAAAATTTAAAGATCAATTTACTCCAAACTCAAACTACAATAAACCAATAAATCATGGAGGAGTAAAACTAGATTTAGATTGTAAAATAGATACTAAGAAAGCCTTGTTACAATGGGCAGATGCAATGATATTATTCTTTTTATATAACCAAGATGATACATGAGAATCTACGGATATAATAATTGACTATTTAATAGTATCATTTGAATGAGATGTAAGAAATTGGTGGGAATGAGTAACTGTAAGAAATTGGTGGGAATGAGTAACTGAAGATACTAAATTATTAATGAGAAGAAATATACAAACAGAAATACAAAAAATCTCACAAGAGGGGATAACAAAGTTAGTAGAATATATATCAGATGAATTTCTAGGAGAAAATTTGATAAAAAATTCAGGAGAATAAGCTAGAAGAGAAAAATTAAAAGCAAGATTAGGATTGATAAACATTATGATATGTGATATGTGTAAAATAAAAAAATATACATGTCAATTTAGAAATTTCTATTATACCCAATTTTATAGTAACGAAAATCAATGACCATACTTAAAAATGTATTTTGCTAAATTACTAGGAATATGGAATATATATTTTAAATAAAATATGAAAGATATATAAAGGATAATCCTGTACCAGATACATTATGAAGTAGAATAAAATTCATATTCGAAAGATTAGCAGAAATATGTAAAAATAGACAATTAATGAAAAAGTCTGAAAAATTAACAAGAATCTGTTGCGAAAAGATAGATAGACCTATTAATTGGGAATGTGCGCCAGAAAGAAAATATAAAAGAAAGTTCAAACAAAAAAAATATAAAAAATATAGACAATTCAAAAAGAAATATCAAAAACTAAATAGGAGATATTATAAAAGAAAATATCAACCAAAGAAAAAAAAGTTTAAAAAGGATAAAAAAAAAATGCAAATGCTGAAATTGTGGAGAAATAAGACATATAAACCCTGATTGTACTAAAAAGAAAGTTAGAATTTTACAACAAGAATATGAAGAAATAGAAAGTGATTTAGAAGAGATAACAGATATTAATAAATATGAAGGAGAAGAGGTTTACATATCTGAATCAGAATGAATCAAAAAATAGAAGAAGTTGGAACTATAGAAGAAAAACAAGAAATAGAAAATTTTGAAGGATGTGGATTAAAGGTAACATTCAATAATAATACATTTAGAAAAATAGAAAAATTATCATTAAATTTAAAATTAGGAGAATGTAAATATTCAGAAGGGAAAGAATATCTATAGGTGAGCACTCGAGCTGTGAGTTAGACAAACAATTTCATATCTTCCATTGTAAATTGTAATCATATTTTAGTTTTCAGATATCAATAAAATTTCAAGTTATTCCATATTTCAATCATTTCAGAGATAACACGAGTTTCTAAACACTTCATCCCATAAATTTTTAAAAGATTGAAAAACAAATTCTTTCTTACTTTAACAAAAAGAGAGTCTTCCATAGTTAAGATTCATAGTCTGAATTCAAAGAATTGACACAGTGAAGACAAGAAACTGGAATAACAATTATCCCGTGAAGGCAAGAGGCCATTGGAGTAAGCTGTTTGTAGATCCAGAGCCTGAAGGTTACTCGATTCTAAAAATAAAGACCAGAAATCAAAACTAAGGTAAAACTATTATTTTTTGTTAAATTTAGAAAGATACCTTCTAAAATTTTAAAGAATCGTCGGGATTACTCATATGAATATTTGCATGCTTAAATTATCTAAATGTTTGTATTTATTTTATTAGCATTGTTTTAAAATTTATATAACATGCCAAGATATACAATTGAAAGATTAGATAATTTATTACAAAAATTATTAGAAAAAATAAATAATATTATCTATCAAATGGAAAGAATAGATCAATCATCATCGGAGGAATATTATAGACTTGGGAAAAATTTTGATAAATATATGGAAGATTATGTCAATCTATTAGATCAAATGATGAATTTATATGTTAGAATTTGAGATAGGAGTAATACAAGACAAAATTAAAAAATTATTCTAAAATAATGATATATCTTGTAATATATAAAAAATTTATTTTTATGAAGGATAATATAGATATTTGATTATTCAATGATGCTATAAGTACATTTTTTTTGATATCATGATTGACACTCCACTCACATGCAAAAAATGGTATCCATAATTAAAAAAATCTTGATGTGTGTACATAATGATATACACATAGTCTTACACCCTCCTCACATGGAGGGGGACCATACATAATAAAATATTTGTGGGTTCCTCTTCATGTGAGAGGAGTGTAATCTATTTGATATATCATAAAATGTACAAATAAATTAATTCTAATTAAAATAATCCTGAACCCATCATATGTGATTGAAGTGTTAATTATTGTGTCAAAATGGAGTGCACTTAATTCTTGATTATTTTTACAAAAAAAAAAAGGTCATTCTGAAAAGAACCCCCCCCCCCCCCCCCCCCCCCCTAGCTTCTCTCTTGCGAAAATTCATCTGACCAACCATCAAATTCCTTTTGAAAAATTTCAACCCTATTAACAAAATCCAATCCGTATTTTATTGCAGCTGAATTCAATAAAGGCAATGATTAAGCAGCAACAACGTTAATTATACTATCGTCCGAACCTCAGATTCGAATCCGAGCTGACTTTTAAACGATCGAAATACGATGTCGTCGGCGGACATTACAGGAATCTTGGACAACTCGAGGGAGCTCGATCGGTTAAGAAAAGTGCAAGAAGATGTGCTCCTCGAGATCAACAAGGTGCACAAGAAGCTCCAATCAAGTGAGTCGCCCTATAAATTCACCAAACCCAATAAATGTGATTCCAATTATCTAACGTATTTATGTGGCATTTTGGAAGTTTATGATGAAAAGGTCCTTTATTTTTCTCGGGATTGCTAAGAAGAATCAAACTTTATTATTCTGGTATACTCAGGATTGCTTTCAAGTAAATTCATAACTGTTCACCAACTGTAGTGGGGACAATCTGTAAGACTGTAACTGATCGCTTAGGTTTCTATTAGAAGTTATAATCTGACCGTATTAGGCTTTATTTGTATTTGTTGAGCATTTCCAGAATTATGATGACAGAAGTTTATTCCAGGAGGTTTGTCAACACAGATGTGTGCATATGTTTTCATATAGTAACTTTGTGTCAAATTAAGTATGAAATGCAAATGCATCTAGCTTAACCACATTGGGAACCCATGTAACAATCAATTTAGAGGACTAATGCAGTGGAGTGTAGCACCGGCATTTCTTATGGGCGTCTTTATGGAAAAATCGAAGAATAAATTCTGTTGATTTTGGAATGAAAGAGGATTCCATATCTTCTTCATAATGGGGTGAAGGTTAAGGATTTACCCCCGAGGGCTCATCCGCTCAAGCCATTGCAAACCAGAATCAATATTTGAGCTATGGGTCAATCCTGTAGCAGGAAATAGGGTTTCTCAAGTGATTGCTTATCTTACTCTAGGGTAGCACTCTATGGAAAGATGAGTAGTCTGTGCTCTAGTAGGAAATATGAACTTCTCTATATGTTTTAATCATATAAGTGTAAATTTTAATCTAGTTAGGAAATTAACACATAAATAGCTATAGGCATTTTTGTATGAAATTTTAAATCTCCTTTTCTTTCTATTTTCTTCATTATATTATGAACTTTGGATGCTATGACCATTGTGTTTTCCAGAATATTTGATTGCAAGACAAGATTTGCTCAGACTGGTCATAAATGTTACATATTTTCAGCAAATGACCATTCTTTCTCACTTCTTGTTTATTAGAGAGTTCCACATTGTTTGATATTTTTTTTCCTTTGCTTGTCCATAAAGCTCCAGAGGTGGTCGAAAAACCCGGTGATAATTCCCTTTCGAAGCTTAAGATGTTATATACTCAAGCCAAAGAGCTATCGGAGAGTGAAGTAAAGTACGTTTACTACAAACTTTTTGGCATTCCCTTCAATTGTTCTATAGTTTGAACCCCTACCGCCAATTGCCAACTTGGATATGCTTCTGAAGTTAGTCTCATTCTTGTTTGAATTTCCCTTGTTAAGGTTATTGCATCAAAGGTCTCTTAATTTTTTAAAAATCATAATGACACAGATGGATACATATTTGTTCTGACACAAGATGTTTCTTTATTTAATTGCAGCATTTCCACTCAATTATTAGTGCAACTAGATACATTGATGCCTTCTGGAACTCCGGGGCAACACCGAAGAAGGATAGGTTTGTGCCTGACAAGCAATCATCGTTTAACAGAAGTACTAGTGCTGTATTTAAGCTACAGAAAATTTTACTGCCGTACACCGTAAAATTGTGTTAGAAATTTGTTTATTGGCCATCTATTTTACCTTTTATTAATTTCTATTCCCGGCCTCTTTCTTCTATCCTCCTTTGAAAGTGTATATGTGGAGAAGAGTTTCAAATTTTAATTAAGACTGAAACTTAATGATGGAAACAGAATGAGATGCATATATATTATCAGTTATAGCATGGACCACCTCTATTATTAATTATTGTTTTTAATTAGTTTAAAGTTGAGAATAGGATCTAGACTTGAATCCAATTAGTATACGCCTAAGAAAATGTGCTATTGCTTAAGTTTCCTTTCTGTAACTTTATCCACTAATTGTTAATATTTAATTTTTATTTTGGATAAACAGCAGAAGGTAATGAGCAGAAAAAGAAGCGAATGAAGGCTGACTCTGACATTACGAGACTTTCTCCTTCTTTGCGGAATCTCCTAGATTCTCTTGCTAATTTGAAGGGTGAACAGGTAAGTTTTCAACTGCATGAGAATACACTCTCTTTGAATCCGCTTGCAGCAGTGATAACATGCTAGTTTCTTTATTTTGGAGAGTTTTAATTTGAAGCATGTGTATTTTTTCAGGTAGCAGCAAGGGTTAGACAAGAGGAGGCTGAAAAAGAAGAATGGGTCATAGTTAAAGTGATCCATTTTGACAAGGAAACAAGAGTGTAAGTGTGGTGCTTTTATTAAATACCACCTCAGTAGATAAATATTTTTTGTTTCCTTATGAGAAAGAAATGGCAAAAAACTCAGATGGTAAATAAGATGGAAATGAAAAGAACATGGAGATTAAACTTTGTTTTATTCGACGCATCCGATTTGCATCTGATGAATGCATCTCTTTATAGATTCGAAGTTCTAGATGAGGAACCCGGTGATGATGAGGAAAGTAGTGAGCAGAAGTATGTGTTTCCTTATCCTTATCTATAGAACATCTACTTTATTAATTTTTTTACTATGTTATCTTGTGTAAACTTTACAAGTGTTTGTCGGTGTGGATATTTGTGCTGATTGTATGTCAATTTAGGAATTTGTTTTTGAGCTTCTTGTTCAAATCTACAAAAATATGTTTTCTTCTTTTCTTTCTTTGTCATTTTTTGTCCTACTAAAGAAGGCAATGCTTGCAATTTTGACATGGCAATGCATGCTTGGAACACTTCACATCCAATTTGAACTATAAAAGTTTTTATTTCTGGTGATAGTTAAAAGTGACTTGCAGTGTGTTGCAATTGTGCTTGCTGACTATTGCTGCACGACTCAAGTGGTAATAGTTTAAAATGTAAAGGTTTCACAATACCTGAGCCTAAGGTATATCTATTGGCTGTCACTAAGCCCTTTGATTTGAATTAAAATCAAATTAAAATTTCTAGTCAAAGTCAAAATTAATTTAACCACACATTTTATGGGATCCACAACTTTTCAACAACACATATCATCAACTTTTATCAAAATCTACTAAATATTTAATATTAATCCACACTAAATAGGGGCTAAGTAAAATAATTTCATCGATAATTGTTTGCGCAACATAAGTTAGCTAGACATATCAATTCTTTAAATTATTGCCTTGTGTGTTTTTGTTTCAAAATTCCTGTCCATCTTTCAGAGGCCAAATCCCAATGAAATCAACTAATTACTTGTTTACTAATTTCTCTCCCATAAATTTCTATTATTAGAAAAGAGAATGAAATGAAAAGAATTTTCTGGCTAATTCGGGCAGGTTCAAAGTGTTGCATTCATCTCCTTTAATTTCCTTTGTATTGTATAATTCATCATTCAGTTAGCTATGCCAATCAAATCAAGCATCTAATTTCCATTTGCTTCCTAACGTTTTGGAATATGTAATATTTGGAATTCCAAATTTTCATTCTTACATGATAATTTGTCGACTCCATGGCTTTTTAGACTACCTGTTTTTCATTGTCCATTTCTTAGTCTGATGCTTTTGACAATCCTTCTGTCTAATGTATTATGTTTGTCCAATTGATTAATATTGTCTTTTCCTCTTGTGTTCTCTATATTGCTTTCAGACAGTACAAGTTACCCATGTCACATATCATACCTTTTCCTAAGCAGACTGATCTCACCAATGCTCAAGATTTTCCTCCGGGAAAACATGTTTTGGCAGTCTATCCAGGAACCACTGCTCTGTATAAGGCAACTGTAGTCCAACCCCGTAAGGTATATAATTCTAATTACTTTGTGCATAAACATAAATCGAATTGAAACTTAATAGCTCATTACTTTGTATACAAAAATCAAAGTGAAACTAACCGTTGTCTGCACATGCATGTAATGCAATGTTCCCGATTTTGCCAATGTCTAGAAGAAGACTGATAAGTAAGTAGCATTACCTCTAATTTTTTTAATTATTTTGCCCGACTTTTTAATTATCTATTTACACGTGGTGCATATTTGGTACTAGTACTGGACACGATGAACAAGATTTGTACATTTTTCTTTTCTTTTTAATATCATCCAATGCTATCTAATCCAATATGCCAAACATGCCACTGATGAACTAGTTGTGTATTATCTACTGAGAGTACACTTTCTCGTTTCAATATAATGAAATGAAAGCAATCCTTCGTGATTTCTAGTTGTGAAATTCTTTGGGCTATCTAATTTATTCTAGAAATTTGGATTTAACAGCTATGTTTTGGAATTTGATGACGATGAGGAGGAAGGATGTTTGCCTCGACGGGAGGTACCATACCATAGGGTGGTTCCTCTTCCACAAGGACACCACCAGTGAATCCGTCTTATCAAAATTCTGTATTTATTCAATGTTATGATGTTCGATACTTCAACTTGTTTTCATCTATTGTGGTTCGCATATTACAGATTTATCAATTTATACGTCATTTTAGAACTGGATGCTAGATAAATATTTTTGACTCTTAATAGGTAAATTAGTTCAAGGATTCACAATTACTTATGGCATGCTCTTTTGATGGAGATTGGTGGATCCGATAACGAACCATTGACTATACGGTTTGCAATCCAATGATTTGCTGCTTCAGAATAGTGTACACCATCCCAGCTAATGACTATGGAAGGATTTGCACACGAACCAGCATAAACTTCACTACCATTTACAGTTCCTTTATTTCCACACCATACATCATACCCAATTCCATGATAACCACAGCAGATTTTGAAGGGGTCCTCAAATCCTGAAATCAACGGGAAAAAAGTTTCCGGGCTCGTTAAAGTCTCTCTGTTATTACCATTTTCTACCGACAAATACCCTTAAGATGCATTAATTACCTTGATTCTTCGCGTTGGAGACTAACTCATACTTCGCGCTGTACATATCAACATAGATTATTGTGGCTTCAGAAAGCTCGATCCTCAGTTTGATAAACTCATCCTTGAGCCTTTTGTTGAGCCCTATGGCTACGTCGTTTTGATTCTTGACACAGCCATGTTCGTCAAGATACCCGGGCATGGGGTCCTGGACTTTAACAATGGTTACTGGTAAACAGCCAATTGGACCAGTGTTGTGTATCCAGATTGTCCTTGCCCCTTTTTGATACAGATTCTGCAGCCATCTATATGATCATCATGATTATTCGATGATAAAAAATGGAATGAGAAAGAGAGAGAATGAAATTAGTACTGCTACTCACTCGGACTTGTGCTATGAACTGGCTTACTATTTTGGGTATGGCTGCTTGCTGAAGTTCAAAACTCAACTTTCGAATGCCAGCAGCAACATCGTTTTGTCCTATATCGAGTGTAAAAAGAGCCTCAGAGAAATCCTCAGGCTTCGGTACCCTGCTTCTTTCAGACAATCCCTTGTCTTAAAATCACAGAAACACACATTCGAGTCAGAGGTTTGATGAAATATTGATTGAAATGAGTACGTAGTACAGGACGAACGGGCTGGACATTTTAGTATTATTCAGTGTTGTTTCCAGATTACCAATTTTACTAGGGTTATCGGAAATTTTTAAGAGTTGAAATTTGGGGTGACCTTGATTGTAGAAATAAGCTGTTCTATCTTTAAACTGAGTGTATTGCTCCACTTGGATTTCAAGATTGAAAGGACTGACCCCAGTCTCGAACCATGATTCATTTGGTCTCATAATGGTTGCACCCCCTGTTGCAAAGTTTGCACCATGACTGAAATTGGTTCCAACAGAGTCCAGGTATGCACTCAAATATGGTAACCCCAGGTGGTAAGCTTCATCACAAGAAGAATTTCCAATATATCAAATTAGAACTAATAAAAATATAACAAGTGAAAAAAATGGATCTTCATCTTGAAAGTATATTTTTTTCTTACCAATGAAGTCGATGATCAGACGACCATCAGAGGCTCTTCCGGCTGGCCTATGAAAGTACGTCTCACCAGAAGGTGAGCCTGCCGGATAAAATGCTGCTGAAATCCCTCCGGTGTCTGAGTTTGAATCGCCAAAATTGTATATTGCAGGGTAATGACAATCGGCCGTATTTTCGTCAGCATTTGCTATTAAAAAAGTCGATAAAACTAAAATTGAAATACCAAAAAATGATCTCAAGGACTCCATATTGTAATTATTTGTATTGCAGAAAACCGATGAATAACATCAAGTATATATAGAGATAAGACATTTATTACTGCAATCTAGTAAGCTCTGACTATTGTTCTTGAAACGAGGTGAAAAAGAAAGTGACAAACATGTCAAATAATTCCATTTTGTAATGCTCATGCAGTTTTCAAACAGTTTATTATTAGGACGAGTATTCCCTTCCTATAATCAAATGATTATTGTTGGTGTCTAACAAAAATAAAATAAGTAGTTTCTTTTTCCTAACTTTAATTGTGAAAATGAAACAATGGTTCCACTAAATAAGTTTGGTTTCATACTCATCGTTCACATTGAAAAAAAATAATATCTCATCCGTAGTGCCAGTCCATCGGCAACAAACCCTGCGATAATTAGCAATAGATATATGCTCTCGTTTAGATGGGTTGGTTCAATATGATACGATGAAAATTGTTAAATTCAAATATCTTACTTGCATTTCTAGCCTTTGACGAAAAATATACATAACTGAGGAGGAAGCATATAATATTTTTAATCGCTTAAGATTTTAGAAGAGACGGTTTGACTATTAACGCACATGATTCAAAAAGATATCTTAAACCTAATCAACTTATGTGAAATAATTAAACAAATTAGCAGTGGGTAGCACATGTACAGTAGCAATCTATAATTCTAGAGCTCAACAACAATATCCATTAAATCAAGTTTTATTGTTGGCGTCAAATCAAGATTCAAAAAGTTGAGTTTACCCACAACAAATTTAGCCCTGGTTTGGTTTGGATAAAAATTAGATTTTTAGTATATTTTGATAAAAGTTGGTGAAATATGTGGTTGAAAAGTTGATAAAAATTGTGAGTTTCATGAAATGTGTGGTTAAAAATGAATATTGACTTAATTTTATGTGATGTTAAACTCGTCTACCCTATTATTGTTTATCAATACTTCATCTTGGTGCATTGGACTGGAGGACAATAGGCAGTATTATACAAGAGTATTAACTCAACCTTCGTTGCTGCCTCATAATATGAAATATTAGGAATTCCATATTTTAATCCATTTCTTAGTCTGATGCTTATGACTGTTGCAAAGTTTGCACCACTGATGTACATTTGCTCGTTTCACTAAGTTCCAAGTTGTGAAATTTTTTGAGCATTCTAATTTATTCGTGAAATTTGGATCAACGGTTGTGTTTTGGAATTTCACAACGAGGAGGAAGGATCTTCCACAAGGAAACCGCTAGTGAATCAATCTGTGTCTAAAGTTTGTATGTATTCCTTGTTGTGATGATCGAAAGTTCAACTTGTTTTCAAGTATAGTGGTTCGCGTATCACAGATTTATCTGTTTATACGTAGTTTCCAGAACTAAATGATGGTTCAAAACTTGATTACAGATAGTTTTATTTACTGTTAATAGGTAAAATAGTTCAAGGATTCACATTTGCCTTTGGCAAGCTCTTTGATGGAGATTAGTGGGTCCGATAACGAACCATTGACTATACGGTCTGCAATCCAATAATTTGCTTCTTCAGAATTGTGTACACCATCCCAGCTAATGACTGTAGAAGGATTTGCACATGAATCAGCATAAACTTCACTACCATTTACAGTTCCTTTATTTCCACACCATACATTATACCAAATTCCACGATGATCACAGCAGATTTTGAAGGAGGTCCTCAAATCCTGAAATGAACAAGAAAAAATTTACGGGCTAGTCAAAATCTCTCCATTGTTAGCATTTTTACTGACAAATAATATAAACATACGTGGCTACCAAGATTATTTGCGTTGGAGATTAACTCATACTTCGCGCTGTACATATCAACAAAGATTATTGCGGCTTCAGAAATATCGATCCTCAGTTTGATAATCTCATCCGTGAGCTTTTTGTTGAGCCCTATGGCTGCGTCATTTTGATTCTTGATACAAGCATGTTCATCAAAATACCCGGGCAAGTGGTTTTGAATTTTAGCGATGGTTACTGATAAACAGCCAATTGGACCTGTATTGTGTAACCAGATTGTCCTTGCCCCTCATTTGTACAGAATCTTTAGCCATATATATATATGATCATTCAGAAATGGAAGAGGAAAAACGAAACTAGTATTTCAACTTACTGGACTTGTGCTATAAACCGGCTGATTATTTTGGGTATGGCTGCTTGCTGAAGTTCACTCAACTTTCGAATGCCAGCACCAACATCGTTTTGTCCTATATCGAGAAGAAAAAGTGTCTTCGAGAAATCCTCAGGGTTTAGGAGCCTACTTGTTTGCGACAATTCCTTGTCTTAAAATCACACACACACGCTCATGTCAGAAGTATAAGAAAACATAGATTGGCATATGTTTAGCATGCAGTACTAGACGAATGGGCAGGATACTTCAGTATTATCCAATGTTGTCAAGTACACATTGCTTAACTTACTTCCGGGAATTGGAAAATTTTGAGGAATTGAAATTTGGGGTGACCTTGATTGTACAAATAAGCTGTTCTATGTTTAAACTGAATATACTGCTCAACTTGGATTTCAAGATGCCCGAGTCTCAAATCATGTTTCATTTGGTCTCATAATGGTTACACCCAATGTTGCAAAGTTTGCACCATGACTGAAATTGGTTCCAATGGAGTTCAGGTAGGCACTCAGATATGGTAACCTCAGGTGATCAGTTTCATCACAAGAAGAATTTCCAATATATTTTGATCATTAGAATTAACAAAAATATAACAAGTGATCAAAAAATTAGTTTTTCATCTTGAAATTATATTTTCTTTCTTACCAACGAAGTCGATGATCAGACAGTCATCAGAGGATCTTCCGGCTGGCTTTAGGAGATACGTCTCACCATAAGGTGACCTGCTGAGATCCATCCGGCGTCTGAATTTGAATCACCAAAGTTGTATATTGCGGGGAAATGACAATCAGCTGTATTTTCATCAGCATTTGCTATTAAAAAAGCTGATAAAATTAAAATCAAAAGGCCAAAAAATGTTCTTAAGGACAACATGCTAAAATTATTTCATCCAAAAAACATATGAATAACATTAATTATATAGAGAGACATAAGCTGCATACATTTGATGGAAGGGAAGTGAATCATCATTTAATACAGTAACCTATTGAGGTGAATATTATTCCTAAAGAAGTGAAAAGGAGAGTGATGTAATTCAAGTGAGTAATAATCTACTAAGCACCGGTACTTATCTAACATATCACATCATTTAATTGGTGGATAAGTTTATGTTGGGTCCCACAAATTAAATTAGATTTGTTGAATTGATGTGTTGCGCTTATCTTTTAATAGCAAGTGCATCGTTTTTCTTATCGCTTAAGATTTTAGATAAGACATATCGATCACTATCCTGTAATGGACACCTACATTTCCATTAAATTGAGTTTGATTGGTGTCGTCAAATCAAGATTCACAAATTTGACCTTAGCCACACTTGATGGAATGGAGCATAATTTGAACATGAAGGCGTGCCTATTTTGTAAGGAAGTTTTCTATGCAAGGCCCAAACAAATAGTAGAAGGCTAGATTATGCTTTTCCTATAACTATAGTTGGAGGTCACGCGGTCGATTCCATGGGAAGTATGATCACTTGAATTTGAGGGTGAGCCTATTTTGTAAGGGAGTCTTCCACGTAAAACCCAGAGAAATAGTGCTTTAGGTAGCTTTCGAGACTTGATCCTAAGTAAACATGCTTTGATTGTGCTTCTACTTATAGCTATAGATTTCGAAAAAGGTGGTTGCATATCCCAACATCACTTAATTTTCTGCGAAAGTATTAAGTTAAAATCAACTTTTCTATTATTGCTACTTCGTTTTGGTGCATTGGACTGGATGATATTATACAGTTTTATAGTTTGCATTGCATCTTCTGAAACAGTTGCTGTTCTAAACAACGAAGTAATAATGATACTAATTTGATTTCAAGGCTAATTTATTTTCAAGATTCTTACAACATGCACTTCTGAAACTTCAAAAAGTACAACATTTTACATCTTGTGCTTAAGACAAGCATGGTCAATCGGCTTTGGAGGATCAGAAAAGGAGCCATTCAGAATATTATTTGCAATCCAATGATTTGCCACCTGAGAATAATGAACTCCATCCCAGCTAATATATGTCGATGGAGAGCCGCAGGAACCACCAAAAATCTCGGTGTTATTTATGATTGATCTTTGTCCACACCAAACATTAATGTTTTTCTCGTGATGCCCACAACAGATTTTTGAGGGGTCCATGAATCCTGCATGAAATAGTAGCGTAAGACCAGGTTTAAAAAGTAGCCAATACTACTGTTGTAACTGAAGAGAGACACACAAATCATGTTTTCTTCTTTTGTTTCTTTTTTTCCTTCGCGAATTGACAATTTCCGATAATTACTGACCATAGTACTCGGCTTTGCAGATTAAGTGATATTTCGCTGCGTAGATGTCAACATAGATCAGTGCAGCATGTGTAAGCTCCAGCCTGAGTTTCGTTACTCGGGTTTTAAGTTGTCGGTTGAACTCAATGGCCATTTCATTTTCAGCCCTGATGCAGCCACATTTGTCAAGAAAACCAGGCTTTGGGTTTTGGATGTATAACGTCGCTGCTGGTAAGCAACCAATAGGCCCAGTATTATGTATCCAGAATGCCCTTGCCCCTCGTTGATACAAATGCTGTAAATCACCCTCAACATTTAGTAAATATTGGGAAAAAAAGGAATACGATTTCAAAGATGAACTTACTGTAACTGCCATAGCAAATTGATTAACAATGTCAGGAATTGCAGCCTTAAGTTGTACGGCACTAAACTTTCCAAAACCAGCAGCAAGGTCATTCTGACCAATGTCGAATGTGTAGAGAGCCCTTGAAAATTCCCGAGGTCGAGGAAGCTTATTCAGGTCGTATGGATTTTTATCTGAAAATATATCGAAGAAAAATGTTATTTATCAAGATTAAGAAATGGGAATTCATATTCTCTAGTTAGCATCGGTGGCTGCTGAAATCACCCTGACGACAAATTTCACTGGTTCTCTCTTTGAATTGATCGAAATGCGCGATTTGGATATCCAATGAAAAGGGACTCAAACCATTCTCAAATATGGATTCGTTCTGCCTTCGGATGGTTGATCCTCCGCTAGCAAAATTTGCACCATGTCGATAATTTGCGCCAATGGAATCCAGATATGAACTCAAATATGGTAGTCCCAAGTGCTCAGCTGTAATTTAGTTGAATCAATATACTTGTATCACTACTCGATATGACAATTATGGCTTGGCGGGGTAAGGTAAATTAGACAATACTAAAAGAACTGTAGGATTAGTTTTGTTTACCGATGAAGTCTATGATAAGACGACCATCAGAAGCCCTTCCTGCAGGCCTTCGAAAGAAACTTTCGCCATAGGGTGGCGGAATGGGTCCAAATGTTGCCGATGCTCCACCGGTATCTGAATTCGAGTCACCAAAGTTGTAAATTGCCGGGAAATCACATGGTGGCTCTGGACGGATCCATGTTTCTTCCACACCCCCGGCCTTGGCCAGTGAAAGTACAATTATACAAAACACCACTCTTGCACACTCCATTCTTCTTTGTGGCAATCACTTGACTACTTATGAAGTGTAAAAAAACTAACCCTTCTCTTTTATACCAAAACATAATGGCATGTTTGGTATTGAGAATTGAACAATAGTGACGTGTTGTTTTTTGTCCTTTCTGATCATTTTCAGTTCAACGTACCAAATATGTCGAGTAAGTCTATAAATCAATGTGAATGACAATATCAAAAAGTGGAAGAAGGTAGAAATATTTCATGCAAACCATGTGAGATAAGGTGTAACTTCTGGTTTCAGTTTCTACTTTCTAGTTTTCAAACAAAGAGGCTCCACTATTCCGCAGAACATTGTTCTTTTCCCATACTTTTGAATTGTATGGATCATTCAAATAGGGTAGATCATCACTGGAGAAAAAATGAGATTAATGGTTTATTCAAACATTGAGGCAAAACGTAATTTCTACTATTTCATTTTTCATAAAAAAAAAAAAAAAAAAAAATTGAAAGGTGGAGAAGTTTGGTTCAAAGAACTAAAAATGTTGGGACTAAAGGTGCAAAAGGAGATATAGTTTGAGGACTATGGCTGTGTTTTATGCAAAAATCTTTCGAATATGTTGTGATGATTTTGTGGAGGTGCTTTGTCTAGGTAGAAGAGTTTTTAAATGAAGCAAGTCTAAGGCAATTTCCTCTTCTTTAAGAAATCAAAGCAAAAATAGAAGTCTGTCAAATGGGCCCTTGGTCTCATGAGCAACTTTTGAGTATTAAAAGGGATAATTGACGCAATAAACACTCCCTTAACGTTTACCAGTGCAATACTCCCTAACCTTTCATTATGAGGCAAAATCTTAATAAATTAGTCAAACTTTGCGGAATACAATTTTGCGTCATTTTACAAGTCTTTTTGGAGAAAAATGATGGAAATGTTGTATTCCGAAATGTTTGATTGATTTAGGAGGATTTTGTTTCAAAATGAAAGGTTTAAGAGCAATGCAATAGGAAGAGAATCTCCGATGAAAAAAACTCTCTAAATACAAAAAACTTTTTATTTTAGAGAGTCAATGCTTAAAAATGCGCTCCAATGCACATTTAAAGAGCCAAACTCACTCTTTATTCTTTAATATATAATAATTACATTAAATAAATCACATATTTCAATACTCTATTTCTTACACTATTCTAATCATATTTAAATTGATTGATCAATTGACATATAAAAAATTAAGTTAAATAAAATATGAAAAAAAATCAATAAATGTTTTTTGAGATAAGCAAAATATAGAGCTTGTTACTGTTTATAAATTTGTTTTGACTCTCTATAATATATAAAATGTTTTTTTTTTTTTTTTTTAAAAATAGAGGACTCTTCAAAAATCGTTAGTCAGTATTATGAGCTTCTTAAGTAAATCGTTCTTTAAGATACAGCGACTTCATCAAAGGACCGACTTACAGTGCGGAGCTTAATTTGCCCTACACATTGCCGAACTTAATTTGCCCTAAATAAGACTTGATGGGGAAGAAGGAAGGTCACAACTTACTGGGCTCGCCGACATTCAAGCCACTGGACAATGGACGCTTCAAATGCGTGGAGACAGGCCATGAGCTGCTGGCACACGTCCGGGACTCTTACGCCCAAAGCAAGCACTGTAGATTAGGCCTAATCGACTCTGCCCTTGTCAAAAAGAAGCCCCCTCTCAACATGTTCATTCAGGACCCTGTTTCACGGTGAATTCCTGTATTTTAATTTTGACGCGCGAATTGAAGTGTTAAGAAAGGGATTTAGGGTTAGGTTTTATGCAATTGTTAATGAGAAAGGGGAATTTTATTTTTTTTGGTTGTTGTGATGTTTTAGTTCAAAGTTGAAGTGCAAGTTAACTGGAGTCACTATCAATAAAACAGAGGAGCATATATGGAAGCATATCAATGGAAAGCGTTTCCTCAACAATTTAGGTTCGTCTTTCTTTTTGATTGACAATTTCAGAAGAAAATCTTTGTTTGCTTATCTTGAATTCGGCTGTGTTAATATATGTATGGATAATGCGAATAGAGAAAATGGAAGTTGAGAAGGAAATTCCGAATGGGGCACCAGAGAAGAAGGGCGAGGAAAAAGAGGAGAAAAAGAAAAAGAAGAAGAAGAATAAAGATGATGATTTGAAAAAGAAGAAGAAAAAGAAAAATAAAGATGATGGTTTGAAGAACGAGAAGAAGAAGAAGCAAGAGGAAAATGGTATAGTTATTGCTGAAATGGAGGATTCGACAGGGACTGATGTTGATTTGAAAGAAGAAAATGAGTTCTGGATGCCTCCTGTCGGAGATCGTTGGGACCATGATGATGGAGGCGAGCCAGAAAATGATGGTCCTGGTGAAGAAGGTATATCCATATCTTCAAGATATATTGTCTTGTCAAATGCATATCCACTTAGATTGGACTGGGTAATGAGATTTAACTCTCTAATATGCCTAAATTACAAGTGCAATGAGATTTTTGTTTTTTTTAAAATACCTGGGTAATGCTGAAAAAATCTTGAGTGTAGATATTTTGCTTGCTTAAATTACACTGTAACATTGTTAACTCCCTAATATGCTTAGATTACAAGCGCAATGAGATTCTTGTTGTGTAAAAATACCTGTGAGAATGGCTAATGCTGAAGAAATCTTGAGTATATTTTTCTTGCTTAAATATATTTTTGATGAAGTATTTATGGGGGGAAATAGAAAATATACTACTGAACTTTGGTGATTAGACGGGCTGAATAACTCATCAGAACAGGACATGTTTTTGCTTCTTACTTTTCCAAGTTATTACAACTAGTCAAATACACTGATGCAATGTCAAGAAATTATTCCATTGTTCTTGATTGTTCGACATCTTTGGACTAAATTATTTCTTATTTCAGTGGTAAAGTAGCAATTTTTATGTGAACAAGAATCCTTGCATCTTACTGCTTATCTATGTTCTTGAGCCTTCAAGTTAAGTGGTTTACGAGTTAGTTTTTACTGTTTCATCTGATAGTTGCAGAGCTCTGGGTGCTGAAATTAATGAAATAGCCGACTCATCAGATTGGAGTCATCAACCTTTCTGTAAATTTCCCTTATAAATACCTCAACCAACTTGATTCTTAATCAAATTAAAGAAGTATTCATATCAGTGTTTTCTGGCTTTTGAAATTTCTTATATGCTAAAATCTTAGGCCTTAATATTTAGTAAATAAATATTTCTCTATATTCCTTTCAAATGCGATGAATTTTTCTCCAACAGATGAAGGAGCTGAAGAAGGTAAGAACGATGCCAGGGAACTCTCCAAACGGTATGTTCTCTAACTTGACTGCATATTTCACTCTTTTTATACACTTCATTTAGCATAGATGATAGCAGGAATATAAAAGAGCAGCCCTCAAGGTGAAGGTCGGGGGTGCAAATCTTGTAAAGAGAGATCTGGAGATGAATATGTCATAGAATTTCATTTTCTCTATCTTAACACAAAATAACTATGGCATCTGTCCTTGTTCATGGCACACATTTTATTGTTTCTTTTCCTTACAGAACAAAGCGGATGTCCCTGGAAATTGGACCCAGTAATTTTGCCTCGAGGAAGAAGAAAAAGAAGATAGATGTTGCCTGATAAAGGGTCATCAGTAGAATTTGCAAATCATTTCTTTCTATAACATTTAGACTGCTCCGATGCACAATTTCTAAATTCCAAAGAAAAAAAGGACCGACCTTTTAGCTCTAAAAAACAAATGATAAAAAATTATATGCATGGTATTTATAAGATGTCTTAAAGTTCCTTCTTTTCCTCCCTTACTGTGTTTGCATGTTTATGTACATTTTCTTGATCAATGTGACATTAGTTATCAATGAAGACTACTCTCATTGCCTGACCTTTGCAATTTTATTTTGGGTTGTGTTGTGTTGTAACTGTCTCAAAAGAACTTTTTCTGTACTCATAATGCTATCTAGGACAAGTGGTTGTAAGCATATCAGTTTGTGTGGCAGGGGATTCTCATCGACTCATCATCCAGTGGAATTGGGATGCATTAGATGATGAGGTAGTGGAGTCCACTACCACATAGACTAGTCTTAGCTCCAAATCTGGTCGACTTGAGAATTACTAAAAATCGCTATCAGAACAATGAACGAGGCATCACTATTTGTCTTTAACATTAGCACGAAAAGGTCAGGCTATAACACATGAATATGCCACAAAACATCTTATTACTGTTCCAATCAAATCGACGACATACCTTGTTCAACAAGAGGTTAGGAATGGCCATCTTCAGAAATGTGAAGAATTATATATTTCATGATAGAAATGAAGGAATTGCACATCAAAACACAGAAATGACTGCTCTACAGTTGCCAAAATTGTGTCATATACAAATTCTAATATACTGAGCAACGACAATGGGGGCTTAGGTCCATGATAAACATCAGAGTAGCATTTAATGCTAAAATATTCATTTAATGAAGTACATAGGCAAGAAAGCGCAGATATTATGAACGAAAGGAAGGCTCTCGTTTGCCTCATCGGATCCAAGATAATGGATTCATAAATTTATAACATGGCTGGGCTTCGACAGAAGTCTATGATATTGTCCCCAAACCAAAAATGACCATCAGAGTCTTCATGACGATTTCCAGGTTCTGCGCATATAATTCGTATTAGTCGCCATGCACATCTAGATACATGGTAAAGACAGACTAATTGAAACCTAGACAGGAATGACCTGCTAAAAATTGGAACTCAAACATACATGAAGATCATATCAATTACTACATCAGAGCATGGGATTCTCTACTTCTCTAAATGGCATTCTTATAGGAAGTTTGGTTGCCTGCTTCCAGTTGACAGATCCTGGAGAAACTTTATCCAGCACTTTCGGAAGAATCAGATGGAACTCAGTCGACCACAATTAGAATGGTATCCATGAAAATCCCATAGCCAGTTGCGCCCGTGCATAAAATTCCTGAACTGTGAGTCCAACTATTCGAAATAATATTGTGAGTAGCCCCATAATTGATTATCACCACAACCTCCTGTTGCGTTAATGTTGGAGTTAAGTGACATTTTGTTGTCACATAACATATGTTTTAGTTTCTATTTAGTTATGTATTTTTGGTTGAAATTTAACTCAATGTGATGATATAAAAGTTAGACTAGATTGAAACTAATACAAGTAATGTATTGTCTAGTATAGGTTAGTGATAGTGGGTAGCATGGTTGATAAATTAGTTGGTAGAAAATTTCTTATAAAATGGCTATATATAGAGCCGGTTATCACCAGAAAATGTAGACTAATATTGTTGAATGAAAACTCATTTCTTCTCCTCTATTTTTGTCTAAGCACAGCAACAGAGTTTTTGTTATGAAATACAGTATGTAAAATCCGGTTCTCCTCTTCCTCCTTGATATTCAAATTTGAGCTTTCTTTAAAAAGTTTTTGAACCAATAAATTTTAACATGGTATCAGAACCCTATTGATCTTTGAAAAGGGACCGAAAAAAGAGCTGAAGAAGTGAAAAAATCGAAAAGCAAAAAATCTGGTAAGTAGAAGCAAAACCGGCATGTTCAGTGCAAATACGGTATGTGTAGAGCAAATACGGTGAACAAAGTGAAATCCAGTAAGCTGAAGAAGTGCAAATACGGTATGCAAAGCAACACGGTTAGTTGAGCGCATACGGTAAGTTGAGTGAAAAGCAAATCTGGTAAGTGCTTAAAAAATCAGTATGGCTTGTGAGATTCTTGCAAAACCTGGTAAGTCAGTGTCATATACAGTAAGGGTCCGTTTGATTGCAATAGTGGAAAATGGGTGAAAAGAAAATGAATGGCAGGGAATTGAATTGTCTAGAATTTGTTTTACAAAGAATTGTAATTAACGGTGTTTAATTGGTATAATTTTTCACTTGACAAATTTTTCGTTTGACTTTATTTTTTTATGCAAATTGTCAATTAAATGGATAAATTTTTTTACCATTGACTTTGGAATGTGTTCCAATTGCTAAAAAAAAATTCTCAAAAAGCTAGAAAACGTTTTCCCACCAATATGGTGAAAAAACGTTTTCTAACTTTTGTGCATCAACCGCTTGAAAAACGTTTTCGCTAAAAAATTAGTGCAATCAAACAGGTGAATAGTAAAAAAAGGAAAATGTTTTCCACCTTCCAAGAAAAACTTGGCCAATCAAACAGGCCCTACATGAAAATTCGGTAGGCAAAGTGTAAATCCGGTATGTATTGAATCGAGCAAATACGGTAAGCTGAAAAGAGGAAATTTGGTAAGCTCAAGTTGTAAAATTAGTAAGCTCTGAAGAAGCAAGCAAATTTGGTAAGACCAAATATAGTAAGTTCAGCTTAAGCAGTGTAAAATCTGGCATGAAGCAGCTTCAACAAGAAATCAAAAGAGATGATGCAAGTGAAAAATTTCTTTGTATGTGGTTAGTCCTAGGCTAAAAAAAGTTGACAACTATGATATAGAGTTGCAACCAAAAGTGTTTGGATCAAATGGAAAATAAGAAACTTCAAACTTATAATCACCAACAAAAAAATGGTTTGAAAGAATGTCTTGATGGTTCCAACAAAAATGTCAAGGAGGAGTGCTGGAGTTAAGTGACATTTTGTTGTCACATAACATATATTTTAGTTTCTATTTAGTTATGTATTTTTTGTTGAAGTCTAAGTCAATGTAATGATATAAAAGTTAGACTAGATTGAAGCTAGTACAAGTAATGTATTGTTTAGTATGAGTTAGTATAGTGGGTAGCATGATTGATAGATTAGTTGGTAGAAAATATCTTGTAAAATGGTTATATAGAACCGGTTATCACCAGAAAATGTAGACTAATATTATTGAATGAAAACTCTTTTCTTCTCCTCTATTTTTGTCTAAGCACAACAACAGAGTTTTTGTTATGAAATACGGTATGTAAAATCCGGTTCTCCTCTTCCTCCTTGATATTCAAATTTGAGCTTTCTTTATAAAACTTTCGAACCAATAAATTCCAATAGTTAATCCCCCTTCTACTTTCATGGTCATTGGTGCAATCAAGCTTGCTACCGTATTTGGGAAAGGTTCCACCTCTTCTTCCATCTCATTGCTTCCTACGCTGCCGTCCTGATCTTCGCCATCATCCCTATCCCAGGCTCCCAGCCATCAATTTCTTTATTGATAACTAAAACCTGCAACTCCCTGTGCTTACTTTGATGCCGAATACAGCAGTTTTCTTCGCCCCCTAACAACAAACATAGCTTGCACTTCAATTGGAGATCCACATCAGTTAGCCATTTGTAAGAAATTGGGGACCTATAGCGTACAATTTCTAGTGGAGCAGAATTGGCGATTTGAGAAATTGTTCTGTTAATTGAAGGAGGAAGGTGGATAGCGTAAATTCGAAGAAAAATATTTCAATAATAAATAGTTTGCCTCGGAGGTAATCATCTTTAATCTCTGATAATGGGAAATGGGAAATGCATCACAGGCAAACGGAAAACTTAAATTCATGAAATATATCATTTTTTTACAATTTCTTGATCGAATTATAGATGCTGCTCGTGCTGATCCAGCAAAATCAAACCGAACAAAACACAAGCTGGAAGAAGCACAAGGCTCAATTTTTGTATGATATGCAACATGTCATCTTTTTTGAAAGATCAAAATGTAATAAAAATCAAAGTGATGGATTCAATAAAAGTATTCTTGTGCCATAAAAAAAAAGGCATCACTTTGACGTAACTGGGAAAAATATTACAGAGTCTCAGCTGCGATGATTCATAAGCATATATAATCATGGTTTAACCTCATAATCATGCAATATATAAATCACTGGTAAACCAAAAAAAAAAAAAAAAAAATCTCATAATTTGTAAAAGGAAACAATTTGACAAGAACTATCTTTATGCATTATACTCTAGAACTAATTGTAAAAACAAAGAAAAAATAAAATAAAATTTAGCAAATGTATCATAGAGATTCCCATAGACAAATCTGTAAAGTCATAAGTTTTGACTAAGTCTTTATTTTAAATAAGTTCAGTAGCTATTTCATTTTGTCCTGGTCTTTAGAGATCTGATTAGTGCTTTAGGTAGTGGTTTAGTGGTTGCAATTTTTTTCTATCATTTTGTTACTTTTATAATGCCTATATATATAGGTCATTGCTTATCGAATAAACGCACAGTAGAAAGCATTTTCCTTCTAGTCTTTTTGCTTATATTCTTCTGTTATCTTCAGTTTTCTATTGCATCAGTGGTATCAGAGCCACCACTGGGCCTGAGGTAAAGGAAAGAGCAGCGACCTGAGGTGAAGGAAAGAGCAGCAGCTTACTTGTAGCAGCAAGGATAAATGGCGTTAAAGAACAACAATTATGTTCAACCTGCGATTCCCAGATTTGATGGTCATTATGACCATTGGAGTATGTTGATGGAGAATTTCCTGAGGTCCAAGGAGTATTGGGCACTTGTGGAAAGTGGGTATGATGAACCTGGTCCAGGAGAAGCACCTTTGACAGAAGCTCAACAAAATCATCATACTCTTAAAAGAGTTTCGATGTTCCTATCTATTTTATCGTCACTTGCATTAACAAACTGACTTAAATTAAGGAAAACAAATTATTCGCTATTGAATTTTAGCTTAGGTAACGAAATCAAACTAAATAAGTTTATAGCAAAAAATTACATTTTAAAAAATAAAGAATAAAATAATGTTTGATGTTTTGAAACCTCGAATTCATATATTTTCATGTTATAGTAACTCAAAGTATATTTAGCAGAGGCTTATTTAAAATATGATCTTAATGAAACAAGCAAGAACCCATCTTAAGAGCCGAGTGATGAGATTAAAAAAGGAACAATCATAAATAATTAAATAGAGCCAAGATTAAAGGGAAATTGAATTGAAACTAAAAATGTGAAACAATCAACAATTATATTGACAACCAAGAAGCAAGTATTACCGAGTTATGGCGATGACTGTGATTTGGAATTGTGCACATAGAACGGATCGTATTTGTATAATAAATTGGGCCAAGAAGAAAGCCACAAAACGGTCAATGAAGACCCAAGATTCAAAATAATTAGTTTCAAGAAAATACCAGAAACCCAGATTCTTTAAATGATGGTATTGGACCAGGAAATCATAACGATTTAAGAGATAAACGAAAAATACGATATTTTTTTCAAAGACACAAAAATCTACATGGAAAGAAAAACTCTATCGACCCATCAAAAGTTCTCTATCGACCCATCAAAAGTTCTTATTCTAAATCCAATTAGTGAAATCAATAAAAATTTATCAAAAGTCAAACTGCTACCAAAATATCAAAGTCGGCATCTGCCAAACCAAGGAAGAAAAGCTACAAAATGGAGGGAGAATTATTGGAAAGACCAAGGTTCAAACAATGAGTATAATAATAAAAAAAAAAAAAAAAAATCCAGTTTCTTAGGATGATTTGACGAAATTAGCAGCATATAGACAGAAATTGTGGGAGAGAACGAGTAGAAAAAAGGGAAGAAGAAATGATGGGTGGTTTTAGTTAGAATTAGTAAAACGACGTCATATTGAGCTTGGGGCAAAAATGGTCATGACTATGTCATCAAAACGACGTCGTATTAGATGAAAATATGAACAGTGTATACACATTCACTCTTATAAGTTTGTATAGATTAACAATATGGACTAAATGATGAAGAAAACGAGTTGCGGGTTCCAATTTGAATATTACACATAGATTGAAAACGTGATTAGCAATTGGTACAAGTTCTTAAAAGTTCATTGGTACAAGTAAAGTTTGGTGACAATTATTGGAATCAAACCAAAAAACTTACAAGACCAACCCAATTGATCGATGTATATTCCTATGATCCTATCCCATATTATTTGAACTACAATTCATTATGTCGAAATTACACAAGGGCATACTATTAAAGATTCAATTTCAAAAATAAGAGGGAAGGTTTTGTTATACAAAAATCAGTTTTTTTTTAACTAATTAATTAATATATAATATACATATAAAAATTAATTAATCTACTTCAAACCCTAAATTATCTCTTCGTCTCTTCACTCTCTTTCGCCTCCATCCATTCTCTCTCTACCCTTCCCTCAACCAGCACCGTCGCCGCTGAAATTGATTGTGACACTTTTGGTCGGAGGAGTCAGGCCAGAGGTCCGCAGAGGTAACGCGATGGTTACCCCCACTTCATTGACCACCGGAAGTTGCAACGACGCCATCCATCCATCCACAGAAAGTCGAAGCCCTGCTGCGAACATCATGCACAGAGGCGCTTGACGCTGAGAGCATCGTTGGGGGACACTGACAAAGGTGTGTTGCAGCGGTGGGTACTGTGGGCCGATAATATTGGATCTGTAATTTTGGATTTGATTTTTTGGATCTAATTTTTGGTTGTGTATAGGTGTTGCTGTCGGGATGTGCAAACAATAACGGTGATAGTGGTGGCGTTGGCGGTGCTGTGAGGTGGTTGTGGTTGTGGTTGTGAGGTGGTGTGCAAGCAATGGTGGCGGGTGGCGGTGCTCTGCAGGCAATGTTGGCGGCGGTGGTTTTGAAGATAGAAATGGTAGTTTGTTGGCGGCGTTGGTGCCGGGAGGCGGCAGTGGTGGTTCGTTTGAGATGGTGATGTTA
Organism: Osmanthus fragrans; assembly: GCA_019395295.1. Lineage (NCBI taxonomy): Eukaryota > Viridiplantae > Streptophyta > Magnoliopsida > Lamiales > Oleaceae > Osmanthus > Osmanthus fragrans. The sequence goes on along the minus strand of CM033352.1, from coordinate 499,523 downwards.
TTGTTGGGAGGTGGTGGCGATAGTTCTGACGACGGTGCTGCTGGGGGCCATGGTTGGCGTGGGACGACAATGATGGTGGCGGCATGCGGTGCTGTCAATATTCAGTGGTTGTGGTAGTGGTCACTAGCGATGCTGGTCGCCACAAATTTTTGGATTGACTGTGACCAGTAAATAATATGTAACCAATAAAAAATATGATATACGACTAAGAAATAACGTGTGACCTAAAAAATTGTTAATTTGTGACCGATTATAAGTTGTGACTTATAATGTTCGTGATTTGTGACCGATAAAGAAATTGTGACTTATAAATTTTTCACCTGTGACCATGGAAAAAATTGTGACCTTTAAAATTTTTGAATTGTGACAGTAAAAAAATTTGTAACATTTAAAAATTTTGATTTGTGATTGAAAAATAATATGTGATTAATTAAATTGTGAATTTGTGATCGATGAACAAATTGTGACCTATAAATTTTTTGAATTGTGACGTAAAATAATTTTTGACATTTAAAAATTTTAATTTGTGACCGAAACTAATATGTGATTAACTAAATTGTGAATCTGCGATCAAATTATATAGATTTGTGACATTAATATATTTAATTAATTAAATTATAAATAAAAATTTGATTTTTGAAAGTTGAAACTTATTTATTTATTATTGAAATGGGTCATACTTATATTTTTACTTACGAAATTTTCTCATTCATTATTTGGATCCGGAGTCCACGTTTTCAACACGTGCCCGCAGGGTACTGTCGAACTGAAACCGAGTTGAAATCGGATCGGACTAAGGGCCCATGATCTAAAACCCTTTGTCCAACAAACTCAAATAGAATTATTAAATACTAATTAACGATCTGAACGAAAATCTTTAAAAAGTAATTAAGAAACTTTAAGTGGGAATGAGTTAGGATGACCACCCTTCACAATGTTTTTGTTTAAATGGCCTTTGACCAAATTGTTTAAAAGAAAAGAAAATTTAATTATTTAAAATTATTAAATGTCTATTTCACCCTTTCCTTTATAACCAAATAAGTGATAAATTTGGGTCAAAATTATTTTACCCGACCCAGTCAAACCCGTTTGACCAGGTCTAAAAATTTTAAATCAAATTTTCAAGATTCAAAAATTTGAACCTTGGATCTCTAAGGAAAAAAGTATCACCCTCACCACTAGAACATTTAATAATAATTTATTTTATTGCCATAACTTATATATATCTTAAATATTAAAGTTAAATTTTCAAGATTCAAGGATTTGAATCTTGAACCTCTAAGAAAAAAAAAGTACTCTCTCACCACTAGGGCATTCAACAATGTTATTTATTTTATTGTAATAACTTATATATATATATATCTTGAAAAATCAGAGTCAAATTTTCAAGGTCCAAGGATTTGAACTTTCAACCTCTTAGAAAAATGATGCTTTCCTCACCACTAGGACATTGACCAATGTTGATTATTTTATTGTAATAACCTATATATATATATCTTAAAAAATTATAGCCATATTTTCATGTCCAATGATTTGAAACTTAAACCTCTTAAAAAAATTATGCTTCCCTCACAACTAGGACATTGAACAATATTATTTACTTTAATTCAATAACCTATATATAATCCTATAGTTCTGAATATCTTAAAAAGTTATAGTCAAATATTTCACTTTATTCTATATATGTATTATGTATTGAAAGATTAATTTTAATTAAGATGAATTGAATGTCTAACAAAATTTATGACTTCAAAATATATAAATAGTTAGAGACACTTAACTTAAAATCTTTAATTTTATTTCAAATAAATTTTTATATTTTCATAATTTTTAAGTAATGACCCACCGGTCCAACCACTAATTTTTTTTTGTTTTTTCCCTTTCATCTCCTGCGTAAATTTTTTATGGCGTGTAAAATATACTTTTTATATACTCTAAAAGATATAATTGTCGTTTCATATACTCTAAAACGATATATAACTAAAGATCATTCCATATATTTAAAGTATACTTTCAAAATTCGAGTTATGTTATTATTTAAAGTTCAACCCTTAACCCAAAATTTAAAAGTCATTCCATATTTTTTAAATTTTTTTCTAGTTTTTTCAATCAAAATATTAACTTGCTTTAATTAATTGGTATAAATTTTTCAAAAGTAAAAAATATTTATTTAACTATCATGATTCAGAATTTCAGATTATATAATTTAATTATAATAAAAAGATTGAATGACCGAATTTATAAATTATATAAACAATTGTAAGTTATGTAAAATTTTAAATTGACAATTGTATAATATAATTGTCCAGTTAGAAACATTTTATAAAATTGTAAATAAAACTAACAATTTATTAAAATTCTATTTTTAATTTTTTTTCACGGGGCGGGACGTGTTAAATTGTCATCCCTAATCGGTCCAACCACTAAATTTTTTATTTTTTCTCTTTCATCCCTCACGTAAGCTTTTTACGACGTGCAAAATATAAATTTTATATACTCTAAGAGATATAATTGTCGTTTCATATACTCTAAAACGATATATATGTCATTTTAATTAAGATTAAAAGTGAAATGATATGAATGTTGTCAAAATTGTATTGAAACGATAATGATATTGTTATGTATCAAACCCACGAAATAACATAACGCCTTTCATATCATTTTAGTACAAATTTGACGAGTTCGAAATCGTTCAAATTCAAATCATAACTACAACAACATAACTATCGTTTCTTTTCATAGAAAATGATAATTATATCATTCTGACTAAAAATAACGATTCGACCATCCACAGACACTCGCCGTGCCTTTAACTTACATAGGACGATCGAAAAAGATCATCAAGCGGGTGATACCACTAGAATGGCTTAAAAAGAGCGAACGAATATACTTGTTATCAGAATAGTTCGGAAGTGGTACACAATCATAGGAACACAAATGTTTTCGTAGTTTCTTTAGAGTGAGATCGAATCCACTTGATAACCTATTTCGATCATCCTAAATATGTCAAATGCATGTCCCGTGATCGTGGACGGTTGAATCATTGTTTTTAACAGAAACGATATAATTATCGTTTTATATAAATTATAACGATATATATGTCGTTTTAGTTAAGATTAAAATTAAAACGATATCAATGTCGTCAAAATTGTATTGAAACGATAATGACATCGTATGTATCAAACCCACGAAATAATATAACGACTTTCATATCGTTACAATAGAAAAAAGTAACTTTTTCCACCATAACGACATTGAAATCGTTATAATGCTTCGATAACAACTTCTATATCGTTACAATATAAAAACTACACTGTTTTTCAAAAACTATCATAACGAGTTTGAAATCGTTCCTGGAGCAAATAACGACTTACAAATCGTTTCAATAGGAAAACTGACTTTTTGAATCATAACGACATCTATATCGTTCCCGAAATACATAACAACCTCCATATCGTTACAGTATAAATAATAAGAAAAACGACATTTATATCGTTTCTTTACACATAAAACGATAAGTATATCGTTATGCGTAGTAAGGTGTTCTTGAGCATCCACGATCATTCGACATACCTTCGACATATATATGATGATCGAAAGAGGGTGTTAAGTGGGCTGATAGCACTCGAATGGCTTAGAACGGGCCAACAGAGATACTTTCTTTATATCAAAACTAGTCCAATGTGTTGGACTACTATAGAAACACAAATGTTCCTCAAATTTCTTTGGAACGTGATTAAACTCGCTCGACAACCTATTTCGATCATCATATACATATGTCGGAGGTACGTCGAATGATCGTGGATGCTCAAGAATGTCTTACTACTCATAACGATATACTTATCGTTTTCTATGTAAAAAAACGATATTAATGTCGTTTTCCTTATTATTTACACTGTAACGACATATAAGTCGTTATATATTTCGGAAACGATATAGATATCGTTATGGTTCAAAAAGTCAGTTTTTCCTATTGAAACGATATGTAAGTCATTATTTGCTCTAGGAACAATTTCAAACTCGTTATGGTAGTTTTTGAAAAACAGTGTAGTTTTTCTATTGTAACGATATGGATGTCGTTATCGAAGCACGATAACCATTTCAATTTCATTATGGTGAAAAAAGTCATTTTTTTCTATTGTAACGATATGGAAGTCGTTATTTGCTCCAGGAATGATTTCGAACTCGTTATGGACGTCGTTGAAAAACAGTGTAGTTTTTATATTGTAACAATATTGATGTCGTTATCGAAGCACTATAACGATATCAATATCGTTATGGTTCAAAAAGTTACTTTTTTTACGGTAAGGATATGTATGTTGTTATTTGCTATAGGGAACGATTTCGAACTCATTATGGACGTCGTTGAAAAACAGTGTAGTTTTTATATTGTAACGATATCGAGGTCGTTATCGAAGCACGATAACGATTTCAATGTCGTTATGGTTCGAAAAGTCACTTTTTTATACGGTAACGATATGTATGTCGTTATTTGCTCCAGGAACGATTTTGAACTTGTTATGGTAGTTTTGAAAAATCAATGTAGTTTTTATATTGTAACGATATGGAAGTCGTTATCGAAATATGATAACGATTTTAATGTCGTTATCGTGGAGAAAGTCACTTTTTTCTATTATAACGATATGTATGTCGTTATTTGCTCTAGTAACGATTTTCAACTCATTATGGACGTATTTGAAAAACAGTGTAGTTTTTATATTATAACGATATGGAAGTAGTTATCGAAGCACGATAACGATTTCAATGTCGGTATGGTATAAAAAGTCATTTTTTCCTATTGTAACGATATGTATGTTGTTATTTGCTCCAATAACGATTTCAGCAATGAAAAATAACTTTAATTTTTGTTTTAATAACATAATGACTAAACAATAAAAGTATAAGTCACGATAATACGACAAATTCAAGTTTCGCTACCGACTGTTTGGTCATTACAAGTGGAGCGAACATGACCGATTTCTTACTCCTCATTGACAAGTGAGGGTCTTAAAGCTCCTAGCTGTAGAAGCTGATGGAGCCATCGAAAGGGAGGAATTTACTAATTTGCTACCGCTTGTTGGGCTCAGGTTATCCTTTGCAGCAGAAAAGACAACATTCCTCTCTTGCACTAGTTTGAGAACATGAAACTTTCCCACATTACTTGTCTTTGAAACATCAAACTTGACAAGCCCACCACGAGGAGAGTGGCTAGCAGAAAGTGAAGGCAAAATCGGATGCTACAGCTGACCCCCATTCATTTTTTGTTTATCTGAAGAAGTCAAGACCAGAGGGAAAAGTTCAACATGATTAATCATATCTTCAAATTTATCCAAAAAAATAAAGAATAAGATAATAAGTTGTCCATTCATATTATGCAGTATGACCCCAAAAGCACATAAAGTGTGATGGAGACAATTGTCAGCTTAAAATAAAGATTCGACTATGCAAAATATTGAATTATGTTAAGTTGAGATGAAATTTCATAAAAGTTAATAATTGTTCCATTTGTATACATTATATTGTAGTTTGGATTTAACTAAATAATAATAATTTTTTGCTTTTGACACTAAAGATTTTTAAGGAAAATTGGTATTTCAGACACGATTACACTTCACCAAGCTAGTTGCTTCCTATTGTCTCACTGACTTCCTCTTTGCTCTCAAATTCTCCTTTACTGTCCTCAAAAGTTATCCAAACTCTCGCACTCACAAAAGACTTAAGAGCATCCTATCCGAATTGAATCATTTGAATTTAATATTCAAAGTAACGATCATATTTATTTATTAGAAGAATCAATCAATACAGTTCATATGCACCCAAAGGTACTACTGTAATTGGTTTTGAATCAGATTTCATATTAATCTACATTGTTCACATGCGAGATCTGGAAACAAGTATAATTCAACAATTGGACATATAATTTAGCAATTCAACAATTCTGCCCAAAGATTCTTGAAAACAAGTGAATACAAAACCCACATTTATTCTACTTCAAATTTATATACTGACAGATTGTTTTATGACTTCTACCAGTTAACACCCTAATTATTATGCTAAAGTAAAATTGAAGGCAGTAGCTTGACGAGAAAGATGAGAACTGAAAAAAGTAAGGAACAATACGTAATATATTCTCATTAGTTAGAAGACCAGCAAAATCGAAAGGGATATTGAAATTTAACATTACCTTTTCTTCTTCTCCAAATGCCCAACAAGAATATTGTAAGATTTGGTTACCCACTTCAACCAAAATTAATGTTCAAGAGAATGACAATAGATTTATGGGTTTTAGAAGGGGAAAAGATGATGACAAGAAAATGAGAAGAATAATTTTAGGGGAGGTCGACTGTGGAAGAAATGATGCTAAAATTGAATTAAGGTCAAATGAAAATTGAAAGGGGAAATATGATTATATATCTTTTTACATAAAAGGATATTTTAGTAATTTATAAATTATATTTTTTTCTTTATATTTTTAGGCTATCTAGTCAAAAAAGATAGTTGGTGGTCTTTTTAAACTAATATTTATTTGACTATAAATTATATTTTCATTTTCTTTATATTTTTAGGCTATTTAGTAAAAAAAAAATATAGTTGGTGATTTTTTAAACTAATATTTAATTTGACTATAAATTATATTTTTCTTTTTTTTTAAATATTTTCAGGTTATTTAGCCAAAAAAGATAATTGGTGATATTTTTAAACTAATATTTAATTTGACTAAGCTTATTAAATGAATCCCCAAAGTTTAATCCCTTTTCGCCTTTTCCTTGATTACTTCTTTTTTTCTCAAAAGATTCTGATCCTCCAATTCAACCACCACTGGAGAAAAATTGCTGCAACAGAATCATGTTTCATTGTAAAACTAGCCAGTAATTTCTGGGGTTTCTTTGGCATTGGAAAACAGAGGTGATTTGATTTGACTGGATGTCTAGGTTTTTGCTTATTGGCTAAGATATCATTCAGTTTACTGTTCTGTATATATATAAATTTGACGTGTTTGGAAATCTATATCCACACGTCTGTTCACATTTTGGAATTTAGTATATTTTGGAAAATGTAGAGTTATTGCTGATAAATACTACGTATCTGGAAGTTAGTGGAAGATTCTTGTTTGCCGAGGGTTATGTGGAGTCGGCATAACTTTTACGAGTTCTTTAATCGAGAAATGAAATATCATTGAATTTTCTCGTGCATGATATATAAGATATATGTTCCACATCTTAATAAGAAATTTGGAGGAGTTTTATCTTGATCAGAAAATTCCTGCTTTATTGAATTTTTTTGGTAATTGATTTGGACGATTTATTCAAATTCTTCTTTTGTTATGACTAGTAAATAAGGTTTTCTGTTGAATTGGGGGTATTGTTTTCGACAGATTTTTTAAATCTCTGTTGTAGAGGAATCGAGGTTGTCCTTTTAAAATAATTTTGCAGATAATTTGATTTGATGGGGACCAGTAGTTCAAGTCCTAGAAATGAGGAGAGTGGGAGGCCATCTTCATCTCCATTGCAGCATGGAAATCCTCCTCAGTCATCATATTCACAATATGCTCAGAATTATCCCGTGCAGCATCCTTATCCAGCAGGATATCCGCCACCAAATCAGTCTTATGCTCCTTCTCAAACTTCTGGGGCTCCTCCTCAAACTTATGGGGCTCCTCCTCAAACTTATGGGACTCCTCCTCAAACTTATGGGGCTCCATCTCAACTCCCACCGCAAAAGAAGTTCGACAGGAGGTATTCAAGGATTGCCGACAATTATAATTCTCTGCCTGAGGTATGTACTATACAAATTGGCATCTATTTGTGAAAATCCGGTGTACAATTTTATGTGGTTTTATCTAGTGAATGTCTTAGCTTGTGCACTTAGTATCTATCTTGTCCCCTAATTGGAATTCAATTTTCTTGGCATGCCTCAACAGAATATGTTCAATACACAAGGCAATTGAAACTTCATTTATCATGAGTATTTTGTAGAATTACTGAACTACATATAAAGTCCTTGAATGCTTTGGTGCGTAGATGCTTCTTGTTTTCCTGCATCATTGTGTAATTTTATTATTATTATTATTATTTTTTAATTTCATTTATGGCTTTTTTCTTGAGTCTATTTAGCATGTAAGCTTTCTCAAAAGCTTGAAATGTTAACACGGTTTACTATAGGTGACTGACGCTCTTAGACGTGCTGGCCTTGAGTCTTCCAACCTAATTATTGGCATTGATTTCACAAAAAGCAATGAATGGACAGGTTAAGCACTTCTTTTTAGATATATTAATTATGCTTTATTTATTGAGGTGCTATAAACTGAACTTGGATCCTTGTTTAGGTAAGTTATCGTATAATGGTCGAAGCCTACATCATATTGGAAGTGGTTGGAATCCGTACGAGCAAGCTATATCAATTATTGGAAAAACCTTGGCGGCTTTTGACGATGATAGTTTGATCCCCTGTTTTGGATTTGGAGATGGTATTTTATGATAAAATTGTGTTCTTGTTTCTCAATTTTTTAACTTACCTTTTTAAATCATTAAAATCGTAACCTGTGCCCCTTTTATTGAATTTTGGCAGCATCAACTCATGATCAAGACGTTTTTAGTTTCTACCCTGATAGATTTTGCAATAAATTTGAAGAAGTGTTAAGTCGTTACAGAGAAATTGTACCTCATCTAAAACTGGCTGGTTTGATACTTACCAAACCTCTGAGTTTAGTTTAGTTTAATTTTTTAATGCTAATTCGATTTATAGCCAAGGTTCTTTCTCTTTGCTGCAGGTCCAACATCGTTTGCTCCTATTATTGAAATGGCCATGTCTATTGTCGAGCAGAGTGGAGGACAATACCATGTTTTACTGATTATTGCAGATGGACAGGTAATTTTTCTTTGGTTTTTTCTCAAATTTTTCGGGTTTTGGGGAATGAAGAGGAAAAACAATGTTGATGCACCTCGTCTAAAAGCTTAAGTTGTCAACTAAAAATTCTTTTTAGCATTCTTCAGGTCACTCTAATCTGCTCAAGTTGTTTAATTGTAAGATGCTAAACATGTAGAATTTCTTTTGCTGACGATATATTTTTATTTAATCATTTCAATGTTATATCTCATTGTCAAATAGACAACTAATTGTAAAATTATGTTTCCCAACTCCATGCAAAATAATGCTGTTGCCAGTATACTTTGTGTACTTTCTTCACTAGACATCTGACTGTTTAGAAGTAAATATTTATACATATGAACATGGTTCTAACTTTATGATACATAATGTGAACTTGGTAGCAAAATTTTCGGTATTCAAACTTCTATGAATGAACGTAATGTAATGCTTAGACGGTTGGCTTTAATGCAATGGTAGAAGTTCTCTGTGTTTTTGTGTCAAGTCTACTCCATTTCATCAACTTTGTTTCATCACCATAGGTAACCAGAAGTGTTGATACTGAACCTGGTCAGTTAAGTCCACAGGAGCAGAAAACTGTACAAGCAATTGTTGAAGCAAGGTACATTTTTGTGGTTATCCCTTTTTTATTATGTTTCATAACTGTAGCGCAGTCTTGATATTTGTTGTTACAACAGCAAGTTTCCTTTGTCAATTATTTTGGTTGGGGTTGGAGATGGCCCCTGGGACACAATGACGGAATTTGATGATAATATCCCTGCTCGGGAATTCGATAACTTCCAGGTCAGTTTAGTGAATTTATTTGTATTATTTTTTCAAATGAGCAGGTGAATTTATTAGATACGTTTGGCATACTTGACTCTATCAGAATGCTTTCGTTTTTCAGTTTGTCAATTTTACAGAAATTATGTCTAAAGATGTGCCCCAGTCTCGGAAAGAGACTGAATTTGCTCTTGCCGCATTGATGGAAATTCCATCCCAATATAAAGCATCAGTGGAGCTTAATTTGTTGGGGTAATAAACTATTTTTATCGCTTTTTATTCTTTATGCGTGCAGCGCATGGGAATATATGGGTGTGAGTGAATTCTTATTTCATTTGCTATTCGTTTGTTTAGTGGACGGAAAGGAAATGCACCCGAGAGGTTTGCTCTTCCTCCTCCTGTTTACAGTGCATCCTCGGACCGCAGTTTAAATTCCTCACCCGCACCTAGTTTCCAGCAAAGCCCGAGTTCATATTACAACCAAAATAGCGCTGCTGAAGCAGTTCCATCTGCTCCGAGCATCATGTATGAAAATCAGGTACATAGTGTACATCTATACGTGTACAGACTTCTATTTATTTGAAAAAGCAAGGGACCACTTCTTTACCTACAACGTACCGTGTCTTCCCATTTCGAACGCCATCTCAACCGTCACCCCTTAATTGTTTTATGATTAGTGTCATAACAAGTACCTAATACCTGTTCTCCTGTGCAGATTTGTCCAATTTGCCTTAGTAACCTGAAGGACTTGGCATTTGGTTGTGGGCATCAGGTAAATCTATGTGTGGCGTGTCATCAAATTATATTTGAGAAAATATATGGAGGGTGAGATTTGCGTTTTACATTTTTTTTTTCTTTTGTCAGACATGCTATGATTGCGGACAAGACCTCAAGCTTTGTCCAGTGTGCCGGAATCCGATCCAAACCCGAATAAAGCTCTACTAAGTGTTCTGTTTGCTAGTTTGATATTTTTAAAAAAAAAATAAAAATAAAATTGTTGTGTAAATGTGGTACCTTTGATTGCTTGGATTGTAGCATTTTTCACAATGGATGGGCTTGGCGTTTTATATAGGAAATCATCACCTTGTGTACATTTTAATTGTTTCATTGTTACTAATTTATATTTTGCCACTGAGGTTGGAATTTTCAACAGTAGATGAAAACTGTATGAATCCTGATTGTACAACAAGCAAAAACTCGAACTGTGTTACATTGAAGTTGTCAAATGTTTAATCGATTCAATTCATTGGAATGACCAATATACCCGAAAAGATTTGTAATTTGATATTTTATTTTGTTGATGGATCTATTTATGTGCAAGTTTTAAAAGAAGTTTGTTTAGAGTTTTATTTCAATTTGCTCCACTCAATGCTGAATTTAAAATGCCACTTGCAAACAAATGCAACAGCCCATAAACTTGGTAGATTATACGGGTGTATATCTTACACTATACAGTTGTTTCACGTTCATCTTATAGGTTTGGTGAAAGATGCTACATTCATCAAATCCAACAAGCACAATGGACAAGATACACAATCATATACATTGATACATGTACATTTTAACTGCAACATCCGCCTCTTTGTGCAACTGATCCATCTCTTGCCCCAGGTTGACCTTGGGGCCGTCCATAGCCAACCTTAATGCCAGATGACTGCAATCCCAACCAAAAGTATAGCATCAATAATAAGAGTTCTTCCATAAAACAAAATAATAGTCGAACCTTCAATTTCAAAGGAAGACATGAGAATCATTAATCCCCACAAGCCCAACACAGTTGCACAAACGATGAAGATACCACAAAAGGTTTTACATGCACGTGAAATGCTAATTCATCATAGCTTATTTCCCGATCTTATATTGGCCTGCGAGCATATATTGAAGCCATGTCATTCTTTTACAAGGCTGAGTTAATCAGATTAATTACCAAACCACCAATATTTACCTACTTGATAGTTGAATAAAGAGAAGATGCTCTGTAGGTCAAGTAATGTGAAAAGGCATTACAAACAAGGACGGAAACATTCATTTTTCGGATGACAGGGTCACACAAACTGTGCAGTAAAAACAGAAGGTTGTCCAGTTTATTTTCTAAGAACCACATTAACCTTACCTCGTTGGATACATCAAATATGCCTTCCTGGATCTTCTGAAGTATCTTTGCCGCAGTCTTTGTGAATGCCTGCAAAAGAGTACATGAAAAGTACGGGTAAGATAAAATAGAGAATTGGGTTGGATAGAAAGGCTTCTATAATGCAGTAGTCACATTAAGAAAGAAAAGTTTCATTAGATTTTGGACTTATGGTTCAAATATGGCACCTCCTCGACATTTTGGGCTGTTCTAGCAGATGCTTCCAAGAATAAAAGTCCGTTTTCTTTGGCAAACTGTTCTCCCTCCTCTTTGCTTACAGCTCGTCGGTGAGCAAGATCACTTTTGTTTCCTACAAGCATGATCGTCATGTTCGGGTTTGCATGCTGCCGAGCATCTTCCAGCCAGCTTGCCAGATGATTAAATGTCTCTCTCCTAGACAAAAGAACATCTTCCCAGCATAAAGAAAAAGAGAATTCACATTGTATAAGAACTTGGACCTAAGACGAAAGACAAAATAATTTTCTGGCCCCTAGACTGTTATATTGGGAAAATCAGAGTTTTGACATAAGAAGACGAGAACATGTCATGGAATATTCCTATTTCTGTTCAACTGAAATTCAATCCAGATTACACCTAACTAGGAAAAAAATCTAACATTGTATGACAAGATGCTGTCCATTGGACTAGCAAAAAACCAAAAAAGTGTATGATGTCCATATATCTCTTTCTGTTAAAAGAAAATGAATTTATTAAATAAATATGATTGCTCGACCAATATTATTAAACTATGAAACCACTGCCCAAATCCTTTTAATCACACAGGAGTGAACACCAAGACTCAGCATAAGCTCAGTGCATTACAGCCAGCCATAGCTCCAAAAGCTTTGGTTCGTGTAGGCAAATTCTGACCTAAAATCATCTTTTTTTTGCATTATAGGTATGAGTTGTGTGTAATGTTTCCTAAAGGTGTATGGAATCTTACTTGTCAGAAAAACGAAAGCAGCCAGAGTACTACTAAAGATGATACAACTGAACATCATTCAGGAATTCATTCTATGCATGAAAAGGGAAAAGAACAGAACATACATTAACCTACCTGGTTATGTCATAAACAAGTAGTGCACCAGCTGCTCCTCTGTAATATGATCTAGTGATCGATCTGAAAGATTCTTGGCCAGCCTGAAAGAGAAAAGAGAACATAAACTAAACTAAACCCAAACAACCAAAAGCTATAATCAAATGAGAAAAATAAGTAAAAATGTGATTACATGGGATAAGAAGTGAGGTTTGCAGAACACAAGAAATCAGCATCTAATTTAGAGTCAATATTTTTTAAATGTGTCCCTAATGCCTTTCCCAACTAGAAGTTCTTTTAATTAGAAGAGAAACCGTGAAGTTTCTAAAAGTTCAGAAGAAAGAAAATTAAAAATAATATATATATATATATATATATATATATATATTGCAGGCTGTAAAAGGACTTGACTGATCATTCTCATATTTAAAAATAAAAAATAAAATATAAACATAGAAAATTGGTATATTGAAACCAAAATACAAGAGAAATGTGCATCTAGATGGAATCTTAAGTATTTAAAAGTGGGAGAATATAGCCTCAATCATCCAATTGTACAAGCACACTGATAACAACAATTTCATTTACACTAAAGTTTAATCATCAACTGAATTATAAATGACCAACAAGAAAGTCGAGAGCTGAAGAGCTAGTTCATAACCAGAGAAACAAGCATAAAAAATTCATTCCCTCGAACACTGCTGTACAACTTCAGACTTCAGATCAATCTCCAGAATGATGTGTTTATATTTGACTCCAAAAATTAAACTGCTCAATATCAGTGTCTTCCACTTCTACAAAGATTCAATCTCATCCATCATAGCAGAAACCAACTGCATCAGTTTACTTCTCATTGATGCTGCGTTCTTTAAGGCGTTTGCAAAGTATTACTTGAAAAGTTAATTTCTTTCCATAATCCAAGATAAACTATTCTACCTATTTACGGTCTTTATTACTACTACTCCTAATCAATGACAAGTGGAACAAACATATCTCCTCCTAATCAACCAAAAACATTAATGAAACATAATGGTAGAAACCTTCAATAACACATTTCGTGCACCAACAAATGTCCAAACTCCCATCAAAATTCCAGTTGTAGAATAAAAATGAACTATAGGTCCTTAACTTCAGGGAAGATGTAAGTTTAAACCAAAAGGAAAGCAGAAGAACATAAGGATGACCAGGGAGAATCATTTCCCAACTCTGTGATCCACGGCATCAACATATCATAACAATTTCATTAAAGGCCTACTGATTTTTTGGACAAGAAATAATGTGGAGGAAAATCAACCAAATGATTGTCAATATCCGCCTATTCTTTACTTCTGTAGCCCTTTCCACTACCCTGGGAAAAAGCAAGGCAAATTCAAAGGGATTTCATTGCAGTTGTCATGGCATACAGCATAACATCTCAAAAACTATGAGAGTCTGGGGATGGACCTTAGTTTCTGTTACTGAAGAAACTCATCTCCAAACATATAAATTGAATCAAACTAATTCTTAACATCCAGGCAAAAGAATCCTCTTTGAGCATAAGGTACAGAAATGGAATAATCTATTTGAACATCCAAAAAACTAGGATGCTTCCACTTGGAGGCCAATCGAGCCAGAAGAGTCAGGAGAAGCATATAGTTAAATTTTGCACGGGTCACAATTAAATGCCCAAAACTCTAAAGTTGAAAGAAAAAATATATAGAATTAATCTACTTGTACAACCCAGATAAAGGGACATACAATTGTAACCAACTATAAATAATAACGCACGACTACGGAATACGGATAACAAGAAAGAAATATTAAACGATAAAACAAGAGACGCTTAGTAAGTTACAGTGTCCCAAATCTGAAGTTTAAGGGGCCTGCCGTCGATGGTGACCATACGAGCCCCGAATTCCACCCCGATTGTTAGATCATGCACTGGCTGGAACCTCTTATCCGTGAACTGTAACAGAAGACAAGATTTTCCAACACCTACACCAAAAATAAGCATCATATACCCGTCTAACTACTCTATATCAATAAATACTAGGGTTTTTATTAAATACAAAAGTTAAAAAAAAAAAAAAAAAAAAGGAGAATTACCAGTGTCTCCGATGATTATGTACTTGAAGAGGTAGTCGTACGACATTTCTCCGACTCGATTAAGCTCACGAAGATAAAAAGAAGAAGAGGAAAAGCGGTATGTACCGGTGGACGTATATGTTGCGTGCGCTTTTTGCCGAGTTAGAAAAGGAACGGGACGCTACGATGGACGCTGCTTAAATCCAAATTGTGAGAGAGATGGATGGCAGATAAATAAGATAAAGCGAAATTCTCAATTTATTGCTTCATTATAAGGTGATCCAAAACATTTGAAAATAAGCAATTTGATCCCCAGCCTTTATATAATTGCACAATTGATTTTTAATCTCTGTTAAATCTAGGGGTGAGAAAGTTACTCGCCCCCATCCCAAATGATCATATATGCCATTTTAGCCTTTGTTTGCGTCCCTTTATTTTTTTTTTAAGGAAAAATAGATATTGTAATAGTAATTTTTTTAAGAATGTATGATTAAAAAGTATAGAATTTTTTTGGATTTACATATAAAATTATTGTAACGAAGAATGTGTGGTTGAAAATGAGTTTGGAAAAAAATAAATTTTTGAAAGAATTAATGTATATCATACAATTTACTGAGATATTTTTTATAGGTTGTTGATCTTTTTTAACTGGACGATGCGTGACACCTTGATTAGATGGGCTAACACATGCCTCATCATTATGTACAAATAGCATAATTCTAAGATGTATGGTATAAAGTTTGTATAAAATATGAAGAGACAGAGATATGGAGAGGGGGAGGTTTTATGTATATTCAATGAATGGAAAAATTACAAAGAAGAAGAGAATTACAAAGATTATATACTAACCCTAACTTGTGGAAAAAGCAATAGAAATCCTACCTAACATAGAGACCCTATACATATGGTAAGTTAATATTATGGTAATTTAATTTAATATTCGCAATACTCCCCCTCAAGTTGGAGCATGTATGTCAAAAGTGCCCAACTTGCGAGTGAAGTGCAGGAATGCCTCCTTGCCTAACGCCTTAGTGAACAAATCTGCAATTTGATCGTTGCTTGGAACATAGGCGGTCTTGATCTCTCCCTTGGCAATTCGTTCACGAACAATATGACAATCTATTTCAATGTGCTTCGTTATTTCATGATATACTGGATTCGCAGCGATATGCAACGCTGCTTGATTATCACAATACAAAATCGCTGCTTGTGGATGATCTATACATAAGTCTGTGAGCAACTGTCTTAACCATGTAAGCTCACAGGTAATGGAAGCCATCGCTTTATACTCTGCTTCTGCTGAGGATTTGGACACGGTCGTTTGCTTCTTACTCCTCCATGATATGAGCGCATTTCCCAAAAATACACAATATCCCGTAACTGACCGTCGTGTGGTAATGTCTCCTGCTCAATCTGCATCACAAAATCCTGTTAGCTGTAACTTCCCTTCTGATAGGAAATATAATCCTCGTCCTGGTGCCCCTTTCAAGTATCGAAGCAAACAGTGAACAGCATCAAGATGAGGTTGTCTAGGTGCCTGCATGAACTGACTGAGTGTGTTGACCGTATATGAGATCTCTGGTCTAGTAATGGTGAGATAAATGAGCTTCCCAACCAACCGTCGATAGTATGTGGAATCTTTCAACAACTGTCCATCTATTAAATTCAATTTTAATGACTGTTCCATGGGGAATGATGCTGGTTTTGCTCCAAGCAACCCTGCTTCTTGAAGAATGTCAAGAGTATACTTCCTTTGATTTATCGAAATTTCTGATCTTGAGCGAGCGATTTCTACTCCGAGAAAGTACTTTAATGTGCCAATGTCCTTTATCTTGAATTGAGATGCAAGAAATGCTTTCGTAGTAGAAATTGCTTCTTTATCATTTCCTGTGACAACCATATCATCCACATATAATAAAATTGCTGTAAATGAATCACCACTAACCTTTGTAAAGAGTGAGTGGTCTGCGTTTGCTTGTTTGAACCCAAACTGAATGACAGCAGAAACAAATTTTTGAAACCAAGAACGAGATGCCTGTTTCAAACCATATAACGATTTATGAAGTCGACATACAAGCGTCTCCCCCTGTCGACGAAGCCCAGGTGGGGGAGTCATATAGACCTCCTCATCAAGGTTGCCATGGAGGAAGGCATTATGCACATCCATCTGATGGAGCGTCCAATTCCGAATGGAGGCAACAACAAGTAAGCATCAGACGGTAGTCAATTTGGCAACTGGAGCGAAGGTGTCAGTATAATCAATCCCCTCTCGTTGTGTAAATCCCTTTGCCACCAACCGGGCCTTGTACCGTTCAACTGTACCATCAGAGTTAAATTTGATCTTAAACACCCACCTACAACCAATAGGATGATATCCTGGAGGAAGTGGGACAAGTGACCAAGTGCGATTTTCTTCCAAGGCATGAATTTCATCAGACATAGCAGCCACCCATTTGGGGTCCTGACAGGCTGCCTCATAAGATGCAGGCTCAACAGCATGTGAAATATTGTGTATATAAGCACAATGAAGAGAAGAAAGGTTGTCATATGACACATACCGTGATATAGGGTGTCGAGTGCTGGATTTGGCCGGAAGAGACCCGGCCTGAGTAGGCAGAGCATGGTTGACAAGGTAATCCTGGAGGCGAATGGGTGGTTGAGTGGATCTTGTAGAACGTCGAAGGTGGTCATTTGGTGGTATTGGCTGCTGGATTTGCTGATCTGTGGGAGAGGGAGCAAGAATAGGTGTAGGGGTTTCTGAAGAACTGTCTGCAGGTAAGTTTGGTCGACCGGCAGGTGAGTTCGGTCGACCGGTGGACCCAGTATCGGGATTTCCAGGCAGCGTGGGTGTTTCGGGTATATGGTGGCTGGCAGGATGTGATGAATTTGGTGTTTCAATGTCAAAGGGCGTGAATTGGGGCAACGGGATGGAGTTGGTGTCCTCATGCTGTTGGGAAGCATAAGGGAAAACATCTTCATGAAACACGACGTCTCGGGACACCACTAATTTTCGATCGTTGAGATCATATAAGAGATATCCCTTTTGTCCTGAGGGGTAGCCAAGGAACACACACCGGCTGGCACGAGGATCAAATTTGTGGTTGGGTTTAAGGTTAGTGGCATAGCACAGACAACCATAGACACGTAAGTGAGAATAAGGAGGTGGCTTCCTGTGCAATCTTTCATAAGGTGTTTTATGTGACAACAATGGTGAAGGAATCCGATTGATAAGGTAACAAGCAGTTTTGATGTGTTCCCCCCAGAATTTTAACGGAAGATTGGCTTGAAATCTAAGGGCACGGGTTACATTGAGGAGGTGACGGTATTTTCTCTCTACTACTCCATTTTGTTGGGGAGTATAAGGACAAGACCTATGAAAAGTAGTGTCATTTTCATCTAGGAATGTTTGCAAGGATTGGAATTCTTGGCCATTGTCAGACCTTAAGGCTTTGATGGTCAAGTTGTGTTGAGTTTTAACCCAAGCGAAGAAGTTCTTAATTATGCCTTGAGTTTCAGATTTATGGCGCATAAGATGTACCCAACATAACGAGAATAATCATCAACAATTGTAAGGAAATATTTAGCACCAGAATAAGAGTAAATTTTATGAGGTCCCCAAATATCACAATGAATTAAATCAAATGATGTATTGCTAGAAATTTAACTGACTTTAAAAGGTAATCTAGATTGTTTTGTTAGAGGACAAACATCACAAATATTGTGGGAATCAAAACTAATTTCTAAAGTATTTTGTGCTAGGAATTGAAGAGGTGAGACTGAAGGATGCCCAAGTCGTCTGTGCCATAGGTTGGTTAGTCTACTAGTAGTATGGTGTATTTGTGGTCTTTGGGAAAGATAATATAGGCCGTTACTCTGCCTTCCCAAGCCAATCGTCTTCTTCGTAGTCAAATCCTGCATGACACAAAAATCAGGAAAAAATGTCACATAGCAACCTAACTCTCTAGTGAGCTTGCTGATAGACAACAGGTTAACTTTGAAGTTGGGAACATAAAGCACATTATCAACAATCATATCATTCTTTAATTTAACTGCACCAATAGATTTAATAGAAGCCAGCCCACCATTTGGTAAGTGTACAGCATTATGTTTAGGCATAAATTTATTCTCAACGACTCCATCTTTCGTCACATGATCAGTGGCCCCGCTATCAATAATCCACGAATTACTTAAGGAGGTAGTAGAGTGATTGATACCTGAGGTGTTAACATAAGGTTTATCATTACCAGTCTTGTTGTTCAGGAGCGACATGATTTGCTCATATTCTTTGGTGGTAAGTACCTTTCCTTCCTTTGAATCAAGAGTAGAGGTGGTGGAGGTGTTTGTGAACCGTTTGTTTCGGGGCCTTACATCTTTTCCATGAAGTTTATGCCCAGGAGGGAAGCCATGGATGAAGTAGCAGGTATCGCCATTGTGTCCCACCATCTCACAGTGGCTGCAGTGTTTCTGAGATCCCGCTGGACCGGTCGACCGGTAAGAATTTTTGGTCGACCGATCCTGTCTGAGGCGAACTTCGGTCGACCGCCCGGTCGACCGAACATTACTGGGCGAATTTTCCGAAAAATTATTATTCTTCTGGTTTGATCTCCAATTTCCTGATTTTTGCCAATTGATTGAGTGCTGCCCTTCACGATCCGTTGTAACCTCAATTTGCCTCTCATGTTGCATTAAAATAGCATGAACCCTTCTAGTATCTGGGAAATGATTCATCATTAAAATATTTCCACGAACCGTCGAGAAGGAATCGTTCACCCCCATTAGAAATTGCATCACCTTCTCCTTCTCATCTCTTTCAGCCAGAACTTTAGCATTCCCACAAGTGCATTTAATTGGGTCTCGATAAGAACCCAGTTCATCCCATAATGCCTTCAACTTAGTGTAGTAAGCCGATACCGATTGGCTGCCTTGTCGATGTTCAGAAATCTCTTGGCGAATCTGATATATACGTGCATCATTACCTTGAGAGAACCGATCTCGCAGGTCGTTCCACACCTCTGTGGCTGATTCAGAGTACATGACGCTTTCGGCGATATCCTGATGTACCGAATTCAGTATCCAAGAAAGCACCATATGGTTGCCTCGTTCCCACATCTGATGTTTCTCATCATCTCCTTCTGGTTCTTTGGTCTTGCCATCGATGAAACCAAGTTTATTCTTGGCGATTAGAGAGATTCTCATAGCCCTACTCCATTGTCCATAGTTGTTTCCATCAAGTGGTTTAAAAACGAGTATTAAACCGGGATGATCGGATTGCTGTAGAGCCATGAGATCCGATTGGGTTGTCATCGCCTCTATGTTGTCTTTACCACTGTTTTGTCCAGACATTGTTGCTCAGAATCTATGCTCTGATACCATATAAAGTTTGTATAAAATATGTGAAGAGACAGAGATATGGAGAGGGGAGGTTTTATGTATATTCAATTAATGGAAAAATTACAAAGAAGAAGAGAATTACAAAGATTATATACTAACCCTAACTTGTGGACAAAGTAATAGAAATCCTACCTAATATAGAGACCCTATACATATGGTAAGTTAATATTATGGTAATTTAATTTGCACTAGATACATATAGCAACACATTGCCCCCACCCACATTTATTAGTTTTCGAGTTGCTTCCTTCTCTAAGGCTAGGCAACTTACTTCGACCCGTGCTTTGAACTCTTTAAACTTTGTGCTTCGATCATTAATATTTCGTCAACCTGTTTGGGTCTGCTCAGTTCAACCTGCCCTTGGATCAAGACCTCATCATCTGACTTCGGCTTATATATGTCCCGAGACCTGTCTTGAGCTTCATCCTATTACACTAAACTTTCTGAGAGTCAACTTTCTACTTGGTCTCCACATGGCCTCTATGTGGAGGGGGCTAGACCTTCTCATGAGATGGAGTCGTCTCAGATAAGTGTAGCTTAAAGCCTTAAAAGTTTAGTAATTGATCAATTCATTTAATTGTCTTTTATATTTTATTTAACCACTTGAATTTAACGGGCCTTGATTTGACGCTCAAATCTTGAAATGGACATTGATGCATATTGACACAAGTATTCATGACTGATCTAGTCTAATCCTGATTATCATATTTAAAATAAAAAGTAGTTTTTTTTCTAAATATATATACTATTCTTGTGCGGCTTTGCGTCCTCCTTATCCTTTTAATGAATTCATGGGACCATTTTGTGGCGCGCATATTAAAATAATTAAGCAGATAATAAAAAAAGTAAACAATTAGCAAATAAAAATAAGAGAGTAAACTATCGTAGTGTTGACCACAGTACATGAATTATAATTGAAAAATTCCATAATAATTAAGGTTCATAAAATAAGCTATTCCAAAAATGTTACTTATTTCTACATTTATTAATTTAAATACAAAAATTTTAAATGGCATCAGCCTTTATTCTTCTCAATTAGCTCTAACTCGAGTTCCAAACCCCCTTTGAATTCCATGTAAGGGCACGACATTGGATAATCTTCTTCTTTCGTTTTCCACCTTGAGACAAATTCAGACAGATTTTTTATTAGTTGTTAATGTAAATGAAAATATAAATTGTGACAAAATTAAGCCTCCATTGGATAATAATTTATATATTAAGTTAAAGTCAAACATTAATTTCAATTAAATAATCATAATCATTACTCGTTATCCACAAATTTCGTGGGACCCATTAATATTTCTCTTATTTATTAACCATTTATAAAATTTTCAAATAGAGGCTAAGTTAAATAGAATTGACGAATAAATGCGTACCTAAAATTAAGCACAAAATGGTGTAGAAAGAAAGCCGTCTCTAGTTTACCTAGTTCCGACCCTGGACAATACCGCAATCCCCCACCAAAGGGAGTCACCTTTTTGCTTGTTGCGGAATCCTAACATGCATGGAAACATATTAGAAACAAGAAGTGATTTTAAGTTGTGGATCACATCGAATGTGTAATAACAAAGTGACCGTAGTTATAAGTTCTACAAAGTGAGTAAAAAAAAATTGTATTTGAAATGCTTAAATTATAATTTTAAACTTCGCCAAATATGCACTAACTTTATAATCAAGGTAGGTAGTGGCGTAAATTAGATTCGATCGTCATTTTGTCTAGATCGATATTAGTTTAAATATATATATGTAATTAAAATTACGTACTGTCCATCTCTGAGGATTGAACTCGAAAGGATTGTGATGAAGAGTTGGATCAAGATGTGTCGCGGAGAAGATGGGGAGAACTTGCCACCCCGCCGGAATCAGATAATCTGCAAATTAATAATAAGCAAAAAAATGTAAGAGAAATATAAGCAAAAATGAATTTTCAAATTATAATTTAGTGTAGTGAATAACCTTTAAATACGACATCTTTGACAGCTTTCCTATGCACAAATTTGACTAAATTTCCACAACGCATAGCTTCATTAATTATCTATTAATTGCAAAAAGATACTCATTAGATTATACCTATTACTATTAGAAAAAGCACACATACATTATAATGATGTTTAATGAAATTAGGGATATTGGTACAGCTTACATAAGAAGTGAACTCCATTTGATTGTAGTCTTCCCAATTTAATGCCTCTCCATCCTTCTTTCTCTTTCTTATGGTTTGGTGTTCCTCCTTAAAGAAAACACAAAGATACGTATTCAACAATGAATGAACAAAAATTTCTTCGTTATAACTGTCCAGTCCAACATTAAGGAATTGATGGATGAATGGGTGAGCAAATCCACTTTGTGATCGACTCTTTGGATCACATTAATGCGAATCGATGAGAAGTCGACTTGGAGAGATGATCTTTATAGATGGACCCCGCGTAATGCTTGCATGCGTGAATATAAACTTACCTTGAGTTGTTGAAGGGCAAATGGAGCTTGTGCGAGAAAGTACACGACGAGGGCCATAAGTCCCGAAGTGGTTTCATAACCAGCTAGAAGAAGGTCCAGCAAAACACTCACTCTTTCTTCATCATTTAAACATTCTTTCATCAAGATTTCATCTAAAAAGTCTCCATTAACTTGCCCTGCACTAAATTTTTTCCTCTCTTTTATCACTTCCATTAAAGTTGATGAAATTCTTGTTCTAGCCTGAAAGAAAAAGCAAAAACCAGACACAGTTAAACTAATGTAAAAAAGTACTTCGGCTACAGATCAATTTATAATTCAAGCAAAAAAAAAAAAAGTAGATTATAATTATAATTACCTTGACAGCCTTGGCATAAGCAGTCCCTGGAATATATAGAGGAAGAGAAACGAACCCTTTCATAAAGGTAAGAAAATCCTCAAAAATATTCACAGCAAGAGGATCTATAGGCTCCATACTTAGCAGATTTTTCAGCATCAGATAAAACGTAAACGTATTTAACTGCATTAATTTAAGCAGATTAATATTCACTCTTTATTCTTGAAAAGAGAGGTGGGGGGGGGGGGGGGGGGGGGGGGGGGAAGTAATGTTACCTCTTTGGCCTCTTTAAAGAAGAGAATCCGCTTTTCTTCTTTCCATGATCCGATCAATGAGACCGACAACTTTTCCACATAATGAAGAAATCCATGCCTCGACTTCGAAACATTAATAAAACTAATTGCCACGCTTCTTAACTTTTTGTGTAGTTCTCCTGATATAAGCATCATCGATAATTTTCCAAGAATATCATGTACTGGTTTAGGATAACTGCTCTGAAATAGCCTCTCTTCATTTTGAAGAATGAATATATTCAGTTCAAGATCACACGAAACTATTGTTGGAGTACCAAAAAGATGGGATTTAAAAACTTTCCCATAGCTGCATAAATGTGAAAAAATGATAATCAAACTCATGCTCGAATGAACTATTCAATTCGTCTAAAACTCAAACGAGTCATACCTGGAACAATGTTCTTGCAAAAAGTTGCTAATGGAGTTCGATTTATGAGGCTTAAGAAAAGCGAGTGTTTCTCCGACTAATGGCCACCCCATGTTCCCCTTAGGCAACTGCGAATCTGGAGACTTATGTTTAAAAATGGAGATCCATAAAAGTCTAGAGAAAAGGATAATCCAAAGAAAAGTGCCAAGTACACAGGCATGAATTCTGCAGTCATTTTGTGTTGAAAATATTCTTGGAGTTTAATCATCCTCTGTGGAGTATATGTATTTATATACAGTGGAGCATTTACACCCTACCTAATTGGTTTAAGAAAAAGGATAAGGCTACTTATACACTTACATCCTATATAATTCGTTTAAGAAAATGATAAAATTACTTGTACACTTTCGGCGTACATAATAAATGACACCCCCCTCACACGGAGGGCGATGACATTTACAAACCTAATTGGTTTAAGAAAAGAATAAGTCTGCTTATACACTTTTGATGTGCATGTAGGACTGCTCGAAAGAAATTTATGTCTCAATTTAAGAAATTAATTATGTGGATAAGAATCCAATGAATGCAAATAATAAATCTAGTTTTGAACATGTTCGAGTTTCTTATGATTAATGGCACATTTAGTAGGACTTTTAAGAAGTTTTGAACAGGTTTGGATAATAAGCTAAAAATATTTATTTGATTAGAATAGATTTTAGAGAAAGATGGTCTAAGAGTCCGTTTGATAGAGCTTTTGAAAAATAAAAAACTACTTCTGACTAAGAAATTGTTTTTGAATTTTGTTTTGAAACTTGACTAAAGAAATTTTAGAGGAAGTTGGCCTAATGTAAGAAAGTTCTGCGACAAGAAGTATAAGCCCTAAATTAATTTTCTTAGAAAGATATTCTATAAGAAGCAGAAACTCTACCAAACGTGTCCTAAGTTTGATAGTGTTAAAAGTATAAACAGATGCCATCTTAATAAAATACATATAATTTGTAAAAATGTTTAACATAATTTCTCAACAGATTACAAAATTTATTAAATAAGCATCATTTGACTTAATTAATTACGTCTTTATTAGTCAAACTCTTCATAGTTATATTTTCTTCAACAGATTTATTCAAATATTATATTTATTATTCAAATAAGCATTATTTGACTTAATTATTTACGTCTTTATTAGTCGAACTCATCATAGTTGTAATTTCTATGGCAGGACATGGTCCGAATCAGTTTGATTTTTAAGAGAACTGAATAGAACCCAAATTTTAGGGTATTTAAAAAGTGGAACCGCCGGATCCAAATTTAATTATGGAAAGTTCGGGTTCGATTTCATTCGATTCCCGAGTTTCGTACAATAATTAATTTTTTTATATTTACAACAATGCTATATTAATTCAATTATAACATGTTCAATCTTAGTTCTTACAAAATAATGTAGTTCAATCTCGTGATATCATTTGCGCCACTCTTTGTTGAGTTCTTCATAAATTTAACTGTTAAAATCACAAGAATAGGAAGATAGCGAGCTCAAAATAATAAGAAGAAGCGCAGCCGAGCTTTCAATTCGATTTCTCTAGAACGATGGAAATGGTAGAATATAAGATTTACGCAAAAACTTAGATCAATTTGACAAAATTGGGCTTGTTGAAAATTAAAAATAGGAAAAATCATATTTTGAGTTATGGCTAATTAGTTAGCAAATTTAATTAAAAAATAAAATAATTTGGTTTATTTAAGATAAAGAAAATTAGGAATATTTGGTTCTTTGATTCTTGATCTAGAACTGAGAATTGAACCAAATCCGTCGATTATCGATTTAGGTACCCATTCGAATATTTAATTTAAGAAGAACCGCTCGATTCGGTCTGATTTAATTAAGAAGTTTGTTCTCGATTTAAATATCCGTTCGAATATTTAACTTAAGAAGAACTGTTCAATTCGATCCGATTCAGTTAAGAAGATTTGTCAAACCCTAGTAATTTCTTCAAAAATACAACCCGTAAAGAGTTGTCGTCCACATTTTTGTATTGTCAATTTAATTAAACTAATTAATTTTAAATTACGAACTAAATGCTTAATTTGTAGTCATTAAATTAGAGGAATTCTTTTAAGGGAAGAATTCACATTTCAGGCATTAAATATAACCAATTCAAACTTCAGGGCTTAATGTTTTAAAATGCAAAAATCAGATTTTCATTAATTAATTAAAAATATTTTATTAATTAATTATTTTAATGTCACAATTATTCAATTCATGGTCACAATTATATAATTAAATGCCACAATTAATTCATTTGTCACATATTATTAGATTTATTGGTCACAAATTATTTCGAGGTCACAAATCAAAAAATTTGTAAGTCACAGATTATCTCGAAGTCACAACTTAAAAATTTTATAAGTCACATTTTATTTTACTGATCACAAATCCAAAAATTACAGGTCACGGTTGATCTGTGAATCACAAATTTTAAAATTTGTTGGTCACATGTTATTAAATTTTAAGGTTACAGTTAAATACTTGGTCACATATAATCAAACATTTGGTCACATACCATCACCACCCAACACCACCACCGCACCTGTCATCAACTGCCTACACCACCGTCGACCACCATCACACCTACAGCACTACAGTAGCACATCACCGCCGCACCACACACCTGACACCTCCACCACCATTGCACCTCGCACATCCACCACCGAACCACTAAAAAAAAAGTGAGAAGACAGTCGTGAGAGGTCGCTGTCGAGGCAGAGGTCATAGTCGTGAGACCGGCGCCGCTGCAAGAAGACTGCGTCGACTACAAGAGGCGTGACGGCGA
The DNA here is from genome assembly GCA_019395295.1 of Osmanthus fragrans. Classification (NCBI taxonomy): domain Eukaryota; kingdom Viridiplantae; phylum Streptophyta; class Magnoliopsida; order Lamiales; family Oleaceae; genus Osmanthus; species Osmanthus fragrans. The sequence goes on along the minus strand of CM033352.1, from coordinate 472,971 downwards.
CCTCTGCCAGGAACGCCGCACAGCGATTCGCTGCAGCAAGAAGACCGACGACGCAACTCGCGATGATTCGACTTCATGCGCCTCTTGTAATCGGAGCCAGTCTTCCTGCAGTGGCGCCGGTCTCGCATCGGAATCGACGCTAGTGAATGTTGTCGGCGAGAATCTCCGATCGATTTGTATGGAGAGAATGGAGAGAAAGAGAAGATGTTAGAGAGAGAAAAATGTAAGGAGAAAATGATTAGGGTTTAGAATAATTGGGGGAAATAATTATTATATTGACACCTAATTTATGAATATGAAAACTCCAGCCCTAATTTTTTAATTATGATCTTTAGGTGTCGAGAATTATATAATTTTCACTTCTTTTAATTGTCATTCCTAAGCAATATAATCTCATTTAGGACTTGATAAAATCCAACCCAAATCGTTCAACCCAACCAATCCAAATCAAATCGATCGGTTTGGATCGATTTTTTAAGTTCAATTGGGTTGGGTTGAGTCTTGGGTTATGAATTAAAATCCAACACAACCCAATCCGATGAATTAAAAAAATAATATTTAAGATTAAAAAAAAAATTAAATAGACATAATAGTAAATATAAGAAAATGACTTATAATATATAAACGTCAATTTTCTTCACATAGACCGATTCACGTGAATATTATGTACAAATGCAATGTTATTTGACGATAAAGTAAAAATTAAATACATGTTGATGAAATGAATGAATTCCAAAAAATTGTAAAGAATAAAATGCTTCAAATTTTAAACTTATTTATACATTATTTTTAGAAAGAATTTCTTATATGTGTGTTTAAAAAAAAGAAGTTTTCAAGTGATTTCAAACTCCAAAAAATTATCTAACTTTAACAAATAAATCAAATCCAACTTTAATTGGGCCGAAGTTCAAACCGATCAAGATTGATTTGGATTGGGTTGGGTTGGTTTGATTTTCGATCAAATCGACCATGTTAGGTTGGTTTTAGGTTTAAAAAAATTCGACCTAACTCAGCTCACACCTACCCCTAATCTCATTAGACCTTAATCACGTGATAAATGAGTTCAAGCTTATTTTATTGCGCTAACAACATTTTTAAGGGCCAATTTGGCAATATTTTTGAAAAGTCAAAAAATGATTATGGAATTAAAAAGTTGCTTTTGAATTTGTTTCAATAACTGTTTTAGAGAAAGCTAACCTAAGATAAATAATTAAGCTTTTCTACAAAAAATTGACCCTAAATTTCATATTTATTTAATATTTGCTAAGTGCGAAAGGTCTTATCTGGGAGGTTCACGATCCCTTTTACCACGAAGAGAGCTCCCTTTGATTGGCCAAAACGTTTTTCCACTCGATGGTGCACCGTGTTGTATTTTGGGCATGAGTATAGAAACAAAAGTTAACATATAAGGGTTTGTTACACTCTTCTCAATAAAGTAAATATTTTTAAGATGGTATTTTAAAATTTAATATTTATCGAAGATCAAACGTTATATTTAACTCAAACAAACAGTCATATTTTAAGATTTATGTTCTCAAATGATGCACCATCTTGAGATAACATCTTAAGCCCCTGTTTGACAAAAAAATTAATCTAGATTTTTATCAAAGTCAAAATCAATATTTAATTTTAATTACATATTTCATAGGTCCCACAACTTTTCAACCACACAATTCATCAACTATTATCAAAATTTGCTAAAAATCTAATTTTAAATTCCACCAAACAAGAGCTAAGAAAAATCTCCCACCACTTAGATATGAATATAATAATGAAACATATTAGGGTGAGGACTAAATTGTGTACTCGTACAAATATTAGTTCACTCTTTAATTTGACACGAACCGCATGGGAAGGAAAGAGTCATTGTCCTTGCATAGTCGACAAGCATAAAGCTACGGCGCACACACAACGCTTTAGGTAGGATGCTGCAATTATATTTGTATATGATAACATCATTAGTGCATTTTAAGATAAAATAAATCAAATTTTCAATTGTTAGCAACCTTGTCATACCACGAATATAGATGAGTTGCTAGATTCTTGAAAATTTTGTCTTACACGATTACGGTACAATGCACCTTATCGAACGAGCAGCAATTATATTGGCCACATTGCTTAAGAAATTAGTTTAAATTAGTAGTAGTAGTTCCCTAAAGCACCTCCAATAAGAGAACAATTTTGCTATAAATTCTACAACTTTTGAAAGCAAAAGTTTAATGCCTTTGATTGTTTTATTTGCTTTATATGGTTTGATGTTGATGTTTCTCATCAAAAACCGACCAAAAAATTGCAACTCTCAATTTTGCAAGTTTTTTGGCTTTATTGTCATCATCTTTGCCTCTAATGTTTTATTTTTAACCAATTATATATTCCCAACATTAAACCATATAATCATGACAATAAGACAACATTATCGATCATTTTAGTCTTACTTCCGTTAAATTTGGTGTTATTTGTATAACTTTTTTTATATGAAAATGAGTATTCATTACTTTTCAGTACTCGATTTAATAGGTTTTTGTATGTCTCGAGTACAAATGTTCAGTATCTAAACTTTGCTAACAAATTACGGGATTATCTTTATCTTGAATATAAAGAATTTCGTATCGAGTCGAATAATATGTTCGAATGTTTTTATTCAAAATTTATAATTACTTATAAGTCGATCAAGCTAAGTTAATCGAACTTTACCTCGTTGAAAACTAGTTAGGTATTTGAAATAAATAAAGTTCTGAAAGCGAATAAGAGCCGTACAGACCAAGAAATGCAAAGAGGGGGACACGAAAAGGAGGAATAATTTTAGTCTTAGTGCGTGTGCATGGTGCACGTGCAATGGATTGGGGCCCATAATTACTCAATTACAATCCCAACATGATGAATTGAGCTGGAGTCAACATTGACGTAAATCACAGCCAACCATGATTGTTCATGGCCTCTAAAATGTGTCTACACTAGAGCATGTTTGCCTATGTTAATTTTTCTTATTGATAAAAGTTAAAATTAAGTAAATTATATATCTTAAGAAAAAAATATGATTTTCATTAGTCTGCGTTGCAATTGAAAGTGAAATACGATTCAACCAACTCATTCACTCATCACTGCACAAAGCTAAAGAAGCAAATTAAAACAACTGCGTAGAGATCTATATTTACTCTTGTTCTGAATTGTCGACTCCTTGAGTAATATGTTAATTTATTATTTAAAAAAAAGAAGAAGAAGAAGAAAATAAACTTGGAAATTGTTTGTATTATATGTTTTGTTCCAGAAAAAATAACACTTTAAACTGTCTTTTTCGTAACTAACAACCAATTAACATAATTGAAGTTCTAATTTAAATCGATCTCATCAATTAAAAAAAAAAATCTTTTATTCGTAGTTTTTGTTACAAACGTGTAAAATTTTATAATAGAAAAAATTATCTTTTTCTTTCGAGTGACATTTTAGACATATTTATCATATTTTAGATGATATGCGACTCTAAATTAATAATAGTAGTGTCTCTTATACTGATATAAAACTTAGAGCATCTTCAAGGGTCTCTTTATTTATAAAAAAAAAAACATTATGTGTTTAGAGACTTTCTAGAAGATGCTATTAATGAATGTCTCTAAAATTATAATAAAATCTAAGTAAAAAATATTATATAAATATACTAGAGACAAAAAGTAATTTTACTTTATTAGAAGCTTAACCAAAACACTCTCTATTGCATGTGTTATAGTCAATGTTAATTGTGCTCCCCCAACATTCTTGTTTCTTAATCATCGTGCCTCTTTCGTGTTTTTCAAAAGCCTAATCCTTAATAGTAATCATTAATCTTGTCTCTCTTTTTTTTTTAGACTAACCATGAAAAGGTCAGGATCTTGTAAGAAAAATGAGAACATATAAGACATGAGTATTATACTATATAGTCTAGTGATGCTTGTACAAATTATACAAACTACACCTTTTTGTATCCGCGCCAATTTAAAACTGAATGAAATTACTCCTATGTCCTCTAATGTTTTTAGTAAGAATAATGATATTTGCAGTTGTTAGACGTAACTTTTTTTTTCTTTTTTTTCTTTTTTCGTTTGGACCGCCGATTGTTGGCTTAGGCAGCCAATGCCGAGCCTAAGTACCAAGGAAAAAACACGAGCGCAGGGAATGAAGAGAAGTCGATGCTTTTCTTGCAAACGACTTGAAAACCTAAACGTGAGTAGCATTGAAATAGTAACTCGTGCAAATATCTGACATGTTCAGATGTAGCTCCACTTGAAATTCTTATCAAGCCTTTCTTTGATTTTCATTTTTTCCAAAATTTATTTTTTTCTCTTTTTTCAATCACATATTCTTTATTAAAATAATATTACACGCAAATAAAAAAAAATTCTTTTTTTTTAATCACACATTCTCCATCAATTTACTATTCTAAAATACATTCTTAAAAAATAATGTGGATCAAACACACCCCAAGTTAAGAATCACAAAAAGCTTCGCCTATACACACAAACTTTTAAAATTTGAAACTTGACTTTCGCCCTCCGCGCCTTTTAGAACCTCAGAAATGTTTATGCAAAAAAAGAAAATATATATATGATCACTTCTTCGTCGATATTTACAACTCCTGAAAATGTTGACTGGCGTGTCCCTGAGCATGTATCATAATTTTCCTAAGAATGGAATTTATTCTGCCCATGTTTAGCACGCCTCTCTACGAAATTAAGGTTAGTAACGAATGCCAATTGATCACGTTCTACGGTCATAAAACTAACATCAGCACAAACTTAAGTAACACTCTTGAAAATTTACACACTGCAAACAAATCTCATAGAAACAAGATTTGCACATTGGCCGTAGAATCCAGAATTTGAGCTTTAGCATACAATCACATTTCGAGACCTGGGGACTGAATTTTCTTTTGCTTGTTCTACTAAAGTAAGGGTGTTAAACTTTAGGCAATAATCTTATAATTCAAACAGAAAATCTACGATCACCAATGAAAATATAAAGGGCAGTCGGCAAAATGATGCTACGCTCCAATAAAACTTTAAGAGAACTTTGAAGCAAGACAATGGACAACACGAGGTTTAACCAGAAAATTTACCATTCATCACTTATTTACATTCTGACTTCCTGATTATCAAAAGAAAAACAAAAAACTCACTTAACATTTACAAGAAAAAAGAGATATCAACTAAAATTGCTGGAGAATACCTATGATTAATCGTTGATGCTCTCTCCAAAAGCATCATCTTGATCACTGTTAAAAAATTCATACCAACCATTTTCAATCTTCACAGAGCGTTCTAGCATTTTCAACGGCTTTCACATAGTAATACAATCTCCATAACGTTACTATGTCCTACAAAATTACCACCAACTTTAAATTTAGCTTTGCACAGGTTTGGATTGAAACTATAGCAACAAATAAGCAACCAAATGTTTTGTATCTACCTCGTCATCCAGATCAACATGGACCTCATCACTAGAAGTATTCTTTGATGAATTATGACATCTAATGATTTCCGCAACACGATCAAGATTTCCAGGAGGTAGACTCTGAATCAACTTACGAAGCTGTTGCTTCTCAGTAAGGGTCATTGACCTGTTGGTGAAAATTAAGACTTGAGAAAACAAGCATAAAAATCAATGATATGTTAGAAAAGATGCCATAAGACTAATGTGTTTGTTGTAGTCTAATGGTGAGAATACTCGCCTTCCACATGGGTGACCAGGGTTCAATTCCCAGAAAAAGCCATATAATTTTTTCTTCCATCAAAGTAAGGGTACAGGGGCATGGACCATGTTCCCCATCCCAGCCTTGATTCCCCAGTTTACTGGGGAATCCCCACCCCATTCAGGGCGGAGCAGTTGGGGACGGGAAATTTTGCCATCCTTAACATTCACCTAGCTCAAAAGGCGACCAGATAAGCCAAGGATTCTAGTCTCAGTATCAACTAGCAAAGATTGTGAAGGAAATCTTTTCCCATTGTTTCCTGCTGTATTCTTTTTCTTTTCAATTTTGTCTCATTTCTTTTGGAGATGGGTGGGAAGAGGAGGGATGTAGCAGGAAACCCATGAAGCGGACCTTGGTCTGGTCCGGTTAGTATATTTGAACCACTAAGCAATTGAACTGGTGTTGACCTGGATGAACCAGCCGGTTTTATCAACCGGTAAACCGGCTGGGGTAAACCTGGAGGGGTTGTTTTTATTAATAAATTCTAAAATTCAAGAGGCTGGGATTTGATCCCCAGACCACTTGGATCTTTATTTCAAGTCGTGAACTACAAGGATAGTGTCTTGTATTGATTGATACATGAAACTGAAATTCATTTATTATCAATATATTTTACATGAAAAACTAAACGAGTAAATGCTTCATTTTTTGTGATCAACAATAAATCATTTAAAACTTCTATTTTATTTGAAAAAATGTAAATGATTTTTCACGCGTAAGAATCAACCCACTGGTCCGACCAATGACCTGCTGGTTCAACCAATAACTTGGTGACCAGAGACTTTTTCGGGTAAATGCCCAGGGTCAAGTTTGATAACTATGCTTGCTACCACCAAAATAAATACCTATATGAATTATTACTGAAAAGCCAATTACTTCTATAAAAGTATTTCAAGTAAAGAGAAATTTTTTGTAAGATATATAAAAAAACATAAGACAAAAAATTAAGTATCGTTAACTAGACAAATTCCAAGAGTTTGGACACAGCCAAAAAAAAAGAAGAAGCAGCAGCAGCAATAATCAAATAGACTCTACACAAGCATAGTACAAGAGATACCTGCAACTGGACATTACAATGTCAAGAAGTTCTTCTAGCTTCTGCTCCATATGGCAAATCTGTAAAATACACCCAGCAGATTTTAATCGTGGATGAACTGAAGAAATTCAACATGTCGATGGTTGATATTATAATTAAGATTAGTTGATGTAAACTAGAAGTGATTATTGATATATATAAATACCATGGTGGACAGTTCGTCAGAATACTTCTTCATCAGTTCCTCTACTTTTGTGCTATCGCTCTCCAAAATGTAGCGCAAGTCATCATCAATCTAAAGGATAAATGAAACAAGCAACTTCAAATCAGCAACATTTTCACGGCGTGAAAATTGTAATAAATAATACATCAGCAATGTTTCCACAACATGAAAATTGTAATAAAATCATAGTTTTGCAGCCCTTGTTAAACAATATTCATAAATAATTAATACTCCCTATATGTTTTGGCGTGATTTTTTTCCGGTGACATTCATTGTTGAATTACCATGAGTATGCCCGATTAAATTTGTAATAATACTTATTAAGTGCAATAGAGGATATCATATAGTGAATTAAAAGATTGACACGGAATTGACTGTACTAATATAAGATTGTACAATTATGCACATGCCTTATTCTGTTATAATTTAAAGGTCCAACAATTGACACGTAAATGACAGCAAACACATTTATTTCTGTGCAATAAGATTTAACAAAATTTCCAACCCTGATTCCTATGCAAATTAGAGATCATTGCAGAAAAGCTTTGCCTCTACTTCACAAACTATGATTATGAATTAATAAAAATCTCTTGGTTGTGAAACATGTTCTATGTTTGTTAAAAACGTCTAGAAAGATCATGATTTCCCCTTTCATTTATTAAAAAGGACATTTAAAAGTCAAGAGAGCATAACAGGCCAAATTGATTTAAGTGCCTACATTTTTTTCAAGCATTCTCATATTTTCAACGTGATAGGCAAAGCAATCTTTGATGTGTGGGAATTTAGCATAAGGGTCAATAGATGCAACCCTGCAACCAAATTATTTTTGTCTGTGTTTTTGCCTGCCTGGGGTTATCAATTCTTTGAGAGACAACTTTACTTAAGTATAATATCCAATCTGCCACCAGAAAAACAATACAGCAACAGATAACAAGAAATAACAAGTGTCAGGCACCTTGGTTCCATTGGCCCCAACCCTCAGCTGAGGGATACCATTTTTTTGGCCCTGGGTGCATTCCATCATGACATCATTGGATTCTTTTTTCCCTGGTACAGCCAAATGCACGCGTTCACTTTCTGAATCCTGTATGTAAGAAGGTAAAAACAGAAAGCTCAAGATAAATTTATCCCAACAAGATAGTTGGCCTTTAATTATATAATGGATACGTAAGGAATAGCCTCCTTCCAAGTAAGGTCATTTAAGTCTAGATGTTGAAAAAAAATGGCAAGCATCTTTGACACAAACAAAAATGTGAAGAGTTAAAGAAGGCATGGCAGAAAACCACTTATACATGCAGCAAGCTTACAAGCAACAAATCCCTACCATAGTATTACAATAAGACAAGACATCACCCTGTACGTAAGCCCATCAAAAGTACAAAAGAAAGAGCAAAAACTGTTCCAAACAAGATAATCCTTTCAAAATATCATTAACTTCTGCTTCCAATACGCATAGTAAAGTAAGTATCCTCAAATAAAATCTTAAAAAGGTCATTGTTTCAAGTCGATAATAGAGCACTCGGTAATGCAATGGATCCTCACAAACAAGAACTATCAATTTGAATGCATGTATGCGAGGTTAGATCATATTCATAACCAATCCACCATGCCAAAACTTCGACAAGTCAAATCCCTCACAAAGCGCTGCTTGTCTATCTCTTATATAGGACTCAATCTGAAATTCAATTGCCATCTCAACACCCTTTTTATGTCTGTGCATGTTTGACTTTATTTCTTCATGATAAGGATAACAAACTTTTATAGAATCTTATCCCGGAATGCATTGTATGGTGCGCATGAAGAGAAAAGAATAACCTCTATTTTAAAGACCGAACACAAACAACAGAGCAGATAAGATAAGTGTTTTATTTGACTTTGTATACTTGGTTTAATGCTACGGCTATTAATCATGTAGAGGGACTGCCTAATTTCATATTGTTTGTCTTGTTTAAAGTGATTATACACTTCCTGTGTATTCTCTTTTAATTAATAAAATCATCTGTTTTACCTATCAAAAAAATAAAGACGAGATAAATCATAAATAGAAGTAGAGTCTGATGTACAGAAAGTCAACAAATAAAGTTTTAACCAGACATTTATTTGTGCAGTTCCGATGCTTACCAAAGAGGGAGGCAACACTTTTAGCTTCTTCTGAGGGTGTTCCACTTGATCAACTTCACATCCTGAGCCATCCAAGCTTAATAGGCTATTTTTGTATCTCAAGCATGATCGTATTCGACATATCGAAAGCACAGGATTTATCATCTACAACACAATTAGATATAGGTTGAGGATACATTAAACAACTTTCAACAAAATTACTGATGAATGCATATACATTGCTAAGCTTCCATGCTCCATGGTTGGCCACATTTGTCCAAGAAAAGCTGTAACACTTGGTTGCTCATGCCCTTAAGTCAAAAGCGAGGTCAGGGAGAAAGGTTGAAAAAGAAATGGACATCAACGATATGTACCTCGTCAACTTCCCGCCCAAGAGTAAGCACACTTTGGCAAAGCAATGACTTCAACCTTTCCTTTTTAATCTCCGGCAGTAGAGAACCTATTCCATTAGTGTATAAGGAAGCAGAACCGCTAATACTGTTGTTCCTTTTTTTTGCGCAACTGTTCCTACTTGTGGCCTTTTCTCTGTCCAACACAAGAAGGTTTCCAGCTAATCCAGAAATTTGTGGTGAGGAAGACATAAAATCATCATCTTGAGACAATAACTCTGCTACTTCACTTGTATAGAAACCAAAGAAGTCTGGTCCTATGTTACTGTTTTCAACTGCAGTGGCCATGTCCCATGAAGTTTCTGACATTACACCCAAATAATCATGCCCACTCAGTGTCAGAAAATAATAAGAAATATCAGAGTCAATATGGTTTGACATGACATAATCACGTGTTTGAGTTTTTGAAGGACAAATAGTTAAATTGAATATCTGGCTTATGGCAAGTCTCAAAAGAATATCACAAGTATTTCTGTCGTGTGAACTCATCAAAACACAAGAGCAATGTCATTACTAATCCTAGTTTCCCACTGCTAACAGAATTTCAAAATCCATATTATGACGGGTTTTTTCATATTATGACAGCTATGGTTGAATTACATATAAATTGAATTATCAGGCTCCAAAATACATTTGAAACTTCTACGATGTTCAATTGCCACTTCCAAAAAAATAAAAATTTAAAAATTTAAAAAAAAAAAGTTTAAATCAATAGCTTGATAACTATACAAGTAAATGTGCAAACAAAATTTCAACATTGCAATCCTTAATCCCCATATGTAGGCCTAGGCAATGATGGGTCGGTCTAGTATTTCAATATCTAAAACCAACCATTACACTTCGAGTGTTTCGTAAATGAAACCAAGCAGTCCACATAATTAATGGAATCAAACTCGATCCTGCAGTTTCGGTTCTACCCATAACAATTTTTCTTTTAAAGTCATGAACTGACCATACAAATTATCTTCCAAATATCTAGCAAAAATATAAGAAGTAAAATATACCATCAAATACATATTTCAAAATCTTTCTTAATCTATTGCAAATAAGCCACCAAATAACATCAAATATGTAGCAAAATAAGTCACCAACTAGTATCCAATATCTAGCAGAGCATAAACACAAAATTACATACCCAAAGAACAAACCAAAAACTAGAAACTAACAATAGGGAAGAACTAGATTGTAGACATGCTAAAAACAACATAAATTCATTCCATCCTATCGGGTCATGGACAAGTGAATAGATTATAAAAATATATAACTTGTAAAAAGGATAATTTCAGTTCTAGAGCCGGGTACCCACGATTCGTGCTCCAAAATACATTTGAAATTTCAACAATGCACTGTTTCCACTTCCGCACAAATAACCAACTCAATAGTTTAATAACTATATAAGTAACTGTGCAAACAGAATATTTCAAACCCTAATCCCCACAGGCATGCAATTACTGGAACTTAAGCGAGCAGAAACTAGAAGCCCTAGAGCAACGGAGTTTTGGTATTTAACACGGTAAATTTGAAAGTAAAACAAAAGAGATATACGTGAAAAAGAATAAGAGAACCTCACCAGTCGAATTCTTCGATGTTGGATTCCTAGCTTTTTGATTACCCCTAATTCTCATTTTTAGAAAGTTGGGAGATACGGATTTTGAATGTCCTTCTTCATGGGCCTATATATAGAGCCCAGGCCCCACGGGCACACTTGTCGTGATGTCATTGTGACACTAGCCGGAACTTTCCATTGGGAATAACATAAGTCCTTAACTTTTAATTTAGAGCAATTGAATCCTCTTTATTTTAATTTAACAGCACACGAGTTCTCATTACAAAAACCTTTCAAATCTTTTTTTTTTTTTCTTTTCTTTCAAATAATCTCGCGAATTCATGAAAATACAAGTGCTCTTTTAAATTTGGACATCCTAGGCCCCCATAAGAATAGAATCAGATTGACCTCTAATCAAGCCTGTTGGCCTTTTTTTTTTAATAATAATTTTTTGGAGAATGTATAATTAAAAAATATGAAAAAAAATGAATTTACGTGTAAATATTTTATTATGTGAATGTGTGATTAAAAAAATAATTTTGAAATAATGGGAGGCAAACAAGGATCAAATCATGAATATGACCGAGGCCTTACATTTTGGTAATAATTTCGAAAATTAGAAATTTTCAAACATATCCATTTCTTCAGTTCTATAATTGATAAACTTTTAATATGGGATTGACAAAATTCAACAAGAATACTTTATTTATATACACTTCCAATGTAGAATTGACAAACTCCAATAAAGCACATTTATTCAATATTATTTATGACCACTTAATGCATTACTACAAAATTAAATACCCAATTACTATAGATTGCTCACACACACACACACACACACACACACACACACACACACACATATTACCAATTATTTAGTAATATCGGAATGAGTTTTTAAGTGATCAACAAATTAAAAACTAATTAATTTTATATTAAAAAACATATATTTGACATATTTGTATTTATTTTGAATTGGTTGTGTGAAAATGTACTTATATGTTGTTGTCAAAATAAAATTAAAATATTTATAAATATTTATTTATTACCTCCGATTTGACCTCAAGTTGAAAACCTTTTGACCATTTCTCTTTTTCGATTTGATGTTGAGGCTGGGTTTTAAGATATCGCAATATTTATAAATATTTTAATAAATTTAAAATGATAAATGAAAATTAATTTGCCAATGGTGTGATAAAAATTAATAAATCAGTGAGAGCTTTTTGGTCTAAAAAACTGTCTTAAATAATGTTTATTTATAGATAGAATTTTCGTGATACATAATAATATAAAAAAACTGAATTATTTTTTTGATATCTTGTGATTATTAAACTAAAACAAAAAATAATGCCCTCGTTTGGTGGAGGTTAAAATCAAAATTTTAATAAATTTTCATAAAATGTGTGATTGAAAAGTTGTAATATTAAAAAAATATTGAGAGGTCAATATATTGATGAAAAATTTTGTCGATAAATGAAGTAATAAAAAAATAACTACTAAGGAAATATGCTCTCCGATAAAACAATTTTTTAAAAAAATAACTTATCTATAAGTTATATTACAAAGAATAAAATGACATTTTATCATATTCTTCGCTTTAGTTATAAAAAATAAAAAAATATAGAAAATACATATTTTTATTGGCTTCCAAGTGCGTGATCGTTGATGTACCATCGGTTGTTGTCGACAATATTATTAATGGTGTTATAATTGGTAATCCGTAAATAAATGTATGTAAGTGATCACCGATAATATTATTATTGGTCGTCAAATAAAATATTTTTTTTTAAAAATAACTTATCTTTAAGTTAAATTATAAAGAACAAAAAGGCATTTTATCCTGTTCGTCACTTTAGTTATAAGAAATAAAAAATTTATAGAAAATATAAAAATTTATCGGCTTCCAAGTGCGTGATCATTGATGTGCCGTCGACAATATTATCGACAATGCTATAATTGGTAATCGATGAGTAAATGCGTGTAAGTGATCACCGACAATATTATTGTTCTTTGTCTAATAAAATAACTTATCTATAAGTTATGTTATAAAGAATAAAATGACATTTTATCCTATTCATTGCTTTAGTTATAAGAAATGAAAAAATATAGAAAATATAAATTTTTATTGGCTTCCTAGAGCGTGATCATTGATGTACATCTATTGTCAACAATATTATCAATGCCGTTATAATTGATGATCGATAAATAAATTTGTGTAAATGATCACCAACAATAATATTGTTCATAATTTCTTCCCAATAATTAATAGATATTGATTTTCGTCAAAATCATCAACGACAATAGCGTCAATGATTATCGATGTAATTACAGTATATGCTTTTTCGTAAGACCCTATATTGCTCGAGACATCCCTGATCTGTGTTCGTTATTAAAGATGGATCGAGCAACTAGGACTTTAAAATAAAGGTATAACTTTTATTTTCCTTAGTAATTGTGTATTTGTTGGAGTTAAATGTTTCATTGGTCACCGAACTTTATTAATGTCAAAACTTACTCGTTGTACTGTAAAGTTTTTCTCAATAATTACTTAACTTTACTCTGTCTAACTCCATTGGCCATCGGATAGAATTTGTCAGTGAATTATCCTACGTGGATCACAAAAAATGTGACATGACACGTTAATCCAATGAAATATTAAGTGATTTGTCAAATCATCGCCATGTTAGATGAAGCCAAACACGCCTTTACCATGTGTTGTAAATTGAAATGCGAATTTCCTTCGAGTTAAGGCCAATTCCTTTACGTGCAAACCAAATGAAATTTCTCCAAATTGAAAGCGCGAACCCTAAGGCGAACCAATCAATATTTTCCCAAAAATTCAACTTGCATGTCCACCGACAGTAATTTCAATTGAATTGAAAGAGTTATTTGTTATAGGCTGTAGTCGGTAAACTTGAATTGAAAGAGTGTAATTTGAACCGGTTTCCTGAAGATTTTGAATTTAAGTTACAAGTGAGAGAGTCATTCTCTAACATTCATATTAGTTTTAGATTTTCTATCTGTTTTAGTTATCGACTAGTACAGATGATGAACATGTTCATTGTAAGAACTGAAAATAGACTTAGAGAAGGCCATGAACCCCGGAGGCCTTGATTTTCCCTATACTCTATCAAGTCTTCAATTGTATTTCCTTCTGGGTATTGCATAGATGATTGTTAACCCGATCCTTATATCTTTTATATTGTTCTTCTTTGCATTCGCATACTTCATTTATCATCATCAGGTTAGTTCTCAATTAAATTTGCACTTCTATTTTCTTATTCTAAGTTATACAATCTGATCCATCAATTTATACAAATGTCAATTTGAAGACGTTAACTTATTTTTAGGTTCATTTTTTAACTTGTGGTTTCGATAGACAACAGATGGGCTTATAATAGCAAGCTTACTAATATCTTTGATGCTACCACTTATTCTCATTCAGGTCATTAATGTATATAACCATCATTATGAAAGTGTTGCTACCTTTTGGTCACATGTTCATGGACGCAGAATAGCAAGCTTACTAATTTCACATTTGCTGCTAATGAGCTTGTCGCAGCTGCTGCTAATGGAAGATTGTGCTTCTGAGTCCGACACCAATTTAAAATCTTATTTAGCTGATGCATACTTACAGTTGATTTTTTTAACTCCTTTGAAGAAATTGAATTAGCTGGAGTCAGAATTGATAAAAACTAGGTTCAAATCCATTTGGTATAAAGATGGATTGTTTGGTGGAGATTAAAATAAAAATTTTAATAGATTTTCATAAAATGATAAAATGTGCGATTGAAAAGTTGTGATATTAAAAAATATTGAGAGTTCAATATATTGATGAAAATTTTATCGATAAATGAATTAATTAAAAATAACAACTAAGGAAATATGCTCTCCGATAAAACAATTTTTTTTTTTTTAAAAAATAACTTATCTATAAGTTATATTATAAAGAATAAAATGACATTTTATCCTATTCTTCGCTTTAGTTATAAAAAATGAAAAAAACATAGAAAAAATATTTTTTTTATTAGCTTCCAAGTGCTTGATCATTGATGTACCGTCGGTTGTTGTCGACAATATTATTGATGGTGTTACAATTGGTGAATTTATTTTAACATGCATGTTCACCGAGTGTAATTTCAATTAAAGAGTTATTTGTTATAGGTCGACGACAGTTGCCGTTGGTGCTTACGAGCGACTAAGATGAACACGAATAAGTTCTTTGTGGTTCACAAGTATACATTGAAACATACTTGTGACGTGGGGACTCGTTGAAACGATCACAGGCAAGTTCGACCATGATTTATTGGTCGACAAATAATGCACAAGTATCAGAACCCACAGACGATCTACAAACCTTCGAACATCATTAAAGACGTCGTACGAAGTGATTATGAGCTACCAGAGGCCTGAAAGGCCAAAGAATGGACATTGAAGTATTTAATGGGCTCGACCGAGGAGAACTATGCTAAATTGATCAGGTATTATTATAGCATGAAAAAACTAATCATGGCTCGACATTTTTTTATTGAGACGGAGGACGGAAATTGCTTTAAGTTTTTATTCATGGCTCTTGGACAATGCATTCGGAGATTTCAAAATACAATGTAACCCTTAATTCTAGTCGATGATCCAACTCTAAAAGCTAGATATCAAGGCAAGTTGATTATTGCTACATGTCAAAACGTCAACATCCAAATTTACCATCTTGCATTCGTCATAGTTGACAGCAAAAATAATCTATCAATGCGTTGGTTCTTTACTAAGTTGAGGGAAGTGATCGAGGAAGTTGAGGACCTTGCCTTTGTAACTGATCAGGGGCAGGTTATAATAAATGATATCGCTGAAATTTTTTCGGAGTCACATCACAGGTATTGCATGTACCATATTCAAGACAATTTGAAAACTAGGTATCGGGATAAATGCATCATTTCATTGTTTAAAAGAGTGGCCGAGGCTTATAGTGTTGATGAGTGTGATAAGTTTATGGTCGAAGTACGAAGTAAATCAATCATGGCATGAGATTATTTAACAAATATGGGGATTGAACATTGGGCGCGGTCACATTTTCCTGGACGTGAATACAACATGATGACGTCAAACAACGCAGAGTCTCTCAATGCATTGTTCAAGAAAGATAAAGAGTTACCAATTCTGACAATGATTGAGAATATTTGTAACAAACTGTAACAGTGATTTCACGACCAACGTATGAAATCATAGAGTTGTACGAGCGTGCTGGCCCCGACTGAAGAGGATAAAATTTTCAAGGCTACAGAGGTTGCGAGAAAGTTGAACGTAGAACCACTGGATGAGTTGCGCTTCTCCATGAAATGTGCACATAATACGACATACATGGTTGACATGACTATTTACACATGCACTTGTAGATGATTTCAATAGGAAAGTTTTTCATGTGAGCATGCAGTCGTAGTAGCTATGTATCGAGGTTTTGTAGCGAGAACATTATGCTCTCCTTATTACACAGCTAATTTTTGAAGAGTAGCATATGATAAGACTATATTTCTTCCACTAAATGAAGATGAGTGAGAAGTTTTTAACCACATTCTCACACTTAATATTTTGTTACCACCAGAAGTTGAACCGTGTGGTCTGAACGTCCATGTACTTCTAAAATCTATCTCCCGAAGAGTTTTCTACACCGCGTAGTTGCGACAGGTGCAGAGCCATAGAACGTACTCACCAAACTTGTACCAGTCAGATTTCTATAAATGACAATTAGACTATGTATTACATGATATTTGCATCTATTGTACAATTTTCAATATTTACATAAGTTTTGCAATATTTAAATTGTTTCATATTTACAAAAATAAAAATAAAAAATCAATGTACAACGTTTACATAAAATTTACAATATTCAAAATTATTTTATAATTACAAAAATAAAAATAATTTACAATGTTTACATAAAATTAACAATTATTTCATAATTATAAAGAAAAATCAATTATTTCATAATTACAAAGAAAATTCAATTTACAATGTGTACATATATTTTACAATACTTTCAATTATTTCATAAATAAAAAAATAATGTACGTCTACAATATTTACGAGTCATAATTAAATTAATATAAATCAGCCGCTAAATTATCCCTCCAATTTTGTATCCATAATTGGTTGATTCCATCAAGCATATGTGTTATACTAAAAACTCAATATACTTTATCGTAAATATGGCGCAATCACTCATGCAATTGAACAATAATGCGTTAGTTCGATACTTTGTAGCTATAACTAAGTTTTAAAATTAAAAAAATTACATACACTTCAGGTTTTGCTCGGGTTGACTGATCCTATGTCAGACATGAATGATCGAGATCCTACACATATGTAGTCAAGTCACCGAAGACAATCTTCAATGTAATGTAGTGATGATTCATGCACACTGAAATGTACATGTGTGTACAATCCTCCCTTGGCTTTCTCCCGACACTGGGCGACATTCCTATAACCCACTGGAGCATGTACTTTGGTACCATGTACTCGTTACCCTTAAGTTGAAGCGACACATACTCAATGGTAATGACACGTACAAACTCGGTGTTCAATATCACTCGACCGGAAAGATCAAATGACTTTAGACATCTTTGAGTTCAATTGCACAATAGGTTCATGACGAAATCGATGTGTTACATCAGAAAATAACAATAAAAAAAGGAGTTATTTCATTTAATAATTGTAAAATTATGTACAAATAATAAATAACAATATTACTACTTCATTTACATCGTTACCGAGCTGGACTCCCAAAGTGGTGATGTCGTGAAACGCGTTCAGAGCGAAGCGCTGCATCTTCGGCCCTCCAGCGCCTGTTGGCTATATCACCTCGAAGCGCTGCAACCTCGTCCTGAAGGTTTACGAAATGGCCACGTAGCACTCCAACATCGTAGGATAAATCATCAACCCTCCTTGTCAATTGTCGTCCCAGATCGTCGACCCTTCCTATCAACTCTCGTCGCAACGCCCTAACCTCTTCCGCTATATATCTAGTCAGACGAGCATACAGATCATCGAACTGATCTTCGGCCCTCCAACGTCTTCTGGCTATATCACCTCGGAGCACTGCGACCTCGTCCTGAAGGTCAATGAAGTGGCCACGTAGCACCCCAACATCGTAGGATAAGTCGTCGACCCTCCTTATCAACTGTCGTTCCATATCGTCCACCCTTCCTATTAACTCTCGTCGCAGTGCGCCAACCTCCTCCGCTATGTATCTAGTCAGGCGGGCATACAAATCATCAAACTGTCGACTCTGAGTATCAGCAGGAGATCCACGAGGGAGGTGTCCGGACGGGGGAGAACGAGATCTCCTCGACGAAGGTGGTGCCCTCGACGGAGGGAGGTGACTGGACGGGGGAGAACGAGATCTCCTCGATGAAGGTGGTGCCCTCGACGGAGGTGATCGTCGATCAACTGGATCGCGTTCCTACACAAATAACATTAAAAATTATTAACTTAATTAATAATTGCTAATTCATACAAAATGCTGATCAATAAATTATATTCAATTCACATACCAAATCTCGGTCCAGGATCGACTCGGACATTTGGTCGTCTTGGGTGTGCGGAAAGGCTAATTCACGGACAAGACCCTGACCATTCTCATTCATCGACGACGTCATCTCAGTTATTACTTCAAGCTAATATATTGACATTTAAACCCGTTAACAATCATGTAATGAGATTTTAAACAACGTACAATATAAATCACAAATGTATAATACTCACATGAGGATCGTCAATGAGATCCGATAACTATTTCCCAGAGGGACATCCGTCCGGTCGAGATGCTTGCCAATGAAGCATCCGAGGGCAGCGCGTCTCCCCTCGCCTTGCAAAACGGGTACCCAATAAGGGGACGGTCTCATACGCCCAGATCTACAACCCATACAATTATAATATATAAATTCAGTAGAAAAAAATATTTCAATGTTTATTATTTTAAACATTTACCTGCAACGCCAAGGGCAATCCATAGGTATCATACTTACGCACAAACCCCTTGGGCTTCGAGTGCGATCTAGTAAATATGTGTACAGTGTCTTCAAAACATCTCTGGCCCCACGGATAGTTGTTAAAACCATCGATGTCGTCGACGATCTCCAAATGGAAAAGGTCGATCGTAGTTTTTTTGTGATGACACCGCATCACGCTCTCGAGGATGTAGACAAGACCTAACTTCAATTTATCTAACATCTGGTCGCACTCACTAACTGCACCAATCAGCTGAGGCAGCAACACCGTCCCCTGTCCCTGAAAATAAGTGTCATGCAGCCTACTGCATCTCTGAGTATTGTCACGAGCTGCTTCATCGTCCGTAATCTTCAAACCAGTTATCAGGGCAAACTCAAAGATGGAAAAAATAGCGACCTTGCCCCCAAGACTGAAGTGGAAGACATTGCCATCGACTGGCTTGAGCAGTCGACATAGTAATGCATCGATGATCTGTCCGGAGTACTGCACCTCTCTCAATTGATACAGGGGCCAGAGAAATGATTGTCGTAGAATATCTGCATGATGATCATCCAGCAACTCCAATACAGTAGTGAAACTGTCAAAACTACTGTTCCAAGTAGCTTTTCCCGACATCTGTCTCAACTCCGCGTCTAGATGGAACTCCATTCTGAAAAAATTCAAACGTTAAAACATTGTACAAGAGATAATGGAATAAAACATAATAACAGAAAACTAAGTGAACTGAATTCTAACTATTATATGCAAGATCTACTCATTACGCCCCAATGCAAAAAAAACAAAAACAAAAAGAAAAAGTTATTATAAAATTTTTTTAATTAAAATTGAAATAATTAAAAATAAAAATTGTCTATTTTAATTAGAGCAAGATTATGTTCCCGTTTGGCCCCCCATTTTTTGGAATGAAAATGGGAAGTATAGTGTTTTTTTTTTTAAAATGAGTGGTTGAAAATAAAAGAAAAGTTTTCGATTTACGTATAATATTATTTTATGAAAGATTGTGTAGTTGAAAATATGAGAGAAAAATGAAATATAATAAAAAGTAATGGGTATCAAACATGAGCTATATTTTCTTATAAAACGAAAAAAAAAATTAAAAGAATTTTAAATTGATATTAATAATATGAAGAAAAGGGAAATTTTAAAAAAAAATTATAATAAAAAACAAATTACAAAAGAAAAAAAGAAAAGGAAAAAAATATTTATAATATGAAGAAAAAAATTTTAAAATATAAATTTATAATAAAAACAAAACAATTTAAAAAGAAAATTATAATAAAAACAAAACAAAGTAAACAAAATTTTAGAAAAAGACAAAAATAAGAAATTAAAAATTAAAAGAAATGGGAAAAAAAATACAAATTGGGCCGAAAATTTGGGGAAAAAATTAGAACAATCGACCCAAAAACAGACTGTTTAATAGTCGGCTGGCAAGAAATCGCCATTTCCGACGAGCTCCATTCATTTATACCATTATAATTTGTTTTTTCATATCTAAAATCTACCTAAATAATGATATTTATGACATAATGAACAATTTAATTCAAAAAATTCACAAAAAAAAAAAAAAATTAACCTTAAAGCTGAAGAAGACAGTCGACTATATGACCTTTTTTTTTTTTTTTTTCGATATTTTTCTCGGTTCTCTCTCTTTCCTTTCTTTGTCTTGTGTGAGTGGTGAAGATGAGGGTAATGGGATTTTTGCTCTATTTCTATTTTTTTTTCCTTTTTTTTAAATGATCAAAGACGATTGTGTAAATATGGGGTAGTCAAGTGGTAATTTACCCATATTTCCTCTCAAAAGAACGTCCACTGGATCAATGCTTGATTAAGCTAAGACAATAAAAATTTAAGCTGGAAACAATTCCTGAATGTCACGGTCACATCTTTATCAGACATACAACAATCGCCACTAGACAACAATTTCCAATTGAATATAACACATTAACTTTACACAGATTCGCTAATATTAACAACAGATTAACAGGTGTCCAGACACACAAATTAAATTCATTTTACGTTGACCATATAGAGAAGATGATGGCAGAACATGAAATTATTGAGCTATTCTGTGAGCTTATTGCTGTGAGTCCTCCACCACCCCCTCATTTTAATAGTGTAAAAAATTGCTTTGAAGAATGAAAAATAAAAACTCAAACACACAATCAATTTTTAATCTTTGGTCCACTATCTCATCTTCTTCTCACTGTCTCGATACTTGGAAAATAGTGCAAAAAATTGTTGTGGAATTACCTTCAATTAGTCCCTCTATGTGCACGCCTTCTTCGGTTCAACGGATTTGTCGGGCCTTCGATGGGAGGGTAGTATCAATTGAGGGGTTAGGGTTTGGAAGAAGCTTTGCGCGTGCGACATTTGGGAAAGGTTTGCTAAGTTGGAAGTATTTATGAGGAAGGAAGAAGACGTGTTTCGAGAGAATTTGTGAGAGATTTTGAGTTTTATTTTGTAACTAGAGAAAAAGGCGTGTTGGCTTCAGATGATATGGGGACGATTTGGCAAATAACTTATGAGCGTTCTCTCCGTGTTTCAATTTTATATTTTGAGTTTTCGTTTTGTATTTTATACTTTGGGTATTCATTTTGAGATTGTTAAAAACTCGTTCTTTTCATCATTTTAAAAAAAATATTTCACAATCCGTATTTTTTAGTTTTGACAGATTTGTGAAGAAAACAGTCAAAATGTAAAAAAATTATTTTCTGTTTTATTCACAAAATTTTTAGCCGTTTTCAAATATTCGTTTTCGAAAATGGGAAAGAGAACACGTTTTCAATGTTTTGAAAAATCAAAAACAAAAAACGATCCGAAATCAGTAAAGAGAACGCACCCTTAACATTTAAAATGTCACATCAAATTACCGTGAAACAAATTTATTTCTCTATCTTCCTTTCAATCACATATTTTTTATTAAAATAATATTACACGTAAATAAAAAAATTATTTCTTTTTTAAACACACATTATTCATCGATCTACTATTTCAAAATACATTATTAAAAAATAATGTGAATCTAATACATCCTTATGGCCTGTTTAATTCCCATTTTTCCTCCATAAAAATGAAAAATATGATCCTTATCAATCAGATTTAGTCACTATTTTTTACTTTCCATCTCTTATGTGGAACCCATAACGACTATATTTTTCATTCACATTCTATAAATAATGTAGATCAAACGGGGTCTAAGAATGAATTCTATCGGGTGGCCAATGAAGACGGATGGAATAAAGTTAAGTTACTATCGGAAAACGTTTTAAATGGTCCGTTTAACATGATTTTTGAAAAATCAAAAGAAACTTTTGAGACCCAAAAATTACTTTTGGATTCATTTGACTAATTTTGTTAAAGTGTTTTTGCTAGTTAAAACTTAAAAGAGCTTTCAAATTAGAATAAAGCTCATTTATTACAAGAGATTGACAGAATATGTTGACATTCATTCACATGTGCATAAGTCTCACGCGAATAAAAAAAAGTCCAAAAAAAGTGGGGCTCCTCACTGTAAGTCTTCTATCAGCCTATTTTGTACAAGTAGCATGATTGTTCAGATTAACCTGATTTAATGTTTCTTACTCTAAAAGCATTTTTGAAATGGAAAGTACTTTTAAATATTAATTTTGAAACAAAAATGACGGTAACTCCCTCTAAAAATTCATCTACAATAAGTAAAAGCAAAAGCAAAAGCAAAATTCAACATCCACTTAAACATTTGGTCCCTGTATGATACACATTTTTTTTTGGAAAAAAAGAATTTTTTTTATGTGATAAATGGTGAATATGTGATTAAAAAAGAAGGAAAATTTATTGATGTGATGAAAAATATTATTTATTAAAAATTGTATGATTGAAAATGAGTAGAATGATGAGAATAAAAAAAAATCTGTCCAAGAAGCTTAACTCGTATTCGTTGAATCAAGTACTCGTATGTGTTTTGAAATTGGCGGTAAAATTACCCACAAAATCACTATTCCGAAACCCTTACCAACAATTTTTTTCTTCCCCTCTTTCAATTTTATACCACTCAATTTTTTTTATAGTCAGCAAATGGCTGCTTCAATCTTCCAAAAATTCTTGAGAACTCAGTCTCTATGCGCCACAAATTTGATCAACCATCCTCCATTACCGCCAACATATCTGCTTACCCAAATCCCCCAAACCACTATATTAGCTGATGAAATCCCCCTTCCCGGTCATCGGAAATTATCGGATTCAAGATTATATCCTTCCATTTCTTTACATATCTACCCGAGCTTTTCTTTTGGGTTTTTTCTGCACCCAGTTTTTTCTTCAATAGGGTCAATTCGATCTGAACCTGATGACGAAAACGTTTCTCAGAGTCCTCTCACTATCTGGGCTGATAGTGTGAAGAAGAAGAGGAAAAGAAAGATGAACAGGCACAAGTTGAGGAAGCTAAGAAAGTCTCTCAAGAACAAAAGTTAGTTTCAATAATTCTACCTTTTCTTTAACTTTAATAATCTGGTGAGTTAGTGGCGGTGTTTCTTTTTAAGGATAGCATTGATCTGAACTTATTTTGGTTGAATTATTTTGATATTTATCAGCATTTTGTTGTGGAAGATATCACTCATTACTGGTTGTATGCCATTCCACATTTTGTTGGGAATAAAAAGATTTAAGTATAATAAAAGCAGTGTGACTGAAAATGATCCAGAGCTTATTCTATCAAGCTTGTTTGAGTTGGAGAATTTGTGCTGATGATAATGTAAATTGTTTGACCAAATCGATTTAGATGGATTCAGCTATAGTATACTTTTAACAGGAATTGTTTCTATTAGGTTTGCTTTTCGGCTAATTTGTTCAGGAAGGCTCGAGCAAAGTGGGTGGCATGGGTAGAGCTATCTTGCCTTCCTCCACACAGTTCTTATAGCATTGTAGGCTGTGGGAACTCGTCTAATGTAGACAAACGAGGATCTTAATGAATACATGGATAACCAAGCCTAACTAAAGAAAGGATTGAATTGTCAAATAATGCTAGTAAAAGAATTACCAGTCTATTACACCTTCATAAATAGTTTTTATTCTTCCATTCTTTCTACGGATGGGCTATCGTGTAGGTAAACAATTTTCAGTTTTCTCTAAACCCTTTTAAGAGCATCTCTAATGACGGTGTAAATTGGTATCTTCGAAATCATTTTTGTATCCTCATTTACATCTCGGTGGATCTAAATCCAAATTCTAATCCAATGGAAAGATCTAAATCCACTTTTTGCCTTTTGTGGATGTAATACAAAAATGTAATACATTTTATGCCGGAGAATACTATTAGCATCTTATTTACATCTCTCCATTGGAGAAGTTTTCGACCTCTTTGGAGATCTAAATCTCTATTTTAAACCACCATTAGAGATGCTTTAAGCATTATGCTATCGAAACTTTCTCGAGCAAAGGAGAAGCTCTTTCTCGTGGCTGGCCCTATGTATATGCAGTGGAAATATTTCACCGAAAGTATTAGAGTGGGTTCGTTGTAAATTAGTGTGATGTTTTCCGTTAGATTACTATGTATTTGACATTAATGGCAGACTTCCAATTCCTTTGATCCAAATATTTTAGCTTTTGAACCTCAGTTGTACTATCCGTACAGGAAAAATTGATTTGTTCATGCTGAATTGCAAATGCAAGGAGCAAATAGAACAGAAGAGTAGCATTCCCATTGCAGATTATCAAACCAAGCTGTATATGCTCAAACTGTAGAGGAAACTCACGCACGCACACAATAGAGAGAGAGAGAGAGATCTGCAATCCAAAGCTATCAAATTTTCTGGTGCCATGTGTTCAACTGCTTACATGTAGCATAAAATACTATTTGCCTCTAAGCTTTGAGTGCCATGCTAGTTGTACAGAGGAACAAATTTCAGCACAAGCAATTTGAAAAGGAAACATAATTTCTATTGATTTTATTCATGTAAATTTCATATATATTGATCAGAACCTCCCACAAGGGAAAACTTGGGAGTGTGCTCACTGTATTCGACTATCGCTGAAGGTGGAAGACGACCTATGCAAATCTCATGCACTGTCGAGAAAAGAGGGAACAGCTCTAACCATCCCCGATGGCTTAACACTTCATAAACCTCTTTTGCCGTTGAGACACCCTTCAAAAGTTTCAAGACAGGGTTAGGTCCATACTATTGATCTATGGAGAGAAATTTCTCTGAAATTCCGAATTTGGATACGAATATTTATGCTCTATTAAATATGTTATCTACCTGTAATTTCTGACCCTGTAACATCTCTGCTTCGAGCTCATCAAAAGACCTGTACAGAGAAGTCAAATAAGGATTAATGAGCAGTTCTGCACTAACATTATTGTCTAGTAATTAGATCACTCGTTTGGGATGCACCTTTTTCCACCATTTCGGGCAAAAGCCTCAGCACATTTCCTGTTTCTGCCCCCCACTGAAATCAGAATACATCTCAATGTTCATATGTCTACCTACTGGTGAAAAATTAGGAATTCACCCAAAGGACAGCAATACAAGTTCGGTACGAAGCATTGAAAAGGACTGGATGGTAATAATAAAACTAGATTTTAGCTTTGTGTATACGTATATACCATCTAGTACTGTCGAATTATCCCCACCAAACAAGTCATAGAGGTATTGAGTCTATTGACTATTCTACTTACAGCAAGTTGTTATTAGATCTGCTACACCGCAGCTCTCAAAGAAAGTAGTATCTTTGACAGAAGGGAAAAGTAGCTTGGAAAAGGCCTTCATTTCCCTCAGACCAATTCTCATAATTGCAGCCTGGTAAATCAACACATTGATCAATCAACTTCTCCACCGCGTTGATACCATTGCAATAAGTTTTTACATAAAACTTCATTTGTCTTTACCTTAGTGTTATTTCCCATCTCCAACCCATCCACAAATCCTGTTCCATCAGTTGAACAATAAGCCATTATTTAAATAAAAAAAATGACATCACAACTTGTCGAAAATGACACGGGCAGATCAAGTGAGTACAGACCTGCTGCAATGGCCACAACATTTTTCAGCGTTCCACATAGTTCAACTCCTTCCACATCTTGGACCTATTATTTTATTCATGTAGAGTGTGAAGAATGTATACTGAAGCTCATATTATTGCATTTTATAAGTAGTTCCATGTAATTAGGCCATCAATGTCATATAAGTTGTTGGAAGTAAACATTTTTCACTCACAGCTGAGACCATGAAGTATGAAGTGTTGAATACATGAACCCATTTTTCTGCAGTCTCCTTGTGTTTTCTGTATCCAACAGTCGCCTCGCTGAATTTCTCGACTGCAATCTGCAAAAACAGCAGGGGCTCATTACATGAACCATTAGAAAAAATATTCATCTAGAAATATTTACCCATATAAAGTATAAAAGAGAAAGTAAAGCTCAATGACCTCATTGGCAATATTTGCCCCCATCAAAACACAACAATTAACTCCAAGCTGTTCAGAAATTAGGGTAGAGATCATGCAGGGACCTTCTTTCTTCACTTCCATTCCTTTAATCAGAGAAATGGCTTCAGCATCTTCTCTTATCTTCCCAACGAGCTTTCTGCATATGCCCTCCATGAACTGATGTGGTGTTACAAATACCAACATGTTTGCATCCTTCACTGTCCAGTTTTCCATTGTAAATTATCAGACAAACTCCGTGTTAAAGATTAAATTAAAATAAATAATTTTGTCCCTTTTTTTGCTTAAACTTTCTGATGAAGTCGTTCAGCGTGGACACGAATTCAGGTCTCATCGCTACCCTTTATTAAAATTATGAATTTGTCAGGTATTTCATGAAAGCGTACAAATAAATAAATGTCCCATCACACGTATGACAGGCCATATAATCTTGTGAAGTGCAATTACCTGCATTTTCAAGGTTAGGGTCTGCAACAACATTTTCACCAAGCTTTATTCCTGGAAGATACTTAACATTCTCCTATGGAAGAAGACATTTATAACATAAAGAATTGATACAAGAAAAATAATTACCCGTGACATTGGGAACTAATAAATTACATTGGTTTGATTGATGACTTCTGAGAGTTTTTCTCCCGTTGGCAGTATCTCCTCAAATACCCACATCCTCACCTCATCTACAAAAATTCAATTCAAATTTGTAAATGCATAATCGACCGGACGTCCATGTTTGGTTGGTGAATAATTTATAATCACTTCTGGTGAAACATGTTTTTTGTCCGCACAATTCATAACTCAAAACTAATATTTACTTATTATTCACAAATTCCACAAGATCCCAACTTATAATCATTTAAATTATATTTTAATCAACAACTAAACGTACACACCGTAATTCAGATTTTATTTAGGGCCCGTTTGGCCCCCATTCTATTCTCATTCTCATTTTTTTCTCTTTCTTCATTTCAATCACACATTTTTCAAATAAAATAATATTACACACAAATCTAAAAAATTTCATCATTTTTCCACCACACATTCTTCCATCAATCAATATTCCAAAAATTTTATTCTCATTAAAATCAACATCAAACACACTCTTAATAGATTTTCGAATTTTTTTATTAGCTGTTTTGCTCCCTAAATCTGATCAATTTAAACCTATATATAGGAATCTTTGACTTATTTTTCATCTTCCTCTGTATTATCACCCTTCTCTTATTTTTCTCCATTATCTTCTTTCTTTCTCAATCTCGTTCTTAGTCGAGTGTCTTCTACATCATCCTTCATGAGATAGGAATATTAAGTTGATCCTTGGTCGAGGAGAAATATACTGTATAATTATTAAGCGGCCAACAACCCGACTTACAAATTAGACAAGATAGCAATAAGAAAGAAAAGAGGACAAACCGTGGAAAGAGCTAAGCTTTCGGGTGTTGGAGGCAATGAGTTTAGCAGCAACACTGCCCCAATTCCCACTGCCCACGACTGTGACTTTTGATTTGATGGGCCGCACTTCATCTTCAACTCGGGTGGTGGTGGTGGCGTTTTGAATATTCTCCTCTTCCGCCGGTGGCTGATGAGATTCTACTGATGGAGCCATGAAGAAGAAAAACAAAGAAAAATGGGGGCAGATTGCAGAGGAAAAATTAAGGAATGGAGAGGAGGAATATTAGGAGTGAATGAGGAAAGGAATTAAATGGGGAGGGAGAATGTACATTTGGGCGGAGAAGCCAGACACGTATCGTCAGTTTCAATGTGTGTAATGCTAAATCTGGCGGTCTACTCTATACACACAACGTGTGACACACAAAAAAAAAAAAAAAAAAAAACACAACTTGTCTTTTTTATTTGTCAAGTCCACTCCCCACTCATATTGTTTCCTTCTATTTTGGTTCACAAGCCCATACTAATTAAAATTTGGTCCATCTTAGCCTATTCTACTCTAAAACCGGTCCTCAATTAAGATTAAGCAAGTTAAGTTTAGTACGTTAGATTTAATGGTGTTGACAAGATAAGTGTGATGAAGTTTAGTGATTGTTAGGTTCAGATCAGTTTATGGAATATTCCAGTTAATTAATTCCATTATTGACATATAACCCCTGTTTGGTTTAGTTAAAAGTCAAATTTTCAGTAGATTTAGATAAAAATTTATGAAATGTGTGGCTGAAAAATTGATAAAAATTGTAGGTCTCATAATATATATGGTTGAAAATGAATTTTGAGAAAATAAGAACTAGGTAAGAGCTTAATGGGTAAAATACACGTCAGCCTCAATTAGAGTAAAGCAAGTTTGATGTGTTAAATTTAGTTGTTCGAGAATATAATAGAATGTGCTAACTGACTAATTAGTTATGCTATTGACATTTATAACGCTTTGTTCAATCACTTTCACTGGCCAACCTCTTTTTAATTTTTTAGATAAGTGAATTTTGTTTCAAAATTTTGAAATATTTTTCAGCTATTTTGACAAGGGATGTTTGGAATTTGGATTAAATTCATAATTCTGTGATAGCCAATGCTCCTATCAGCCCAAATCCAATGACAGATAATAGCACCTATAACTACAATCCAAGTCAAAGCTTGTTCCATGAAGAAAAAAAAAAAAAAAAAACTTTCAAACAGTTCTTTTATTGAGATTTTCAGGGAAATCAAATTGTGTTTCTTCGATATTCCTTTTATATAACTACAATCCAAGTTAGAGCTTGTTCCATGACAAAAAAACCAATTAAAAAAAAAATCTTCAAACAATTCTTTTATTGAGATTTTCAGGGAAATTAAATTTCTTTTCTTCAATAATCAAAAATGGTAAATGCGTGATGATACAGTGAACTGATTATGTTTTCTGAGGAAAACAAAAAAGGAAAAAGTTGTTTGAACGGGAGACGATGTAGCACCCCCTATAAGCGGTGTGCTTGTAGGGGGGGCGCCATATCGGCACCTTAGACGGACAGGGCCGATGTGATCTTGTACGTCTAGCATAATCCAACAAATAATTATAGCAATACAAGGTGGTTCAAGAGCCTAAATATGAAATGAAAAATTCAGTATGGCTAATGATGCTGTATCTCAAGGAGCTCTGTCAAAGGGTTTCGTGTCATTGTAACAAACATCCCAAACAGCTTCCATGGCATCCTTCGCAGCAGCTTCTGAGCAGTATGGGTTTGCAGTCACGGATTTCATCACTCTTCGCCTCACACAGTCCTTTAAGGATTAGGTTAGATCAAGAATGTTAAGATATCAAGAAGTTACCATTCACACAAATAATCATAACATACTATGAACGTAAGTTACATAATAGTTAAAATTGAAATAAACTAAACTCAGACTAATTATTCTCGAGGCCACGCTCCAACTCCTAAAACCTAATTAGGAGTGGCAATCCCATTTGTATACACATTTTTACTTTGTAGGTCTCATTCTCTTACTGCCCCTCTACTATACAAGTCCTAGAGATTTCCACCTGAAAACTGCCTTTGCATCGTGAAAAATATAAAGATGTAATGGACAATGTACACAAAATTAATATGATATAAGATTAGGAAGAAATGTCCTCGTGACAACAATGTACCGTTATAGTAACAAAGATTTTTTTTTCTGACATGAACATAGAAGCGACACGAATGCAAGAGCAGTTACGTTAAAAGGTTCTCTGCCTACCTAAATTATATGATTGCATCATAATAATTGAGCTTCATCTCCTTACAAACTGAGAGGAACCAATGTTAGCCCCAAATAAAGCTGAAATTATTTTTTTACATGCATAATATTGCATATTAGTGCTGCCTTGCATAACCCAGTCTATTTGCACATCCAAACTTTGAACTGATATTGTGCATGAATGTATGGCACAACTCCATTCCCATAGAAGCTAATTACTGACATGAAGCGGTCGAACCTCTTATTTACATCTTAATTAACAAGACAGACACCCTTACTCTCAATCAAACTTATCCACCAGCATAGCATGCACTACAAGATTACAGATTGCTTTAATCCTAACAACCTCTTTTCCTCTCATTAAATATCACATTCAGCACTAGAACACCCGATATCAATTAGAAGTTGCATTGGAGAAACTTTTAAAAGTGAATCTACAAGTGATTCAAGCAATTCAGAAGTCAAACTGAATTTTACATCTGATCATTGTTCATAAAAGCATTTCACACGTTACCCCTCTCATGATAGGTAGAAGATAAATGATTGCCTTATTTTTTCAAATACTCTTGAAGTGTTGGTTTAAACTCCATAGAGAGTACACTCTGACTTAAAGCTCTTAAAGAATAGAAGTGACTAGAATTTACATGTAATGTTGAATGACAACTCAGTTTGGAGAATTCATACGGGTCCTTCAGAATCTAACAGAACTAAAACTGAATATTTCACACGGAAAACCACTAAAGACATTATTTATCTGCCTTTGAGTCTTAGACTATCCTCTATCAATTCCTTTGGATTTTTTCTTTTTTTTCTTTTTAGTCTGCATTTAAGAATTTAAAGGATTACATATTAACGCATTTTGATTATATAAAGGCCAGATATGACAAGAAACTTCAAGCAACAATGGACAATTTTGTAATAGAAGAAAACTCACTTGTTCATGACCTCGAATTTTCACAAAGCTGCGCAGTAATTCCCTTTTATAATGGCAATCACCACTGAGATGGCCAGCTCGAATCTAATTTCAGAAACCGTATAAACATAATACATAAATCAGTAAGAAATGAACTCCGATGTGAAACCAAGAAACAAATGAAATTTCTTAACCTCACTGCAAGCATGATGAGCACAATCAGACCAGTCCAAATTTGCAGCACGACAGTCATCATATGCATGAATGAGTTCATGAATTACAACTTGGTTCACCTCATCTTGTATTTTCAAGTGATTACTGCACACTACTATCTGTAGCAAATTACGATGTATTAAACAAAGAAAAGGTTGGCTACAATTTTAAATAAATTTCTCAATAATTCAACAAAAAATCACAATAAAAATTAGAACACAAACACTTACCACCACTATCTATAATCAGTAAAATCCTAAAATCGATTTTTCACCGGTAACGCGTAAAATTATAAAATTATTATCAATTAGTTGGAAGAGAGGGAACTTGTAATGAGTAGAAAATCGGTGAATAATAATTTAATTACCCCTTCACCGCGAAGGTAGCCGCCACTGACTTGCTTATCACAACGAACAGCCTTGATGAAATTGCTTCCTATATTGCATCCAGATTTCTCAAGGTGCTCCTTCAGAAACTTCACCATTGGAGCTGCAATACATTCGGATGCACACAGATATACATACATATGAGGTTTTGAAAACACAAAACCCTATAGCTGATAGAAATGGTAAGATCCATGAAGAAAAAAAATGAAAAATACTTCTAAGGCTCCTTTGGATCATGGTATCACATTCGTCTACGGCCATACCGCCGTCGACAGCGGAGGAGTACCCGCCGGCCGAACCGGGCTCAGTCGCCATCTGTGTTGGGTCCTTTTTGGTAGACCGTAGACCCCGGAAAGATAACTAAAAACATTTTAGCGAGAGGGGCCAAAAGGTTAACAGCCCAACATCAGCCCAATGATAATTAGAAAGTATAAAACTAGCCCAATAACCAATAACCAGCCTGAAAAAAAAAAATGCAAAATAAAAAGGGAAAAGTTCATATTTAAGGTGTATTCTTTACCTCAATTCAAAACAAAGTTAAATAATTTGAAAATTCAAAAAACAGATATGGATTTAAGTAATTAAAAATATTTATTAAATAAAGATAATAAAGTCACAATTTGTAATTACTTGTCACATATTCATAATTATAGATTACAAATTTTATTCACTGGTCACATATCGTTAAATTAATTGGTCACTATTATTTCATGGTCACAAATTAAAAATTTTGTAGGTCACATATTACTTCGACGTCACATATCATTCAATTTATAGGTCACATTTTATCTATGAGTCACGTAAGTCACAATTTGTTGATCATAGATTATTTTTAGTCACATACTCCTAATATTTAGTCACAGATTAGTCGAATAGTTGGTCACATACGTCTAATTGTTGGTCACAAATACCCCCACCATCATCTCAAACACTCTTCGTCTTGTTTGACCGCCACCAACATCACGACGTCCTCGCCACTACTGTACCACAACTGTTTGCAACCACCATCTCACCACCGCCAACAATGCCAGATCCATCACCACACCAGCGCCAATACAAACACCCAAAAAAACCAACAAAATCTGATTGTCTTTACCAATGCCACCACTACATGAACCGCAACCTCGAGTGCCACAGTAACTGTCAATACCTCACCATAACCGCCAGCAATACCACAACCTCGCCCTACGACCACCACCACCATCATCCCCAAAACCACCAAAACATGAAAACCACTATCACCCATTTAACAATTAAAAAAACAGCACCATCGCAATTTGGGGCGCCATAGTCACGATCTGTGCCTCACCATCGCGAACTACGGCGCTACAGCCACAATCTGCAAAGCCTCTGATAGCGCTCACAGTGAAGGAACAGCTTTACCCAAGATCTGCAAGCTTCCAGCTATTTGGGTCGCTACTAGTTCGATTTGCAGATCTACGCCGTGATGGTTTCACAATAACCAAGGCACCGACGCTCGTCACGGTGAGGCTAGCAACCGCTGGTGTTGGTGGAGAGAAGGAGGGTAGAGAGAGAGAGAGAGAGAGAGAGAGACGAAGGTGAAAAATGACGGAAGAGAAAATGAACTAGGGTTTATAATATCTAATTTATACCTGATTTTTTATTAAATAAACTTCACACCTGAACTTTGAATTTGACATTTTAAGTACCTGGTTTTATGTAATTTCCTCAAATAAAAAACCAAAAATCGGCACTTTTAATTACACTAAAGGTTCTTAATCTTTATTTTTGTCACATGTATATTCTTAATTTTTTTCATCATATTATTATCTTTAAGTTTTTATCAATTAGTCAGTCTTATCCTTAATCACGATTTTCATCGAAAAATACTAATGGGTGCTTTAAAATGAGGTATAAATATGTAGTTTTAAAAAATAACATATGTTTTTTTTTTCCTTTCAAAATACAAAAAATAAATAAGTCTTTTACTTCATCTTAAAGCATCTCCAATATGCTTTTTTTTTTTATAAAAATTATCTTATGCATTATAAAGAACATCTATAAATTTTAAAGAGTCAAAATCTTTATGCACTCCACAATACTTTCTATTTTGACCTTTTAACTTGAAATTCTCAAGAAAAATTTATTAATTTCTCCTAATATTTTATTTAATGTATTTTTTTTATGTCAATGATCAATCAATTTAAGCCCCGCCAATTCTTGTAAAGAAAAAGATGCATTTATAAATAATGTATTGATAGGAAGTGTATGGTTAAAAAATAAAAATAAAAAGTTTTGAATTTACGTGTAATATTATTTTATTGAAGAATGCGTGATTGAAGTGGGGTCAAATCACTGTTGAATAATATATTTTGATGAAAAATAATTCAAACAAGGACTAAATATAATTTTAATAGTTTAAGAAGTAGATTATTAAATTCGGTGACTTATTAATGTAATCACCGTTCATTAAGAATAGAGAATGAATTTTGACTTTACACCCATTCTCTATTCTCTATTTTAAAAAGTTAAACTATAGTATCTTGAAAGCTATTTTTAAACATTTCCGTTTGATTCTCATTTTTTGTAGAATGAAAAATATAGTCATTATGGGCCTCACATAAAATATAGAAAAGTAAAAAATTGTGGCTGAATGTGATTGATAATAGTTATATTTTTCATTTTTATGGAAGAAAAATGGGTATCAAACGGACATTTACTCTTTAAACTAAAAAGCATTTTATATTTAGATAGTCTATTGAAAATACTAATGAATTGTTTGAAAAGAAGCTGTCACCGAAGATAATTGGTGTTAATTTGAGAATAGAAAGACGATTAAAAAACTGATGAAATAATATTTATGGACGTTTGGTATAATTAAAAATGTGAAATTATTTAGTCCACAGTGTTATCACAAAGAAAAACTGGAAAAGTTTTCATGGTAAGATTTTCCAAGAATTAGAGTTTCAAAATGGCCCAATGATTTTTCTCCGGAATAGTAAAATGGTTTATGCTGGAATAGAGCAATCCATTCATCCATTACGATTTCTACCATCTCCATCCCTCCTCCGTCCTATAAGAACTGTTGATCTCCTTTTTTGTAGAGATGACGTGGCAACAAATCTCCAGCACACCTCACGCACACGTAGGTTATTTCGCATACTAGGACAAAATTGTTACATTATGTGGCCAATCTCCGGTGATGATGGAGGTGTCCGTGCACACTTAGATGACCAAGTCAGCATTTGTAAGAGTATATATTTGGGTGTGGAATGTGCTTGAGATTGAGCAACTTATATAAAAGGGTTCGGATCCGAGGATTATAGAGGGAATAGCGAGAGAGCAAATTTGTAGCTCGAGAGGTAAACTTGCATTATTTTTGAAATGACACATTATGTGAGCTTTTATAGTAGAAGGAAATGAGTAAGAACCGTTGGATGAAGAGACACATGACATCATCCTGGCAACTGAGGCACCTTGTCATAGGCATCAATCGATCAGTTCTAGACTCGGACGCATTTAATGTTATGACATTTTGCAGCTCTAAACCTGACACATAGAGGCTAGACTTGACATATTGATTTGATACAGTTGTTGTTGCAGTATATTGTTACATCAACTATAAATAGAAGATCTTGTATGAAAATCCTCTGTATTTAAAACTCGGAGCCTCGTTGGAAGTATTATCCTCTATATTTTATTTGTTTTCTTTGACTTCATTCATTCATTATTTATACATTCTTTTGTGTGCAATGTGATAGAAATAACGTAACCCTCATTGAGAGGAATCTAATGTGTAACACTGATATGATAATTGATTTCTCATAATTCTTTCATTAAAAATACGATATAGGTTTTTTTTTTTTTTTTTTTTTTTTCGGGGGTGGGGGGGTCACCTTGAGACTTATTTTGTTTTCAAACTCAAAATTGCATCCTCTTGCCTTATCATTTTGCTCATTATTTTAAGCATAGAGTAACGTACAAGATAGAATTGACGATTAACGTGCTTCACTTATAGATAGTGTCCTACGTAGAAACTGGCTACATGCTATGGTTTGATATTCCTCTCTTAGGTTTTTGCTTGATGGAAAAAGAACAATATGATCAACTTATAATTTAAATATTAAATTATTATACAAGATTTTCTAAATAGCAATTGTAGGTCCACCTTATTTTAAGTCACTTTATTGAAAAGCTAAAATCGATGAAGATGTACATTCTACTTTACTTCACTCGAAATTATATAATATAATATATCTCAAACGTCCACTTTAGCTTATGCTCACTTCAAATGACACCTTAGAAGGCGTTATTGGACCAAATAGTGATCATGGACCGATTCTTTTCAAACATGCTCCAGTACTGATCACTTGGTGTCTTTTGACATCAAGAATAGTTTATGCACATAATGGTTATCAATAAAATTCTATCCGTCTTTGGATCTAACACTGTTGAAATTCTAACTAAACCAATCACATAGTGGGTCTTACCCACTTAAAAAGCCCATCATTATGTATGGAAGCAAATTGGTCACATTCACACTTGACCCATTACGAGGAGAGTTAAAAATTAACTTATTTATCCTTCATACTTATACTTATTTGTTTGATAAGTGACACACAAAAAGGACAGAATCTAAACTAGCTTATAGGCTCAATCAAAGGGTTGTCGGGTCATGACAAAAAAGTTTGAAACCTCGTCAATCTCGATAATGATTCGTAGTCATTAGGAGATTTCATTCTCTTGGTTCAGCCCATTTTGACATCACTGTAAGCCACTCGATGATTTAATCCATTACTTATGATGTATTATTTTAATCTAATTCAATTAATTTCGATGGAATATTCACATGTCCTTTTCTTTTTTTTGACATTCCTCCTTACCATTCTGTAAGACTTTAGTTGGTCAATTAAGTTGAACAATTATGAATTTTAACATCAATCACGGTAAATCAAAGGGAAGACAAGCAGGATTTGTTATTATTCAACACTCGTGCATATCTTTCGTGATATAATTAACACTGCAGAATTCTTCAAAGCAAACAGCAAATCTCCTTTTCTTTCTTTAACTATTTTATATGACCATAATTTGAAATTAAGGTCTAAATGCTGATAATTAGCTCCAAATACAGCATTTAATTAACTAACAGCTAGAGCCCCTTCTGCAGCTAAGTGCACCCGCCTTACTGGTAATTGAACCCACAAGGGAAGATGGTCTAGCGCCTAAACTCGATGCTCGGGCGTATGTGGAGGAAGAGGCACCGGCCCCCGACTGCCGGAAATAGGCACCGTTCAACATCAAGTCACCTTCCGACCTCCAATTCCAGTGACTCCATTCACTTTCCGGCGCATCCTCGTGCTTTGTTACCTGCGCACGTTAAGGGTCAAATCCCAAGTTAAAACCCTTTAAGTCTATGGTTTAAGATATCAGAGTCCAAGAAGCTCAACGAGTAGTCTGATTCCAAGATTATCGTCTCGTATTGCTCTAAATATTGATTAATTTTGTGCATGGATCAATATCTCTTTAGTCTTTACCTCTTTTCTGAATCTTTCATTAGGCGCAAGAAATCTGTTTCCTTGGCTATTGATGGTGGGAGAAGCACTTCCACCAATGGCATACATTTCCCAGTGAGTATAGTCATTGTTAACCACATGGAAATATCCGTGTCTACACCTGCAAGAAATAGTTGATAATGTAAGGAAAAAGAAAGCGAAATTGAATCGAATGCTTCTGTAAGATCTTACCTGGGCATTCTTTGGACGAGACCTTCTCCAAAATGATTAAAAGCAACGGTCACTTGCATAATCTTGTCCTGTGTATATGCATCACTATGTCCCAAGAGCATGACCTTATCATGATGAGTAAAGTAATTATTCGATATCGTTATGGCTGTAGATCCATGGATGGCATCAATGAGCCCATCCTGGCAATTCGACAGAGAGCAATGATCGACCCAAATATGGCTACTTCCGAGAATGGCCACCCCATCTCCATCCGACGGTTCCCAGTGTCCCATATGTTGAGGTGAGTCTCTTATAATAGCACTACCTCCCCTTTTGCAATCATGTATATTAATCCCATGTATAATAATGTTATTTGTGTAGTGAATTTTTATGCACGGCCCACCGGAAATGTGAACGCTGGCCCCCCGCCCGTCAATGGTCTTGAACTTGTTCATCACAAGTTCTTGCTTGAGCTGAATCACCATGTCTCTTTTGAAAATGATCCATAAAGGCTCATTCTGTATCACAGCATGTCTAAGTGTACCTGGTATAGGATTCGTGGGATTATCGTCACCAGAGTCTGTGACTACATATATACGCCCATCTCGGCCACCAACTGCATCCTTGCCGAATCCAATGGCGCAATCAGCTAAACGCTGGCGATTATTCTCCCAGTTGGGGTCGCAACGCCAGCAATCATCAATAGGATTGCCAGTTCCACAAGAAAGATAGCTTAGGCTCCTCCTCGATGCATTGATTCTCCTATGCACGTCTTGCACGACAAGTTCTGGGTCTTGAATCGAAGACGAGAATACGAGGGATGGAGTAAGAAGAATGAAAATGGTGATTGAAAGACCAAACATTTTCATTATGTTGAAAGTAAGTTAGGAGGGAGGGGTGAAAGATAGCATGGCGTAGTTAGGGGTTATAAAGGATCACAACCGCGATGAAAGGCGTGATTTAACCGAGGATGTGGGGTACATTTCGGTGGATAGTGTGTGCTATTTCAAATGGAGTGCTCTCGAGTTCATACTCGGCAGTTTAAACCGTTAAAGTCAGTCGTACAAAAATGTCATTTGACACAGGCTCGACTATGAATAGAGAGTGCAATAGTCCAATCCACTGACTGCGGAAGGAAGTTGAACCATGGGCCATCATATCCATTCAATTTTCTTTGGCGCAAATTTTGGTGAAATGGGGAGAAAAATTGAAGAAATGAGATCAAGTATGGTTGGCTCAAGCTAGTAGAGACTAAGAACTAAAAAGGGTCCTGAGCTTACAAGGAATGTTCGCTCGAGCGAGCAATGGTGTGACTTTTACATGACTTCACAAGACAACATCCTACCCAAATTATGACTATAGATTTCACTAAGGCACATGTTAGATTTTGAAGTAAAAGAAGGAGAATGCGAAAGCGCAACATTTCAATTAAATATTCAACTAATCATCTTCCCCCATCTTTTTTATCTTTCTCTTTAACCTCGGCTCATTAGTTATACATTTTAGTTAGTTCGATGACGACTTAAATTTTTTACTAGGTAAGGCAAGGCAACAAGGTAACATAGCTTTGCAGCTTTGCAGTTTAATTTCAATTTTTTTTTGCTTCACTTCAAGTGCAACTTGATGTGAAATTCGAAAGTCTACATGCATGATTAGTGCTGAGATGAAGCCATGGTCAATCATTTGCAGTACTTAATAACAATAATTTTTGTGAAATAGTACTTGATTTGATCACTTAATTGGTCAACATTAACACTAGCGTAATTGAAGCACAAAATATTAAAAGTCACCATTCCTATTATTTCATTGAATTAGTGTAACATCGCAAACTGTTAATTTTCTTTAACCAAACATAAGGTCAAGGAGGGCCCTATTGTCCAAATTTTCCTAAAGCAATTGGTAAAAGTATGGATGCATTTGATTGCAAGACTGAAATTTGGATGGAAATAAAATGAATTGTAGGAAATAGAATTACCTAGAATTTGTTTTAGAGAGAATTGTAATTAATGGTGTTTAATTGCTATAATTTTTCACCTAATCTGTTTGACTTTTTGTTTTTCATGCAAATTGTTTATTTTTTGAGATAAAATTTTTTTATAATCTATATTAAAATTTGTTTGGATTCCCAAAAAGTCAACAAAAATTAAAAATAATAAATTTTTAAATTTTTTTGTGTTCATTTGACTTTATTTTTCATGCAAATTATTTTTATCATTAGATTTAAAATATTTTTTCATTGCCAAAAAGTTAAAAAAAAAGATGAAAAATAATTTTTCCCACCAAATTCATGGAAAAATAAAAAGTGAAAAATGTGTTTTAAATGATTGTACTTAAAAAATGGATGAAAATAAATTCTATGAAAAAAGTTATGCAATCAAACATCAAACCCATTTTCCACCATATCAAACGGACCATAAGATTGACTTTGTAAACTTTCGAACATAATTGAAAAAATAAAGAATTGACAATCTGTTTACGTCACTTGAGATTTATAATGAGGTCACACATTATTTTGAATTATAAATAATTTTTGTAGTACTTTAAAAAATCATCACGTGAGCCGAGTGTAAAAAGCACATGAAAGTGAAACCATATTTAACGAAATTTATTAATTAATTACTCAATATCCAAATTCAACCACCAACAGGAAATCTAGATAACATTACAATCTGCAACTCTCAGCCAATCACCTCATTCCACGTGCCTCAATTAAAGCAACACCTCATCTCATCACAATATCTCTCCTCCCAAAAAGGTCAAGTCTTTCCCCCACAAAGGCTTCACTTTTTGATCACTTTTCGTATGATTCTGCAGCCTCAAGATATTTTTTGCATGATAATAAATATATAGAGAAAAATTCAGAGATCAAATTTTATTTTCTTCTGCAAAAAAAATCAATCCCTTCACTTCTCGATGAATTCAAGGAGGTTTAAATCTCGTAAATCAAGAACCAAAGCGAAAAAACCCAAGTTCTTCAGCCTCCGCCTTCAGCTTTCGCCGGATGAAACTAAAACACCTGAAAAATCCACTGAAATACCCACCTCTTCCTACGGTGGTAACTGCCACCAGCTGGACTTATTCCCACCACACCCGGAAAATTTGGTGGAAGAAAAGTATACATATACCCATGATCAAGACAACGTTGCTTACTTCTTCTCCGCCGGGGACGGCGGAGCCACTAATACTCTCAACGGCCTCCTCGACGCCTCCAACATCACCACCTCTTCCTTCAATGACAATAGTATCAGCATCACCAGTTTGTCGCCATCAGCTTCGCTAACGTACGCCTACGGAGGACAGAACATCGAGCTTGCACGGACGGCGTTAAGGAACAGGGAGAGAGAGCCCAGTGAAGAAAAGTGGGTGTATTACTCGGAGATGGTCGAGAGGAAGGTGAAGGAGGAGGAGGTTACTAGCGGCGCCGCTGATCTAAGGTGGAAAGATCCGGCCGACAAGACACAAAGGTTGTCTTTGAAGCTGGATTATCAGGATATTTTGAATGTTTGGTCCGATAAAGGTCCTCTTTACATTCGTGCAGAGACTCCACAAACTGTCCCTGATATTAACGATGAGTTTTCTGCCCATGTAAGATCTTAACTCTTAATTTTTCTATATTTTGATTATTTTTTAATGCTATGGCAACTAATGATTTTTTGATAATTTCGTATGATTACAATTTAGGAGAGCCTAATGAGGGAGTGTGAGACTGACAGTGAAAGTGATGACTATACTAACCAAAATACAGTTGAATTTCATATATATATATAACAAAAAAGAATTTTACTATTTGTACAACATTGTTGATAACAATGATTGAAATCGTGGGCATTTTCATGTGAGATGATTGTTGTTGTCAACTAATGTTGTACAATTAATATGATTGAACAAAAAACTCCACAAATGGAGAAACAAGTCAACCGGGCGGTTCTACCTGCACATCATGATAATTATCATCACCTCGGTGAAAGTGAGTCCTTTCATTAGACAATAAATCAACGGATTTACTAATGATTAATAATAGATTACTGTAGTTACGACTTCTTGGACACTGAGTAGGTCGATGGCCAGTGAGCATAATATCTGACTTTTGATTAACCCTGTTGGACCAAATTATTTAAAATTCATTTTCCTCTAAATTCATTAATAATTTACACGTAAATTCATATTTTTTTTATTTTATAATCATGCATCCTTCGAAAATATAATTTTTAATAAAGTTGATTTTTAAAAAACTCCACTGCATAATGTAAAAGTACCACAGTGGAAGGATAGGGAACTAGAAGGTGGGGTGGCCTTTAAGTTCCACACAGGAATCTTTGGACCATTAGCACTTTTTCTTTACACTGGGGCCCTCTGCCATCTGTCCACCTGGCTTTTCCTTTATTATTGATTTTTGTTTTGGTTTTTTAGTATTTATCTACCACCGACTCAATTTAAGGAACCTGTTTGTTCGTGTAGGGGGCGAGTTGGGGATGTAATGGAGGATCATGGACAGTACCAGTATTGGCTGGAAATATCCATAATGCTGGGATTGGAGTGAAGAAAGAAGAGGAAATAAAGTTAGGAAAAAGGGAAGCTAGTGTTTTGAGGTACAAGGAGAAGAGGCAGAATCGACTCTTCGCCAAAAAAATACGTTATCAAGTCAGAAAACTTAATGCTGAAAAACGTCCTCGTGTTAAGGTATCTCTCCAATATGTTCTCTATATAGTGTTCTCAATTAAAATTAATTCCATATGTGCTTGAATTTCTTGTTCTTGTCGCAATGCGATTCATTTTCTGCAGGGTCGATTCGTCAAAAGAGATTAGATGATATATCTTCGATGACTTGGACAATCAGCATCATATTTTTGTTTCTTCTTATGAAACTCCCTTTGCAGAGGTACTGTATAGAATAAAAAATTTTATTTGCTGCCAACCCATAAAACTTATTAGTTGTATGTAAATTGGCACACGTGAATTAGCATGGAAAATTCGATTTAATTATCTAAATTTTTAGTTTTTTAAGTAATTTTTTCTTCAATTTTTCACATTTTAACATGTCTTGTAAGCCAAATGAATTGAATTACTTCGAATGAAACATAAGGATCAAAGTTTATGCCATCAATCTCCATGTATGCTCATAAGCCTTTCCAATTTTCTTAAAATTAGAGAAAGTTGCATTATTGATCTCTAACATATTGTATTAACAGCAAGTTAGTTTGAATCAATCACTGAAAAACAGTAACTTGGTCATCAATTTATCATAATTGCATAACTTGGACTAGTATGTCAATATATGAAGTGAGACATGTGCAACAACTTGGAGCGTTTTGGTATATTTTGCGCATTTTGGTACATTTCACATATTCACGAATATTTTGTCTTGTTCTGCATTTTGGTACATTTTTGTGAATTTTGGTTCAGTTTGCTGCGTTTTGGGATTGTGAAAATGGAACTTTAGTTCTATGGAAAGAAAAAAATGAATTTGACCTGATTCGATCAGTTCTGGTTCTTGTATGCTTCAAAAACAAGTTGTAAACTCCAACTTGTCGTACAATTTTTCTTATTTCCCTTTGCACACCTATTCTGAATACATTTGAGTTATGTTGATGATCGAAACATAACGATTTTAATTGAAATCTAACCGAACCACTTCATTCAATTCGATTCGATTTTGATATGGTTCGAATTGTTCCAAGTAAAAATACCAACCCTAAGTAAAATTTCTTAGTAGTCCTCTAAAAGAAAGTTCAGAAGTTGTAGTAACTCAAGACTGATAAGATGAAGCCAGAGAATGTTCAAGTTTAAGACCGAATATAGTAGAAGATTGGAGAAAACCTTATCAAAATCGATGAGGTTCGAATTGTTCCAAGTAAATATACCAATTGATTGGAAAGAAACTACAGAAGCCCACATTTTCATGGCAGATCTTCCTTGGCTAAGCAAAGAGGATGCGGAGGGTTGAAATGAGTGAAGGAAGAACTTTGCAAATCAGTGGGGAGAGAGAATCAGTAGAGGGTTTAAAGGAAAAAAGAGTTTTGTGGTTTGTAAGCCGACTCACTATTCTTATTATGAGAAAGTTGAATCAGAAGTCAATTCACTGTTCTTATTACGAGAAAGCCAGTTGCATCACAAGCCGATTCACTAAGTGCCCATTTGGTATAGTTTTTCAAAAGTTAAAAAGAAGTTTTTGAGATCTAAAAGCTATTTTTGAACCCTTTTAGCCAGTCTATTTGAGATCCAAAAGAATTTTTAGTGTAAGTTGGTTCAACGTGATTTTCTCTAAAAGCACTTTTGAAATAAAAACTCTTTTAAAAATTAACTTTCAAACAAAAGTTTCCTCCAAAACCTTTCATAGAGAAAGTAAAAATAAAAGCAAAAGCAAAAGTCATGTCAAACCCTAAGTGTTTCAATATTGACAAAGCTAAGTCTGTTAGTGTAGATGAGGTAGCTTTGGGCTTGAACATACTTATTGAAACATCACTTGGGCTTGAACATACTTCTTGACACTTCACTTGGGCTTGAACTGGTTTTGTTTGAGACGACCTTGTCATTTAATACATGAGGAAATTTAAAAAAAACCAGTGGTTTAAACTTTCTAATTCAAAATTCAGGTCCAAATTTTATCTAATAAAAAATCAGGTATGAATTAAATATTTAAATAATATTATAATACTAATATTTCAAACCCTAATTCATTTTCAATCCATATTTTCTCTCACTACTTTCTCTCACCCTCTCATCTCTCTCTCCATAATCGGCCCATCGACCGCCGTCGCCCGTCGCCTCCTCCTCCCTCCTCCCCTCCATCCCCCTCCCTTTCCTCCGCTGCGAATCGCAGCAGCGTCACATTCAGCAGCGTCTCTGTGATGCTGCTGCGATAATGACGCTGTTGCCGTTCAACAGCGTCGCGTGCAGGCGATGGTTGAGTTGACTTTGGGTTGCTGGTTTGTAGATGGTGGCGGTCGTAAAGGTGGTGGTCATATAGAAGATGGTGGCGCCACGCCTTTCCAGCTGAGTCTGTCACAGATCTCTGTGTGTGGTTTTCTTGGTGGTGGTGATTTTGGTGTTATTGTTGGTTGGGCGTGGTGTTGTGTGCAGTGTTCGTGGTGATGTTGTGTTGGTTGGGTGCGGTTGTGGTGTTATTGTGGTGGTGTTTTTGTGTTGTTATGGAGTTTTAGGTGATTTT
Organism: Osmanthus fragrans; assembly: GCA_019395295.1. Lineage (NCBI taxonomy): Eukaryota > Viridiplantae > Streptophyta > Magnoliopsida > Lamiales > Oleaceae > Osmanthus > Osmanthus fragrans. The sequence continues at coordinate 428,484 of CM033352.1, read as the reverse complement.
TATTGGTTGTACAGGTAGTTGTGTTGGTGGCTATGGCGGATCTGGCAGTGGTTGTGGTCCTGGTGGTTGTGATGGTTTCTGCCAGTGGTTGTGTCGACGGTTATGTTGGTGAGGTTGTGGGTTGGATATTTTTGCAGATGGTGGTGGTCGCGAAGGTGGTGGTCTTGCAGGAGATGGTGGCGCCGTGCGACCATCTGTTTTGTTGGATCGGCGGAGGATCTGGTGGGATCTGAGTTGTTTTGTGTGGTGGCGTCTGTGGTGGTGGATCGGCGGTTGGAGTGGTGGCCGTGCTTTGTTTGGTGGTTGTGGGTGGTGGCGGTGTTTTGTGTGGTAGTGGTGGCTGAAGTAGTGCTAGTAGTATGTGACCAAGTATTTGGTTATATGTGACTAAATATTTAACTGTGACCTAAAAATTTGACAATATGTGACTGAAAAATAATCTGTGACCAACAAATTTAAAAATATGTTACCAATGAAATTAATCATTTTTTTATCTGTGGCCTAAAAATTATATAATCTGTGATCGTAAAAAAAATCTGTGACCAATCAATCATGAAATCTGTGACTGTGTGACCTATAAATTTTGATCTGTGACCAACTAATTTTGAAATTTGTGACCAACGAATTAATTGTGACCATAAAATTTTTGAACTGTGACCGTAAATTATAAATATGTGACCAGAATAGTCATCAAAATAGTTGTCGGAATTAGAGCAGTCGTCGGGAGAAGAGTGGTGGTCGGAATGATCGCCGGAATAATCCCCGGAGCGGTATGGGTGGTGCATATGAGATGTGTTAATTATATTATATTAGAATTAAATATTTAATAATAAATTGATTTAATAATTTATTATTTTATAAAAAAAAATCTGATTTTTGAATTTTCAAACTATAAACCTGATTTTTGAATTGGTGTAAAGTATACACCTTATTTATGAATTTTTCCTTTAATACATTCCAATTGTTTTCATGAGGCCCATCATCCTTATGTCTCCTTGCATTCTTCTTATGTCTCCCTTGAGTATCAGTGTATCACGTAGATGTTCAATAGGATTCTGAGGAATGGCATTGCATTGAGCGCAACCGTGGTGCAGTTTTTGCGGCATTTTAGGCTGCCGGAAAATGCTAAAGTTGATCAACTTAAGGCCTCCATGGATACCGGAGTCCTCATTGTTACTGTTCCTAAATAGGAGGTGAAGGTGCCAATGATAAAAGTTATTGAAATTGAAGAAAAATGATTTATCCTGTTGAGTTTTAGAGTATTACTTTAAAATTTAAATATGTTTGGATACCATGATCGAATAGGAATTAATTCATGCATGTCATCAAATTTCGAATTATTCATGAACATAAAATCGACAAATAAAATATTGAATGAGAAAGACTTAAGTAAAATCTCGAGCATCATTGATCTATAGAGGCTTAAAAGTTAATTCCACAAGAGGAAGACTACTCAACCAAGTCCAGAAAGAGGGATGGATGAGATCGATCCCCACACTTGGAGGTTCGGTCAACCTAAGGAGTTATTGGGTCACTTGAGGCCGAACGGCCACACATGCATTCCAGTAACTGTTGACACGTCTTAACAATGTTGCCATAAAAAAGAAATCGCTTCCTAAAATTTGTTCTTTATTTTCAACCAACGGTCTTAAATGAAAATGCGGAAATGATGACCTGATTACATCAAACAAATGTGGCTGATTAGCCAACAAGGGAATAATACAAAAAACGTCCCTCGCATACACAAATTTATAAAATATTCGTCATTACACTTGATATCTTTTACAGTTAGCTTAATACAACAAATTATAAGATGGTAAATTGATATCTACTAATTAATTTGACTAATTAGAAAGTGATGGTTCAATAAGGTGACCCGATCAGTTGGCGACCCGTCAACCCGACAAGCTTCCTCTCTTTGATGGCCGGATCTTCTAACATCAGAACCTTGTCTCTGTCTCTTACCCCAACCATGTGCAAATATTCATTGTCTTCCCTTTCTTTCCCTTTGAATAATAGCCTTTGCTCTTTTGGTTCCAAATTTGTTAATATTGACAAAATCATCTTTAATTCCCCTGCAATTTTAACAAATAGAACCAAAAACGAGTTGGCTTTCTTGAAATCATATAGGAATTAGTACGTCTCGAATACAATTTATTTTATTTTCATTCAACTATAAAAGTAAGGGAATGTTCGACTAATTTTAATAAAGAAATTAACTATATTTAAAAAAATAATTTTGAACCTTAGCCCAACACGAGCTTTTCCTAAGCAAAATTGATGACAAAATGAAATTTTCTCCCGTGAATGGAATTATAGATTACCAAAAGTTGAAGTTGCTTGCACAGATATATCGTGCCATTGAAAGCTTGTAGAGACTTTAATCGTGATCATCACCTCGTTGTCACTTACTTTATAATCTCTCTTTTGGACAACCATACCTCCTGGACGTAGCTCCCATTTGATATCACCACCATTGATTCTGCAGCCCTTTATGGCGGATCCACCGTCACCATGGGTGGCGCCACTAGTGCTAAGCTTAGAACTGCTTCTGAATAGCCTCTTTGACCTTAACTTGATCATTTCTTAAAATTCTTTCTATTGGATCTCTGTCCTCATAAAACTCTTAGCAAGAAGCGGGAGAGGGGATGTTGGGTTTAGGTACATATATAGTAGGATCGAGGTTGGATAAGAACAAATTTTGTTACCAATATAATATAGACAGTCTTATCGTTACATAATCTAATATTAATTAACTTCTAAATAAAGTAAACAATAAGGTGAAGGAGCCTTATGATTGTGACACACTAGAATAATTCTTAATTAAATAAGGGGTAAGTTTCTTTAGCTGATTTTAAGGGGGCTAAGGCACATGGTTCCTCAATCTTTGCTTAATTAGCGGGACCATACGCAATCAATCCTATGGTCGGTTCAATTCGAATTTTATCAAGTTTAATATTGTTTTGGAATTTTTGTAATGCTCAATTATTATTATTATTTTCTAAATAACAAGGAAAATATTAGTATTTATCTAATTTATTAAAATATTAAAATGAAATTAAAGTCAATGCATTCGGTCTATGTTATATAATTTGATTGGACGAATCACTTCGACTAGAAAAATAAAAAATTGGTCGAAAAATTTAAATACATTACAACTACTTCCTATTGATTGTGTAAGGGATCAAATCCTTGTAGTTGGCACAAGATTTACACAAAAGATTGTTGAACGATCATAGATCTGAAATGATACATGGAATATATGTTTCGCTTTGAAATGGGCACAAAATTTTGTCCTCACTCAATTTAACTTGTTAAGTAATAATTATATTTTATTAATTTAATTGGGTGGGTCTTAATATATTATTGTTTATGGCAGTTGGATAGTACCTAAGCATGTGCTGGAGAGAGGTGCAAAGACCCATCTCTCTTTGATTTAATTAATTAATGTAGTTGTGAAATTAATTACTTACATTCCTGTTTTTCACACGAAATTGATAATTATTCGGCCAAAAAAAAAAAGCAACATATACAATACAGTGATCACTTTTTTACAATTGATGACAATAAAATTTGTTTGAATTGTCAAAAAGTTAAAAAAAAAAAAAATTAATTTTTTTGGTATTCGTTTGACTTTATTTTGCATGAAATTTGTCAATAAAAGTGATAATTTTTTTTTACCATTGAATCTAGAATTTGTTCCCATTGCAAAAAAAAAAAAAAAAAAAAAAAAAAGAATTTATTTTTCCACCAAAATGGTGGGAAACCATTTTTCTCAAAAATCAAGAAAATGCACATGTGTGAGTAAAAGGATGAAAATAAATTTCATGAAAAATTTGTGCTATTAAACATCAAAAAATTGGAAGTGAAATTTGAATTCCTAGTTCTAGAGAAAAAAAGTTATCAAACATACCCTAAGGGTCCGTTTGATTGTGCTCAAATTTCAGGGAAAATGAAAAATGTTTTCCTACTTTTCAAATTTCACCTGTTTGATTGGCCTTTTTTTAGGGAAAAGGTTTTCCACCATTTTTCAAGGTATAAGTTGTTGATGCACAAAAGTTGAAAAATATTTTCCCAAAGTTTTCCAGCTTTTTGACCGACATTTTTTTTTTACCAATTGGAACACATTCCAAAGTTAATGGTAAAAAAAATTATCCATTTAATTGACAATTTGCGTAAAAAAACAAAGTCAAACGTAAAAATTTGTCAGGTGGAAAATTATACCAATCAAATACCATTAATTACAATTTCCTTTCAAACAAATTTTAGACAATTCAATTATCTGCAATTCGTTTTCTTTCCAGCTAAATTCCATGTTTTTTATTAAACGGACCTAAGTGTTTTAGCATCCTGAATTCCATAATGCATGGATTACATTCACATAATTAATAGGAAAAAAATAATTATTGACCCACAATTGTGATTCCTGATATGAAAAATTCAGGACCGTGCATATTTTATATATCAATCTCATCGAAAAATCTAGTCTCACAAGTGGGTGGCGAAATCCCTTAGGACCCATATTAGTTATGTGTCCAAAAGGGGGGCTTTTCAATGCTGGGACAGAAGCTATATAATTCAATTTGGAAGACAAGTATGTCGGCCAATAACAATGCTTAAAGACATACTATTTGTCGGCAGACAATCTGAGAGCCCAGGTAAATATCCCTTTCTCAGGCCCAAAATACATGCTTATCCGAGTTCCCAATTTTGGGCTTTATCCAATTGTTTGTGTTTGAAAATTACACCTTACCCTACTTTAAAAATTTAGAATTATAAAGTCAGATAAAATATTTCATTGTTCAAAAATTAGATATTTCATATTTAATTATTAAATATTATAATACAAATTTCATTCAACCATAATTATTTTCATTTCTCTCCTCCCTTCATTTCTCTCTTTTCAAATGCCGGCTACTCATTCAAACTCTGACAATCAACGATGAAGAGGTTGCTGTGGGCAACACCACACTACAAGCCCTCGTCGTCACCGGCTCTGCAATCGAGTAGGAGAAGAGTATGTGTGGTGGTGCTGGTGTGAGGCAGAGGCGGAGGGAATCAGTTTCTTTTCTTAGTTTGATTTCTTCGTATAGATCTGTGGAGCTGTGATTTGTGGTGGTTGTGGCAGAGGTTTTGGGGTGGTTCATTTTTTTCTTAGTTTGATTTCTTCGCACAGATCTGTGGAGTTGTGATTTGTGATGGTCGATGGAGGTTTTGGTGTGGTTCGCGATCGTTGTTGTGGCAACGGTGATGGTGCAGTACGGTGGTGAGGTGGTTGGTGGTGGTGTGTGGTAAGGCCCTAGGCGGTTGTATTTGACGGCGGTGCACGCAACGAGGCACCAAATGACATTTCTCAATGGGCACTACAAATCGGGGCTTGGTGTGAAGTGCGATGCGGTGGTGGTCTGCGATCGGTGGTTGGTGTGTGATGGGTGGTTGTTGTGTAGTGCAATGGTGTTGGGAAGTCTTTGTTGCTGAGGCAGTAGGCAGTGTCGCTGGTGGTTGTTGGTGCAATTCTTTTTAGTGGTGGGATGGAGCGTGCGTGCTGTTGGTGTTGTAGTGGTGGTATGTCGACGGTGGTGGCAGTGGCGATGCCACTGCTGGTGGTTGGTGGTGGTGCGGTGCTTTGGAGTGGTGAGATGGGCTGGGGGTGTTTGTGACGATTTTATTGGTTGATTGAAAGTTGTGACCAACAAATTGACTAATTTGTGATCAATGTGGTGGTGGTTTTGGCGGTGAAGGTGGTTGTGGTGGTGGTTTAGGCGGTGATGAGGCTGTGGTGGTGGTTTAGGCGGTGATGAGGCTGTGGTGGTCAAAAGAATGGATGGTGATGACAATTTATTTGTTTGATTGTGACCATTAAATTGTTTAATCTGTGATCGGTAAATAATATGTGACCAATAAAAAATATGAATTGTGACCTAAAAATTTATTAATTTGTGACCGATTATAAGTTGTGACTTATAATGTTCGTGATCTGTGACCGATAAAGAAATTGTGACTTATAAAATTTTCATTTGTGATCAAGGAAAAAATTGTGACTTTTAAAATTTTTGAATTGTGACTGTAAAAAAATTTGTGATATTTAAAAATTTTAATTTGTGATCGAAAAATAATATGTGACTAATTAAATTATGAATCTGTGACTGATGAACAAATTGTGATCTATAAATTTTTAAATTGTAAACGTAAAATAATTTTTGACATTTAAAAATTTTGATTTGTGATCGAAAATAATGTGACTAAATCGTGAATCTGTGATCAAATTATATAGATCTGTGACCTTAATATATTTAATTAATTAAATAATAAAAAAAAATCTGATTTTTTGAAAGTTGAAACTTATTTTTTTATTATTGAAATGAGTCATACTTATACTCTTACTTATGAAATTTTTCCTTATTTGTGAAGCTCTTAGCATTGGGCCTTCATCAAACAAAGCCTCTTGCCTGGCATCCCATTTATAGATGGAAAAAAAAATATATAAATAAAATCCAATCTATCAAACTGAATGAAATCGCATTTTTGAAATCTCATTAAAATGGTTTAATTTGAAAATAGTTTAAAACAAATTGTACCATAAAACCTTACCCCCATTGGACCGTGAATTCATTTTGACTCGTAGTTTAACAATAACAAGGCTGAGATCAAAATTCGGGATTATTAATTATACTTGTTTCTCCTTTGATTAAGTTTATTGACTTAAATCGAACTAGATTCTCATGTCATACGAATTTTCGAGTGCAATGCAACAAGGACATAACATTCAAAGCAAGGGCATTCCCCTGTGTCGGAGACTGCCAAATCATCTGTTATACGAACCAATCACTTTTTTGCTCATACAATATCGATGTGATCAAGGTAGACCTTTTCCTTGCATCAATTAGTCTCCATTATTTTTATTAAAAAATTATGTCACAAATAACCATATTGTCAGCGTTTAAAATATGAATTTGACTATTGAGTAAGTATAAGTATACAAGTAGCCTTCCATTCTGGACCCTTGAAGATATAATTTGCGATTTACTTTCTTCATCAAAGTCCAGGACAAGGCAAATGAGGGCGCCAATAACGAAGCGTAATTAAAAAAAAAAAGAGATGGAACGTGACTTAGCTGACCATTGTCTGATGGATTAGGATAAAGTGACACGGTTAAGATTTAAACGTTAAAAACACGTGTCAGCTTTTTAGCGAGTCGGCTGCCAAAGTGACAATGGTGGTTGTGCAATTGGTTAACAAAACCTCCTTTTTGCCAAGAAAAGTCACTAATAATTTTCTTTCACACTCATCACGCAACTATTAAAACAGGCAATGCAATATATTTTAATGTTTTTATTTTTTGCTACAATTTACAGAGTCGATAAACAAACCGGAATCTTTGCCCTTTGCCCCAAAAGTACTGATTCCTTGCTTGTAAAATCTCTGTAGGAAATGCTCCCAATCTACAGGACATTATCCTTTCTGTTCTTCAAATTGTTTCAATTTAACCTTTTAAATTTAATAAGAATCAAATTTCTGGGTAAGGAAAAATCGGACGCACTAGTGGGTATCTGGTGCCAGAGGTGGGGTTGAGTGAGGATAAAGCTATGTTTTTTAGGATGCATTTTGATTGTTTGGGTTGATTGTGAAATGAGTTTCTATCGATTGTGTGAAAGATACAGAAATTAAGGTATGGAACCCCCGAGGGGTTTTTTGGCTTCACTGTGGAACTTCTTACGGTTCTTGCCTTACTTCATTGGCCTTCTAATTCTTGGCTTTATCAAAGGTTTGTATCAATTGCCCTTTTTTCCCCTTATTTTCTTAGAGTTGTTTGATGGTTAGCATTCAGACTAGGTATACCTGTTCTGCTACATACAAAATTTTCCTGTTCTGTTACACAGTTTTTTCATTCTTTCTCGCATGTATTGTTCAATTAAGATTTATCAGTGATTTTGTGTTTGGAAAAATGGCTTCTTTTTTTGTGGAATGCATTGACTCAAGGGATATGTTAGGAATTAATAAAAGAAATTCTGTCAGCTTGTATGTTCATCTCAATTCGAATATTACAAGATTTGAGGTTTGTAGTCTAATCCTATAGCTGTTAAGTTTTTCGATTGGTGATTGATTTGGCAAGGCAATATTTTTGTATTTGAGGACTTTATTTCTCGCGTCTGGGTTAAAATACAGGAAAGTTTGTTAATGTTGTTGATTGCTTTTAAATACTGGCTGAACTATTGACTGAGTAGAAGTGTATTTGTTACTACAATGTGCTAATATTAGCCTTTGTTTGCTAGCCATTTTTCCCAAAATACTTTTTTTTTTTCCCTCTTCTTTTCAACCACATATTTTTCAATAAAATAATATTATACGCAAACTCAAAACTTTTCCTTAACTTTTAACCACACATTCTCCATCAATCAACTATTCAAAAATGCATTTTTATCCCCAAAAATGGCTACCAAACAGGGGCTTAGCATTCAGCTTTATTAACGTCTCTCAGTGTATGGCATCTAAAGGTTTTTATTGGAAAAAGATGTATGCATGATGAAGAGTTTCGCATTTTTGTGTTCCAGGTCTCGTGTTATTCCCATTCGTATGTCTTATAATGACGATGGGGATATCTGGAATAATTTTGGGTCTTTGGCCGATACACTTTTTTTATACATGTTATTGCATTTTGAGGTACATTCTGGAGCCTTCTAACTTTTATATTTGCCTGCGACATTTATACGTTGTAATTGAACTGATATCTTCTCGTTTCTTATTTCAGAACAAAACAATTTGGGCCAGTTTTGAAGGTTGTACTTTGCGTATGTACTGCCATCATCTCAATTATATGGCCTCCAGTTGGAATTGTCAGTAGCATTTTAGGGGGAGCAGCACATGGCTTTCTTGCACCAATGCTTGCCACTTTTCAGGCAGTCGAGGAAGGGAAGACAGATAAACTATATCACTGTATATGTGTATGTGTAAAGTGTATTAAATCTTGGCACATATTTTCACCTTTTTTAGTGACTTCAAGACACTGACCAGTCTGATCTTGTTTGATCATGCTTGCAGGATGGAACTTGGGACACAATCGAAGGGAGCTTCACTGTTATTAGAGATTTTATGGATGTTTCTTACCATTCATACTTCTCAATTATGGATGATCTACTATCTGAGGGAAAATATTATGAAATTAGGTTTGTATTACTTGCTTACTCATTCAGTTGAATTGTACTTCATTTGTTATTGCTAGCCAAAGTTTTAGTTGCATGGAGATTTTTTTTGAGTTAGACAATATTTCACTTGAAAGTTCTAGTTTGTTCATTTTATGTTTTTTGATTCCCAATTCTAATGAAATTTACTCAATTTTTTACTTGAAAGTTCAAGATTGTTCCATGTTTACACTTAGGCAAATGGGAGTAGAAAATAATAGTTTCCCTATACCTTCACCGTGTCATGCAATGTTAAGGACTTCTATGTTTGAGGGTTCAACTTGTATATTATTGGATCGCAGAAGGTTCTAACAGCCTCCGTTTGGAAAAATTTATGAACAGTTTAATTTGTAAGTAGACTTATAAATTAGCCAAATGGAGGCTTAGTGATTTTCTATCAATTTCTGTTGCTTCTTTTAGTGTTTTTCAATTTTGTATTTCTGATATTCCAAGAAATTTCATGTTCTCCTTGTTTTGGTGTAATATTGTAAATTTGTTCCAACAACCATAGCATTCCTCATTCATAGTAATGCAACAAAAAATGTAAAATCCTAACATAATTCTAAATTGGGTCTTAACGGAAGGAAGATAAAAAGGACAAACTTAAACGATAGTTTGTTTTATTACCTTGCACTTGACTCTGGTATTCGTTTTGGTAATATTTTCATTGATTGCTGTGTTGCAGATTTCTCTTTCTTCCTTTAGCTCTTATAATTGGAGTACTGGGAGCAATGGTTGATCTACCAGTGATCTCGATTATTGCCTTCTGCAAAAGCCCTTACATGCTTTTCAAGGGTTGGCATCGTCTGTTTCACGATTGTATAGGTCGAGAGGGGCCATTCTTGGAAACAATATGTGTGCCATTTGCAGGTCTCGCAATTTTACTCTGGCCATTGGCCGTTGTTGGGGCAGTTTTGGGTTCCATGGTTTCAAGTATTTTCTTGGGCGCTTATGCAGCTGTAATAGTGTATAAGGTCGAATTGCCTTTCCTCATCACTCCACTCCCAAAAACTAGAAACAAATAACAATAAAATCATTCCATTCGCTTTTGCTACCGTTAAATTTTTGGTGTTGGGTTTTGATTGTAGGAGTGCTCTATTTGGTTTGGACTTTGTTATATTGTTGCTTCATTGTCCATTTATGACGAATACAGCAATGATGTTCTAGACATGCCTGAAGGATCCTGCTTACCTAGGTTTGACTTTTGCCCTGAATCTTAGTACACATTATTCTTTCATAACATCAACTTATAATAGGCTACACTTGACATTGTCTTTGTGCCATTCCTGCAGACCCCATTACACAAAGAAGGCTCCATCACGAACGAGCTCCGGTTCTGCTTCTTTCTCAAGGCCCAGCTCTTTCAAAAAGGCACCTTCACGTACAACTTCTCTTTCTGCACCTATGATTGAGTTGAAGCCCCTCGAGGTATGCTTACTGGACAGTATAATGAATTTTAGCTTCTTTTTCTATCTTAATGCTGTCTAATTCTTCTAATACACCTTTGCGAAGCAATTGCAATATGTGATTTAACATTTATTTCTTGAATTGGCGCTGATGAGCAATATGATTGTTGTAGTTAGCTGATTCCTTATTTGAGGAGTGTCAACGTCATGGGGAAATTATGGTATCTAAAGGGATAATCACCCTAAAAGATATTGAAGATGCTAAGAATAAGAAAGGAAGTGGAAAGGTCATAAGCATAGGTTTACCTGCTTATTGCATTCTTCAGGCACTTATAAACTCTGTAAAAGCTAATTCGACTGGTATATTGATAAGTAAGTGGAAGCTGTTCATTAATCATTTTGAGTTCTCCCATCTCAATAGTTGAATCATATGTGTGAAAATTATCTCCCTCGTGCAGGTGACACTACCGAAATAACTCCCTCAAATAGGCCAAAAGATGCATTCTTTGATTGGTTTCTTAATCCACTACTAATCATTAAAGACCAGATTAAAGCTGACAACCTTTCTGAGGAAGAGGAGGAATACCTTGGGAAATTAGTTTTATTGAGCAGTGATCCTGTGCGATTAAAGAATTCAAATATCGGCCCACCTGAATCCGAGCTAAGACGAGCTGAACTTGATGCATTGGCTCGAAGGTAAAAGTGAATCTTTTATGGTTTAAATTCTCTTAATTCATTAACCGAGATTTATGATTATCTTTCAGTTCTAATTTCTATTTCAATTTATTCGTTCTTTCGTCAAGACTTCAAGGGATAACCAAGTCTATAACAAGATATCCAACATTTAGGCGCCGTTTTGATGATAGTATGGAAATCATTTTACAAGAGCTCGCTAAGAAGAATGGCGAGAACTCAAAATCGAGCAGCAGTCGGCCTGAAACAGTTCCGAGGTCAAAAAGCATGTTAGCCCGGATATTTAGCCAGAAGTCTTTACAAAGCAGAACAGACATGTCTTTTCAAAGCAGAACAGACATCCCGGGTTCTGATCAAGGGGCTCAAACAGTTGTTGAAAGAGATGTAGAAATTGGATAAAGGAACATTATACCTAGTTAGAAACCTGTTTGTAATTTGTTGTCGTATCAATTGCCACCTATTTAGCATTTAGCTATACAGTAGATGTTTCTTTTTTGTATTTTTCATACTAACTCCTATTTTTTCAGGCCGATATATAGGTTTTTCATATGCATGGAGAATGTAACAAAATAAATGGTGGGAGTGTGATTGAATTAACATTAGAGAAAAAAACAAACTGAAGTGTAAAAGGGCTAAACTTTAGTTTCTTGGACACCTTATTCATAGATATCATCCTTGTAAACTATCTTTAATTTCATGCAATTCAACCCCTCAACTTTAATTCGCTTGTAAACCTGGTCACTGTGTCGGTCCAATTAATCTACTGATGGCGACATTGGATGGAGTGTCCAGTTTTACAAGCTCATCAAAATTGGATGACTTGATAAACCAACTATTTTCAATTTACCAATGGCTCTATTTTTGAATTTACAGATGGTTAACACGATCTATTTCTAAATGATCGGCATATGCCTTGCTCATTCCACATCTCACTTTAAGAAAACAATAACCAGCCGACAGAAAATACTGATTCCATGTCACCAAATAGCTTCGAGTTTCAAGGCACGAAAAGAATCCATCAAGAGGAAAAGAGACATCAAGGCTTGTGCTGTCATCATTCTGGCGGTGCAAGCAGTAAAATGCACAGTAATGATGTGTAATCAACCTGAATCGTAAAGACAAGAAAATTGACTTAATGACCGAGACTCTCAACCTGAATCATGACTGGGGAAATGATAAACGAGGAATATACAGATCATAAATTGTTGGATTAGTTCATGACTGAGGTGCCACAGGTTTCTATCTCTACTATAAATGGATTTCTTTGACACTGGAACAGGCAAATTGTGTTATCAATAGTATCTTCTCTTCCCGTTATTTCCCATTCTCTCCAAGGAGCAATAACACTGAAGAATGTAAGCTCAAACCGAACCTGCAACAATAAAGAAGCGCCAGTCAGGAATGTTTATAAAATCAGAGGATAAGAAGAGGAGGACTATTTCGAGAAGCAAGCCTGATCATTTCCCTTTCCCGTACATCCATGAGAAACAGCATCATCTCCAATTTCTCTGGCGACATGAACCATGGCCTGCCATTGTTGAGGCATTCGTATCCAACCAACAAAAAAAATTATGTACCAAGGACCAACTAATAATCAACCAATGGCTATCATAAAGTTCCAAATCAGTTTCGATAACATAGTAAGTATTAACGAGAATATTGTTTCCTTATTCTATTTCCTTATGTAATTTATATTATATTACCATATGTATAGGTCTCCTATTTTAGGTAATATTGCTATGACTTTGTTGACAAGTTAGGGTTAGTATATATATCTTGTAATTCCCTTCTTCTTCTACAAGTGAATATACAGAGGCACAATTCTCTTCAACACATATTTTTCTCTTCTTCTCATATTCTACATAAACTTTATATGGTATCAGAGCTTAGATTCTGAGCAACAACGTCTGAACAAAACAGTGGTAAAAACAACATAGAGGCGATGACAACCCAATCGGATCCTATGGCTCTATAGCAATTCGATCATCCCAGTTTAATACTCGTTTCTAAACCACTTGATGGACAACATTCGATTAATTGGCAGAAGTCGAGCAATTGGAGACCAAACCAGAAGAGCAATAATCTGCCAACGGAATTTTGAATCAGTAAAGATCGGTCGACCGGGCGGTCGACTTAAGTTCGCCTCAGTCACGATCGATCGACCGAACCTGTAGGAGTTCAGAAACGATGCAGCCGTTGTGAGATGAGTGGACACAATGTTGATACCTGCTACTTCATCCATGGCTTCCCTCCAGGGCACAAGCTTCATGGGAAGGACGTGAGACCACGAAACAAACACTTCACAAACACTTCTACCACCTCTACGCTTGACTCAAAGGAAGGAAATGATTTGACTACGAAGAAGACGATTGGCTTGGGAAGGTAGAGTAACGGCCTATATTACCTTTCCCAAAAACCACAAATACACCATACTACCAGTAGACCAACCAACCTATGGCACATACGACTTGGGCATCCTTCAGCCTCACCTCTTCAATTCCCAGCACAAAATACTTTAGAAATTAGTTTTGATTCCCACAATATTTGTGATGTCTGTCCTCTAGCAAAACAATCTAGATTACCTTTTAAAGTCAGTCAAATTTCTAGCAATAAACCATTTGATTTAATCCATTGTGATATCTGGGGACCTCAGAAAATTTACTCCTATTCTGGTGCTAAATATTTTCTTACAATTGTTAATGATTTTTCTCGTTATGTTTGGGTACACTTTATGCGCCACAAATCTGACACTCAATGCATAATTAAGAACTTCTTCGCTTGGGTTAAAATTCAACACAACTTGACCATTAAGGCCTTAAGGTCTGACAATGGCCAAGAGTTCTTATCCTTGCAAACATTACTAGATGAAAATGACACTATTTTTCATAGGTCTTGTCCTTACACCCCCCAACAAAATGGAATAGTAGGGAGAAAACATCGTCACCTCCTCAATGTAGCCCGTGCCATTAGATTTTAAGCCAATCTTCCGTTGAAATTCTGGGGGGAACACATCAAGACTGCTTGTTACCTTATCAATTGGATACCTTCACCATTGTTGTCCCGTAAAACACCTTATGAACGGTTGCACAAGAAGCCCCCACCTTATTCCCATTTATGTGTTTATGGTTGTCTATGCTATGCCACTAACCTTAAACTCGGTCACAAATTTGATACCCGTGCCAGCCGGTGTGTGTTCCTTGGCTACCCCCCAGGACAAAAAGGATACCTCTTATATGACCTCACCGATAGAAAATTAGTGGTGTCCCGAGACGTCGTGTTCCATGAAGATACTTTTCCATATGCCTCCCATCACCGTGAAGACACCAACTCCATACCATTACCTCAATTCACACCCATTGATATTGACATACCAAATTTATCACATCCTAACAACCATCATATACCTAAAACGTCCACCTTGCCTGAAAATCCCGAAAACTGGTCGATCGGTCGACCGAACCCAAATATCGGTTGACCGAACTCACCTACCGGTCAACTGAACTCACCTACCAGTCGACCGATTTCACCTGCAGCCAGCTCTTCCGAACCAAGTGCACCCGATCCCGTCCACTTTTCAGAAACTCAGCCAACTCAAACCGCCGTTCCACCAAATGACCAACTTCGACGTTCAACAAGACCCATTCACACCTCAATTCGCCTACAAGACTACTTTTTCAATCATACTTTGCCTACTCAAGCTGGGTCTCTTCCGGCCAAATCCAGCACTCGACATCCCATTTCAAGGTATGTATCGTATGACAACCTCTCTTCTCATCATCGTGCTTATACATACAGTATTTCTCATATTATTGAGCCTACAACATATGAGACTGCTTGTCAGGACCCTAAATGGGTGGCTGCTATGGACGATGAAATTCGTGCCTTGGAAGAAAACTATACTTGGTCACTTGTTCCACTTCCACCAGGTCACCGTTCTATTGGTTGTAAATGGGTGTTCAAAGTCAAATTTAATTCTGACGGTACAGTTGAACGTTATAAAGCTCGGCTGGTTGCAAAGGGGTTTACACAGCGTGAAGGGATTGATTATATCGAAACCTTCGCCCCTGTTGCAAAGTTAACAACCGTTCGATGCTTACTTGCTATTGCCTCCGTTCGTAACTAGACACTTCATCAGATGGACGTCCATAATGCTTTTCTTCATGGTGACCTTGGTGAAGAAGTCTATATGACTTTCCCGCCTGGGTTTCGTCGACAGGGGGAGACATCACTTGTATGCCGACTTCACAAATATTTATATGGGCTCAAACAGGCCTCTCGTTCTTGGTTTCAGAAATTTGTATCTGCTGTCATTCAGTTTGGGTTTAAGCAGTCACATGCAGACCACTCACTTTTTACAAAGGTCAGTGGCGATTCCTTTACAGCCATTTTATTTTATGTGGATGATATGATTGTCACAGGAAATAGCAAAGAAACAATTTTCACCACAAAAACTTTCCTTGCATCTCAATTCAAGTTGAAGGATCTGGTCACATTAAAATACTTTCTTGGAGTGGAAATTGCTCGCTCAAGATCAGGGATTTCAATAAATCAAAGAAAGTATACTCTTGACATCCTTCAAGAGACTGGGTTGCTTGGAACAAAACCTGCAGCATTTCCCATGGAGCAGTCTTTAAAACTTAATTTGACAGATGGTCAGTTATTGAAGGATCCCGCGTACTATCGACGCTTAGTAGGGAAACTCATTTACCTCACCATCATTAGATCGGAGATCTCATACACGGTCAATACACTCAGCCAATTCATGTAGGCACCTAGACAACCCCACCTTGATGCAGTTCACCGATTGCTTCGATACTTAAAAGGGGCACCAGGACGAGGATTATACTTCCCATCAGAAGAGAAGTTGTAGCTAGCAGGATTTTGTGACGCAGACTGGGCTGGAGATATTACTACGCGACGGTCAGTTACAGGATATTGTGTATTTTTGGGAAAGGCGCTCATATCATGGAGGAGCAAGAAACAAACGATCGTGTCCAAATCCTCAGCAGAAGCGGAATACAGGGCGATTGCTTCCATTGCTTGTGAGCTTACGTGGTTAAGACAATTGTTGACAGACTTATGTGTAGACCATCCACAAGCAGCAATTCTATACTGTGATAATCAAGCGACAATGCACATTGCTGCTAATTCAGTATATTATGAAAGAACGGAACACATTGAAATAAATTGTCATATTGTTCGTGAATGAATTGTTAAGGGAGAGATCAAGACTACCTATGTTCCAAGCCATAATCAGATTGCAGATTTATTTACTAAAGCACTTGGCAAGGAAGCATTTCACAACCTCACTTGCAAGTTGGGCACTTTTGACATACATGCTCCAACTTGAGGGGGAGTATTAACGAGAATTTATATTATATTACTATATGTATAGGTCTCCTATTTTAGGTAGTATTGTTATAGCTTTGTTGACAAGTTAGGGTTAGTATATATACCTTGTAATTTCCTTCTTCTTCTTCTTCTACAAGTGAATCTACAGAGGCACAATTCTCCTCAACACATATTTTTATCTTCTTCTCATATTCTACACAAACTTTAGAGTAAGGAAGTCAATTTTTCATTTATTTGATCTTTGAACTGCACCTTGGCAATAACAGGGCAAGCCATTGAAGTTCCACCCAGCAAGCAAGGAAATATAAAATCTTTCACAAATTCCTCTTTCAAATCCCTAACCACTAGCCTTGGCCTTCTGTTCCAAACCTTCCAACTCTTCAATCCCCTAAAAGGGATTAAAACACGTTACTGTTTACTTCTCTATTTTTACCTCCTTTGATAAATATTTCAAAGACAACTCCACACCAATAGTTTTTAGCATATGCTACCAGCTTATAGTTTTTTATTTTGACATACTTGACCAACATCTGCTGTGAAGCAAACAACCTCGCAGCCATAATTCTCCATGCAAATGCACCAATCTCTTATTTTAGGAATGGTGTGCTAACTCGATCATAGACCAAACTCAGATCTTCATAAATAAAACTCTCTAATTTACTAACATCCACGAGCCAACCAAGTTACTTAGCCCTCGTTTGTTTCCCTTTAAAATAAAACTCTCTAATTTTCGTTCTCATTTTCAATCAATCATTCAACTTGTTTGATTTTCATTTTTGGAGAAAGAATGCATTTTAAATAGTAAATTGATAGAGAATGTGTGGTTAAAAATTAAGAAAAAGTTTTGGATTTGCGTGTAATATTATTTTATTAAAGAATGTGTAGTTAAAAAGAAGAGAGAGAAAAATGAATTTTGTAAAAATGAGAATCAAACGGGGGCTCATTCATATAATAAAATATTTCACACTAATTTTTTTCTACTCTTTAATCATATATTCTTCAAAAAATCATTATTCAAAACGTCATTGTGATTATCAAACCCCCCAACGTTCATTTCTCGACACGTCATCACTTGACTATATTTCCCTCTCCATAAACTATCCCTTCATCTCCATACGTTCCGCCAAACCCGTTTCCGCCATTTCAGTTGCACCCCCATTTTAGTTGTACAGGTTCCATTTATTACACAATGAAGATATGAACAATGAAGATGCTACAGCACGAGAATTGGAGAAGAATAATAATTATTATTACTGCTGTGTGATGCTTCCAATTACAGTGTACATATATATACACATAACAGAATGAATGCTATAGTTGCCTAACAGAAATTTCTTCTACAATCTTCTTCAATCGGTACCGATAATTTCTATCCATTCTGGCTTTATACTAAATTCTGCTTACTTTAATAAGATATGGCTACCTTGATTGAAGTCTGAGTTCAAATATGTCAATTTTATTGAAACTATGAGTTTATGAATAAGGAGTGATTCCTGATTAGAGTTTTGTCCCAAAATCAATTCTTAATGCTTTGTACAAGTCTGTTTTAGCCCATAATGGTAAACATTTATCTTTTGAACATAAGTTATTGCAAAGTTTTCGTGTTTGAAGTGCATTAACATTGCCTTTCTGGATTTCCCTTCTTTTCAGCAAGGTATTGGATTTGCTTGTCTTAAATCTTGTGTCATTCTGCAGGTGTTTGATATAGTTCCTTGTAGAGGTTTATCATCATGTTTGGAATATGTTTTAGTTCTAATAATTTTAGGCTGGTATGGAAAGTCTGTGACTAGTTCAAGCTGAGATTTTTCTTCACACAATTAGATTGATTGATAGTCTCCATGTCCTGTGCTTGATAGAGACCACACGAATAAAGTTAAATCCTATCCATATTTGTATCTGCATGTCACCTTGAGGTAAAGTTCCAGTATTCCACTTATAATGATTGTGCAGTTACTAACATTTGTTATGTGTCCCAAAATGATGAGGAATGCTCAAAGTCGAGCTCTCGTTAAATCCATTCTGGAGGTGGCTTCTTGGAACTATATAATCTCTGGAAATCAAGCCAGTAATCAAATTCAATTGAAAATGAATGATGAACTGCGTATGCAGCGAGCTTGTTAGAGCATATTTATTGCTAATATCAACATGCATTGTCTATGGTGTAAAATGCCTGTCATTGACAAGGTTTGAGTGAAATCTTAATTATGATTGTCACTTCATTTAATTGTACTGATCTGATTCATCACCCGTATTGGTTTCCTCAATAGATTCAGTTTGCAACATGTTAATGTCGATAACTCATAAACTGTGGTTTTGACTGTTTGATGCAGATGGATTATGGATAGCCGTGATGAATACACCAAAGAGCGCCTTGAGGCAGTAAATGATGAGTTCAAGTTATATCGGTGCCATATCATTTTGAATTGTGCTAAAGCTTGCCAAAAGGGACTGAATCCTGGAATGCAAATCCAGAACATCAAGAAACTTGAGCTCACTAGATTTTAAGTTCCTGGGCAGATACAAATCTAGATTTCTGCACGAATTATATTTTGTATCAATGAGTATGAGTATTATGTGGGAAATAATTTTTTATTTTTTCTGTTAATTGATTGGGGATATATAGATTTTCATTTTTTTTTTTTTGGACATTCTCAACACATTTTCAACAACCTTTTAGCTCCTTTCCATCAGTAACTCCGACTTTTATTTCGATGAACACTCGATCACCTTGCCAATGCGGAAATTACAGAGAATTGCGTTTTCCATTGAATGTTCGCATAAATTCAGGCTGTACAAACTATTCACACGGAATTTTCGCATGAATGGAATAAAATGTCGGAGCGCCGCATATGCACAAACTTCACGAGGGTCCCACCAGCCTTACATTTGATTAGCTTCTTTGGACTCTTTCATCATATCATCTTCATCACAATTCATCCTGTTCTGTTGACTGCTTTAACCTTGTTTCAAATAGCCATTTATGATGTAAGTTGTAAAATTTTACTTTGGTGTTTTCAAACACGGTTTAGATGGTGAATGAAACAATGTAGTTCCACCATATCAGATTTGGGCTTAGATTAAAAACTGCTCTCTGTTAGATATCAGTACAATTTATGGGACGCAGGTTACAAATGTTTTAAATTTGTGTTATGTTTACTGCCATCTTTCGGATATCAATATATGCAGACTAAAAATTCTGTAATATTTTTTATACGGTGTTTGTGTTAATTCATTATTACAGCGTGGAAATCAGAAGGTGTCAAAAGCTGCTATTGCAATTGTTTCGACAGCATTGTTTTCAGCTGCAGTTTGTGTATTTGTTGCTATGCCTAGCCATTCCTGGCTTTGGCTTGTCTCCTGCTTCAAGTAAGCTGCCTCTAATACAAACAAGTATGCTGAGGACCTGTTTCGGATTGGTATAAGATAATACTGCATATTTCCTTAATCCTGTTTAATGCAGTTCAGACCAATGTACCAAACATGTATTGAGAGTTTTCAACTGGGCTATTGTCTTTAGTCTATTTTTAACTTCTTGCTTCTCATCTATGATTCAGTACACTGCAGGTTGTTATGACAACCATCAAGTACATTCCTCAGGCTAGTACAAAAACTTATCTTTCTTAGTATTTTCACTTGGATATAATTCTAGTTCAGGATTTTCCAACCTCTTTCATGTCCTCTAAATTTCCATTGCAGTGGACCTTAATATTTATATTTCATATGTACTGGTCTTCATTCTTCCAATTAAGTATTATGGTCTAACATATTTTCTGCTGTTAACTATAGGCCTTTTTCAACTTTCAACGTAAAAGCACGATCGGATTTAGCATTGGCTATGTTTTGCTTGATTTTGTGGGAAGCACAACAAGTTTTTGTCAGATGACTGTGGAATCCATAGATCAAAGTGAGTTAACGTAATCAAATACATGGATATACTTCACAAAATCAAATAAATGGATATTCCTTTGGGGATAAAGATATCCGAAGCTATACCTCATGTCCAATAATTTCACTCTCTTCTCAGGGTCCTGGGTGAACTTTTACGGCAATACGGGCAAGATTATGTTGTCTTTGGTAAGGAAAGCTTCCCTATCAATTTTACTCATTGTGTGTACTTGTCATTTCTTCTCTATTTAATTTCATGTTAGTTGATTTTATTATCTGCTTGTAAATAGCCTCTTTTGTCATAAAGATAGGGTCCAGGAGGTCATATTTGAATTCTTTTATTAATCAACTTACCTTGTGAAAATTTTGATTTTATTTGTTCCTTTCGAAAATGGATAGGTCATGCTTACTATACACTTGATCTTCCTTATTCATTCTCGTTTCGTGCTGTTCTTTGAATTGGTTGCAGAATTTTGTTTTGAGAAACCCCAAAAGAGAGAAATGACAACTTAACCTGAAGTCATCTCCATGAATATCTTTTGACCACCGTTAATCAAGAGAATGTGAATTGCAAAGAATGGAAATTGTGAATCAAATAAAAGTTGATGGAACCATAGAAAAATAAAATCTTTGGCGAGCGTGGGAAGTACTCTTCTATAATGGACGGCCCAAATATATCTCTTTTTGCAGCAGATTAATAATAGTTTGTAAGTGAAGGCGGTTCAACTTCATTCTCAGGTTGAAAAGGTTGGGAAATCGGTGGTATTTGAAGAAATACACATGGCTATCTAAGGCTTGAGGACAAAAATACAATAAACTCTAATACATAGGAACTCTTAGATACTGAAGCTCCAGTTTCTTACTGGAAAGTAATACTTATAGTTTTCACTCTAAAACGCCTTATCTTGCTCCAGATCTGGATTTTTCTGAAATTCTGGGTTGGTTTTCTTATGAACACATTCTTTGCTTAACTAAAGTGGTTACAACTACAAGTGCATTTTCTGCTCAATTAGTCAATGTGCGGCAATAACATGATATTTTTCTGAAATATTTATAGCCTTCTAAGAGTTCTGCACTGGGATTCGTGATTAATTCATTTTTCATCGGCTGCTTTCCTGAAGAATTCTCATTAAATGGCGGACTTTCAAGTTCCAGCACATTATATTTTTTCTGTGAACATTGCTGTTTAATCCTATTGCATTTTGTGTGAACTTGTGTGGATTACCACAGCAACAACACCAACGTCCCCTTTTATCTAGTTTTGTTTGAATGAATTTTGCAGGTGTCTCTCTTCTTCGACATTCTCTTTATGTCACAGCATTTTGTGCTATATCGGTCCAAGAATATGGCAATTTCTCTTACTACAAATGCAGAAGACAAGGCATCACTACTTGAAACCTCTGATCCTCACCCACATCCAGACCGCGTATAGTGAATGGCACGTCTCTTGATATTAATATCTGGAACACCAATTTCTGTATAACTGCTTTTGTTGTAACACATTTTGAAACCTGGGAAAAAGGACTTTGGGAAGGAGGTGGGTTGGGTTTGGTGCTGGTGCTGGTGCTGGGGCTGGGAGAGGATGGGCATTTTTAAATATTATTTTCCTAACGAAGAATGGGAATTTTATCCTTGCAAATAATGTCTTGTGCCATTTCCGCAAAGATTTCCTAATGAAGGCAAATGATAAGGATGTTTGTCATTTACGTAATTTTTATATGAAAATTTTTATAAATAAGAGTATAATTTTGACTAATTTCAATAATAAGAAAATAAGTTTTAACTTTTAAAAATCATATTTTTATTAAATTTTATTTATAATTTAATTAATTAAATAAATTAAAGTCACAGATCTATATAATTTGGTCACAGATTTATAAATTTAGTTAATCACATTATTTTCGATCACAAATCAGAAATTTTAAATGTCAAAAATTATTTTACGTCACAATTCAAAAAATTTATATGTCACAATTTGTTCATCAGTCACAGATTCACAATTTAATTAGTAACATTATTTTTAGGTCACAAATCAAAAATTTTAAATGTCACAAATTTTTTTACGATCACAATTCAAAATTTTTAAAGGTCACAATTTATTCATCGATTACAAATTCACAATTTAGTTAGTCACACATTATTTTCGGTCACAAATCAGAATTTTTAAATGTCAAAAGTTATTTTACGGTCACAATTCAAAAATAATAAAGGTCACAATTTCTTCCTTGGTCACAAGTAAAAAGTCACAATCTTTATCAGTCACAGATCACAAATATCACAAGTCATAACTTAGTAAACATTAACCAATTATCAAAATATAGGTCACAATTAATAATTTTTTAGATCACACGTTATTTTTTGGTCACAATTTCATTTGTCACATATTAACTAATTTAATGGTCATAGTCGACCAAAAAAATTGTGACCACCACAACTATCGTCGCCGCCTAAACCACCACCGTCACCACACAAAATACTATCACCACTGACGTAAACCAATATTGACAGCAACACCACCGTCGTCGCCAGATCCGCAATCACAACCACCACTGCAACACCGCCACCACACAAACACCGTCACCACCACCACACAAAATGCCACTGTATCAACTACAACCACTTGCATCAACCACAACCACAATCACAACCACCTGCATCACCAAAACTGCCAAAATTCTCACCACCGTAGCCTACATCGCAACCACACCAGACACCACCCAGACATCACCAAAGAATCATTTCCAAAATTATCACTGCACCGCCACAACCAAACTGTCGTAGCTGCAATCATTGTCACGGCCACACCACGGCCACCATCCCCAACCAAAACATCACAAAACAGTCGTCGTCACCACGAACGCCACAAATCGAACAACCGCCAAACATGCACAAATTCACAAAATTGTCACAAAAATCACTAAAAACCACCACAGAACAACACAAAACTGCTGCAGCGGCAAAGACCCTATCGTCACTCAATTCGCTGCTAAACATCTCAGCTCAGATCACCGGCCTCTTGGCACCCTACTTGCTGCTCCAATTGCGGTAGAAGGTGGTGGCGGCGAAGGAACACCGATTTTCACAACCTTTGGAGTCTCGCCGCTTCGATGGTGGTGCTCTAAGCATCATGCAAGCAACGACGCGCTGTTACTCGCTGCCTCACATAGAGAGGGTGACCTGAGTGAGAAGAGAGTGAGAGGGGAGAGGAGATTGTGTAATTAGATTTTAGGGTTTGGGAGGAAGATTAATTTTGTAATAAATTATTAATATAAAAAAAAAAAATCTGATTTTTGAATTGTTAAACTTTCCATTTGATTTTAGAATGTTAAATTTTTAAATTAGGGTATAGTGTAATTTCCACTTTTTATATTGCACTAATATTTTTGAAAATTTTACCAGCCCATCTTTAAAATTGTATAGAAAGAATTTAGTGGTCATTTGACACTAATTATAATGGATTAAACCTCCTTTTTATTACGAGATAAATCTACCAATGACCACTCAATTTTGTATTCAGTGTCATCATATTCATTCAATTTTATATTTAGTGTTACTATAACCACTCAAATTGATTTTATTTCATCATAGCCATCCAATTTCATAAAACGTTTTACCATGATTACCCAATTTCATATAATGTTTCACTATAGTCATCAAACTTTTTTTTTTCCACCATTTTCACTAATTTTAAAGGGGTAAAAGAGTAACTTTGCATTATATATAAAATAATCTTTTTAAAAAAAATATAATAAAATAAAATATTATTTTAAAAAATATAATAAAATAAAATAAGTAACATTTTATTATTATTTTATTTTTTTAAGTAACATTTTTTTTAAAATAAGTTTTTTATTATTATTTTATTTTTTTAAAAAATTTATTTTATATATAATGCAAAACCCATTTTAAAATGTGTAGAAATGGTGAAAGGAAGTTGAGTTTTATGAAATTGGGTGGTCATGGTGACACTAAATACAAATTTGGGTGATCATTGGTGAATTTAACTCTTTTATTGCTCATCGAAAAAATTTACAAGTACTATTCATTTATCAATTACTCATTTTTATTTATTTATAATTTATATAGTTTATAAACAATTCCAAAGCACCTTTAGAATGGAATTTCGGTAAACTGTCACATCAATTTTACTTATAACATGTTGGCTTAACGAAAAAATGGGACTTTACTTATTTTTAAACACACCCAAACAAGCCCTTCGCTTGACCAGCACGCCATCAATGGATGAACAATTGACCAATCAACGGTCAACCTCCTTGCTACCCAAGTTTTCAAGAATCTCTCTCTATATAAACCTACATTCATAAACACATTTTACTACCATTTCCATCAAGCTCACAGGAACACAACCAAAGATGAAGAGAGAGGGTCGCCAGCATGGCATGGTCCGGACCACCGCCATCCTACCACCACCTTTAAGGCCCGTGGCTAGGCATGTTAACAAGCTTGGCTCACCACCAACCGCCGGCATGTTCACCAAGGTCCCATCCAAGCCCACGAACCATTCCAAGTTTACAAGCAAATGCGGGCGACCCCGGTGCAACGGGTGCCATATTCATCCAGCTTCTAAGGCAAAGGACAAGGCCAAGGGTGCCCAAAAGCTCAGATTGATCACTTGGCGGGTCGTGGATGCTAAACCCGGATTCAAGTTTTCGGGTTCTTCCGCCTCTAACATGTTGGATCAGTTGACTTATCCTTACATGGATGATGATTGTGATATAGATGATCATGTTGATGGTGTTCTTGATGGATCATCTGATGCTAATGATGTTGTAATTGAAGAAATAGATGAATATGAATTGTGATAATGATGATCAAATGAGTTTCTGTGAAGTGGGATTTGTATACAATACCTGTTGTCTGTAATCTCATGTAGAGTTCAGCACATATATCGCGAGGGTAATTCGGTTGCTGACATCCTGTCGAAGTTGGGAGCGTCTAGTGATCCACAGATCTAGATGGACTCTATCACAATCTCATCATCAGTTAGAGGAGCTTTGCGTATAGATAAATTGGGCATCCCTAGCTTACGAGGCTTTTCTCCTCATAGTTCGACTTTAAATCCCCCAATGTTGTTTTAGATCACAAGGAGTTTGGTTTGGTTTGATTGTGATTGTGAAATTCAAATCTTATGTAACTACGGTATTCCTTCACCACAAGTAAGTGTTCATTAATAAAACCTAGATGGTTGTTGGTTAAAAAAAAAAAGGTGAATTGGGATTTGTAATAGAACTGTTAGATGGAGATGAGAGTTGGTGCCTGGTGGAAAAAATGTGATCCATTTGAAATCTGATGAACTGTACTCCAAGTCACTAATCCTGTTAATTTGGTTATGTAATCAAGTTGTAATTCATGTTGGTGCCAGGTGGAATGTGGTGTAAAATCATTATCATATTCTATACTTTCCTGAATGAGTTTGTTGCTGAATGAAATGATTTCTTTTATCACAACAATTAAATAATCTTCTATTAGACGTAATCTTGTCTAATGTAGTGCTTAATCATGTTCGCTGCTATATATTTATGTATGCTTAGTGAAGAAATAATTTCATTAACATGTGGTTTCACGGATACAGATTAGGCATTAACTTTTTGACATCAATTTGTGTACAAAGAAACATGTAGCTACTATCTTTGCTTACACCAAATGATAGAATTACTTGCTCCTCCACGAACGACAATGCCTAATTGTGCAGGATTCTCCTGGAAGATAAAAAGAAATATGCACATGTTTTCATCATTGCTGAATATTTGGGCTTTTGTTCTCATGATTGATCCTTTCTGGTTGTGATGTAAGAAAATTGGCCGGTGTTACAATTTTATTTTTCGATACATTCTTGGAAGTGCCATTCTTCTTAGTCGAAAATGTTGGAGGGGGAGGAGGCGGTGGCATTGAGACAGTGCCTAGCTTCTTGCCTGAATAGGTTTTTCTCATCGTCTCTGTCTGCTTTAGTGAACACTGCAGCAATAACAGCTGTGGGATCAAGTCAGCGAGTCTAAACATCTCTAAAGTTTAACAGAAGAAGGTACCTTTTTCATCTGATTTTTTGGTATTTCTCGTTCCTTGTAAAAATCAGGAAGCGGACGAGCTTTAAAGCAAAAGCTTTGACGCAATTTTCTAAATTCATTTCCTGCTTTTTCCTGCATGTATAAAAGACTCTTCAATCATAAAACAGTGATCGATCACGGACTAGATTAGAACACGAAATACTGAAGGAAAAAAAGCTGGCATCAAGAGTCTAACCCTTAGTTTTGTTTGTAGTTGCACCTTTGGCGCCTCCTTAGCATTGAATTTCTCCTCGAGTTTCTGAAATCGTTGGGAAAAAGGAAAATGAGCACACGGTTAAAGTCATAAAATACTTCAAGAATGAGACTAGAAAACGAGCACCCTTGCCTGTTTTCTTCTGGCAGCTCAGTTCTCAGAATAAAAGGAGTGGATAAAGTAGGTGATTGTAATTTGTTCCGGTAGGCAGTCAATGACTTGGGGCAACTAAAATACAATCATATCGGTGTCAGAAATAAGTGTAACATTTTCCAACTGCGCTTCTTGTACAGAAGGGTAGCTTACAGAAGTGACACAGAATACTCACAAGATACAATCATATCGGTGTCACAAGGTAGGGGGTGGATGATTTTTTTGCCATTTTTTTTATTACATGGGGGTTGGGCCCACACCGACCCCATGTGAGTATCTGTACAGGGTCTGTATGTCAGACCCTGTACAAGAAGCATTAATCAACATTTTCAGCCCTAACCCAATTTCAAGAGCAAAAAAAAAAAAAAAAAAAAAAAAAAAAAAAACAAGCAGAAATAAGAAATATGCGCTTTGCAGATACAAACAACCCCAGTTTCTTGTAATTATCAGAACTAGATCAGTCTATTGCATTTCTGATGTCAGAAGTTAAAATCCAGCATTCTGCATTGAAGTACTACAATTTCGAGAGAGAGAAGATATACAGGATTTGTATAAAGTGACCCTAAGAACCAATATATATTTGGATATGAAAGAAATTTTTGTTATCTCAATATCTTCTTATTTCAAACTTCAGTTCTAAAAATCAAGTAATAACTAGAGATTTGCTTATCATTTGAACTTACACTGCTGATAAAATGTGCCATTTTGGGCCGCTTGTTTTGCTTCCTAAATCTGAGGGATCAATTGGTGCTTTGTTCCTGAAGGTTATAGACATTGTCAATTTAGTTTTTACTTGTCAACAGATAACAGTATGATGTTAGTTAATTTCTTGTACCTTCTGTCTTCTGATCGAGGCGTTGCTGCGTTATATTTCGACATCCCATATTTAGCCAACTGCAGAAGATAGCAAGAATTAATTTTCTACTCAAACAGCCTGAAAAAAGAAATATCTGTGTAATCGAGCCAGAGTAAATTAATAGGTACCCCAATTGGAGTCTTAAGAGGAGTTGCACAATCTTTTCGTGTCATGGACGAAACTGGAGGAACACCTGAACTTTCAGTTCTTTCGTTCGAAGGATTTGGTACTTTTTCTGGTTCTTTAGCAGGAACCATATTAATCAGCGTGTGCAGAGATTTCTGAGAGGACTTGTTTTTGTCCAAGGAGTCTACATTAGACTTCCTTGTGACATTGTGTTCTTTCTTGAAATGAGGAGTAATTGGCTTGGCTGGTGTGTATGGTACTTTAGACGTTTTATGGTGAATAGATGACTTGAATGAGGAAAGAGCTGATCTTTTCTTGCTTGTCACTGATGGATTATCTTCGTTTTGGACGGAATTCTGATGAGTTAATACAAAAATATCAGTTAGAATAACATTAAATTAAAACAGTGCACATTATTAGATGGGATCGGGTCGAATCGAACCATTACCTTCAATAGAGGTTTCTCCATCTGAGGTGTTCCACTAGTCTCTGATCCAGAAGCTGGTTCTTGATTCACAACATTATAAATCTTGTTAGATAAATTTTCCCTCATCAGAGTCTCCCCCGAGGAATATTTTACTCCATTTACACCATCTTTCCCAGTTTCCACTTCATTTGATCCAGCAATTGCACCATGATCACCAGCATAGAGTCCTAAATCTTCCTTTCCAACCGGCCTCTTAACCTCGTCCCCTTGTTCTTGCAAACTATTAGCATGATCTCCACTGACTTTAGTTTCAACATTATTGGCAGCATTTTCTTGATCAACCAATGCTGCTTGTAATGAGCTTCGAAGAAAGCCTTCTTCTGCGAAACTGATCCCGGCTGCGCATATCTCTCGGCCTCTTCTACGTTACGCTTGTGGGATGAAAAGGAGGACCATTTTTCCCAAGACAGAGATTCCGACGTAAACCTCCCAAATGAAATTGACTCCCCAAGAGCGTGCATTGGGTTCCCCTGTAATTCATAGCCCATCTAATCGATGAACGTAAATCTTTTAAACATACAACTTAAAAAACAATTGTCCTCTTTTCACAAGAAGCCCAGCATTTTTCAGTCCATTACTAAAAGCAGAGTTTGTCAGCATTCAAGAACAATGAACTTAAAACATCAATTTCCGTCGAAAAATAAGTTAGTATATGAAAATAAGTAATTATTTGCAAGTTGAATTTCAGGCTTGAAAGTTCGATAAAAATGAAGTGGGATATTTGTATTATACCTGTTTGGCTCCATTGGGTATGGCAGAAGCATAAGAGAAGCCATGCATAAAACAAGCCGAGTCTCCCATTCTCTTTGAAGGTTTGTAGAATGAGAAGCCCACAACACGGCAACAATTGAAAATTACAAATCCCAGAAAAATCTGAACTTTGGTCTGCTGTTTTTTCTTTATTATTATTATTTTTTATGACGCAAACAGGACAACTTTTGTATCAGCCTTAAATTTGAAATTCAAATGAAAAGGCAACAGGCAAACGTTGTTATGAGTAGGCCATATGTTGAGAAACTTTTAGTCCATCATTTTTCGAACCTTTTTATTTTTATTTTTTTGGATTACACTCAATTACTGGCGCTCACATGCTCTACCTTGGACCTTGATGAAGGTGGTAAATCACAGGTTATACCTCCAAGGGTACAAGGTGGAAGACTGCTTGTACACTTGCACTTACCCAAGAGCCAAATCCACATTTTAGGATTCGAACTTTTGACGCGACAGCCTTAAGCAAAACTGGATTTCTTCACCTTCCCTTTTTACCACTTGAAGATGAGCCATGAGGGCATTTTTCGAACTTTTTTACTCTTTCTGCAGATTGGGATGGGTCCCACATGTCTTAATTAATCAAGAACTGTAAGGTTCGACTTTTCTATTAATTAATTAATGTGAATTAGGATTTGGTTTACAATATCAACAGTGTGTAACGTTGTATTTTAAATTTTAAAGAGAAAATATAGCAGTTAGTGGGTGCCATACGTGAGATAAAAGTCAAGTATAACGACTATATTTTCAATTAAAATTGAATTTTAATCTCTATCGAACAAATCCTATGAGAGTGTATAAAGCGCATATTGCTCAAAAGAATGTTGGTTGAAGTTGCTCTCAGTCTCAGAGGTTAAGGATGTAATGGGCTGAACTACTTCTTGTTGCTATATCAGTTTTCAAAAAATTATGGTTCTGCGTGCTGGCTGCCCATCTAGGAGCTTATCCCTTCAAAGAAGGCATAATACATGGGCCCGTCTAAAATTCCATATAAGAGCTCGTTTGATACCTATTTTTCTTTCATAAAAATGAAAAATATGACCGTTATCAATCACATCCAATCACTAATTTTGACTTTCTATCTCTTGGGACCCATAACGACTATATTTTTTGTTGTCATTTTATAAAGAATGAGAATCAAACGGGCCAAAATTATATTGATGCTGTTGTATCAAATGAATACTTGACCTTTCAGTTGTCTAGCAAATAAATCTTAAAAACTGTTTTCATACATTTAAACGTAAAAATTGAACATACATAAATCCATTTTAGGAGATTATTAGTCAAGAGACTATGGGATGATGAACGTACACTTTCTTTGAAACAATGTGACCTACGCAATAATATCGCAATCTTGATTATGGGATTCACCTGCTCGGTACAACATAATTTTGTACCAAGCTTTTCTTAGAGTAGACATAAAATGCGTTGGAAAAAAATCTCATATGACCACATATGGATTTGCATTACAGAGAGTACAAGAAAACACAACAAATCACAGAAGCTACAAAAAGAAAAAACCATGAACATTTATTGCTTATCCTGTTGTCTCACAATTAATTCAATGACGCTGTTTTTAACTCCCGGAGTACTTGATCTAACATCAAACATCACCAAAACTGTGGTTAATGAGTAGATACTGCCAAATTGTGATACAAATTATGCCGCATTATAAAACCATCCAGTAATTCAAGAATTATCCGAGCAGATTGAGCAAAATCTAGAGTATAGACACATTTCAGCTCGACCATGCAGCCATTGGACCACTCCCCAGTATGGCTTTCTTTTCGTCACAAGAGAACTGCATGTGCAATATATCAGGCTCTCATCACCAGATGCCATTTCGTTCCCCTCTCTAGGATATTTCAGCATTATGGAGATGTTGATCATGCCCATTCACGTCCCACAAACCTGAGTACGTGGTTTTTCTCTTTGTCTTAAAACTTCTACCTCTTCTTTTCTGCCCTTTACGACTGGAAAGCACTGCTGACATCAATGCCACAAAACCAAAGACTGCTACTGCCCAAAGCACAATGACCCAAAATCTCATGGAAGTGAATGTTTGATTGGTAACTGAAAGTAGCAATAATTCCTGAGATTCATTCTCTGGCTTGGAATAATGTCTCGATGCTTCATCAAACTTTCCTAATTTCCTTGAAGTTGTAATTTCACTAGTGGTCTTTTGACTTGGAGGTTGCAAGGAACGGGGATCATGCGTCTCTCGATTTGGAGAGTGTAACAAAGAGGAAACTGGGGTCTTGTGGTTAGGACTGGACAAGGAAGTAAGATTTGGGCATTTCTTTCTCTCATGATGTACGTGTAGAGCTTCATTTAATTTATTTGCACACTCTATGCTGAGCAAATCACGCTGTAACGCACCCTCATCAGACTGATGAAGGGTCGATGGATCAGGAGGGTCAAGAAACTTAGCCCAGCATTTATTAACCAAATCCACATGTCTCCATCTCGCCTTATCGAAGCTCCAGTCACCAACCCTAAATTCCAAGCCATAGTGAAATACTCTGTACTTGACACCAGGTACAGGATCATATCCTGGGTATATTAAGATCTCATTGCTTATGACATGCTGCAAATTCAACTGCATTGACAATATTAATACAAGTTACAAGTTATCGTAAAAAAAAATATTTTATCAACATCTATCATTATACCTCTGCTAATCTTCCTTATGCTAAATGGTTTAACATTTTCTAATAATCAACAAAGAGCTGAAATACCTCAGCAGCACCAAAAGAGTAACCATACATCTCGCTAATCCAACCAGATTCATACACGTCCCCAGTCATGTTTTTCGACCAATGAGCTCTATCAGCCCGGAGCTCTTCAGTTTTATGGAGCCAAAGTAAAGCCAATTTCCTGAGGTCGTTTATATGCATTATAATCACGCCTCCAACCTTGTTGCAAGCATCGGGATTATGGGTATGGATTTTTGCTAGCTCGTTGTCACAGCCAATCAGGTAGCTGACATAGCATATGAAAGAAACCGTGTGACTAACTCATGGTACTTTAGGGACATCCCATAAAAAATGCATCCAAAGATTCGGAACGTGTAAATCTACGGAAACTTCTATACAGAATTGAAGATATAAAACAAATATTTCATTCTTACTCATAAGGAGTTGCAACGGGCCT
Organism: Osmanthus fragrans; assembly: GCA_019395295.1. Lineage (NCBI taxonomy): Eukaryota > Viridiplantae > Streptophyta > Magnoliopsida > Lamiales > Oleaceae > Osmanthus > Osmanthus fragrans. Next base: position 396,147 of record CM033352.1, on the reverse strand, counting down.
GCCAGGAGCTGCATTGAACTCCCATGGTGTTATTGGTCCTCTCATTATCATGTCAGATTCAAGGATTACTATGTACTCAGCATCAATCTTTGCATGATCCAGCCAATGTGCAACTCCAGCTGGTTTATGTATTGCAGGATACCTAATGTGCCAATAATGAAACCCAAGTGTTACTATCGGCTAAGATGCTCTGTGGTCTTCAATAGAATGTTTGATAGGGAAGATTGGATACTACTAGATAGTATTAATGAAGAAAAAGAACATACAATCTTGTTGATTATATGTGGCGTCCTGCCTACCAAACACACTAAATGCATTATTAGCAAAAGTCATTCAATTGGTTCGGAGAGAAAGTAGTTTAATTAAATGACTTCCAAAACAGAAAAAAAGGAAATAGCTCTAGGTTTTATTTTGTTTGTGTTTTCCTTTTTCTCTTTCTCTTTCACATTTTTTTTTAAATACATTCGTAAGTTTTGAAATCTTTTATGTTCAAATTAACATAGGCAAAGCTTCATATAGTTGATTAAGAATTGCAGCAAAAGCGACATTACCAATCACCAGTCACTGGATGCCGGCTCATGGATGGAACATAATGTGTGGGAGCTATATCAAGTCCTTTATATTGCTTCAAGTCCTCTTCTGTACAACTAAGTAGCCTCGTGATATTTCCAGGCTGGCCACTCAGGTGGAAAGTATGGACAAGCCCCACAGTTTGCCAATCATAGTAAGTGGAGCACTCTGCTGAGAAAATGGTATGAATTTTTGGGTGCGACTTTGCAGGCTCGCCATCATCTTCTGACTGTACATTAACTTCCATGATTTGACGACTTCGAGGAGTCCATAATTTGGGCTGAGTTAGTTCCGCAAATGTTTTGCTCCTCAAGAAACTCAAGTATTTCGACCACTTGGGCTTAGGGCAACCATGTGCTGCATGTTGTAACAATAGGCCTTCATTCAGTGTGTTTATACATTCTATGCCAAGTAATAGTGCCCGCCTTTTTTTTGAATCAGCTTCCATTTCTTTTACCTGCAAAATAATGTACAAAAAAGTATTACTACCAATTGGTGTGAGAGATCAGGGTGCAAGGTTGTACAAATGATATATACTTCAGGGGAAATGAAGTATATCGACTGAAGCCATTCTAAAACTCAATTCATTCATTTCAACAAGCACTTTATTTACCTCTCTAGGATAAGGAGGTTCAGGAAAGAGATGCCCACAATTATACACAATATTGTCTTCGTGGTGAGCTAATTTACTGAAAGACCACTTTCCAACAGTAAACGGTAGGCCATATTGCAAAAGAATGGGATTGATGCCCTCCTGGGGAACATACCCAGGGTAAATCATCAAGTTATCATTTATAATGTGGCAGAGTCCCACCTGATAAATCAAACCACTGATTCATATTTGTGTATATTAACCTGTTTATGTATCTGTATAGGAGAAGGAACATCAAATATTGGCATGTTTTATAGAAATGAATGGATGGTATTGGACAATATAAGAAAAAAGAAGCTAAAATCTTGTTTATTATATTGTCTAGTCTTGTTTAGCAAACACACACTATATGTACATATAGAGTAGGGTGAAAAATTGGAAAGTATAAGATAAAGAAGAATAAATTATACAATTTACCTCAGACGCTCCACCATATATTTCATTGATCCACCCGGTTCTATATATTTCACCAGTATGATTTGCAGACAAATGGGCTCTATCTTCTCGTACTTCTTCAGTTTTCGAGAGCCACAAGGGTGCTAATGCTCGGAGATCATCAATATGCATAGCTAAAAGCCCACCGACCTTGTCACAGAGTCCAGGATGCTTTGTGTGCAATTTAGCAAGAACATTGTCACATCTAACCAAGTATCTGACCAAGGAAAATAGTTTTTATGAATATATGAAGTGCATGGAGATTTTGATGTAGTATCTCCTCATAATTTAGCATTGCTGTCAATTAACATGCAAATAATATTTCGTAAATCTTTAATAGCACACATACAGAGTTCCCTTTTCATTTCATTATCAGAAATTGATGAATGTGGAATAACACGGTATACATAAGCAATCCAACATATTCATTAAGTAAAAATTTATTCAACAATTGCACGGCCAACTACAGTATCAGTTTTAAGATGACGTAAAATCATTTGAGCTGTAAGCAATAATTTTTCTTCTGCAACTAAAGAGATTGAAGAACAAAACGAAATTCAGAAAACAAACACATTCCATAATTCTTGAAAATCTACCAATCCTATCAAATTCTAACCTTGGTGCCTACTAAATAAATCCAGACATAAACATAATACCTAGGATAACAGGTCTTACCCATGACATGCAGCAACAGGTTTGCCTTTCTCAGCACCAAGTTCCCACGGTACAATTGGGCCTCGAATGATCATGTCTGCTTCTAAAATTACTACCCAATCCACGTTTTCTGCATCTTTACTATGTTTGAGCCAATGCACAATCCCAGCTGGTTTTATTGCAGGATACCTATCACAACCCACAAATTAAAAACAAATAAAAAAAATTGAAGCCACCTCTTTATTTAAATAATGAATAAACAGAAATGATCAAACGAAATCCCTCTTGAAATTTAAACAGTAGTCTTGACAAAATGCCAAAAAGACATACCAATCACCAGTTTTTGAGTGCCTACGGCTACTGATGGAGGGAACCTCAAATGTGGGGGCCAAATGCATGCCATTGTAACTCCTTTTCTCCTCCTCTGTGCAGCTTAGAAGCCGGGTAATGGGGCCGGGCTGGTGGGCCTTACGATAGCTGTGCATGAGGCCTACTGTCTGCCAATCAAAGTAGTTCTGGCATTCTACAGAAAACAGCGTGTGGATCCTCTGGCCTGCCGAATTGTGGGCTTGGGCTCGCCCACGACCAATCACCATCCCTACAAGAAATAACACTAGAATTCTCTCCGTTTTCATTATTACATACAAAGAGTCGTAATGGGGTTTTGCTATAAAGATCTGAATTTCATGTTGTGTTCAGAATCAAAAGGCTTTAGCTTTCCCTCTACCTATGCGTATCTTTTGATTATATGACCGTAAACCAGAATATAAGATGCAATAATCAAAATTCTTTAATCTCTGTAATTGATAGTGTGCCAATTGGATTGAAAATGTGAGAGAGAAGAGAGAGCTGGAGTATTTGTTGATCGAAGGTTTGCTGACACAGTCTAACGTTGGAAGGAAGAATCTCGGAGAATTTTTTGTTCCGTTTTTTGGGAAGATTTCCTCAAACGCCTTTGGGAATGTGACGTTATTTTCGTTCTTAATTTTCGCGGGTTCACCTACCATACTAGAGTACCATTGAGTTAAAATAATAATACTAATAATAATAAAAAATAAAATTCTGATATGGTTACTCACTTTTTTTTTTTTTTTTGGGAGAATAAATGATTTCAATACTTTAGATTGCACATTTTATGCTAAAACATAGCATCTGTTTGTCTCTCTAAAAATAGCTTATAGGTTCTCGATCAATTAAACAATAATTATAACAACATATCTACAAATATTACTCATTATCCACACATAATGTTAAACCCAATATTATCTTTTAAAAAGTTACTAATAAGCTTACATTAAGAAACAGATAATTTAAAATTTAAAACTTTTGAAGCATTTAGTCAAATTGTAACAGTAAAGGAGAGAATGTCCTAAGTTTTTATAAATTTAGATACCTTTTAAAAACAATGTGTTACAAACATGTTTGTCATGTTTTTCGGGAGAGTGGATTGCTTAAGTTTATGCTAAAAAATTCGATCTTGCGAAAGTGATTTGACTGTAATTTTTCCCTCAAGTTTTTCACATTTATGAGTTAATAAAAGATAAAGAAAAAGGGGAAAAGCTAATATATTTGACAAGTGATTATAACTTGTTTGGTAGTCATTTTTGAGGAGAAAATACATTTTTGAATAGTTGATTGATAGAGAATGTGGTTAAAAATTAAGAAAAAGTTTTGAGTTTGTATGTAATATTATTTTATTGAAGAATGTGTGGTTGAAAAGAAGAGAGAAAAAAAAATGCATTTTTAGAAAAATTGCTACCAAACAGGGGCATAATATAGGCTATACTTTTACTCCACACATTTCGTAAAATTCACAACTAATATCTACTACTTATTCACATTTTCCGTAGAACCCACATATTATAAACACTTAAATTTTAACTCAATCACTTAAAAAAAATACTCCTTGAACTAAGTCAATATTTTTTCTAAACGTAATGCTATTCATAGTGAATGACTACCATATCTTCACTTAATTAGGTTGAGAGCCAAACAAACCAGGTTGTATGCTAAGTCCAGTCCCGAGGATATTTTTAACTATAATAAATTGATGAAGAATACAGAATCAATGAACAATGAACAAAAAAAAGAGAGAAAAATTATCAGCCTTTACACCGACACAAACAAGGCTGAGAAACTGAAATGTTCACTATCTCTGGAGCTTCCCGATGGAGTGTAAATATATTGCAACAGATACAACACTGTGAAGGCAGAATAATGTTAGTCAGACATTCTGAATTCATTCTTTTATAGGTCGAACGAAGTGTATAAATCATATTCCAAAACATGCGTGACTTGGTGCGTGAATGTAGGAACTGAAATTTTAACAAGCACTCACGTGGAACCAAGAAAGAAGGCAAGAGAGAGATGAAATCCAAAGAGAAAAACAGACAACGCCGCGGTCAGCAGCATTGCAACTGAAGTAGAATACACCTGCAGTAGTAATGCGAACTGTATAAACATTTCTAAAGTTAATGTTAACTATATACACAAGCTTATCTGTAATACGTTGACATCCAGGAATTAGTGTCAGAAATAGGCCTTCCTTTTTCCATTCACGGTTGAATAACTGCCAGAAGAAACACCTAATATGCTTGTTTGATAATGTTACTCCAACATTTTACTTTTTTTTTTTTTTTTTTTTTTTTTCTGGTCTAAGTTCTACAGTTTGCCGACCCTGGATTTGTTGCAAATAAGGTTTTGTTGCTGTTACACTCCTATTGTTCACTGGAGATGTGTCAACTTACGGCAGTTCAGTGAATGAAAGAAATCATTGAGCTGGACCAATCAGCTGTTAAGGAATTCACTCCTTATTTCTTCTATTCAACTCATTCAGCTGCAACTCTCATCAAGTGCTTGGTGAAACTGAATTTGGCAAGCAAGAAAAAGTGTAAGTCCTCGTAAAGAATTTATTCTATTACTAGCCCTCCCGTGATGCAGCTGGCTGGTACTTGCATGGTTTGTTCGCACTAAAATAATGCAAAAAAATATAGATAAAGATCAGATGCCTTTGGTTGTGGCAGCGACATGGAAGGGATATGTGGTTATGGACAATTTTGCATAGATGTTAATTGTTAGGTTTTTGGGTATTTCTTCAACTATGTTTATTGTATTGACTTTTGGTAGCCCTCTCACTTAACAAATTATCTCATTCATGTCTTTGACATTTGATCTGTATGACGACTTCATGGTACTTTCCCACTGCATATTGAATCTGTCCCCCCAAAGAATTGGCCACTGATCCACCCCATAGAAGTAACAAATCATGACACCAAGTGCAATCTAATAATCGATGCAGACTTGGAATAAATGCATATGTGCCATAAGACTTTACCTTCACAATGTTGTCAGCATACTTCATGACCATCGATACTGCAATACCACTGCATTGACACAAAGCATATTAGTTAAAAGAAGACTCTTTAAGATAAACACATAAATATTTTTCATAAATGCTTATTGTCAGGGAAACTATCTATGCATTATAGAAGAAACAAAGGGATAAAATAACCTGAATTTACGTGTAATTAACATCATTCAACTTATGGGAGTTAGCATCAACACAATTTCAAAGAAACAATATTAACTGTAGATACTTCCATATTTTTAGAAATAATATATGCTGGGCATGTTATATGTAAATAATGAACAACGATCAGTAAATTGTGCCTAAAGTTATTATTATCCAGTTCATCATCCCCGGTACATACTCCAGTCATATAACTATGGATGATGGCCTTTCATGTTTACAGGTAACCAAGGTAGGGATTAGCTCAACGCACCAAACAGCAGGTTTATAACTAATTCCAAGTAACTTCTGTAGACATAACACTATGGATACATGAGTAATAACCCACACACAAATGACCAAGAATAAAAACCATTCAAGAGAAGACATTAACAGTAAAAAGAACAAGAACTATGGAATGGCCGAAATCGTACGGAAGCTAGATTGTTTATTTGCTTGCAAAGGCCGCATGATATAGATTAGGTGCAAGTTTTTTGAAGAAAGGAGCTGATTTTACAAACTTTAGTGCAAGTTGTGGCCCTAAGAAATGTGTAGATAATGAGTGGGTAGTAGTTGTGAGTTATACGAAATGTGTAGATAAAGAGTATGTTGACAAGAGGTGATTAAAATACAATCACCTACCATACACGCACGCACTTAAATTTCTGCCTAAGATTAATGTCATTTTGCTCCAAATCCTGCCATGTGTAAAATGCCATATTTTTTAATCTTTTGATTACATTTTCCACTTCACCAACCTACTGAAATCACAAAAGGTCAGGCGTTTCATTTTTCTGGACTATCAGGGGTAATGAATTCAACTAATTTCTGAAATCATGACTAAGTGATGGAATTCAACCAAGTAAGAATACACTATCAATAAATTTTCATCGTTGAGTTTTTCTCTCTCATTTCAAAGTCAAACTTGCCAGTTGCAAAAAAAAGCCTATATTTGTTTAGAAAAGTCAAAATTTTCATTTGGCCCCATAGTTGATGATAATTCACTATTCTACCAGTTTCAATCCAGCTCAATAGAAAAGGCTATAAGTACCTCAGAGCATGGTTCAAAATCATGAGAACTGTAACTAATGAATATCCATGGAAGAATCCCCTGTGGAACAAAATAACTTACATGTCATGTATAAAAATTGTAGAATCATTAATCTAGAATAACGAACTGTAATCTTTGTGTTACAATTTAGATGAAGATATCTGATTACAAATTGAGTCTGCTCTCTTAAGAAGTTACAAGGAAACCTGCCTGAAAGACTAATATGCTGTTTCGTGATATGCTAATATTAGCTACATGATCAACCTTGAGCATACCTTACTAAAGGTCTCAAGGAAAAAACATTGCAAAAATGATGTACCTGGAAACCATAAATTTTTTTATATTAAAAGGAGAAATTCCACAAGTGTTTTAGTGACAAAACCTGATATATTCATTAGCAGATTTCCAATTCCCATATAAAAATAATTTTATATGTTTTGACTAGTATTGATCATATGACGCAACGAGAAATGAATAATATTTTGTACAATGAACATCCTGTATCATTGACATAAATAAGAGAAATAACAGAAGCAAAAAGTAGTCTCATTTACTTGTTCATGACTGCATCAAAATCTTGAACCAATATAGCGATAGCATTGAAAGCCATCCCAAATACATACAACCAAAAGTTCTGCACATTAATATTCCTTGAAGGTCGCTTCTTAATGATAGCCTATTGAACAGAAGAAACTTATCATTTATCAAAAAACTGTAAACTGAGTTCACTCTATTTTGACACTTTTTTAAAACAGATTCTCATGAGAATCCTAATAATAGTATTCATTAGCTTAAAAATAAGATTATATGAAAGGAACAATAATGGCTGAGAAACTCAAAACAGTTTCAGATATTTCTTTCCTTTCTGGCAAAAATCATAGCTTCATATTTAGGAAAAGATTTACCTCAGTGTAGACTCCAGCAAAACCACTCAGAAGGGCCATGACCTGAAATGAATTTCTAAGAGTAATTTTAAGCATTGACTTATAAAAACCTTAAAGTAATGGGGGATCTTCTTTTCGATGAGTAATTATAGGCTTATCATATAGATTAGATTATGCCATCACATTTTCAGTTCAGTAACTCACAATTGCCATCAGCCAACCTTGAAAAGGTGTTTGCAGAACTTGATCGGAACTGAAAAGAAAATGTCCTTCCGTAAAAATGCAGAAAAGAAAATAAATATGGTCAGGATTCACAAAAGAGGCAGAATCCAGAGAGAACTGAGAAGGAAATCAAAATCGGAATATGATAGAAAGGCTCTCTTTTATCGTTGCCCAGTAAGGCATACAAAACTGTAGTCCAGTGCACACACAGGGAAGCATATGAACGCTAAAGTTACACCACGAGACAACAAGATTAATACATGGCCAAAACATTCTTACTTAGTGTTTAGTTGTGCTGTGGTGCATCCTGCACACAACAAAATGAAAGCCGCCCATTGGATCTCACTCAACCTGAAAGAAAACAAATGTGTCTAATCATTTTCTGTTATCGAGTCTCTGTCATCCTTCCTTCACCACCTCCTCATCCAAAAAGACAAGAAAAGAGCTGACTCGTACATATGAGTCATGCCAACCAAAAATATTTCACAATTGCACCGGTTAAAATCCTCAATGGATATGGTAATGATATATAGAGCCTTTCTCTATTTGAAGTTCAAATTCAACAGATGTAAATTGTGAGGTGACTTACTGTTTCTTAAGAACGATACGGTATAACACGCCTGTGCTGATGATGTTTAAATTCTTTAATATTTGATATCCCGGGGCATCTACATATGCAAAGATGTAATACTGGCACAAACAAACATATTTAGAAAGCAATACTGCAACCAAGATTTAGAATGCAAAGGAATTTTGTAATATACAAGAATCAAAAACCTACCTGAAGTAAATTCTTGATGAGATAAAGAGCTGCTGGAATGGGGTAAACATTAACTTCATCTACTGTCGTACTTAACCTAACATAAGCACAAAATTGTGAGAATGAGAAACAAAGGATTGCATACAATTAAACAACGAACTGGGAAAAAATTTGAAACAGAAAATCTCGAGTAAATTAGACAATTGCAGAAAATTAAAAGCAATACTCAATGTAACAGTAGATAGAATTTTGGACATCACTTTTCACAAGTCATAAGGGTTGGATGCATAAGATTTAATCTACACATAATAATCAACTGTCTGTCAAAGTTATAAAAAAAAAAAAAATCACTGAGATCTGGAGGACCGAATTAAGCATCTGCAAGCACTGAAATAGTGAAAAGCATCAAATTTTATTAGGATGATGTTAATATTATGTTGTAAAGAACTTAGTAACTTACTATATTTTTTGTTGATTTTAGTTCATCCTTGCTTTTTTTAAGGGAGGTAGTACCTTCAAGTTTAAGATTTTTCCAATTCTCTTTCCCCCCCACTAGTGTAATTCAGTAGGTTAGGCAAAAAAGAAAAAAAAAATCGCATTCCGGACTCTTTTTCCAACTAAGATGAATATATACGTCCAAAATGCAAAGAGTCTGCAATTCTATCTGTTACATAATAATAGGGAAAAATGTGTAACTTGTGGAAGGAAAAGAATGACCTGTTATCCTCAGTAACACCTTCATTCCTCCAAATTCTTGCCAAGGCTGCAAGTGATAGTGCACATTTTAAAGCTTCTACCTAATTACAAGAAGAAAATAAACTGTTTAAGTTAATAACATTCTTATATAGAAGCCAGAACCTGCCAATAAAATGATCTAAAATGAAGTAAGGAACTGTGATCAATATATCTCGAATTAAAAAATGTCATCCGCTCACCAAGAAATTTGCAGTCGTGACACTGTACTCGTACTTTCCAGCCCTCTTCGACCAGACAATTAGAATTGCTTGTGAACTCGTGAGAACAGTCAATGCAAGTGTTACTGCTGACCTATTTTGATCATAAAGAAGAAAGGCAGAAATGAGGAGAGCTTCCCCTTCCCTCTCCAATTGTTAGCTCTAGAAATGTAATACAATTGAAAGAAATTCATACTTGCGCTTCCACTTAGACTGGACATTGGAGCTGCCGCCCAACATGACCATACACTATTGACTGTCACCCCTTAAGTCGAGCAATTGGAGATTGAAAAGAGCAGGACTCTGAAAAACATAAGAGTGAGAGAAATTCAGCATGCCAAACATGAATAGTTTTAGGAACAGACATAATTATGGCATCTGAAAGGGGGTTTCCTTCCTATGTTCTCTGTATCATACCAATTTCACAAAAAACTGTATGACCCCACACTGCATTCTTAGTCTACCTAAACCATAACACGACTAAAAGTAGATCTAGGGCAACCAAATTACGTTTTAGCTCAATCGAACCTCTATGTAATCATACCACACAATCACGTTGCTGTAGAGAATGAAACAAAAGAGAGGAAAAAATGCAATGAGCAGGCATAAAACGTAAAGAGCTCAAATTATTTGCAATTTTTTCCCCTTAAAATGACGAATCTGCAAAACTTCCAATTTTTATGAAGACTCCTGAAGCATGACGATGAGCTGAATACAACCATTTTAGCACAAACTTAGAGAGGGAAAGTTTAGAAAACCTCAATATTTAGGATTTTTCCAGTTAGTGCTGGTATTTAAACAAAATCACAAAATGCATCACAGATTACAGCCAAAAATTAATCAAATCTAATATTAAATTAATCCACCAATTAATTTCACACAGTAGAAAGGGAATATTAAAAATATGCAAACGTGAGAAGTAAAAATTAATATGCTAACATGAGAAGAAAAAATTAACTGAGTGCAAGAAGAACCTAACGAACTATCAGTCGCTGCAGTTCATGAAATTCATCAAAGGCTTTACAGTTTGAGTCATGACCCAAAAATATTTTGGGCCATCTAGTTCTAACCAAAATGATGGGTTTCAAATGCCTAGGCTAGGCCCAATGAATAAAACCATAAAACTGTCGTTACGACTTATAACTGGGAAAATTACCCAAAAGCTTGTACTACTAAAAAATAAGAAGCATTAGTTTTAAATTCATAAATCATATGATAATTAAAAATTAATAAATTAATTAATGCAAGATTAATAAGAAAAATATCTAATCAAAATTTTCACTCATCCATGTCGTTATAATCTCTGTAACACTTCAAAACTCACCTCCACTACAACATCAAGACTGGCAGTCGCCGTCACCATCCACCACTTCCCACCACCTACCACGGATGAAATCACCTTCCAAACATAACACCACCTTCAATTGGACTCCCAAACACGATTCCACTAGGGGACCATGAACCATGAATCTATAACCAACAAAAAGAATTACTCAGAATTGTTAAACTTCTCAGGCTTGACATTCGTGTTGGTCTTGGTAATGGCGTCCCACACCTGCACTTGAATTCCATGACCTAGGTGTTTTCGACAACCGACTCACCTTTTAAATTCAATATGTGGTGGCGCCACCACGGCCATGGCGGTGTATGATTTTCCAGTTTCTATTATCATTTCGACGAAAATCGAAATCTTCTCTAGTAACGGTAGAACAAGCAATAACAATTAGCTTCTTATTCCCGTTTGAATTAGAATGTGGAAGTTCATTAGGTGCATAATCATGATTGCCTAATGCCCTAATCGTAGACGGCCATAAAATGCTAACGTTGAACTTCACTAATTTTCCACTGTAAATCTTGAGCTATTTTCTAGAAGAATTTGCAAAAAAGGAGAGTTTAAGAGGGGTTTTGGGCGAGATTTGAGTTGATCCACTAGTAATTAATTTAGTGCGACCTGAAGAACAAAATTTCGGAGCAGAGGAAGAAATTGGTGCACCCACAAACTCCATAGAAGATGTAGAGGAAAGTGGGAAAATGTCAGTACAATATTGGGCCTTTTAAGTCAAAAATGAAAGTACACCAACTTCATAATCATGATTTTCTTATAATTGTGGCATGTGAAATTCATTTTATAGTATGGCTTCAATGTTTGTGATCAGGAAATAGAATTATGATAAATTATTAGACCTTATAATTGTGACCTACGATTTTGTTTTTGTGATTGATAAATAAGTTGTGATCAATTAATTTGATAATTTGATTTTTGTGACCTTACAATGAGTTATGATTAGCTAATTTGATAAGTTATGACCAAAAAATAATTTTTAACATATAATATTGGTCTTTGATTGATGTAAGTTGTAGTCACACAATAAATAGGTCACGATCAGATAACAATAGATCACAATGAATGGATTACAGGACACAAACATTCACAATGAAAACATACATAATCACAAACAATCACAAATAACACAAAATTGGTCTCAGAGAGTCATAATTAACACATAAAAGCTCACAAATAGTCACAATTATCAAGAAAGTGGTCACAAAATTTCATTGTTCACATATTAGATTACAAAACATTGTTAACACATACATAATCTCATAATGACACAATAATGATGGTGTTGGTCATATATAATTAAAGTTAAGACAGATCAGGTAACAAACAGTTACACTGAAAATAGACTCAAAGTTAAGATACATGATCACAAATAGTCAACTGAAAATAGACTCAGTCACCAAAATTGGTCACGAACTATTTTTGCAAGAAATTATAATTACAACAGCAATGTAGGTTATTTAAGATAATCGTGCACATACTAGATAAAAACTACAACCTTGGATCAATGTAGGTCTCACATTGAACATGAACTTGTCCGATAATGTTCATCCCTAACATGGGAAGCAACTGAAAATCGAAATTGGAAGTTATACGATAAAGGTCATACCTGCGAGCTTGGGAACCAATTGCCAGCATTGAATGCCATTGTTAAGAATAAAGTTAACAAGCTTATGATCTTCTTCAATTGTCCATGGACCTCTCTTCAGTCCAACTATGTCACAACAAGGTTGTCTTCCCATTTTTTCACTTGTTCTTCGGTTTTCGTCCCAAATTATAACTTTATATTCCAAGAAAGATTCCGCCAGATCAGCCCGCGACATAAATAATGAAATGTGCTGCTTAATGGGAGACGTATATGATGAACGAAAAAGCATATTAAGATGAAGGCCTAAAAAGCATATGGACGGTTCATAATAATAAAATGGCTACTATATTTGTCAAGACAAAGGACATATAAAGTCTTGTTTTTCTGGGACAAGTTTTTCAAGATAAAGGAAGCAACTGGACAAGGCTTATTTTGGTTTGACGAATATTTAATGAGGGTCCGTTTGGTAAGCTTTTGCTTCTTGAAAAAAGTCTTCTATAAGTTCTACTGGATAGATAAAGTTACAAACATGTTCAATAAAAACTTCTTAATCTCATAAATAGTTTTTGACTTTTCAAAAATTCTATCAAACGAGTCCTTAATTTTGTTGCGATGTCTTCCTTAATTGTGTTTTTTAATGTTTAAAGGGCAAAATTATTGACAAGCTGGGATTCCTTGGTCCCTTCAAAGCTGGCCTGTTTTGTCGTGAGGGGCTCTCTTGTTAATTACTTCCACATAAGCACTCAAGTAGGGAGATGCAATTCTCAAATTCTGCTGGTATACTTCGAATATGAGGAATGGACTTACAGTCATTGTATGAGAATCAAACGTGACTTTAATAGAAAATGTCTATTTACATGTTAAATGTCCACGTGTGCATGTGATGAGTGACTGAAAAGGGTAGTCCAATAAATATTTTCAATATTTCGAAAAGAATAATTATATTCACACCACATTTTTTTATTTTGCTACAATACATTCAGGGGTTTTCATTTAAGGAGCCTAGTCAAACTAAGTTTTTGTTTAAAAAGACCACCAACTAAGTTTTTTAGTTAGAAGGCCTAAATATATGAAAAGGAGAAAATGTAATTTGTTAATGTCTAAAATATCCTTGTATACAAAAAGACATTATTGCCTTAATTCTCCTTTCAATTTCCATTTCACCCTTCTTCTCCAACAATCGGGTTCCACAGGTAAATGCTCTCTTTCATTTTCTCTTCATCATTTTGCTCTACTTAAAAAAAATCATAAACTCTACATTATCTTTCCCTTAAACACTTATTTAGTTGAAGTGAGTAGTAAAATCTTGCAACATTAGTGATTAGCAATTGGAGAAGAAGAGGATGTTGTGAATTCTAAATTTTTGGGTTACTTTCTTTCTCTATTTTTTGTCAATAATTTCTCCATGTTGTATACATGATTGGGGTGTTTATTTGTGAACAATGATTTTGATTTCAATTTAACATTACATTAGAGTTTTGATATGGGTTAGTTTTCAACCCATTTTCTCATTACCAGTTATTTGCATTAATTGAAGTGAAATGTAAGTTGAAAAATGCATGTTTTGGCTATTCTTTTTATTTTTATACCGTAAAACACAATTTTGATTTTTTATTATCTGCATAACGACTTACACGTCGTTTTCGGAAGTTCATAACGACTTCTATATCGTTATCAGTTTTGTACTATGTTCGAAATGAAATGTGAGTTAGCAAATGCATGTTTGGCTATTCCTTCATTGTTGTACCATAAGTTGAAAAATGTAAGTTGGGTCTATTTTGTACATAACGACTTTGTTCAAGCATATGTGTTTTATTAGATTTTTGTTTCATAATGACTTTAGAATAACTTATAAAGACAGGTTGATGAAATTTTTATATTGACTTACAGTTATGGACACAGCTAATATGGTATGGATATCAATTTGTTATCCAGTTGAATATGAGCAGTCGATTGACGGTGTATGGAAATGAAAATATGCAAGGAATGACAAAGGAAAAACAACTCCTATTCTTGTTGCGAAAACTATTTCATATGATAAAATCAAAGAGGTGTTGAACGTCGCTACGAGGGTGTACAAAATGGAGATTTCATCTCTTGTCCCTATAATGTCTAAAGTCCCAGCTGCTCCAACCATAATTGATTGTGACAATAATGTGAAGTGGTTTCTATCTGTCTGTAAAGAAACTTTTCTCTGTATAACCCTTTCGAATGAAATTGAAATTGAAGAAGATCTTGGTGATGAATGGTGTTTATTAATAATAGAGGGATGAGAACAAATTGCAAATAAGAATAGCGAGGAGCAACATGTTCAAACAGACAACGATGGTAACCATGACAACTTTGTTGAAATATTCGTAGATTGTAATAATTTTAACATATGATTATTTAGCTAAATCCAAAATACAATGTAATGTATACAGATGGAACATTTATTAACTTTTATGAAACTTCATCTCAACTTAAAGTCATTTTTTATTGCTGAAATCGTTATTGGAGCAAATAACGACATACATATAGTTACAATAGGAAAAAGTGATTTTTTCCACCATAACGACACTGAAATCGTTATCGTGCTTCGATAACGACTTCCATATCGTTACAATATAAAAACTACACTGTTTTTCCAAAACTACCATAACGAGTTCGAAATCGTTCCTATAGCAAATAACGACATACATATCGTTACCGTATAAAAAAGTGACTTTTCGAACCATAACGACATTTAAATCGTTATCGTGCTTCGATAACGACCTCCATATCGTTATAATATAAAAATTTCACTGTTTTTCAACGACGTCCATAACGAGTTCGAAATCGTTCCTGTAACAAATAACGACATACATATCTTTACCGTAAAAAAGTGACTTTTTGAACTATAACGATATTGATATCGTTATAGTGTTTCGATAACGACCTCAATATCGTTACAATATAAAAACTACACTTTTTTTCAACGACGTCCATAACGAGTTCGAAATCATTCCTGTAGCAAATAACGACATACATATCGTTACCGTAAAAAAAATGACTTTTTTAACCATAACGGCATTGATATCGTTATAGTGCTTCGATAACGACCTCAATATCGTTACAATATAAAAACTACAGTATTTTTCAACGACGTCCATAACGAGTTCGAAATCGTTCCTGTAATAAATAACGACTTACATATCGTTACAATAGAAAAAAAATGACTTTTTCCACCATAACGACATTGAAATCATTATCGTACTTAGATAACGACTTACATATCGTTACAATATAAAAACTACACTATTTTTCAAAAACTGTCATAACGAGTTTGAAATCGTTCTTTGAGCAAATAACGATTTACATATCGTTTCAATAGGAAAAACTGACTTTTTCCACCTTAACGACATTGAAATCGTTATCGTGTTTCGATAACAACTTCCATCATATCGTTACAATAGAAAAAATTGACTTTTTCCACCATAACGACGTTGAAATCGTTATCGTGCTTCAATAACAACTTCCATATCGTTACAATATAAAAATTACACTGTTTTTCAAAAACTACCATAACGAGTTTGAAATCGTTCTTGGATCAAATAACGACTTACATATCGTTACAATAGAAAAAAGTGACTTTTTCCACCAAAACGACATTTAAATCGTTATCGTGCTTCAATAACGACTTACATATCGTTACAATATAAAGACTACACTATTTTTCAGAGACTACTATAACGAGTTTGAAATCGTTCCTGGAGCAAATAACGACTTATATATCGTTTCAATAGGAAAAACTGATTTTTTGAACCATAACGACAATGACATCGTTCCCGAAAGACATAACGACCTCCATATCGTTACAGTGTAAATAATAATGAAAACGACATTTATATCGTTTTTTTACATAGAAAACGATAAGTATATCGTTATGCGTAGTAAGGCGTTCTTGAGCATCCACGATCATTCGACATACTTTCGACATATGTATATGATGACCGAAATAGGTTGTCGAGCGAGTTTAATCACGTTCCAAAGAAACTTGAGGAACATTTGTATTTCCATAGTAGTTCAACACATTGGACTAGTTTCGATATAAAAAACGTATCTCTGTTGGCCCGTTCTAAGCCATTCAAGTGTTATCAGTCCACTTAATACCCTCTTTCGGTCATCATACATATGTCGAAGGTATGTCGAATGATCGTGAATGCTCAAGAACACCTTACTACCCATAACGATATACTTATTGTTTTCTATGTAAAGAAACGATATAAATGTCGCTTTCCTTATTATTTACACTGCAACGATATGGAGGTCGCTATGTCTTTCGAGAACGATGTCATTGTCGTTATGGTTCAAAAAGTCAGTTTTTCCTATTGAAACGATATATAAGTCGTTATTTGCTCCAGGAACGATTTCAAACTCGTTATAATAGTCTCTGAAAAATAGCGTAGTCTTTATATTGTAACGATATTTAAGTCGTTATTGAAGCACGATAATAATTTAAATGTCGTTATGGTGGAAAAAGTCATTTTTTTCTATTGTAACGATATGTAAGTCGTTATTTGCTCCAAGAACGATTTCAAACTCGTTATGGTAGTTTTTGAAAAACAGTGTAATTTTTATATTGTAACGATATGGAAGTCCTTATCGAAACAAGATAACGATTTAAATGTCGTTATGGTGTAAAAAATCAATTTTTTCTATTGTAATGATATGTAAGTCGTTATTTGCTCCAAGAATGATTTCAAACTTATTGTGGTAGTCTTTGAAAAACAGTGTAATTTTTATATTGTAACGATATCAAGTGGGTTCGATCCCACTTAAAAGAAACTATGGAAACATTTATATTCCCATGATTGTGTATCACTTTCGAACTATTCAGATAGAAAGTATCTTCGTTCGCTCTTTCTAAGCCATTCGAGTGGTATCAACTCGTTTGATGACCTTGTCCGATCATCATATGTATGTTGAAAGTATGACGGGTGACTATGGACGATCGAATCGTTGTTTTTAGCTATAGCGATATAATTATCGTTTTCTATTAAAAGAAACGACATCTATGTCGTTGTAGTTATAATTTGAATTGGAACGATTTCAAATTCATAAAATTTGTACTAAAACGATATGAAAGTCGTTATATTATTTCGTGGGTTTGATACATAACGATGTCATTATTGTTTCAGTACAATTTTGGCGACATTGATATCATTTTAGTTTTAATCTTAATTAAAACGATTTATATATCGTTATAATTTATATAAAACGATAATTATCGTTTCTGTTAAAAATGATGATTCGACCTTCCACGATCACGAGACATGCATCTGATATATTTAGGATGATCGAAATAAGTCATCAAGTGAGTTCGATCTCACTCTAAAGAAGCTACGGAAACATTTGTGTTCCTATGATTATGTACCACTTTCGAACTATTCTGATAACAAGTATATTCGCTCGCTCTTTCTAAGCCATTCGAGTGGTATCAACCCGCTTGATGATTTCTTTCGATTGTCCTGTGTATGTTAAAGGCATGGCGAGTGGCTGTGGACGGTCGAATCGCTATTTTTAATCAGAATGATATAATTATCGTTTTCTATGAAAAGAAACGATAGTTATGTCGTTGTAGTTATGATTTGAATCGGAACGATTTCGAACTCATCAAATTTGTACTAAAACAATATGAAAGTTGTTATGTTATTTAATAAATGGTTAGTTTTATTTACAATTTTATAACATGTTTCTAATCGAACAATTATATTATACAATTGTCAATTTAAAATTTTACATAACTAACAATTGTTTATATAATTTATAAATTCGGTTATTCAATCTTTTTATTATAATTAAATTATATAATCTAAAATTCTGATTCATGATAGTTAAATAAATATTTTTTACTTTTTGAAAAATTTATACTAATTAATTAAAGTAAGTTAATATTTTGATCGAAAAAACTAGGAAAAAATTTAAAATATATGGAATGACCTTTAGGTTTTGGGTTAAGGGTTGAATTTTAAATAATAACATAACTCGAATTTTGAAAGTATACTTTAAATATATGTAATGACTTTTAGTTATATATCGTTTTAGAGCATATGAAATGACAATTATGTCTTTTAGAGTATATAAAAAGTATATTTTGCACGCCATAAAAAATTTACGTAGGGAATGAAATGAAAAAAACAAAAAATTTAGTGGTTGGATTAGTTGGTCATTACTTAAAAATTATAAATAAATATAAAAATTATTTGAAATAAAATTAAAGATTTTAAGTTAAATGTCACTAACTATTTATATAATTTGAAGTCATATGTTTTGTTAGACATTCAATTCATCTTAATTAAAATTAATCTTTTAATACATAATATGAATAAAGTGAAATATTTCACTCTAACTTTTTAAGACATTCAGAACTATAAGATTATATATAGGTTATTGAATTAAAATAAATAATATTGATCAATGTCCTAGTGGTGATGGAATCATCATTTTTTTTTTAAGAGGTTGAAGGTTCAAATCCTTGGATATGAAAATTTGGCTATAATTTTTTAAGATATATATATAGGTTATTACAATAAAATAAACAACATTGGTCAATGTCCTAGTGGTGAAGAAATCATCATTTTTTTAAGAGGTTGAAGGTTCAAATCTTTGGATATGAAAATTTGGCTATAATTTTTTAAGATATATATATATATAGGTTATTACAATAAAATAAATAATATTGGTCAATGTCCTAGTGGTGAGGAAAGCATCATTTTTTTTTAAGAGGTTGAATAAATTTGGCCCAAATTCATCCATCATTTATTTGATTACAAAGGAAGGATAAAATGGATATTTGATAATTTTAAATAATTAAATTTTCTTTTCTTTTAAACAATTTGGTCAAAGGCCATTTAAATAAAAACATTGTGAAGGGTGGCCATCTCAACTCATTCCCCCATACATTTAATACATTAAAGATCCATAACTCTTGCTCATTGTTGTTTGTATGTTGCCTGACTTTTTTTTTCATCACATCATTATCATCAATATTTCATTAAATTCGAAAAATTCGTTATGAGAAAAAAAAAAAAAACTTATTTTTTTCCCTTATATTTTTAAATAAGCAAGAAAAAAGAGACAACGATACAAAAATCAACAAAATAGTTGCCCTCATTTCGAAGTACGCTAATAGAATATTTGAATAGAAATTGTCATCAGTAACAATATGCACTAATTATTCCAGGTTTAGGGATAAGAATGCAATAAAAAAGTTAAGGATATAAGTGAGATATTGAACAAAAGTTGAGAGCCTTTCTTGTAAATAAAATATGTTACAACAACAAAAAAAAATTTGTGGTATGAATATAATTATCCTTCCGTAATCTAACATCACATGCTTGTCGTGTGGTCATTTCACATCGAAATAAACGTTTTACTTCAAGTTAGGATATGCATAATGTCAAAAGGTTAAAGACATAAATTTTACAAATGAAAGGTAAAAGACATGACTAACACACTTATAAATGGTTGGGGACCTCTATAGGAATTTACCTAAATCAAATGGATCGTGGGCCGCCTCACATATCATCGACTTTCATTAAAGGTCGAGGGTCACTGTCCGACGGCATACATCATGGGCCTAAAATTAAGGCAAAAGACTAGCAGCTTAGTGGGTTTCACTAGTCCAAGTGGCTCTTCTAACCTTCTTGAAAATTTATTAGATTTTTAGTCAGAAAAAGGGAAATGAGCCTAAAGACTCGGACCACTCAAATCCATTCATGGTGTGGAACAATAAGCAATTATGTTTTTCCCAACTTGAAGCTGTAAAGGTAGAGCATTATTCTCTAGATGTTGGAGGTCTTAAATTGATAGAAGTATTATATAAATTGAACTCTTTAAAATCAAATACATTAACATTAGACATTCTCAAGATAACATATTAACTTTCCACTGAATTTCAATTGTTGCTTGGGCACTCATCGAATGAATGCCATGTATTAATGAGAAGAATCAATAACAATGTCAAATTTCACATTCAGAACAATCGTCGTCTAATAGATGCAGAAGCGTGGGCTACCAAATAAACAAACAACAAAAAATAATATTATGGGGCTTTATCCTTTGCCCTATCGAGAAGAAAAAGTTAAATTGTGTAACTTGTTCCACAATTACATAGTTCTGTAGGCGTTAGGATAAAGAATTTGAAACACGGAGCTTGAACGACGAACATAAGAGGTCCTAAACTTATCTTAACTATTTTGTTTTGTGATGTTAGTCGATCCAATGTAAATTTTTACTTTTATTTGCGTAATTAGATAGATTACTTGCCCCTAATGAAAAGTTGTTTTCGTGAGAATAGTCTCAAAAATTAAAGAATGTTGATACGAATACGATATGTGCTATTCATTTTTCACCCACTTAGCACATAGCCACGATCGAATAATTACTTGTTTGACTTGCAAAAGTTTGTGTGGATTCCAAGGCGCCTTCACTGTCTCACAGCCTCCCTTAGCCGACGTTGAAAGAATGATAAGTGAATATGATTGGTGTACATGAGATATGATGATCAGAATTTCTTCAGCAAAATTATAATAATAAAAACAAAAATTCTCCACACTTTTCTTAACACATCGTGTATCTATAAAGAAAACTTTCTGCGACTCCCCAGTAGCATTATTTCACTTCTCCTCTGACCTCCTCCATCTTTCTCCTATGAAATCCATTACAGTACAGAATTTAAACGAACTTTAAATTCATCACTAGAACTAATTTTAGTCACTGAAAAAGACAGATATACAAATCATGCTATAGTTTAATTCACGAAGGGGATTTAATGAATGAAAATAAAGCAGAAACCGGTCTCTGGAATCTGGGTTTGGGCGGTTATTTGTTTAAATCGTGGGAATGAATGATCGGAAAAAACGGAGTAGTTTTTTGCCGTGGAGCTTGTTTTTCCGGTGTACCCTTCTTCTCTTCTTCTCCGGTTTCACTTTATCAACTCTCCGGCTGTTCTTCAGAGGTATATCTTGTACTAAAATCTTGGAGAATACTTTTTGGGTTGTTCAATCAATATTTCTTTTTTCTGGGTTTACTCTGCACTCTGATCGTTTGGTCAATTTGTATTAAAAGATATTTATTTTTTGGACCGGTGCAGATGGGTGTCATCCAAGATTAGTGTCGACATGGTGGACGCCGCCGATGGAAGTGATCGACGGCGAGTCACCTTCAACTCCGACCATCTCAATTCAAGAAACCGTTATTTTTCCAGACCAGGCTTTGGTTTTCCTAAAATACCCTTCATCCACACTCTTATTTTCCAAAGATGACATAGACTGTATATACCTGCTCCCAAACTTATCTAAGCCCCAGCTCAAGCTCTCTCCGGTATCAATCGACTGTCAATATTCCGATCACCAGACTGTACGGTGCCCGCGTCAGCCACGTGGTACGACCGTGTCGTTAGCGGTTAAATCCAAAGGTAACCTCCTGCATGGGTCCACCACGCTTAGGTGGGATTCATTGGTTTATGAAGCTATAATTGATCGTGATAACACCACTGTTATTTTCGTTAAGGGGCTTAATCTACGGTCAGGAAGAGTTTCTGATCCCTCTAAATTCAAATGCATGTACGGCTGGGATTTGAGGAAACCAAAATTTGTTTTATGGTCTGAGGTTGTGTCAGTTGCTCAAGAAATTGTGAGATGCAAAACCCCTTTGAGCATGTTGAATAGCCCACAAAGATTTAATACTAGCATTAAGGTTTCAGTTAGGGTGATTGGTAGACAGACTATCAAGTCTATTGCTCTGCTGAAAGTTCGATTATCAGACCCTATGCCCTCGTCCCGGAAACAGCACGAGATGTGCATATGTACGATGTTGAGGAATCAAGCTAGGTTTTTGCCCGAATGGATCATGTATCATTCTCGAATAGGGGTCCAACGTTGGTTTATATATGATAACAATAGTGATGATGATATCAAAGATGTGGTCGAGTCATTATTGGGTGCAAATTATAATGTTACTCAGCATGTGTGGCCTTGGATCAAGACTCAAGAGGCAGGGTTCTCGCATTGTGCACTACGCGCTAGGAATTCATGTGAGTGGGTCGGATTCATTGATGTTGATGAGTTCTTTCACTTGCCTTCAGGATTGTCATTATACGATGTTGTTAGGAATCAGTCTAGGCCCAGTGAGGTAGCTGAATTACGAATATCGTGCCATAGTTTTGGCCCCTCGGGCCTTAAAAATGTTCCGGTGAAAGGCGTGACTGTAGGGTACACATGCCGGTTGGCTGGCCGCGAGAGGCACAAGAGTATAATGAGACCTGAGGCTCTGAATCCTTCTTTGATCAATGTGGTGCACCACTTTCACTTGCAGGCTGGGTTTCGGTATGCCAATATGGATCAAAAAGTGCTGGCGATAAATCACTACAAGTACCAAGTGTGGGAAGTTTTCAAAGAGAAATTCTATAGGAGGGTGGCTACCTATGTCTCCGATTGGCAGGAAGAACAAAATGTTGGTTCCAAGGATCGAACACCGGGTTTAGGAACAAAAGCTGTGGAACCGGCTGATTGGTCTACCAGATTTTGCGAGGTTGAGGACTTGGGCTTAAGGGATCGTGTGTTGAAGACATTCATTGACCCAAAAACCGGTCGATTGCCATGGCAGGATCTGCCCAATGAGCAGAAGAGATAGAACTGTGCTGCTGTGAATTTGGCTGAGACTGTCTTCTTTTCGTTTGTTTCTTTGGCCCCTTTTTTTTTGGATTTTCTATACTTCCACTAGTCATTTATACTGTAATTATACTATTACATATATGTTGTACATGTATTTAATAAAAGACAATCCAGAAAGAAATTAAAGATATAAAGCAGCATTTAATGTCATCTTTGATTCGAAGAAATCACAATCTCTAGCAATTTCTGCACGTTCGTGAAGGATAAAACATTCAAGTTCAATACATTAGCACCAAACGAAACCTTAATGGTGCGCATACAATTGACAAATTTTATCCCGTATTTCGTCCACTATAATCCTGTACAGCAGGTAAAAAAATGTCACATATGTACACAGTTTAAAAGTCCACGTTTCTTGTTGAGTCTCAAATTCATTACTTAGTGCAGGAGGGAATATTTTGAGTGACAAAAGAACTCCTGTATGGTGGTTATTGTCTCGAAAATTCTTCATCATCTTACATCAATTTGAGTTTAGTTCTTGAGTTCGAACGTTGAAAGTGAGTTCGTGAGGGTAGCGTTTCGGGTCTTAAGCAAATCCGTCCAGCCCGACCATGTGGGTTCATAGAGTTGTATGTCTAGAGTAGTGTAACGAGAAGAATACTAAACTAACAAGAATACTAACTAGATTACTAAAATTAGATAAAAGATAATATATAAGATAAGGTAAAACTAATATCTCTAATGACTTTGGCGTAATTTAAATAAAATAGGTTTTCTAAAAGTTAGTTCAGAAAGGAATTCCATTCAATAGCCTCTATAAAAGTGAGGAATTTTTTTCGTTTTCCTCTAGGTTTTTATGGACTATCTGCAAAGGCAGCTTTCTCTGTGCTATCACAATGTTTCTGTTACTGCTTCGTTCATTAGTGATAACTTTACCTATGTTTATTAATTTAATCTGGATGTTAAAGTGTGGTCGAGGGGCACAGATAAGTTCTTCTTCATTGCCTGTAGCTGAGAATGATTCAACTGCTAAACAAGGTGTTTATTTGTGATTTACTACAGATGATAATTTTATTCAGTTTTTCATATCGGATGTGTGATGATTTTTCCTTCTTAATTTTTATTTTTTTTGCTGGTATCACGGCAAGCAGTGAGTCGAGTGATTCCATGCTATGATCAACTCCGTAAAGAACTTACTTGTGATGTAAGGACAAACATTATTCATGTATCATCAATTTTCGTCGTTAATGTTGTGATGTTATTAATCTCTGATTTTGAGATGATTAATTTGGCAGATTTGTCGGGGGATAAGTTTAGAGCCCGCTACAACATCTTGTGGACACAGGTGAAGTAAAATTGATCGACTATAAGGGTATATTTCTATTAGGCTGCATTTGATAGGATAAAAAGAGTTAAAATCTTGTCTATTGTGCAGCTTTTGTAAAAGTTGTTTGCGTCAAGCTGATGGTAGAACGGTGAAACGATGCCCCAGGTGTACAAAAAAGATCAGGTATGCATAATATTTAAGCTTGGCAAATTAGCCGGTTATACAGTATGAATTCATCTTAGTCTTTATGTTTGTTAATCGACTTTTATAATCTGTCTTTTGGCAGCAACTGGAGATCTTATGCAGTGAACGTTGTACTTTGGAACACTATTCAGCTGATATTTCCCGAAGAGGTTAAAGCAGGGAAAGCGGCTGCTGCTGCTCGTAAATTTCAGTAGGAATTAGTTTTCAGCGTGATAAACCAAAATTTCAGGATCTCCAGGCCATTTGTCCCGCGTATTAAACCCACAACAATGTAGAGAGATTAACATGCCGTCGT
Organism: Osmanthus fragrans; assembly: GCA_019395295.1. Classification (NCBI taxonomy): domain Eukaryota; kingdom Viridiplantae; phylum Streptophyta; class Magnoliopsida; order Lamiales; family Oleaceae; genus Osmanthus; species Osmanthus fragrans. The sequence goes on along the minus strand of CM033352.1, from coordinate 371,065 downwards.
AATTTTAGAAGCAGGAATCTCTTGTCACATGTGACATAGTTGCTGAGACAGGATAAGGATGCTGCATTTGACTTTAAGATTGCAGAGAAGAATAGATGGACTAGTAGATAAAATTATAAACAAGATTTTAGCTTCTTTTTTTCCTTAATATTGTAAAGTACTCCATGGTTCACTCTATCTAATAAGCTTTGAATGTTTTGGTTATCTTGTGCTGTCAGTTCATATTAGAAAATGTGCAGAGTCATTGACAGATTCAAATTTAACTCTGTTGAAATTTTCTTCTTCGTGCCTGGTTTATATATAGTTTTATCATAATGATCATGATACCTTACACTTAGCGACTCCTCTTAAACACGAGTCTGAATCATTAAATCACGCTGTGGAATAGATCTCAATCAACCTAACTAAACTTCATCGTTGACTTGATCATAAAAATATCTGAAGGCACATCGCATTCTCATTCGCATGTCCCTACACCGGCGCCTTCACCTGGAGACGTCTCCTGAATCTGGAAACCATCTTCCCTCTGCTGCTGCTGAAGTTTCTCCTAATTTCTTTGTCTCGATTCTGGTACTAGCTGTCCTGATACCCTCTTGTCTCTCTTTCTTGTACAAGGTTTCTCTTCTTCTTTGGCTGTTATCACCTTATGTCGTGTGTGTTCCTTTGTCATTGTTATAGCTTTTGTGTCTGAAGATTACATTTGGGGATTATTGTTGTGCCTATGTATCTTTCTTGAGTAATTGTTTTACTTGTGTAATATTTCTGATCAATAAAATTTTCTGCTTCATTACTTATTGTTCATGAAAATAATTTTCGAATTAAACACACCGCAAGTGTACAGTTCATTAACAGGTAATAAAGTGGATTTTAAATCTAAGTATCGCTCCACAAAGATTGATTTAGTTCAAGTTTAATTACCACAACCTTAACCTAAACAAGAATAATGAGATGTATTTTGGGTGAGATAAAATTATACTAAAATAAATTACGTATGCAATTATGAATGAGTTAACTAAACGAAATGCAAGTTATGCTTGATACGAATTGATGTGTTTAATAAATGACAAACGCACTAGGACCTGAATTCTTATGTCATGATCATTTCTAACCTTAGTTTTACACATTGACAACACGATTGAATATTGAAGAATCAATGTTCATATTATATTCAACAATATCTCTTGAGTAATGTTAAACATATTTTCATCTATGACCCAACTATATTTCTATGACGGATGCGAACATATAAAAATGCATGAATTTTTATGAAAACTTAAATATTCACATAAGGCATAGCAATATATTTTTATTCTCTATCAAACCATATGATGATTTGTACCATGTCGAGCCTATTTTTCTTCTTTCAAATACATATAATAAGCCATCATATTTGCAACAATTAACGTGCACAATAATCATTAGAAAAGAAATTCATACAAACCATTTAATATCCAAAAATATGTTTTTGATATCAAATATGTAAAACTAAAGATTAAAAATTCATATTACACGGTTCATCGTTCTCCTGGCACAAATAAATCTAACCTAACATGTTGAAAAAGAAGAAAACAACAAGAATATTGAAGAACTGACATCACCAATTTAAATCTTAAATTGAATCTTCGGGTCTTAGAGTTAATCTTCGTGTTTCTTGCCTCCTTCTACGCTGTCAAACCTCTATAAATGTGTTGGAATGCATAAGGAACACTTATGGACAGCCTTAGGGTTTTAAAAGACGTCTCAAGATTTGTTTCTATAAAAATTTGAATCAAATAAGGAAATTAGATTTTTTTTCGCCGGAAATGGACTATGCTATAAATAGGTATGCGGCCGCATAGGAATTAACACTATGCGAGCGCATAGTGTTGGTCAGCTTCCAACATTTGCATTTTAGTCCCTGAACTCCGTATTCTCGTTTCTTGACCTCTTTTCTCATTTATTCGTTTTCCAATACTTCATATCTTCACTAAATTGGTCATTGTTCCTAGTCTTTTTGAAGAAATCACAGTCTCTAGCAATTTCTGCATGTTCTTGAAGAATCTAAAATTCGACTTCAACACACATTGATGGTCAATGTCCTGCAGAACTGATTAGCGCCAAACGGAACCTTAATGGTGAGCATACAATTGACAAATTTTATCATGTACTTCTTCAATATAATCCTGTATAGCGTGTTAAAAATGTCACATATGTAGATAGTTTAAAATTCAACATTCCTTGTTATAGTCCATATTTTTGTCGACAAAAATAGTTCCTAAAGAGTGGTTTTTTCCTCTAAAGAAATAATCTTAATTTGTTAATGAATGGAACCAGCGGAAAATGACGTCCATTCGAGTTTAGCTCTTGAGTTCGAACGTTGAAAGTGAGTTCGAGTGAGGGTAGCATTTTGGTCATAAGAAAATCCGTCCTGCCGATCATATGGGTTCAGACAGTTGCATATCTGGAGTACTAAATTGATAAGAATACTAAACTAAAAAGAATACTAAATAGATTACTAAAATAAGATCAAAGATATGAAGATAAGGTAAAACTAATTCTATTTATCTTTAATGACTTTGGCGTAGTTTAAATCAAATAGGTTTTTTGGAAGTTAATTCTGAAAAGAATTCCATTCTACATCCTCTATAAAAATGAGGATTTTTTTTTTTTTTTCTTTTTCCTCTAGGTTTTTATGAACTACCTGCAAAGACAGCTTTCTTTGTGCTATCAAAATGGTTCTGTTACTGCTTCTTTTATTAGTGATAACTTTATTTTTTATTTATTTAATCCGGACATTAAAGTGCGGTCGAGAGGCACAGATGAGTCCTCCTTCATTGCCTGTAGCCGAGAATGATTCAACTGCTGAAGAAGGTTTTTAATTGCGATTTATTACAGATGATAATTTTATTTAGTTTGTCATACGGGATGTGTGATGATTTTATTTTATTTTATTTTTTGGTTTATATTACTGAAAGCAGTGAATCGAGTAATTTCATGTTATGATCAACTTCGTGAAGAACTTACTTGTGATGTAAGAACAAACATACTCGTGTATAATTAATGTTCTGTTGTTATTAATCTCTGATTTTGAGATGATTAATTTGGCAGATTTGTTGGGAGATATGTTTTGAGCCCGCTACGACATCTTGTGGACACAGGTGAAGTAAAATTGATTGACCAAAAGGGTATATTTCTATTAGGTTGCACTCCATAGAATAAAAGAACAGAAAGAAGTTAAAATCTTATCTATTGTGCAGTTTTTGTAAAAGTTGTTTGAGTCAAGCTACTGGTAGAATGGGGAATCTGTGCCCAAGGTGTAGACAAAAGATCAGGTATGTATGACATTTAAGCTTGGCAAATTTAGCCGGTTATACAATGTGAATTCATCTTAGCCTTGATGTGTTATATTCTATCTTTTGGCAGCAACTGTAGATCTTACGCGGTGAACATTGTACTTTGGAACACTATTCAGCTGATATTTCCCGAAGAGGTTAAAGCAAGGAAAGTGACTGCTGCACTTCAAATTTCGTTAGGAATTAGGTTTCGTGATGTGATAAACCAAATATTTCAGGATCTTCAGGCCATATTTTGTCCCGCGTATGAAACCCACAACGTTGTAGCGAGAAGACCTCGTCATAATTCTGGAATCCGGAATCTCTCGTCACGTGGAACCTAGTTGCTAAGACAGGATGAAGACGCTGCATTGACTTTAAGATAGCAGAGAGGAACATGGACACTGATACGTAGATAAGATTTTAGCCTCTTTTTTTCCTTTGTATAGTTCACTTTATCAAACAAGCTTTGAATGTTTTGGTGTCGGTTCATATTAGAAAATGTGCAAAGTCATTGACAGTTTGTCCTGATTTCTTTGTCATGTTTCTTTGTACTGGCTTCCCTGATACCCTCTTGTACTAGGTTTCTCTTCTTCTGTGGTCAGTCGGCACCTTATTTTTTTGTTCTGTCATCGTTATAGCTCTTGTTTCTGAAGATCACATTTGGAGATTATTGTGGTACCTATGTATCTTTGTTAAATAGTTTTTCTTGTGTAATAATTCTGGTCAATAAATTTGCCTCATTACTTCTCAATTATGGCTACAATGATCATTCTGCAACCATTTTTATTCCTCGTATGGACGTAATGCGTGTAATAAGGTTTTTAAACCTTCAGTTTAGTCATTGAAAAAATCGAATATAAAAAATGATGGAGAAAGAAAGAGCTTCTTTGATATTACATTATGATGAAAAATATTACAATATGCAAAACTGTTGACAAAGAGGTTCACACAGAATTTCGCCTCACAAACTCCACTAGAAAATTAATCTCACGCAAGATACCTATCTTATCTTCCACGAAGAATCAACAAAAAAGGACCCCGTGTCCTTCAATATACGAACATAAGATGGCATGTTACAAACCCCGAACCAGTGATCCTTCAATCGTCGAGACATACGGGACATTTTTGGTACTTTGTATTACACAACACTATACATTACACTGGATAAAATTTTAAATTATTTTTCCTCCTCAATCCTGTCCAATGATGTTGCCTCCTAACGTACGAAACATGCTAAAAATGCAAGTGCTGCTGTCAGTATTTCAAATATGCAACTCAGTATGAGAACTCGTGGCCTCTAAGTGAAATATGTTTCTTAACCCAAATGGCAATGTCTTCAGCGCAAGCCTGGGCCTGAGGCGTCTTAAGAAGCATGTCAAGAGTTGCAAATTCATGAACTGCGTCCTTGTACTCGAGAACAGGTGCATCCACGTTTACCTTCCGAAGCTCCTCTGAGTAAGCAATGGCTCGATCTCTCATCAAGTCATGCTCAGCCACCACCGTCAGCGTTGGGGGCATCTTCTTCAAAGGTGGTCCTCTCTCTGGAACAAGAGGGTTGGCAGCAAGGTGATCCAGGCTGAACTCCTCCTCTGGTAATAGAAGTTTCCATGCAAGTACGCACATGGCCTTGTCAAAGAAATAGGAATTTGCCAGTTTTATCTCAGAGTGTGTGGGCACACTTCCAATGAAAAATGGATACATCAAAACCTGGGCCACCACCTTTACTGGGTCCAAAAGGTTACTAGCCTCAACAGATTTACGTGCAACGTAGTCAGCAATATTTCCTCCACAACTCACCCCAAGAAGTACACACCTGTTCAACGTCACTTCAAGTTAGGGTTTTTGGATACAAGAAAATTAAAAGCATATATATGTACATATACAAATCACAAGTGCAGGCATAGCTAACTTTGGACCCAGGGTGTTCTTACTCTAGGTCATTCTCGTGTTCAAAAGAGTGGCATAGGCTAGAGAGGAGAGAAAGGCATCTAAGAATGGGGTTGGCTGTGTTTACATTCTCAACCATATATAACATGAAAGCTACGCTATTACCAATTCATCCACTTTAGCACAAGTGTTTAGGAGAACATCGTGAGATAATTTGACAGCAGTCAAAGTGACTTGATTAACCTACCAAAGCACAGAAGCCAATCATATGCATCATTCATGAATATTCAGGATTTAACTTGAATATTATCTTCCCTGGTTAAATTTTTCTTCCTTTTTATCATTTTATATCAAGCAATTAGCTTTTACTGAAAACATTTACTCTCTGATGATGAGATCCAAATCTAAAATTTGAAGCACATATAAAATATGCAAGCCATGCCAATTAGGCCAAGTGGCAATAGTTATTAGAAAAAAAGTGCAAATATTGAAATCCATAAGGTGACAGAAATTACAATGAGATGCAAGATGGAAATTTTCTTGAGAACTATCCAAACCAAGCACTAAAGTCCATTTATCAGGAGACTAAAGATCTCATTGTAATCACATTGAAGACTAAATAATGGCTGTTGAACAAAAACATTAAAGCAGGAAAGCAAAGAGCCATATCAGAAATTGGCACCAAATTTACAAATAGATTATAAAAGGAAAAATATATTTCCTTTAGAAGCATTATCTTAAATCTAGTCAAACAAGAGGCTAAAAACTACCCTGCATGCCTACATAAAATTCTCAACTCAAATTATATGCCTTAGTTCATCCCACTTAATCCTGATCTAATCTTCAGATTTATGTATAAGTAACTAACCACAAAAAAATGAAAAAAAAAAAAAAGTAACAAGAATCAATCAACAGGTCGATTCTGTTCTCCGGATCATAGTCAACAGACAAAAATATCAACAAGTTGCAGGCAATTCACTGTAACCAAACAAAAAAACAGAGAAAAGCAGATAATATATTACACCTAAACATAGCAGTTAAGCATATATAACTCCCAAAAGTTTGGAAGTTTTGAATAAAATTCATGAGTGTGCATCCTACAAATCTTTCTTAAACATTTGCTAGTTTTTATTTGATGCTATGATAGAAAAACTAACAACCACAAGAATTAAAGTAGAAACTCCAGCATAAAGAATAATAAGTTGTTCAACTTCTTCATCTTTAAGCTTGAGCTAGACAGATCAATCACTCTGCAACAAATTAACTCTTAACCAAATGTAAACTATGCATTCGATTAGTTTTCTTCTGTCATTAAATTTCAAATTGCTGGCTGCCAATTACATCAGTCAAGTTTATTCATTCAAAAGGAGACCAAGTGAAGACTAGAAGTTTTACCACTTGCAACTTAGGACTAACTCCCTAGAAATCCTTAAAAAGCTCATTTCTAGTAACAATATGGTAACAATAATAAGCAATAACCATATGAAAAGCCACATGGATTCAAACCTGACCTTGATGGATCTCCATGAGCAGCCAACCAAGGCTCCAACATTGAAGCTCCAAAGGCATCGGCAATATGCCAATGACCATCCGACTTCCTCATATCTGGCCCCCCACCCAAGGTATTCCCCAAGGATTTACTACATTCGGCCAAATTAGCCTGCTTTGCCAGCCAATGCAGCACCTTCAACCCATCTTCAAATGCTGCTGGGTATTTATTCTCTGGTGCCAATCTATACCCCACGGCCAACACGATCACATCACACAACTTTGCAATCCGTCGACAGAAAAAATCATTAGCCACTGAATCGCTGCTCCCACTCACAAATCCTCCACCGTGGAACTGCAGCATCACCGGCAGTTTTCGACAATTATTCCCCATCGGATTATACCCTCTGTAAATTCCATTCTCCGGTTTCAAACTCCCATCATCAATACTACACCCGTAGCTATTCCTCCTAAAATTATCATGATTCTGAGCACGCTTCACAATTACACCGTTGCTGCTAGAAACGGAGCTATTCGACGACCCATAGCTGTTGCGGCGGAGCAGGATTTGGTTCGGATCGGATCCAGAATTCACGACCGTCGCCCGAGACTTGGAGACCGCTTCGGGCGAATTGAAGCATGTATCCGGAAGAAAAATTCGGATTGACAAACACGTTATAGGATCGATGTGGATATCCTTCGTGGCAACGCCATCAGTAAACGAAGGATTTGCGGCGGCGGACGTCTCCTCCGCAGGCCGTGACGTTACTCCAAAGGAGCTCCCTCCGCCGCCGCCGGTGTGGTTTTCCGGCGCCTGTAATCGGCTTTGCAACCGCTGCTTTAGCATGAATTTGAAGAAAACACTGTACAATTTCACACCAATGCTCGGCATTTCCGATAAACATAAAAAATCAATCAAATATCTATATATACACACACAAAAGGCTACCCCTCTCCCCCCCTTTCTCTGTGTTTATATATATGGCTCTCAATCTTCCTCTATGCTTTATGCGAATTATTTAGAGAGTAAAGATGATCAGAATATAGAGGTTTAAATATTTATTTGCATGAGATAATTAGGGTTTTTTGGTTTCCATTTTGGGGGAAAATGTTTGCGCTGTCATTTTTGTTTGTTCTTACGGATTCGTATCCAGTACCACATGTGACGTGATGCCATCTGACCCATAAACTTTGATAGTGAATGTGTTTGGATCCGGTGTAGTCGGTTGTAGCGTGTTGAGTGATTTCATTTGATTGTACATATATGTATTGGAAGAGAAATATCAAGAAAGTCACGACGTACAACTCTGAAAAAGTGCAAAATTAGTGAGTTGGAGTTAGAGAGGGATTCTCCGTATGTAGGAGAATAGAGATGAAGCTAGGGGTGGCAAAATGGCTCGGTGACTCGGGCCGTCCGAGCTCGGTCCGTGAAAAGCCCGGGCCAGACCCGGCTCGCGACCCCGGATACCGAGCCGGGCCGGCCCGTTATCTACGCGGGCCGACTCGTATCAAGGATTTTTTGGGTTTGCGATAAAAAAAATGTAAAAAAAAAAAAAAATAGAATAATACTGAATTTTTTAAAAAAAAATTTAAAAAATAGGAAAATACGGATCGAGCCGGTCTCGGGCCGACTCGGCTCGGGAAAAGCCCGAGCCGAAGCCCGTGCCGAGCCCCAAAAATTTCACCGAACTTTGGCTCGGCTCGGCTCGGGCTCGGAAAAAGCTCGGATCCTCCGAGCCCGGGCCTAAAATTTCGGCCCGCGAACCGGGCCGGCCCGGCTCGTTGCCATCCCTAGATGAAGCTGGTTGCTAGGTGGATTAGTTGGCAGGTTATCATAGAAATTAAGAGTAAACATCAATGGAGGCTTAATTATTGCTTAAACATGGAGGACAAAATTAAGGGGTAATATAAGAAACACTATATTGTTCTTTTTCTTTATACTGTCGGAATGGATTTTAAGAATATCTACTGTCCACCGCATACTAAACAAAGCAAGTTTAAGGTATGATGGCATTATGAAAATAAACATATGTATAATCAAGTGACAGAGTATACAAATGAAACACCAAGTTCAAGATTTATGTAAATATAGATACTTGCAAAAGGGAAATCTTAATTTCAACATCATCATTCTACGAGCTAACAGTAAAAAAAAGGCCAATAGCACTAAACAAATTTGCTCCATGTAAAAGTGCTCCCACCAATTCTATATTTACAGCCCTCTTCTCTATATCAAAGATAGATCGCTCCATTCCCCATACAGCAGAGTCCTTCACCCTTCACGAACTGATGGGCCAAAAATCGGGAAGCATAAGAAGGTGAGCAATGTTGGAACATCCATAGTTTCTAACCAGATGATTTGTTGGCATTAAATTTGCTAGGCACAAGCACCGGTTCGTTGCTGGCAGCTTTCATTGCAGCAATTTCTTCCAAGCGCCTCCATGTTGATTCACGCTTAATCTCCATTTCTTTTTCTCTTTCTTCGTCTTCTTGGAAATTGAGCAAGCACTCCTCAAACAGCTCGGGATCGACATCAGAGAAGATTTTCCGAACATTTAGCGTCAAGCTCCGCACTGCCTGGTTCCAGTGATTGGTTGCATTCTTCTCCAGGGCAGGAAAGATAATTGGCAGTATAACTTTACGGTTTTGTTTGATTAGGTTCTCGATATGGTCATTGTTCCATAAAAACAAAGCCCTCTCCGCCACCTGTAGAAATAAGATTTATTACATGATGAACGGTAAAAATGAAATGGGCTCAACTAAAAATTCAACCCCCGTCAGATCTAGCAAGGAAAGGTACGAGAAGTGGGAAAACGAGATTAACAGATTAAAATCCATTGATGACAATGGTCCCAACAGATAAATATTCCAAACCAAAAGTTCTCAATATGTCACTAGAGTAACATAAGACTAGGCAAGCTATCAAGAATAATAATCCTATGCAGTTGTAGTACAATTGAAAAGATTTTAGTTTATCTCCATCTATAATAATCCCGTTTACTGAACAATGCCATTAAATTGGAATTGTGCACAATGCCAATGAATGAATCCTACAAATCCTGACGTCCAGATTCAGCACTAAATCCCTACACATGGAGCAATCTCACGTGTCTGTAGAGTGATGAAACTAAAGAAAAAAACTTAGGATACTAAAAATACTGAATGTGAATGTTATTACCTTCATATAAACCATCCCCAAAACGATGCTTAAAATTATATGTTAGGTGAAGAAAAATTCAATTATGTTTTTACTACATAAAGGTGATGAATACAAAATACAGAAGTTCCAAATACAATGCACTGGGATTGCTGTTACAGGAAAATAAACTCTCTTCCTCGCGTGCAGCTTCGTATTTTTGTGAACTAAAGTACAGTAAATAAAAAGATAGCAATTGCATGTTTATTTCTACCTCATGAAAGATTGTCCATGAAGTGTACAATATAGTATTGTAAATTAAAACCCCTCTCTCACAATTTACTCGTGTATTATACTATGCCCCTATTCGATCTCCATTCTCTAAAAATTCATTTTTTCAAAAACTCATTTTCAACCAGACATGCTCTCAATTAAATAATTTTACATATAAATCCAAAAAATTTCCATATTTTTTAACCACATGTTCTCCCAAAAAAACCATTATTACAAAATCCATTTTCCCCAAAAATGGGGCTCAAACAAAGCCTATATCTACAAGCAACCTGAAAATAAAAGGCCTTATCAGCATTAAATAGGAAAAAAAAATGCAAAACTTAAAAATAAAGCAGAACCAAAGTTCACGTAGAGGATACATTTTGACAGAGGATACGTATCCACAAAGGGTATTAAAAGATTTTGAAATTTCATAATAAAGAAAGGAAAACTAATTTTATTTATTTGACAAGTACACTTAACCCTTGTTTGATTCCCATTATTTTCAAAATACATTTTTCTTTCCCCTCTTCAACCACACATTCTTCAAAAAAATAATATTACACAAACTTAAAATTTTTCCTTTTTTTTTTTTTTTAAACCACACATTTTCTACAAATCTAATATTTCAAAATTGAAAAATGGGGCTCAAACAGGCTCTTAGTTACAAGTGTAATGACAGAGGCCTCGTGCTCAAGTCGTTCATATGAAAATTTAACTTAAGTCTCTCATTAGACAGAGATCTTAGATTCGAATCTTGAGAGACACGACACAAAGTCGTGAGGGATAAGAAGATAAATGTCATCCCAAAACGGACAATACATATGATATAACGACTTTTGCACGGGTTCAAATCGTTACAAAAAATGCGTGTTTTTGGTAAACAACCAGTGCCTCATGCCCAAACTGTTCTCTTATATATTGTCTGCTTTGTCGCGTCTTACAAGATTTGAAGTCAAAACTTCTACCTTATGAGAGACTTAAGTTGCCAATTGGACAATTTGCTTAATTGGTATCAGTATTCAACTTAAGTTTTTCTTAAGGGACATGTCATGAGTTCAAATCCTGGGTATAGAAATCCGTGAAGGTAGGATGGACTCAAATTCTCCTAAAGAGATCAGTACGTATGATACAATGGCTTGAACACGTGTTTGGGTTGCTACACTTTTATTCCCTAACGAATTTAAATCGTGTCCCCTAAAATTTGAACCCAAGAATCTCTCAAAGCAGACAATTCGTATAATACGACTTAGACACATGCTTGAGTTGCTGCCCTCTTAATCCCTAACGAATTTCTATTGCTTCCCCCCAAAATTTGAACCCAACAAGCAACTAACCAAAACAGTTACAGGTAACAAGCAATAGATGACGTATGGTACATAAATGATAAAATGATTTATTTACGCTTTTCCTCACACTACAGGTACAGACTATAGAAAGTAGATCAAAGACAATCCTATAACTTGTTAAAGGAGATAAGGAAATTTATAAGGCACTACAAGAACTTTGGACAGATATGACCTGGATGTGTATTGTTGAAGACAACTTAAATAAATTAAAAAAAAAACAAAAACCTTGTCCCTATCTGCAAATTAATCTTACATGGTTTAACGTGATATCAAAGCACATGAAGGTTCTAAATTCAAGTCTCACCATAATACGCTTATAAAAATTGTGTATGTATCAAGCCTTCAATGAAAACTAATCTAGCTTACATGTGAGGGATGTGTTAAATTAATCTATCTCCTCTAATAGCTTAAGCTTTTAGACTAGGTAATTCCATATGTATTCTTTATATTATTTCAAAATATTATGCTTAGCTAACAAATAATATTAGAACTAATATATTTTCATTCCCTTTGCTTGGAACCGCAATCAAGGGATTACTTTTTTCAACATTTATTGACAATTTAAGCACGTATCTAATACGTGTCCAAGCTTGAATACTCTATGATAAGTATCAGATACATTTTTTTAACTACTATATTATATTATTTTATATTTTTAAAATTTTCCATACGTATCAAATACGTAGTTTTTAATTATTTTATATTTATTAATTATTTTCGATAAGTTCTAATTATTTTAATAACTTAATTATTTTAAAAATTTATTGAATATTAATAATATTTAGTGAAAATGCCCAGTTAGTTTATCAAAAAAATAAGATATCTATTTAAAAGGAGAATCCAATATTTAGGAATTGTCGGAGACTTGTTTGATACTCTTGAAGGAGTTGAATTGCTTGAGGTAGCTAATATATCATTAGATGAGCCAGAGTTACAGAGTTATTTTTAATGATAATGGATAAGTTGATGTTGATGTTGATGATATTGAAGAAAATGAAGTTTAGACAATTAAGGATTCAAATAAAATGCTTTAGTATTTTATTTTATTATTATTATTATGCTACTCTTTTAATTTTTTTATATTAATGAAATTATGTTGAATTTTTATAACATGTATCCGTGTATCCTAATTTTTTTTTTTTTTTAAAAGTCGTATCGACAAACCCGTATCGTATTGTATTTGAATTACGCATCTGTACTTCTTAGATGACAATTACTGGATTATTCAACTTCTAGAAAATGGAAGGATTTATATCTGTTTAATGGCCATATTTTCTAGCTATTCCTTTAATAGGAAATATATATCTGTAATTAAAGGACTATTCTTTTCATCAACAAATGTAATGGATTGTTCCAATTCACCATAAAGGAATATTGACGAGTTTAACAATCTTTTTAGTGGGGGTATTTTCGGCTATTCCTTGAGAATTAAAAATAAAATAAAATAAAAAATACAAAATTTACATATATACACAGCAATTGCTATAACTTTTCTTTCTATAATTCTATTCATCTTTGGTTGGCAGCGCCCAAGTTATTGAAATGCCTACCAATAACTTGTTCTCTACTCCATTGCCTAGGCAAAAGAAAATATTGACAAAGAAATGCAAATAAAAACTTATTTTAACATATTACTAGCTATGGCAACGAGCCGGGTTTTTTTTTCTCTCCCTCCTTTTTTTGTTTTTTTTGGGTAAAATAGCTGCCTGCACACAGCAAGCAGCTATTTTTAAAATTAAAAAAAAAAATTTTAATTTTAATTTTTTTTTTTTTTTTGGCTGACACAGGCCAGCCCGAGCCGGGCTTGGCTCGGGCTTTTTCCGAGCCGGGCCCGGGCGAGCTTTTGGGCTTAATTGCCACCCCTACATATTACGCTCTCAATCTCCTTTACAAATTTCACATATTTCCCCTTTGTTCATTTAGTACATATATTTCTTATACAGCTAATACAACATGCACTGTAAGGAACAAGGACTCAAAAGGATAAAGGGCAGAAAAATTGGGAAATTCCTATGGATACAAATTTAAGGTTTACACACTCTTAACAAACATGGAACAACAAAAATAAAATTGGCAGTCCGTGAAATAGCTGCTTAGGTGTTCAAACAAATACTTAGTAAGCAGGCAAGCTCATGGACATAACTACCGATTGCATCACTGATGCTAGTACATTTTTTTCCCTATAGTTATGCGTGTTCACCATCTCAAACGATCCAGAACCTGCTTAGCTATAAATCTCAATCAGCAGTCAAGCTTTGTGCACATCAAGTTGATATATGTTACTATCAAGATACATAGCCTCCCCGCATATTATGGGTCTACCGTAATTACCACACTTCCATTTTTGGCAACGAGCGAGAGAGAGAGAGAGAGAGAGAGAGTACAAATAGAGTCCAGAGAAGTCGATAATTAAAGTGTCAATACAAAACTGTAGATACTTTAGCAACTGTAAGTAAAAAAATAAAAGTATTATTGCTATTATTGAGCGCAGGGAAACAGTACAAGCAATCAATTTGAAAAGGAGAAGCATTACAACTGATTATATAAGCAATAGAATTTGAATACTATTGCCTACACTATATCTCATGATCATACCCACTTAAATAATACTAACAAATTCAGAGAATGACTTCATTAAAAAAAAATGGGTGAAATTCCTTTTATTAACACCCACCGCACCATTTATCTTAGATAACATATTGTGTGCTTTTTCTACATCAATTTAATTCATATGCAAATGTTGTTTCATTTCTCCATAACATAAAAACTAAAATGAATCCTTGGTATTTGGCAATCACATCACATAAGAAATTTGTGAAAGATATAACAATTGTTAGACATCCTGAAAAAGGAATGAGGTCATTAATTCGTGTGCTTTCTTAGATACCTAATCACGTGCTTTTCCTAAATCGATATAATTCTAAATCATCTTGTTTCTTTTCTCTATACCCTCAAAACTAAAATAAATCCTGAGCAATCACATCAAATAAGACATTTGATGAAAGATGTTTAACTATCGCTGGACATCCTAAAAAGATATAAGGTCACTCATTCATGGGGGAAGGGTGTACTATCTTTTAAAAGGAGAGACAAAACTATTAATATGCAGCATCTAAGGGTTGCATTTTATAACATTGTGACTCCCAATTTATATTGCCAGGTGCCTAACCTAAAGGAAATCTTTAGTGTAGTCTGGAATTCAAACTAACACTTTTTGCCTCCCTGCTGTGAATAATCAGTTGACCAGCCCCTTCAATTTTTCGAGGGTGAACACTAAGCATGACTTGTATAGATGAGGTCCACTTGATAAGTAATTTACCTAATGAATACATCCCTTGCCAACTGCAAAATGAGCCACAAACTTTATGATATGTAATTTCTAACTAAAAATGTATTTAGGACCCAAAATAACAAAGAAAAAAAAACCTTCTACATGGAAAACGCTACAATGAAGATTTTGCTAGCTTGGAAGCTTGCTGTTTGCATATTAATTCGTCATGTGAGATGCATGGAGTAATTTTATTAGGCATTAAACAGAAGTCGGGCTTAGTGAAATGGAGCATAAAGTGGCTCATACAAAATCAACAGCAACTCTCATAACAAGCTGATAAAGCTTGGATGAGGATAATAATGTTAAAGCGTAAAACAGCCAACCTGGAAATGTGAACTGCTCAGGCAACGACCAATCTGGCGGAACAAAGGAACCATACACCGCTGGAACTCTGGAGGCTGAGTTGCTTCTAAGACTTCCTCAAGCTCACCTAAGAACATAACCTCCTTTGAACTGTTTGTGATTGGCCAATATTTCAATAGGCCCCTTATAACAGTATCAGCAAGTTTGCAGTCCTTCTCCACAAATTGAGTGATGCAATAAGATAGCTGCTGATGGTACATTGGTATGCATTTTGGCTTGTGAAGCGGAATGAGAGCTCGAACAAGGAAAAGTTTGTGCTCCTCCTTCAATGGCAGTGCAAATCCATTAATTATACTGCCTAAGATTTCTAACAGCTCTGCAATTCCATTGTGTTTCTCAGTTTCAAAAATGAAACGGTAGAATATATTATTGATTGCTTTTCTAATGAATGGGCGGTGCACCATGAACTTTCCATATATTCGGTGCAGAACCGTTTTCAAGTACTCCCTTTCTCTGGGATCTTCTGAATCAAAAAGATCTAATAACCTTAGAACAAAAGAGTGATCAATGTACCGCTTAGCCAGCTTTGCATCCGTTTCTGGTGAAGCCACAAACCTGAGAAGGAATTCATAGACAATTTGCAAATGGGGCCAGGCAGGATCCATCAATGGCTCCTCTTCTTCCACATCAAAGGCTTCTAAGACTTTGTTTTCACGAGGCTGAGTAGAGAGTGTCCGGAACAAATTTATGGATACCATTCTTACAATCTCTTGCATAACAGCTTCTGTAAATTTCCCGTTTGCAGAAGTGACGTAGTCAACAAGCTCCACCAATGTCTGCCGCTTGATGTCTTTTTCCTTCAAGTTTTTTGTGGGGTCCGTAAAATCAAACGCTATACAACACAAGTGCAGCTTTTTGATAAACAAGCCTTGCTTTTCTGCATTTGGGACATCTCTAAAACTAGGAAGTGCCTCATACGGTACTCCTCCTGTATTACCGTTTACTTTTACTGCATCAAGAAATTTAGTTACAGGATTTAAACCAGAATTATAAGTTGAATTCAACCCCGAAAGAGATGCAGTATTTGAATTGCCCAACCGAGAACCTGTAGTGCTTCTCGAATTAGTCAAAGCATTCGAAGAGAAAGTAGAGGATCCTCCATCACGATTTTCCGTTAACTTAGATTGTTTCTTTGGGAGCCTATTGAGTATATTTTTAATCATTTCTAAGGACTACAAATGACAATCTTCTTCACACGAACTCAGCCGTGCATACCAATCAAATTACCAGAAGGCACACTGTAAACAATGAAGGATGAAAAAAAACATGCACCAAATCTGTGATCCTATCAGCAAAAAAATTCTACCACTGGCTGCTATTCAATGAGGATATAATCCACTTTCGCATTCACTATTAGCTCCAACACCAGAAGAAAACATGCATGATCAACATACTTCCATTCATACCAACCTAAGACCTGCAAAATATTTGAGAAGAAAACAAGGGAAATAAACAGAATTCTCGTGAAGAAAAAACCACACCACCAAGAATTCTACAAGCCAGACTTACTTTAATAACTCAAGGAAACGCCAATAAAAATTCAACCTTCCTTTATAGTAAAGAAAGGATGTATAAACTGTAAAGTCCACCCTAAAAAACGATTAACTCCACTCTCATTTAATATAAATCGCATGTCACTGTTATACCAAACAGTGAAAAACCAGTCCCAGATGCACTAATCAAGCTAAAATTAAAATTTAACGAAATATTTGATAATGGATTCTACAAATTTGACTTCTATACGATCTAATCGCCTCAAGAAATACCAGGAAAACAAAATTCAAACTTACCCTAGCTTCCCTTTTTCCGAATTCAACAAAGATTCCCAATCAAGTATTCAGCTAGATCGGCAAGTAACAAGATCTGGGCATGATCTACAAAAACCAGCAAACATTCTCCATCAAGAATTACCTACAAAAAGTACCAAAAACAGTGATATAAAAGTACCCTAAACAAGTATAGCTATAGTAATATACACGAGGACCTAAAGTTGAAAACTTTACAAGTACGTGTAGAGAAATGAATAAAAAGTCAAAAAATTATGCCTCATTGATGCTTACATGAAGTATAGCTGTTGGTGCTTTGATGAAAAATAAAGCAAAAGAAAAGTAAAAGGAGTGAAAAGATTGAGTATTGTGAGCTGGGTCAGTGATTAAATTCTTGAAAATAGGCCCAAGGTGAAGGGAAGAGAGAAAGAAATGGGGAAAAAAAGCAGTGATGGCGTTAAAGAAAGCAAATCTATCTTTCTGATGGCTGTTCCCTTCTTCAAGATGTGCTCAATTTGCTTAATTTTCTTGGATTATAGCCTCTTTCTGATTTTCTTTCCGTTTTCTGAAAAAATAATAATAATAAATTTCAACCTTAAAACACCACAGCCTCCTCCTCTCTAAGACTCTAACCAGATGAAGATGAAGAATATATGATATTATTTGACAGATTTAGCCTCACCTTTTTCCACGACTCTCTTTTCTTTTTGGGCTATATGGTACGGAAGGAGGGTTACAAAAATGGAAAATAAAGAGAAAAATGTTTACACTCGCCTTCTCGTACGCGTGGAAAAGGTCCTGTCAATGGTAGGGAAACATGAGAAAGTGTCCACAGGCATAGGGATACTGACTGGCCCCCGTAAGTCTCGTGTTTGGATGACTGGCCACGCGTTTTGCGGCGCTTGATCACACTTTGCTCACATTTCAATTTGGATAATTGACACAAAACAATCAAATGAAAAATGCTATTACGCTTCATTTTTGCACCTATTTTTTACATTTCTTGCTCTAAACGTTTTTTCACCAATTTTTAATGTAAAATGATCAATTATTCTTCTATTTAAATAAAATAAAAACAAAAATGAAAAAAAAATAAAGCACAAATTACAGTCATATTTCCAAACTTTTTGAAATGTGTAAATCACTCCAAAAAATCTTATTAAAAAATTATTAAATATTTCCTTCACCCTAATCTTCGCCCACTCGTCAGTGCTCGATCGAAATCAGAAGGTGCAAGATTTAAATCTTATTGGTCTTCGTATCATCGACCGGCTAGGATTGAGCTGCCTCGTTGACAGGGAAATTATGGTGGTGATTCAAATCGAGATTTTACGCCTTCTTGGGCTAACGAGACAGACAATTGGGATGTGGGGAAGAAATCGATGGTTAGTGATGTATAGGGGGCGATGGATTTTGGCATGTCAAAATCTAAGTTCCAGGAGGTGCCGGAGACTAGTATCACATTTCCTGATGTTGGCCGGGGCTGATCAAGCAAAATTGGAGTTGCAAGAAGTGGTTGATTTCTTGAAGAACCCTGATAGATACACTATTTTGAGTGCAAAAATCTGGAAAGTGTGTCTTCTGGTTGGTCCTCTTGGTACTAGGAAAGCCCTTTTGGCCAGGGCAGTTCCTAGTAAGGCTAGGGTCCCATTCTTTTTGTGTGCAGCCTCAAAGTTATTGACATATGGTTGACTTCATTCTTAATGTTTTGATCATAACAAACAAGATTAATATTGTTTCTAACAATTTATTTTGAATGATGATAGTTCAATGTTAAAATTAATCAAACATTATAAATCGGACTCGAAACGAAAATCAAAATGAAAGTTAAGCACTCAAGTCAAATCATTCGAGACGAGCTTGAAAGATTAATGTCAAGAAAAATCAAGATCAAGAGTATGAGAGAAGATATCAAAGAAAGATCAAGACGAGAAGTTTTAAGATCCAAGAGTCAGACATGAAAGAAATTTCGAAACAAGATCAAAGATTTTACATTCTAGATCATATGTAAATGTATAAGACTTTGATATTTAGTAATGAATAACAATAGCTAAAAAAATCATTTTTTGCGCGAAAAATTACTTTTATTGTCACTTGCATAAAATGGTTTAATCAAAAGTAAAATTAATTTTCAAAATAAAAACATCGTCTACATTTTTCAAAAATAAAAAAAAAAAATCAATGGTCAATCGGATGTCCAATACGTCAACGAGCAAAATTTTGGATCATTCTGACTGCTAATGCTCAAATACTAGTTTGATTGTCCAGTTGACTAACGGACGTTCAGTAGATGCATCCGATTGGACATAATTTTTTCGTTTTGATTTCTATAAATATCATTTCACTTTCATTCATTATAACAACTATGTAGAGAGCTTTCTTGTGAAATATATTTGTGAAAATCATCTTTGAGCTTAATTTTTACTTTCATTTAATTTATTTATTCATAGCAAAAACCTTGATTGTTAAATTAAATTTCTTGATTCAGTTCTTTCATCAAAAATTTTCTCTCTTTTTGTACTTAGCTTTTTTATATCAATCGTTAAAGAGAGATATATTCTTGCAGAAGGTATTTGCACTTATATTACATAAAATTTTTTACATCTTCATAGTTGAAAACTTTGATTCTTAAATCAAATTTCTTGAATCAACTTATCTCATCAAAGTTTTCCATATCTCCTTGTTCTTAATAGGGCTGAACAAAAGTCTCTCGAACCGGAACCAAATTGAATTGAGCGATTCTTCAGAAATTAAATGCCCAAACGAGTACCCGAATCTAGAACCGAAAGTTTCGGTTCGATTCTCAATTCTAGAACAAGAACTGAAAAATCGAATCTTTTTAAATTTTTTTTATATTATATAAATAAAATTATTTAACTTTTTCTAAATAAATTCTCAAATTATTTTCAACTAGCAAATTAACAAATAATTGATAAGTATTAACAATACTTTAAAGTATTTTTATCTCTATGACTTCTAATTTATATTTCTTTATTTTATATAGATTTGAATGTTTAAAGCAAATAAATTATTGATATGGTCACCGATATTTTAGTATTAGTATCTGCTTTTTGGCATTTGTATACATTTGTAAATTAATCTTATTGTACAACTTGTTATTTATATATTATTGTCAATTTGTAAAATTAAGATTGAACGTGTCATTAGTTATTTTTATTATAAATATTAAAAATTTTAATAATAGTACGGAACCGAACTCGAACGGATCCATAATTATATTTGAACTCGACGATTTCATTTACTAAATACCCGAAATTTGTTGGTTCGGTTCGGTTCAGTTCTCTTCAAAATCGAGTCAAACCGGACCATGTCCAGCCCTAGTTCTTAATTTATTTATATCAATTTCAAAAGAAATATATTTCTTGATAAGATCTTTTTGAACTTACATAGTATATATTTCATCTTTATTTTCTCATTGATAATTTTTGATTATTGAACTAAATTTGTAAAATTATCATATTTATCAAAGTTTCTCATTTCTCTCTTAGTACTTAATTTATTACAATCATTCATTAAAAGAGATATATATTGAGAAGATTTTTTGAACTTACATTTGATTTATTTATTCATTATCTTCTCATTGAAACACCTTAATTGATTGAATCTAATTTTTAATTATCATATTCATCAAATTTTTTTATCCAACACTTGAACTATCATTTATTATTATTTATTGAGTGTTAACCTCTCTTAGTACTTAACTTTTTTGTATTATTTATCAAGAGAGAAATTACATTGTAAAATCACTTTGATAAAGTGTGGGTAAAGCTCAATAATGTGGGTTGTGTTGAGATCCCGTAAAGCTCAACATTATATAAAGATCGGCGCTCCTTGTTTGTAAGTCACTGAAAGCATTGTAAAGGGTTTGATTGCATCATAAGTCAATTAATATAGTGAAAAAGTCTTACTCGTATAGGAGAGTTTGGTAACGGGGGGACGTAGATCATTGTTTTGGATCGAACCTCCACAAATATATCTTTTGCATCATCTCTCCATTTTACTTATTGTTTTTATATTTAAGCTTATTATTTGAATTTATCCATTTAGTTTTTACTTGCTTGAATTTATGTTAATTTATCGCTTTTACATTGTGCTCATTACTTGATCTTATTTGGTTATGTACTTGTACGTATTTGTTTCATTATTACATTAAATCTTGAATTAATTTTCGAAAAAAATTTAATAACCAATTCACCCCCTCTTGATTAGTCACTCTTGGACTTTCAAGAGTTTGTGGAATTGTTTGTGGGTGTGGTAGCTTCAAGAGTGAGGGATTTGTTTGAAAGGGCTAAGTCAAAAGCATATTGCATTGTGTTCGTTGATGAGATTGATGCAGTGGGGAAGCAGAGAGGGACAGGACTTGGAAGTGGGAATGATGAGAGAGAGTAGACCATTAATCAGATGTTGACTGAAATGGATGGGTTTTGAGGGAATTCAGGTGTTATAGTGCCGGCTGCAACGAACAGACCGGATGTTCTCAATGCAGTATTGTTAAGGCTTGGAAGGTTTAATCGACAAGTTACTGTTGGATGGTAATTGTGGAAGAGGTCAAGGGATTTTCGTCGATGTCAATATCCAATAGTTTTGGTGCCGAAATGTGGTTGAAAAATGACCGGCATGCGACGGTGGGGATGAGTTGTGGGAATAATGTGAAATTTGGTAGGTTATTTGCACATTTCAAAAAGTTTTAGAGTATGACTGCAATTTGTGCTTTATTTTTATTTTATTTAAATAGGAGGGTAAATTATTCATTTTGCATTAAAAATTGGTGAAAATGACATTCAACGCAAGAAATGTGAAGGGTATGGGCAAAATGCAAAAAAATGAAACGTATGGACGTTTTCCACAATAGGCTTGAAAAGTAGGGATGTTTTGTGTCAATTAGCCTTTCAATTTAGGTATGTATTCATTTGGGATTTTAAAAACCTTTGAGAATTTAAAATATTCAAATGTATTTAATTGAAATTTGTAAAAACTTTCTAAAAGTATAAATGTGTTCAATTGAGACTTTTATAAACTTTTAAAAATCTCCAAAAGCTAAGGGGTATTCAATTGAATTATTTTTAGATATCTCTATAAGTCATGAAGATTCAAATAGACAATGACTTTTAGAGAATTCTTTACATAGTGAATTTCTGGAAACTTTTTGGTGAAAAAAAAAAAAATAGCAACTCTCAAAGAAAATCTTTCATATATTCTAATGTTTGTGGAAATCTCAAAGCCAAGAAAAAAAAAAGAACATACTTTTTCTTCCAATTCTAAAATTTTCACATATCTTTTCAATTCATTTGTTGTAATCAATTTATGATATTCTATATGTACATAATTACTTTTCAATTGAAAATACATGCAATTGTTTCAAAATGTAGAATTCCATGTAATCGATCTATTATTATTATTAATTATGTTAATTTCGTGAAAAAAGGATTATGTTCTTGGAAATTGATGTAATTTTTTTTATTATTTTATTTGCGTCAAAATTAAATAATTAGGTGATAAGAAAATTTGTAATTTTCCAGATACATAATGAATTTACTAAATGAAAAGTCTTTAAAAAAATTTAATAAAAGTTTACGGAAGTCCATTAAAGACTTTTGTTAATTCTTAACAAATCTATAGAAGTTACTTAAAATTCCATAAAATCTACAAAAGTTTCACACTTAAAAAAATCTATAAAAATCTGAATTGAATACACCCCCTATAATAACCAAAAATTGCACCATTGGGCTATAGTGTATTGTCGCTTTATAATAAGGGTCGTAGTTAGTCAAAAAACTCGAAAAACTTACTTAAAAAAAAAAAAAGGCCCTACCAAAAAGGCCCTAAATCTATGTTTTTCTCAAGTTCTTAAAAATTCATAACATATTCTCACTCTTTATAGGGAAACAAAAATATTTTTAAATTGCAAATTATTCAAATAATAATTCAAAACGACTTGTTTTGCGAGTTATTAAACTTACAGGTGTATTCAATCGATATTTTAATGAATTTTAAAAGTATTTCAAAATTCAGGTATTCTCAGTTAAAATTTTAATGAAGTTAAATAACATCCATTAAATCTAAACATTTGTTTGGGCTCCATTTTAATTTAATACATTTTTTTTCCTCTTTCTTCATCTTCAACAATGCATTTTTCAATAACATAATATTACAAAAAAAAAAAAAACCTTAAATTTTAACAACATATTTTCCAAAAAATTACTATTTCAAATACATTTTTTCCAAAAAAAAAAAAAAAAAAATTAAAATGGAGTCCAAACAAGGGCTAAATGTCCCCAATTAAAGTTTTAATTAATTTCATTGAAATACTTTAAAATATAGGTATTCTCAATAACTCGTGGGTTTATAAAAATTTCATTAATAAATAGATTTCAAAATATTTGAAAATTTCAAACTTAAAAATACACATAACAAAAGTTTTTGAAATCTCTCAATTTCTAATGAGATTCTTATAAATTTTGAGGAATTATATTTGAATTCACAAAATTCATAATCTTCTAAAATTCATCAAAATTACAATTGAGAAACACCATTAATTTTGTTTGGTACATATTCTGTGTGTGTGTGTGTGTGTGTGAGAGAGAGAGAGAGAGAGAATTGAAGATGATTTATTAATGTTATCTCTGATTAATTACTTGTACTAATTATTACAATGAGAAAATTGTTCCTTAAAAAAGTTGGTGGCAACTGGCAACAGAACCAACATGTTGGCTTCATTTACAATTTGCAATAAATTGTTTACTTTTTTTACAATTTTATGTAATGGTATTCAATATCACAATTATTACATGACTCATGAGACCTAGTCTCTAGGAGCACATTCAAGTTGGCAAAGAATGGGAGAGGAAAAAAATTATGCAATTGGCACGTTCCGAATTCGAATTCTAAGGAGAAGAATTTGGAGTAGTTCAGTGAAAACACATTCAGACCCTAGCCAACTCGAACATATCCTTCGATTTACCGTTACACCAAGATCTAAGAACGGACAAATGTGAACGCGAGTAATAACACGTAATCCAAAAAAAAAATAATGATATTCAATATCACCATGCAACTCAATTACACAAATAAAGTTTCTCGTCAACCAACTCGGACCAATTAGATAAGCATAGACCGAGTAAGCCAAGACCTTGTAAGGCCATAAAGAAAGGTTTAACACAACGAATTTTCCCAAGAACTTTTGATCAAGTCAACACACTCATAATCTCAAAATGTGAGAGTAACCTATGGGGTATGAAGAGTAATAAGATGAAATTGAACATCGATAGTACCCACTCCACCGAAAGAGAAACTTTTCTCTCGTAAACAAAACAATTTCAATCCTTAAGGAACTCGTGACAGTTTTTTTTATAGCATCTTAAGGAAGTGTTTATATAAATTATAAACATAGAAATGACAGGTACTTGTGAGTCCGACAAAGTGGATAAAAAGTTGCTTGGACATTTATAAACATGAGCCAAACATAGACTAATTATCCAGTCAAACATATTTTTTTTACCAAAAATAAAAAATCTAAATAATGAGTCTAGCCACTCGAGTCACAGAAAATGGCAACAAAGATAAAAATTGAATGGTCCATTCTTAGCATTTATCTATTCAATTGCTTCGGCCCTAGTGCAACTATAAATCTCTTCTAACTCACGTGTAAAGAATTGAATCGACCACGTACTCTCTCTCTCTCTCTCTCATATTATCTTTTGAAATATGTTTCACCAACATTTCTAGTTCAAAACACTTGGAATCTCAAGAAACAACCACTCAAGCAATTATTATTAAAATTAATAGCAATTAAAATACATCGGCGAGGAAAAGAAAACACTAACATGAATTTTCAGAATGAAGAACAGGAAAAGATATTGAAGTAACTATCATGATTGATTTTATCCTGCCGACCAAGTCAATATCTGATTGACTTCAAAGTGATAAAAACAGGCACAACAGTAACAGAGTTTATTCAGACATTAAGGCCCTGTATGATTCCCATTTTCATTTTCATTTTCATTATTCTACTCATTTTCAACCACACATTTTTCAATAAAATAATATTTTCCATCACATCAATAACTTTTCCTTCTTTTTCAACCACACATTTTCTATCACATCACTATTTCAAAATTCATTTTTCCCAAATAATATCTATCAAACACACTCTAAAGTTCATTTGTGTACATACAATATCTGATTTTTCAAGGTAAAAAAATGTGTAAAAGAAACAGTTAAAAGCAATCCAAAACAACAGAAAAGAAACATTTGTTTGATTGTTTCTTTAGGTGGGCCATGGGTGAGCAGTTGGGGTTGCTGGATTATAAGCAATTAGGGAAGAGGTCCCACCAAAGAGTGGTTAAAAAGGCAGACACGACATTTTCAAGTACTCTCAAGACGCACAAACCGGAGATTGGAACCAAAAAAAAAAAACCCTACTTTTAAATCATTTTAGATAACTCCGTACAAAATTAAAAATTTATTTCCAACTTAATTTCGAATTAACGTAATTTAAATGCTAAAGAGTACCTTCTCAGCTACAACCAAACCAGACCAAACTAAATATTCACTTCCATCACAGCTAATTTCATTAAACACAAGTACTTACAGAATTTCTGAAATATAATTAAAAAGTTATTTGATGTCTTTTTTATAAATGATAATAGAAAAGATTATCTTTCGTTAAACATTGCTTCTAAGGAAGGAATCTTCAAACTGCAGCAAGATGGATAGATTAATTTTGCACCAAAAAAGTGACTGCAAACAAGGCATGTCCCAAAGATATGACAAGGTTTCAATCGTCTCTACATAATGAAGCAACTCATAATGAGTAGAAGTACTACAAATGTTTTTTAATTTCTTTTTTGTTTTAATGCAGAAATTATTGGTTCTCAAATGGTCAAGTAACTCAAAAATATGCAAATATATTTCAAAAAAGGAGAAAAACTGAAAAGTGAATTTTTAAAAGCAATGATACAAACAAATGCTCATTCGACAACCCAATATGCATCAGTGATCAGACAACATTTTCTACTGCTTAATACAAGAAAGTAATAAATAAATTGGTTTTTCAGCATGAATCGTTACAAATTAACAAAATATGCATAGATAAAAAGATTGAACCTTGATCACTGGATACTTGATATTAGGCCAGATGCCTATCTTCCACCTAGCCTCTTGTCTTTCTTACTGGACAAGAAACATGGGAAGTCCAATATCTGCCAAGCCGACCAGGCAACCCACCCCCACTACAAAAAAACACAAGTACCTGTTGTACAAACAACAATGCCATAAACAAGAGAGTAGACATCCAAAGCAGAAACGGACAGAACAGTTAAGTGCCACATCATATGTACGGCGCAAGGAGGTTAATGCGGACTTCCCAGTTACGGAATGAAAAGAAAATAAATTCCAGAAAGAGAACTCTTTGGAGATACAGCAGCAAAGTTTGACCAGGAAGATATGATATCAATGTTCCATCAAAGCCGTTTCAGTCTCTGATAACGGAGCTGCAACAGAATGCAATGGAATTTTAGACAAGTAATGGCGAGAAGCATGCTAATTATTTGCAATCATTGGCTTATTACATTTTCTTCTCCAGGAGGTGGAGAATTCAAAATCCTTTATCACAAGGGCTGAAGTAAAACTCATGGTTAAGTGACAGGCAGCTAAGAATATTAATCCGAGGCCCCATCTTAGTATCAGAGGGTTCCATCTTAGAACCATGTTCTACAAGAATGATTTCTACTATACCTGCTCATTTCCTATATATATATATCTATAGAAAACTATCGTATAGTACCGTAAATATTCAATCAAACTGCAAATCAAAGTTGATTATGTATCAAATATTTCGCAAAAAATCCTTAACTAGCAAAAAAATTCATTCATAATTAATAAATGAAATTATCGAAAATGAATGACTAAAAATCTGAATACTTGGCACAACAACATACCAAGCAAATCCTCGTAAGAATCAGCCAATAGCGATGTGTCCATCAGCAAAGGAGGTGAGAAAACTTGATCTTGAGTTTCATCCAGGTCATAAAATGACCTGTGTGGATCAGAAACTGAAGAATTTGAACCAACTGCCGAGAGGAAGCCATTGACACCGTCAAACTCGTCGAGTGAATCCAAATCATTTAACATGTAGCCAACTCCATCATATTTGCTCCCAAAATGGTTGTTTGGAGCACAAGTCTCAAGCAAGGAAGCATCTGCTTGAGGTGTAAATAACTGTCTACTTTTTAGTGAATTTGGCTTCTTCTCTCGGTCTAAATGGGAAAACCCAGTCCCTGAAAGCGGCACAAAGAAGTGCTCAGAGCTATCATCAGAACGGCTGTCTTGGGATGACTCCAAGTTGAAGGATTGAGATGAAAGAGCAGCTTCTCTGACAGATCTCTTCAAGTTTTGGCGGAAAAATTGATTTTCGTCTGCAGAGACATAGACAAATGAAATTAATAAACTCCAAGACAAAAAGCACTTAACTGAAACATGCATGTATAACATAGGAAATGCGGAATAAACACAAACCATATGGTGGGTTATCTATATCACTCTTCGACAGAGGCTGTTCTACAGACTTCTTGTCAGAAATATTTTCCACTTGATTGGTTTGTGGTATATTCTGTCGTTTTTGCATGTTCCCATTTTTACCAGAAGAATTTGGTGCGGAACTAAACAGTGGTGGCAATTTTAAAGCAGGGGGGCTAGCTGATGTTTTTTCAAGCTGCAAAGATGATAATCTTGAGGTCATTTCAGCAAAATCATCAGTACCACTTTCCTGGCCATTAAAATTAATTTAATCAGAGGAGCAACCTGAGAAGCTCAGCCAAATCATATGCTTGCATTCTACAGAAAATGATTCACATAAAATTGAAAGAGAGAATACCAATGTCCTTCCACTGCCCTGTGCCTGGATAGGGGAGTTCAATCTGCCACGATGTTTACCCACAGGGGAGAGATGGGACGATATACTGTTAACTTCCTCCGTCAGCTCTGAGATTGAATTCTGTATGGCCGGAGCAACATCCTTTAGTTGATCTATTAGCACCTGCAAAAGACCCTAACTCGTATAAAAAAAGTTTCAATAGGAGACGTTTGACTTAGCCACACCACTATATTATAGAATAATAGCTACAGGAGGTTTTAACTCAAAACTTTGCTCATCACGCTCCGTGGAAGTTTCAAGGTACATCCACTCATTAAATTGACCTTCTAACCTCATCAATGGGAACAGACTGAGTTGGCCAATATATTCATTATTCACCTGTATACTATCCAGGTGCTGCTGATGTTCAGCAAGTGTTGCTGCCAAAGACTCGGCGTGACTACCAGTACCACCATTATGCATACTTCGTAGGAGCTCTGGACCCTCTCCATCATTGGCTTTTGCCTAGGAAAATCATAATGTTATATAGGTGAATTTAAAGGTGAGAAATGATATTACAATACACAAGAAGCAAAAATCTATACATCAACGAGGCTTAACTTTGAAGGAGCATTTCAACGGTGCAAGCAAGAATATTCACAAACATAAATGTTAAAAACAAGTTAAATTTCGTGACAATTTGTAATTATACAAATGCAAGATTATGACCTCTACAAACCAACAGTGTAGTATGGGTGCGCCATAAGCGAGAGACATTAAGAGCCTGTTTAGGCCAGATTAAAATTTGATTTTAATCAAAATCAAAGTCAAACAATCAATATTAACCACATCTTTCATGAGTCCCACAACTTTTCAACCACACATATCAAAAACTTCTATCATAATCTACTAAAAAATCTAATTTTAATCTCCACCAAACACCCTCTAATATGGGTAAATTTTACCAATTAAGATTAAATGTGAATGTGCATCTAGGTCGAGAAAGAAAACAATATACTTGATATTTTACCATGACCATTAGATATGAAACTTAGGATGAGAGTCAGTGTAGCTTGCAAAGAATACGTAAAATGGGTAAAATGTACAACAATTATTGGACAAGGGATGACGTGATATAAACTTTAATATATTAAGTTTTATTGGACTTTTCCATATATGTATGCAGTCTAAATCAAATAGAGTCGTGAAAAAAGGATTCAAGAGGACAGCCCCAAATATATTATAAATCAGGCTTAGCTTTTTTCTGTACTATGCCATAACTATATTTACACATGGCCAGAATTTTATGACAAGAGTGGGTAGATAAAGGGCTCAACTTTTTTACACCCATTTATCACCAATCACCATGTATCCTAATCAAAACTTATTTCAAACTTAAGCCTGCACACCACCAAAAGAGGGCATTGACTATATTCCACAAAAAAGGTTCATGAACAAAATTACTGATAAGGGGGAATGACTGGATCATCACCAGTCTGAGCACTGATAAAAACAAGCACCCACAGAATTTAAGTTGTTCTCAACCGAAGCAAAATTCCTTGATCAGCACAAAGCAACATACCAATTGAAGTGATTGTTTATGTATGCGTTGCAAGGCGTGTGTCCAACGCCTCAAAACTTCTGCTATATCAACAGTCGGCTGCCCTCTCACGCTTCTTTCATCTACTCGGAAATTTTTTTCATCATTTCCTTCGGCATGAGAATAATCTAATTTACTTTTGTTCTTCCCTTTGTTTACATTTTCATTTGAACCTTCAATTTCCTCATCATCTAGGTGTGATGGAGGTTGATTAGCAGATGGAACTAGAGAGCTTTGATCCATTGCTGCTAACAAAGATGAACCGGAGATTCGATAACTGGAACAAGATATCAAATATAAGTTGGTCGATTAAGACAATTGGTAATTAGTAGAACCCAAAAGCATGTAAAGGACATTACCGATGCTCACGATGAGCTATAAGATCCTCAATTGGACCTGAAGCAAGAACCTCATGTTGACCTAAATAAAAGAAAAAAAAATGTATGTATGTATTATTAAGGACCGCGCTCAGTGTCGTGTGACGTAATATAACTTCATAGGTAACTTAGTTGGAAATTGCTATATTAATAACCAGGAATTATAATTATGCACTAAGATTCATTTAGATTTGCAAACAAAACAGATAAGAATGGTATAAACAGAGTAAGAACCACTTAGACGAATGCAAAATGCCTGAAATTTTTTCAAATTTTAGTCAAACCAGCATAGAAGTAACAGTTGGCATGACATGTCAGAGATGTACATAAGACAGTGCTTGAAGATCTTCCAATGCATCAACTATTCACGAATGACAATACCAACTGAATAATTGGTCTTTTCCACCATAGAGAATAAAAAAACCTAAATAAAAACCAATTACTATTGGCATTGTTCCTAATATGTTCATTCGAGGACCAATTGTCATCCCCTACAGGTAATCATGTTCTGTGAAAACTTGATATTTCCTTCTGGTCACAAGATGATGGACCAGGAGGGACCGAACGCACAGAATTTGCATTTCGACTTCAACTCCAACTAATTTTGATGGTCCAGGCTGAAGAACAATACTCCATTGCTTAGCCATGTATACAGCACTACCACTGACAGTTTACTCCAGTGGAAACTTTTTCCCCAGTTGCCAGTGATCAGTAACTACCTCCGACTAAAAGAAGTGAAAATAAATAAATAAAGATTTTAAAATGTCAGAATGGTGATACGTGTGTCCAAATTACAATAACCTCCACACCATTAAAGGAGGCATATCATTCAATTTCATCTAAGCCAAAGCAAACAAAAAAAGAAGAAGCACAAATTATAGCATACCAAAGAAATTAATGTACAACACGTCTTTTTAGTAAAAGACTTCAGCCCATTAGATGTATACAACAGAAATCCTGAATGGCATTTGATTTAAGAGATACAAACTTTTATTCAATTGGAATCAGATGAAGGAAAATTGACAAAACATTAAGCCACTGTTTGGGCTCCATTTTATTCCAAAATGCATTTTTCTCTTTCTTCTTTTCAACCACATATTCTCCAATAAAAAAACATTTCACATAAACCCAAAATTTTTCCTTATTTTTTAACCACACATTCTCCAAAAAATCGCTATCCCAAAATACATTTTTCCTCAAAAACTAATTTTAATGGAACCCAAACAGGGGCTAAATTAAAAGAACTGCAAGTTTCTGTGCTTACTTTTGCGAGATAACAAAGAGTCCCACAAGCGAGTAGCTCTCTGAACCATATGAGAGTTCTGACTTGAGCTAGATACAAGCTCATCCCAGTGTTCACCTTCCAACTTCACTTTGTTTCTCAAATCATGTAGTTTCTCAAGCTCTTGTTGTAGATATGCCTAATATGAAGAAAGACAAATAGATGCAAGAAAAAAACTCACGCTTCGAAAATCATGTGAAAGAATTCCACCTGTCAAGCCCTCCAATAATCTAATATAATATAATTATTATCTACCTCTTCAGCAGATAGACCGCGAAACTCAGCTGTCATTTCATGAGCCAAATTGGACCACATGGCCTGTCTCTGCACTGCTGTCTCTGCATTTTTCAGAAATCTTCTTCTTTCAAGAGCTATCCTACCCTATTAATAAATAAATTGGAAAAAGGTTGAGGTATATATAAGTGTGAAATCCTCATTGAACACTCTGATCAAGTAAAATAGCAAATGTATGAAAAAGAAGGCTAATTCTAGCTCCTAGCACCAATTACATCAAACTAATACTCAGCATAAGTGCTCTTCACCCAATATGTACAATAGGCAGAGAACATAGGTCGTTCACATATTTACATAAATAAATCAGCGGTACCATTCCATTGACAACTCATCGCAGCATCAATACTAATTTGGCAAAAAAGAAAGGTAAAATTGAATGACTGTGCTAAGTGACTATCAGTACTGAAGTAGAAACTCAGAATCACTACCACTGTAAGTTATTCTGTACATACTATAAAAAAAATATATATATATTACAATAGAAGAAAATAATGATTTGTAAATATGAAAATAATAGGTACAAAATGGTCAACAGATAACGGATTTTTATTTTTGTAATACAAACCAAAATAGTTCTCCAAATAGATCAAGGAATTTTCAGAACACATGCTCCCAAGCTTCCCATGCATATCTCAAAAAAGGGAGAGCTTGTGGGTTACTAACTGTCCAATAATCAGTAAAATCGTTTCTTTCTCAGTTAAGGGGAAAAATGATCGGAAACAGAATTACCTTAGTTACAGGAAGTAATGTAGCTGCATGCGAGAAAGCTACATCTGTCAATGGAGCAGGCAGCGGGTTGGATGATAAATCAGCTGCAAATGTTCGCCTGTGAACCTCTCGCAAAGCATGCAATGAAAGTTGCCACAGAAGTTCGACGAATCTGCATTTAGCACAAAAAATTTATTGGGGACTAGTGTAAATAAAGTGGCCACCAGACTACAACTGCTGAGAGTTTCATATTCAGTTATAATAACACATAGAAACGTGATAAAGAAAGGTGAAAAACAAAAATATTATGCCTCCAAAGTGGTAAAATCAAATAAATTCCTTCAGAATACCATGCCCTTCAAATAAGAATAACAGATGGAGCAAAAATGAGCAAAATCAAAACTTGTATTGAATATAATATCACCACTAAAAGACAATCCGGTAAAAGAATTGTGATAGTAGACCACCCACTAGAAGATTATTGCTTGCAAAAGTGACTTAGTGATATATACTCTCATTGAAATGGAAACTATCATAAGCAATATGTCTAAGAGCGTGTTTGATACACATTATTTTGAAAAGAATGCATTTTTTTGGTTGATGTAAGAAGGAAAAGTTATTGATGTGATAGAAAATATTATTTTATTGAAGAATGTGTGGTTGAAAATGAGTAGAAGAATGAGAATGATAATGATAATGTGTATCAAACAAGCTCTAAATAAATTTTTACACATCATCACATGATCCGTTGTCTTGAGTGATGCAAAATAGGTTTAAAAATCAGAAATACTTGTCAAAATCCAATATTGTTTCTGAATAAGTAGAATAGAGTGAAAGTACTAGCGAGTGTAATAGAAGAAGAAAACTCCATATCCACAAATCACAATTGCAGGTTAATAATGTAACTGAGAATAGTTGCCTAGGTGTCTATTAAATGATTATTTAATTAGCATCCAAATATTCGTTCTTGTTTTCACCACATTGGAACTAGCGACAAGGTGACACTTCCAAAACAACAAAAGCCTGCCAAATTTCTAAAAAGATCTCAACGTAACTATACTAGTGAAGTTCAATCAAAATCTAGGAAAAAAAATATATTGTCTAAACAGCTGAAAGTACATTGTAATCAACCGAAACGTAAACAGAAATCGGAACACACAAACCTAGGTCCACAGCAAGTCGCAAGTGACGAAACCCTCGAATTGCTCCTCGGCAACGCCCCTTGCGATTCAAGCTCGCTAATAATCCCTTGCACAACCTAAGTTTCCCAATTAAAACTCAAATTTAGTTCAACTAAGTTACATATATAGATTTACATCTGAGAAATTCAATAAGTCAAGACCAGAATTACCTTTCGAAAATCACGGGACTGGGCCGAATCAAAAATCGGCCACACCTTGTCAAAGTCCTGTAAGATCCAAATGCCGAAAGACTATTCAATAAAACGAAACACAAAAAACCTCAAAAAAAAACGTATTAAACGTGTAGAAATCTGAATCTATAAAAATCGCGAGTGTACTTTGGCAGATTGAATGGGGCCACGGAGAGAGGACAGGATGAAGTATAGAAGCTGTTCGCCTAATTTCGGGTTGGAATGACGGAATAGTCCGACCCGAGGAGTCCCATTGTTCGACCCGATTCCGATTATGGCCGGATCCAAACCGAGTAACAAACAATTCGTGTACATCGCACTCTCGAGCTCTATCTCTCTTTCTTTCTCCCTATCCATAGTCATCACACATACGCACTCTCCTCTCTCGCTGCGTGTGAAATTCGGGTGGGTTTGTTTCCGAACTGATCTTTGTTCTGGTTTCACTTTTAAGGCATACTTGTGTAATCTTTGAAATGATGAACCCTTGAGGAATGAATAATTTGCGAAAGGGACTCTAATTTGGGTGTAATTTTGAATTTTGGGGGTGAAATTGAGATTTTTGTAAAGTTAGGTGGGACCCGGCGGGATGAAGGAATCACGTTTGGAAAATTTTGAAATGTTCAGTGGGTGAGAGGGGTTGTTTCTAACGTGCGCCGCTTCACTTATTTGCCGGCCAACTTCGGCACCCGGTAATGCCATTGTTTGTTCTTTTTACATTTTTATTTCTATTTGAACACTTTTTTTATTTAGGCTGTGTTTGATACATGTAATTTGCCATGGAACTAGGAAAATATTTTCCTAGTTCCTACTTTTGGCTGTTTGATTAGCCAAATTTGCCCTGGAAAATATTTGCCACCAATTTCTAATGTATAATCCCTTGAAGCACAAAAGCAGGAAAATATTTTCTTATGATTTTGGTGGGAAATTATTTTCCACCTTGTTGGGTATTTTTTTTTCTTTTTTTCTTTTTTTTTTTTACTTTTTGGCAATGGAAATATATTCTAAATTCAATGGTAAAAAAATTTATTCATTTAATTGACGATTTGCATGAAAAACATAGCCAAACAAACATAAAAATTTTATGAAAAAATTTTTTTTAATTTTTTTTTTTTTACTTTTTGACAATCCAAACAAATTTTAATACAGATTGTAAAAAAATTATCCCAAAAAATAATCATTTGCATGAAAAACAAAGTCAAACGGATTAGGTGAAAAATTATACCAATCAAACACCATTAATACAATTCCCTCTAAAATAAATTCTAGGCAAATCACTTCCCTGCCAAATATTTTATTTGCCATTCATTTTCCATCTTCCTATCAAACACACCCTTAGGGTATACTGAGACATAGATATTGTTACTTTTACTATATTTACATGCTTATGATATATGTTTATTGGGATCGATGAGGGTGGGACATAGATACTGTTTTTAGACACTGTGCTTTATTGGTATATTTGCATATTGCTTGTCTTTTGGGGTCATTGAGGAGAGATATAGATACTATATTTAAGGTATCACTATGTTTTAACTTGAGTTGATATACTTTACATGTCCTGTGGGGTTGTTGAGGAGAAATATAGATACATTTATCTACTGCATTATACATTGAGAGATTGCAATAAGGGGGAGCTTGTGCTTATGCATTTGCATTACGTATCATTCACTAAGGGGAAGCATGTGCTTTGCATCTGTGTTGCACATCATGTATTGCTATTTAAATTTTGATGTTTTGTGATATTAATATGGTCAATGTGTTTTGGTTGGCATTAATATTGCATATCAAACTAGCATGCTTATTTTGGTTGATCGTGTTTGAAACGCTTCTGAGTGCTTTATTGTTATATTATCTGTATCACGTGCTTTTACACTGGATATGTGAGTTTTTAATTTCAAGATACAGGTTTGACAAAGTGGAAGCAATACTCGGTTGGACTTGGGTAGTTTTTTATAGGATTTGTTTTCATTGTATTTGGTTTTGTCACAGAATGTCAAATGAGGAGTTTGTTAGATTTATATTTTGTATTGACAATTCTGTGACCAAAATGATCAACTTGAACAATTATAAAAGTTGAGGAATTTAATTGTAAATATTCATAGTTGGTAGGTTAGAATAGGGTTTGGGATTCATTATTGGAACAAGAACGATATACGCCGAATTTTTGCTAGTTGCGTGCCAGACTTGTGTTCGAGCGGATGCAACAGTACATTGATCGCTCGACCTTCACCCAACCGTCACTCGAGCAACAGACCCTTCGCTCGAGCGAAACAGCTCCTCGCTCGAGTGACAGTGTTTTTTGGCCAAACGTAATTTTCGATTTTCAAGATTTTTATTTGGGTCACATTACCTAAAACGTCCAACATATAAAGAGAGGCGCCTCATTATTTCCGAACTATAGATTGAACATTGCATTCATTGAGAGAATACATTCAAAAGATTTTAGATCTAGTTCAATCTACTTTTGTGATAAGCATCAAACCTTGTGAAAACATCAAACAGCCAAATCAAACACCAATGTGCAATCTTCGCTTGGTTCTTTCAAGGAGTTGAAGTTCAAGGAAGATTATTGAAGAACGAGGAGTTCTTTTCAAGATTCACAGGAGATAAACGTTCGTGAAGAGTCAGGAGTGGAGTTTGTGTGCTCATTACAGGAGAACTGCTTTACAAGAAGAGTTAGGATTGATGTTAGTGTGCACATTCCAGGAGAGTTGCTTCAAACTTCAGACGAGAGATTAGAAAACTTGTGTCATCAACTTTGCTATGGTCTGTAAGTTTATCAATACGTTTATAGTGGATTTTTTACTGACAAATCGCCCAGAATTTTTCCCACGTTAGGTTTTTCCGTGAATAATTCTCGTCTTATAAACTGTTTTATTTACTGCTTTGATTGATTGTTGTATTTAAACTTGTGAGAAATTAGATTGATTGATTAATCACTTAGATATAATTAACTTGTGACTTGTTGCATCTTAATTAATCTTTAAATTCCGCATTTACACCTAATCACCCCTCTCTAGGTGTAGTTGGGTCGAACTGTGTGTTTTTCAAAAGGTAAAAAAGAAAAGGTTAGAATAATATTACACACTAATCTAATGGCCCGATACTTTGGTCGGATTCATGACTAAATTGAGTTCGATGACTGTGCAAAAATTAGCTTCTGTTTGAGCCACATTATTTTTCTTATTCTTCTACTCATTTTAACAACACATTTTTCAATAAAATAATATTTTTCATCACATCAATAACTTTTTCTTATTTTTCAACCATATATTTCCCATCACATTAACAGTAAAAATACAATTTTTTCTCAAATAATGTGGCTCAAGCAGGGACAAATGCAATATGGCGGATAAACGAATATCTAATAAGGGATAGTCCAAGCATATGCTCCTTACAACATGTAAGTAAATTCAAGTTGCAAAACTCAATTTTGCTTCTTTTTTTTTTAAACGACGCACGGCCCTTTGACATTTGTTGATGGTGATAAGACGCGAAGTCCAAGTCTCCTATTTTTCTTAGGCAACTCTGTTCAAATTGTTTTCAAACTTATACTTTGTTTTCGACGCCAGAAACTCTTAGGTATTTTGTGTTTGACTGCATAAAATCATAAATTTTGTTGGAATTTGCGAACAAAATGCTCCAAGACTAGTCCGCTAGCTTGAAAAATAGAGAGGATTGGTTGGTTGAAGGCACTTTGATGCTTAACTTAATTTTGTTTATGTAGAAAAATGCAAATCAAGTCGAGTTTTAGTAATACGTGTTTTCGTTTTTACAATGGATCGATGTTATTGAATTAATGAATGAGTCACTTGGGTCATTGTTCTTAGCATAAGTTGGATTGGAGTTATTGAATTAATAAATGAGTCACTAATGGCCATTATTCTTAGTGTAAGCTCTATGAACCGAACAATATTGAGTTTTACGCTTATATTTCTAAGCTTCATCGACGGCTTCAGAACGAGCATTGTCAACTTTAATAATATGAATGTGTCATTCTTGATTTTGACTTAAATTTTAATCAATTTTTTTTAACTAAAGCAAAATAGGGTCATATGTAATATTGTAGAATAAACTAATGATAGAAGAGAAAAAAACAATTATCTTGTAAATTGAGGTAAGCCAATGCCACAAGGGAAGTTGAACACGCCCATCTCACGGATTGGTCAAAATTGAAGAAGCTTCTATGTTCATACCTCTTTTTTTTTCTTGCATCCCATAAATAAATAAATATATATATATGTATATGTATATTATATATGTGTGTGTAAAGTCAATTTACCCGAAAATGTTTGACATCTTGGGTGCTCGACCCTCATATTGCAAGTGGATCTCGCGTGAATAAAATAATGTTCGACCTTCGAGGTGTGTGTTCGATCACCCAAAATATCAATCGAGGTAATATTGTAGCACGGTTCAATATATAATCCTTGTCAATCATTGAGATATATACATAGAGAGAGAGAGACGAGAGACGAGAGAGAGAGAGAGAGAGAGAGAAAGGGAAATGGCAGATTTGTTTATTGAGCAGGCAAAGCAATATTCAGAGACAAGGCCCAGTTATCCACAGGAATTGTTCCAATTCATTGCATCAAAAACTCCATCTCATCATCTTGTTTGGGATGTTGGCACTGGAAGTGGCCAGGCTGCAGCATCTGTGAGTCTCTCTCTCTCTCTCTCGAACTGCACAATTTAGAGTAAATTTTGTGTTTTCGTCACTAATTATGATCCGGGACCTTAGGAGTTAAAGCCCTAATCTCAATTACTCGATATGATAGTAAAAATCTTAATTTCATTGTATATTCTATCAGAAAAAGAGACACTTCAAGCCGGGTAAGAAATTTTTTTAAGAATAAGACTCCGCTTAAATAAGATTTTGGGGGAATATATATCTTAGAGTAAATTTTGTGTTTTCTTCACTAATTATGATCCGGGACCTTAGGAGTTAAAGCCCCTAATCTCAATTACTCGATATGATAGTAAAAATCTCAATTTCATTGTATATTCTAGTAGAAACAGAGACACTTCAAGTTGGGTAAGAAATTTTTTTAAGAATAAGACTCCACTAAAATAAGATTTTGGGGGAATATATATCTTGGAATATTGATTTTTTTTTAGAGAATGTATTGTTAAAAATAAGAAATTGTTTTGGATTCACGTGTAATATTATTTTAAAAAAGAATGTGGTTTCGAAAAAAAATGCATTTCTTGGAAATGGAGCTCAAACAGAGGTAGTTTCATTATATGTCGACTTAATACGAATCTATGTATTGTTTTTCAGTTAGCAAAGATCTACAAGAATGTGGTGGGGACAGACACAAGCCAAAAACAACTTGATTTTGCTGCTAAACTTCCAAATGTAAGATACCTATGTACACCTCCTAAAATGTCCATTTCTGAGATCGAACACACCATTGCACCACAATCCAGTGTTGATTTAGTGACCATTGCTCAAGCCATGCACTGGTTTGATCTTCCCACTTTCTACCAACAAGTGAAATGGATATTGAAAAAACCCAGTGGAGTAATTGCTGCTTGGTGCTACACTGTACCAGAAGTCAACCCACGTGTCGATTCTGTGTTTGGAAGATTTTACACCGTCGACAGTCATCCGTATTGGGAGCAAGAACGAGACTTGGTTAATCTTAA
The DNA here is from genome assembly GCA_019395295.1 of Osmanthus fragrans. Taxonomy (NCBI): domain Eukaryota; kingdom Viridiplantae; phylum Streptophyta; class Magnoliopsida; order Lamiales; family Oleaceae; genus Osmanthus; species Osmanthus fragrans. The sequence continues at coordinate 332,003 of CM033352.1, read as the reverse complement.
ATACAAAACCATTGATTTTCCATTTGAGCCAGTTGATGGAGTTGATCATACTGGGCCATTTGAATTCAAGGCTGAGAAATTGATGGATTTGGATGGATTTTTTACATATATAAGATCATGGTCTGCCTGCCAAACTGCCAAAGGAAAGGGTGTGGAGTTATTGACTGATGCTGTTTTAGAAGATTTTAAGGCTGCTTGGAATGCTGATGGGAAAAGCCAAAAGATTGTCACTTTTCCTGTTTATTTGAGGATTGGCAAAGTTGGGTTATCAAATTGAAAGCCTAGTCATCTTTCATGAATAATATTTGATAGAGAACGTCGTCTTTGTAATAATCAATTACTTCGATGAGTATTTCAATGCTCAAATAAAATAAGTTCCTAAATTTAGAAATGGACGGCCAACTTAATGCCAACCAGATCTATACTCAGCTGCAATGGCAGTTAACAGACTGTAAACATCTGAATTTATCGAAGTGCTTCCTCTTCGTGCTAGTTTTATTATCCGTCGAATTTTTACGATATATACTCAACAGGCTAGATATAGCGACCGAATTTTTTTTTAATTCTTTTAAGGAAATTTTTTACTTTAAAGATTGAAGGGTTAGATTACTTGTCGTATCGCTACGATACCTCTAATATTTTAAGTTAATTATCTGGTCACCATAGAATGTTGCCTAGCAATTTTTATTTGATATGATGATTTAATTATCTTTAACTCAGTCTCGTTATTTTTGACAAGTCACGTAAGGAAGACAAAGGTTCGATTCAGTCAAAATCATAACTGCACTATCAAATTTTTGGTCATACCATAACCGCACCATAACCATGTAAGTCAATTCGGTTAGGCTCTATTTGGTTTGGCTCGATTAATAACCACGAAAATAAAAATTATTTTTTTATAAGTCCAAACTCCAACCGTCAAAATTTAAAAAAAAAAAAAAAATTTATGAAGAAAAGTCAATAAAAACAAAAACACAATACTAAGTCAATTTAACAAACGATATCCCAAAAAAAATGCAAACAATATCCCAACTTCCAAATACAAAATTCGAATTTAACAAACAATATTATCAACTTAGGTCAAGACTCTTATTAGCATATGTCAATCTTCGTTCTTCCCCACAACTCTTACTAGTATAGGTCAAGACTCAAGACTCAAAGTTGATTCCTATATAGTAAATAAGAAATGTAATTAGAGTAATAATACAACCATATTACCTAATCAAGAATGGTCTTAACTGAATATTTAAACAAAAAAATGTACCTCTTCATCAATGTCCTCCTCACTAAACTTTACACAAGCTCCGGAGTATGATAAAGGAGCAAAATTTTCTACACACAATAAAAAAAAAAATTAACAATAAAAGAAAGTGCATAATAACAAAATATAAAAACAATAAATCCTGAACACATCACCTAAATCTATATGAGTAGGATTCGTATTTACCTCACTTGGATTTTGTGAAGTACCTGGTGTACTTGATGCATCATCTCGAATGTCAGTAGCAGTATCTTCAACTTCAATTTAAGCACTTCCAACTGAAGCGGGAGTAGTCGGAACAGAAGACGCCGACCCATGGCAAGATATCTGATTACATAAAAAAATAAAACACATCAATTGAGGTTTCAGCCATGGTTATAGTGAAAATACAATCAATTTGAATGTATTTATAGTATTTTCAATCACTTTTCTAAAAGAAATATTAACTGCACAAATTGAAAAGATCTATTTAAAGCAGTAAAATAGGAGTTTATTAGACACTATTACAGAAAATAAATTTCTATTATGCAAATGACAATAACTATAAAAATAAAAATTGCTTGACAGATATATGAAAAATGAAAGCATAAATAAAAATAATAATTCCCTGCTGGATTGATAAATTACCAAACTCTCGCAAACAATATAACCCAAAATATATGTTGATTTCTGGAATATCATTAATAACATCAGCAAAAAGCCACATTAATTCTGTAACCAAATTAATAATTCGACTTTTTTTTTCTTATGAACATAGAGAAACTGAAGAACGCATAAACTAGCAAGCAAAACAGACTAAAAATCACATTTTTGGGGCCATGCATCGTATATTTAAATAATATTATAAAGAAAATGCAATCAAGTATATTGTATATGAGTTTTGTTGAATTGTACAGGGAATGTGGTTTGAAGCCAATTGACGCAGAACAACTCAGGGAGTGTGCTCACGAAATGGTAGACTTCGTTGTTGATTACTACAATTTGAAGCTGAGGTACAGGCAGCAGAGCGCCGACATATCTAATTTGGTTGAGTGGACGAGTGTTTTGTAAGTTTGGTTTCCAATTTTCAATTTTAACGTGTAGGGTTAGAGTTAAGTTACTGAGTTAAGGAATTACTAGTATGTTAATTGGGCTAGAATTTTGGGAAAGTTTAATTATCAAAATTGCTCAATTAATTTTGGGAAAGAATAATAGAAAACACAATTGCCCAATTAATTTTTTTAACGGGTAATCGGTTCGAGACGGGGCACTATCGCTAAAAAAAAAAAAAAAAAAAAAAGAAAAAAAAGCACTAGCTAGTATATTAATTTTCATTTCTTAAGATTTCATTTTTATTTATCCATTTTCTTTTCTCCCTCCATTCACGTGCTCCTATCCATTTTCAACTACTAGGAGTAGTTTTTTTTTATTTTTTAAACTTCCCCACTTACCCACTTCTCTCATCATCCCTCTTAGTGGCATTGGTGGTTACATAATTGTGTTTCATAAATTTTCTTCCCCATATACATACGTTTTCACTTTCTCAAAATTAAGAAAAGAATTTTAAACTTTCTTTCAAAATTTACCTTAAGCTTGCAGCCATTTTTTTCTTTGTTTTCTTCATTTCAAACTTTGCAACGAATTCACAACAACTCAACTCAACAAATTTTATTGAAGAATCTTAAGGTAGTATCCTCTCCCGTACACAAGCTATTTACGTTTTCGAGAAATTTTATATGCTAGCATGTACGTAACTGTTCATTGCTTGTGGAAATTATTTGTGATTGAAGCTAATCACTACAATTATTTGTGATTGAAGGTAATCACTAGAATAAAAGTATGTCGATTGATCACCGATTTACTTTGATTTACGGCTTTTGCATGTTGTGTTAATATTTGTATATAATTGTCTCGTTAGCTTGTGTACATACTACTGAGTGTTTCTTCAAAATGCTCATCCTAATTATACATTTCAGATTGACGAGCTTGGCAAGAGGCATGATGGGGGATGGCATCGACTATTATCTTATGCAAATTATGTTTTATCTTGTTCTTTTATGGATTAAAATAGACCAATAGTTTTAGTATTTCATTTAAATGTTAACTTTGTAAAAACATTTACATTAGTTGCTATCCTTCTTAATTTCAGTTTCTGTCCTTCAATTTGAAAATGGTAGAACTTGGGCTACGGTGCATGTTTTAGAGTGATTCCAGTGACGTTTGAAATGTCTATGAGTCTTCTAATAGCGATCTTTGAAATTTCCTCAAAATAGTATTTAGAGAAAAAGTTATGTCAGTTTTAGTAAACTGCATTGGATCTATTTCGAATTTTCTGTCCAGCATAGTCGTGCTGTATTTTCGTGCTTCAAACGTTATCTTCGAGATCCCAAATTTTTCTATGTTGTACATATATGAATGTTATAATCTCTGTTAAAATTTTATAATTTTTCGTCAATGTTTGTTAGGCCAAAAACATTTTTCTTTTCCGCTGCTTCGCAACTGGTATTTGCTGAATTTCCTCTAAATGCTTTCCAAAATAAAATTTCTCCAAAATTGTTCAAGTCTACATGAACAAAAATCTCCCATTACATTTTTTAAATATGTTTCAAATCCCTAAACTTTCATCATTTAAAATTTATTTTGGTTAACATTTAAGAGCTCAAACAAAGAATATGAATTTTCTTTCAACACTTCAAATTCCGAGAATTTGGGGTATTACACTAGTATACATTTGAGGTAGATTTTGTGTAAAATAATTTTATTTGGAGAATGTGTAATTCAAAAGAAAAAAAAAATATTGTTTTACGTTCAAATTTATTCTATTGATAAAATGTGTAGTTAAAAATAAATTTTAAATAATATGTACCAAATAGGGCTTTATTTATTTTAAGTGTCGAAATTAGACATACTAAGATATTGGCTACAATTGAAAATGTCCTATAATAAAACTTTTATTTGTTTGTGATTTAGGCATAAATAGGTCCCCTCTTTGAGGAGCAAGGATATGATCAAAGAGAAGAATCCGAGTGGTGAAGAGCAGGAGAAAAAGATACCAAAGGGAACCTCCGTCTATGGAAAACTTACTAGAAGCAATTTTACTTTAGAGATTCCCTCACTTTTGATTGATGAAAAATTTTGATCCCCTTTTTCAATTAGACATAATAAAATATTCGTGGACCTCTCTTCATGTGAGAGGAGTGTAAGTTATTGTGTACACCATGAGGTGTACACATAATTTTATCCAAATTTTAAAGAGGGTCATAACTTGGCTTTGATCGGATACGAATTTTTTAAAGAGTGAAAGTTTGGATCCTAGATTTGTCATCCAATTTAGTTGTGCAAATGGTGGGACATTTGGTGAAATAAAATTAAATTGGGGTGTTTATGGTAATACTAAGTATAAATTTGGGTGACAATTAATGAATTAATCCATAAAATATTACTTAGGAGTAAAGAATTTTAAGGGCATATATGTAATTTTATTATTTTAGTCCTTGTTGGGCCTCCATTAAAATGAAGTTTTTGGACAAAAAAAATGTATTTTGGAATATTGATTTTTTGAAGAAGAGTGTGTTATTTAAGAACAAGATTTTTTTTTAGATTTACGTATAATATCATCATTTTTATGAGAGAATGTGTAATCGAAAATGAATTTTGAAAAAAATAATAAATTGCATAATAGACGTTTTTTTAGCCAAAACTCCAAGGTGGCCCTAAAATATTAGAAAGCCAAATTCTCGAATTAATTGTTCCAATAGTTACGAACTTATGTCCATGTCTTCAATTGCTCCCAAAAATTTAAAATGTCGACTTTTGGCTACTGAACTTTGCAAAATATTGTGCGTCACTTACTAGTATAACTACGTCTCAAATCTCTAACAGAATTGATGATGTAGCTGATGGAATGAACACGTGGCACCTTATCACACCTTTAAACTTTGATATAGTCGAATTTTGAGAAACTAAAATTTGAAAAAATATCTTCTATTGCTTACTAAATTTTGAAGTGGTTTAATTTAGGCATTGAACTTTGATGTAATCGAACTTTGTTCATTAAATTTTGAAAAACGTCTTCTATTGCTTACTATAAATTTGGATTTAATAAAATCTCTGTTTATCTCCCTTTAAAATAAATCTTTCTAATTTTCATATTAATTTTTAAACACACATTTATACAATAAATTTTACAAGTAAACTCAATTTTTTTTCAACATTTTAACAACACATCCTCCAAAAAATCACTATTTTTTTTTTTTTTTTAAATAATGGCCATCAAACAGGGCTAAAATCCGTTGTTAAATTCAAATTTTATTTTATTTTAACAATAAATATATTTGTGTTTCGTTGCATTTAGTAGTAACTTCCGTTGCACGCCTTCTATTGCATACAACAAATTTAGATTTAATTAACATTCATTGTTAAGATTTGGATTTAATTTTATTCAACAACAAATTCATTGTGCGTTTCGTTGTAAAATTCATATTATGATGAAGATAACTTACAATTCTACAAAAACAAATTAAATTTAAATTAAACTATTGTATAATTGAGTAATCATTTATGGTGACATAGACAATGCTTGCAAAGCTATGCAAATGAAGTAGGACTGAGCAAAAATCTCGAATCGAATCAGATCGAAACGGACCTAAACCGAATCGAGTTGAACAGTTATTCTTAAGTTAAATACTCGAACAAGTATCTGAATAAAAAATCGACGGGTTCTGTTCGATTCTCGATTCTAGATCAAAAATCGAAAAATCGAATGAGAATCGAATCTCTCTAATTTTTTAAATTTATTTATTTTAAATAAGTCAAATTATTTTATTCATTTCTAAATAAAATTGCTAACCCAAAAATCTCATTTTCAAATATGTTATTCTACCATAGTGTCATAATCGAATTGAAATTCGACAGCGTCTCTCTTAATTATTATAAGCTCACTATCATTCTCTTCCTGTGATTTTCACAATCAATTCTATAAAAAACTCAGCAAAGAGAAACGTAAAAGACACATAAGATTGAACTACATTATTTTGTAAGAGTTAAGATTGTACATGTTATTAGTTGAATTAATTTAGCTTTGTAAATACTAAAAAAATAATTATAATACAGAACTTGAGAATCGAATGAAACCGAACCGAACCCGAACGGTTCCATAATTAAATTTGGATCCGACGATTCCACTTATTAAATAATCAAAAAATTCGGGTCCGGTTTGGGATCTAATAAGAACAGAATCGAAACGAATAGTATCCAGCCTTAAAAGGAAGTGACTACGAATTGCAATGAAATACATATTATATTTATTGTTAAAATTAAATTAAATTCAAATTTTAACAATGAACTTTAGTTCATGTTTGATGATCATTATTTAAAAAAAAAAAAAAGTCTTAAATAGTTGTTTTTCTGGAGAATGTATGGTTAAAAATTGAATTTATTTTTTGAATTTACGTGTAAAATTTTTTATTGTATAAATATGTGGTTAAAAATGAGTATGAAAATTAAAGAGTTTGTTTTAAAGAGAAACAAATAGAGGCTTAGTTAAATTCAATAGTGAGTAATGGAAGATTTTTTTAAAGTTTAGTGGTCAAAGTTTAGTAGTCAAAATTCAACCACCTCAAAGTTCAGTGAGTAATGAAATATATATTTTTTTATTTTTTTTTAAAGTTTAGTGATCAAAATTTGACTATCTCAAAGTTTAACAGTGTGAGAGAATGCTATAAGTGCATTCTGTTAGCATCATTTCTATTATGAGTTTGAGACATAAGTTATGTCAGTGAGACACGTACAATAATTTTCAAAATTTAGTGATCAAAATTTATCATATTAAACTCTAGCGAGCAATTGAAAATACAGAAATAAGTTCAGTGACCAACAATTAACTCCAAATTCTCGCTCAAGCACACGCAGTGAGCAATATGGAGTAAATAAAAGGTAAATACTGAGAAGAACCTATGGAAAACCGAGAGAAAAAAGTGATTTGAGATTGTTCAAGTCGGTGATGATAATTGGTTCCTCACCAGCTTCGAAACGCGGAAGATTCACAACTTTTCACTTCATGGACCCTGAATCTGTCAAGGTAGAAGAATTTATTTATGATTGAAAATTTCCCATACTTCATGCGTATCGGTTGCCTTATATTTTTTCTTATCGAGATGAAGTATTTGTGATAGATTTTTTTTGATTTTACTCTCATCTGATTGAAATTTTTTGGTTAATTTTCAATGACGGTGCTAACCTTTTGGGTTCCCATCTTCTGTTCCGTACAGGATTGTATAATTTAGGATTGATAAAATTAAACATGGGTGAAGAAACTTTAATAAACTGATACATGAAGAGCTTGATTTTTTTATAAGCCAAATTCAGCATCACAGATTTTTAAATAATTTGGTTTTGAATCTCTGCTAGATTTCTTTAAAGAATTATCAATTTTTGGTGCAATTTTTTTTTTTTTTAAAAATATCCGCGTGTCAATACAATTATCTAAACAGATTTGTGTGTTATGGTATCCCACCATTCTCTCATTTTGAGGCAGTAGCGGGTCCAAGATTTGCGATTGGGGGAGGTGGATGCACTTTAGGATGTTAAATTAAAGTCCTCGTAAAAATTAGAAATGGGGCGCCAGGGTGGCTCCTAATTGCTATACCATTCCTGAAGTCATTACAAAATGCTATAAGAAGCAGAAGGAAGATTCATGTAACAAGATCTATATAAATTAAAACAATTTTTGTCTCTGTTCGAGTTTCAGTTTTTTCCTTGACAATCATTTCCGTTTATTGAAATGCATAAACTCTTTCTTTAATTTAGCCACTTCTATATATATTTTACTTTGAAGCAGTTGTTCACGGAATCATTTTTTATCAACAGCTACTGTAAAGTATACCCTTCTTCTGTAATATGATATATCTGTGGGAATAAGCTGTTTCTTCTCAGGTTATTCAGGAAAAGTTTGCAGCTGCCAAAGAAAAATATGGGCGGGATATCCGTGTGTTCGAAACATCAAGAGCTTCTGCTAATAATATTGACGTTTCCAGCACCGGTAAGATCCTGTTGATGTTTCACTCCATTTTCCTCAAAACTTTTGAAATAATAGAATGATTGATTGTTCTATTGTCGCTTCTTTCAGAGGAGCCAGATGAGTTTTATGATTTTACAGCAGAGGACTATTTTCGGCTTATGTCTACTAAAAAGGAAGGTATACGTAGAAAAAAATTATCTCTATATTCAGATGATTATATGTCAAAATAAATCCCAGGCTGCGATCGTTCTGTATGATTTTTTAACTTGTGTTGAAAAGGAGATGAGTATCTGGAAATTTATGATTTGAAAATTCTAATACTTCTATGATTTGATACTTTCTGAAGATAAATATTTGAAGACTTGAAAATTCCGTTGCGCTTGCTTTGTATGTTCTTGCAACATGTAAAAAGGAGCTGATTATCTTTCGATTTATGATTTGAAATTTCTAATACTTGTATGATTTGGTTACCTCTGAAGATAAATATCTGAAGACTCGAAAAATTCGTGAAGCAGAAGAAGCTACTCGTAGGTCAAAGATAACGAAGGTAATTTGATCATTGCGTGTAGATATTATTTCTTGCCAATATAAAAGTTTATTTGTAGAGTGTCCTATAAACTTAGTAAGATTTTTATCGTCGCACAAAATTCACTCTCTTTAAGCAACAGGCTGTTATCAGAGTTCGTTTTCCTGATAATTACACATTAGAGGCATCATTTCATGCATTGGAAACAATTCAGAGTCTAGTTGATCTTCTCATGAAAGCAATTGCTTATCCAGAATTGCCATTTTATCTATGTGAGGACCTTCTCAACTCAAAGTTATTATTCTATTATTATTTTTATCTTACATTTACTGAAGAATATGTACCGAAGTAACCTTAAGGTCTTTTCTTCTTAAATATTTTCAGATACAACACCTCCCAAAAAGCAAATAAAGGAGATGTCACAGGATTTTTATTCTGCTGGCTTCGTGCCCGGTGCAATTGTGTATTTTTCATATGATGTGCCAAAAGGTCAGTGCATTTTATGTTTTTCTCTAGGGTAAAAAAACAAAAATGATGTGACCAAAGATCACAAATTTGTGTTTAGACGACCTTTCATAGTATGGCTGTTTTCCATTTTCCCCTTCATTTGCTTATTATTTAGTTTAGCAATTACCATGACTTATGGGTCTCAAAAGTCATGGGTTGTATTTACAGATTAATCTGGTCCAAGTATTATATTGTCATATATATACATGTCTATTGTTTGCAACTTAGGATCTGTTTTATTTTGCCTATAGAACTATAATATAAACACGTTTTTATCTAAATTCAGTAGCAACCGAATCATTGTCTTAAAAAGCAGATAATTAATTTGTTTCCTAAACTTGACTAGGTCTTTGTGTGTTTGTGGGACAAATTGAAACAAAATCCATATCTCATTCATCCAAAGTTTATGTTTGGAACAAAACTTTAAACTACACCTCATATGGTCGAGGATGGTTGTTGCAACGACAGTGGGTTTAAGAAGGTAGTACTGAGTCTACTGACAATAATCGTGTAGTTGCTAAAGGGAGTATTGATGACATGGTATAGAGTTACTGAGAAGATACCTATAAGTTTGGCATAGAAAAATTGATCGCAACAATTTTTGTGGCTGCTTTGATAAAATCCAAGAATATCACAGCAGCTTAAAGATTAAGTTTGCTACACAAGGGAAAACCTAGAAAGGAAGTGAGCTGGAACAGATTCCTTCCAGAAAAAGAGAAGTCAGCCCTTCCGTATTATTTGATGAAAACACTTTATCAACGGTACATGGTTGTAGTATTCTTGATCAACATAATCATAGAACAGGCAGCTGCAGTAATGTTGACTGAGTGTTGCATTATGCATGGAGCAATCCGGACTTTGTTAGACATTCAAGACCATATCGTATTTCTTTTTGGCCAGTTTCACCCAGCAGAAGTTGCTTGATCTAGTTACCACGGTTCTTATTGTTAACTAAGTATAGTCTTTCTCGATGAAAGAAAGGGTTTGCCACATTTGAAGTCCCACCTCCTGCCATTAGTCCTGAGAAGTTTGTTGACCAAACATTTAAATTTGTTTGAGGAAAATGGTTCTGTGACTAGAATTCTAGCAGTAGACTCGTGCACCACAAATATAGTAGGTTATGACGGTGAAGCAATATGACAAATTTCTATTGCTTATTAGTATATAAGTCCAACAACCGGTGCTCATTTTAATGACTTGTCTTCTTTCAGGTGACGATGGTTCTGCACCATCAGGCCCCTTCCTCCAGGAAGACGTCATGTCTTTGCTAGGTCTGGAATTTGTCAAAGAGCAGGCAGGGACTACTCAACAGTCCCAACCTGAACCAGAATCTGTGATATCTAGCTCCTCTGCTGTTCCTGAGGTAAAACCTGCTGCTGATAAGAAGAAGATCAAACCAAAATGGTTGAAAATGTGATATGGTTGACACTAAACTGGGGTGATATTTTCTCTTCCTCTCTATCGAGTCTGTTTCACTGGTTGTTCTTTGACATATTATTACAGACGACTTAAATTTGTCGCACTGGCCTGTTCATGGGAGTATGGAATATGAGCTGCACAAGGATTGCTTACCTTTCACTATGCTGTCTAGGTGTTTGAAATTTTAAACTCTCTAAGCAAAGCAAATTGTTGTCAGTTCATTGTTTGATAGTGTGAATATTATTAGATAATTCTGTTTTTATAATTCTGGTTTATTATGGAACAGCCTTCTTTATGGTTTTAATAGTGACCGTTTAAGATTTCTACTTGTGTAAGGCCTTATTCTTGAATCTCTTATTTCAATTTGAAGTGGAATACTTAGAAGGTAGAAGCGCTATGAAAAGTGAGAAAATTATGTCTGATTATTGTGATAAATGTTAAAAAAATAGTTTATTGTTGCAGTTATAAATATTTTTATTCGGAAAATTGTTTTGGGGGGTGAGGGGAACGAAAGTTCAAAATAAATAGTTGTCTGGCAAGGTGGTGTTGGCAAGAGTACATTCTCAGCTCAATTATCTTTTGCCCTGAAGGCTATGGATTTCCAGTTAACCTTGGATGGTCACTTGTTTATGTTGAATCAAACGTTGGGATCATGTCAATTGGATTGTTGTTACCCCATCCTGATGAGGCCGTCATATGGAGGGGTCCCCGAAAGAATGGAATCATCAAACAATTCTTGAAGGATGTTAATGGGGGTGATTAGCACAAAACGTTCATACCTTTAAAGGTTATTGTGAAAAATGTCCATACTTTTTATTTTTTTACATTTTCATCTCTACCTTTCACATTTCATTGCGCAAAAAGTAGTTTTCATCCATTTTTTTTCAATAAAATGACGATTTTACCATCCTATTCAAATAAAATAAAAAATAAAGAAAAGAAAAGAAAAATAGAGAATAAATTTCAATCTTACTCCTAAACTTTTTAAAAAATGCAAATGAGTCCAAATAAATTAGTAAAATGCTTATAACACAAAACATTACTATGTTAGGCATGTATGTGCAAAACATTTCTACGTATCAAATTGGTGAAAATGACATTTTTCGCAATGAAATGTAGAAATATAGATGAAAAAAATGTAAAAATTTGAAACTTATGGAACTTTTGCACATTACAGACCAAACGTAGGGATGTATTGCTGTGTTAACCTCAATTTTAGTGTTCCTTCATTTTCTGGTGATGCACTGATTTATTTATGTTCGGCTAAGCTTTACGAATTTAAATAGAATGAAGTATACTTGCAAGTAAATACAGTTTTTGTTAAAGTCGATGTTAGATTCAAATCGGTCATTTTGAAAGTGTCTCTCAACAACTTTTTTTTTTTTTTTCCTAGTTCGAAGTTTAAAAAAAGAAAAGGAAAAAAAATTAATCATAATCATTTTCCATTTTTAAGATAAAAATTAGACCTGACCAAAAAAGCAGGAAATTCAATAAAAGGGAAAAAAAAAAAAATTTTTCTTCCTTCCATCTTCAAATATATTTTATTTCCATGTTTATCTCTCTTTAACTTACCGGTCGCACGTCTCCTTCCTAACAATGCATATGCGTGTATTATATAACCTAATCCTCTTCATTTTCATTCTTTCCTTTGTGTTCATCGTTCGGGCAAAGGTACTTTTGTTTAGTACCATTGTTTGAAATTATTATTATTATTAATTTTTTTATTACGCTCCATTACTGACGTCCCCACCTACCGTGTCCTGAGCCTTGGTGAAGAAGGTAAATCGCAGGTTATGCCTCCAAAGGTAAATGGTGGAAGACTGTTTGTACACTTGCACTTACCCAAGAGTCAAATTCATATTTTAGGATTCGAACTCTTGATCCAACAGTCTCAAATAAAGTTGAATTTCTCCACTTCCCCCTTTTATCACTTGGAAATGTGCCCTGAGGGCACCGTTGTTTGAAATTTTGATTTAGTATTAGATTGTGGGATTTGTTTAAGGTACTAAATTCATTTACATAAAATAGATCGTTATATCTGAAAAGAGACAATTTTAATTCTCGATGACTATTTTCTAATTGGTTAAGACAAACAGGCTTGAGTTTCCACGAATATTGATAGAAGAATTTGAGGTTATTGGTGAATTCAGGAATTAAAATGGAGCCCTATGCAAACTTGGTAACTAAAGTTGTTACTTACGTTTTCAATTTTTGTGCACGACTTCAAATGTTAGGTTTCATATATTGTGTTATTGCAGTGCTGTATTTTGAAGGTGAATACTCGTTGTGATGCATGTAAGAGGAAGACGTTGGAAGTATTAAACTCCATTTGTGGTAATTAATTGTACTCTTTTAATTATTTATTTTGAAATAGGACTTCAATTTAATAATTATTAAGAGTTTGTATATCATATTTTGCAAGGTGTGTGTTCTGTCACAATTAGTGGACGGCAAATATTACAGGTGAAGTAGATCCGAATTTATGTCTATTAGCATTGGTTAGAATTGGACAACATGCCGAGCTTGTGTGGGCCAAACTTGATCATCCAAGCTTAAATAGAAGAAGTTATTACAACGATTCTTATAATTGTTCATATAGATCTAACCATGGTAATGAGTACCCTCTGTTAAATATATTAATTTTGTATTAAGGGTAGATTAGTCAATTTATGTATTTGCCCAAACTACTTAATATTTACTTTTTCTTGTATTTTCTCTTTATCAATTCATCAAGTAACCCTAGCCTCTTTATTCTTCTTCTCTTTATATTTTTGTATTATTCGTTTAACATGGTATCAGAGCCACCATCTCATGAAATCTGTTAATCTTGTATTTTTAGTTGGTTTCTTGAATTAATGGCGTCGACAGTCGCTAAAGAAGTTTACAAGTTTAATAGTTCAGCAGGCATCCAGATCTCCGCATGGAGGCGGCTTAGGCTCGCTTAACAGTGTTGTGTTCCCACCTTCTGATCCAGAATTTATGTGTGAACGGCAACTGATGGAGGCAGGCACAATCTGGCAATTAATTTGCACAGAAATTAATTGACGACAAAATTAATTAATTGATGGTTAATGGCGTGAACAACAAGTTGGCAACTGAAGGATGCACATTTTGGGAATTAATTAATCATCTTTTGATTAGTGGTGATATTGCACATTCTGGACATTGATTTGCACAATTTGGAAATTAACTTTGACTTCCGCTATTTCTGGTTTGATTTCGTATCTCAATATAGTGTATTTTTCATATTGGTAGTTATTTGTTTATTTTGTAATGGCTGGAAGTCGGGATGATTCTCTTCAGTCTATTAGTGTGCAATTGAATGGGAAGAATTATTCTTATTGGAGTTATGTGATGATTTTTTTTTTAAAGGGCAAGAAGATGTGGGGTTATGTTTCGGGCACTTCTATTAAACCAAAAAATGATAAGGTTGTCAATTTTGTGTGGAGTTAGTAGATAATTGGGAATCTGATAATTCAAAGATTATTACTTGGATTAATAATTCTGTTGTGCAATCGATAGGCACACAATTGGCCAAGTATGATACCGCTAAGGAAATTTGGGAACATCTAACTAGATTGTACACGCAGTCTAACTTTGCAAAACAGTATCTATTAGAGACTGATATTCGTGCCCTTCAACAAAAAAGTATGAGTGTTCAGGAATTTTACTCTGCTATGACAGATTTATGGGATCAATTAGCACTCACAGAATCTGCAGATTTATAGGCATTTCCTCCCTATATTGCCCGAAGAGAAGAACAACGATTGGTACAGTTTTTGATGGCCCTACGTGATGATTTTGAAGGACTTCGTGGGACAATCTTGCATTGCAATCCTCTTCCTTCTGTTGATTCTGTGGTTAGTGAATTGTTAGCTGAAGAGATACACCTCAAATCTTATGCAGTTAAGGGGACCGCTCCATCATCTACTATTCCATTTGTATTCGCAGCATCTCAGAGATCACATGCCAGTAATCAAAATAGGTCACCTTCGAATATCCCTCATGATGAATGTTGTTTCTGTAAACAAAAGGGTCACTGGAAGGGACAATGTCCTTTATTGTTGAATAAAGCTACACATCAGCAACCTCACCAACGACAGCAACAACAACGACCTCAACAACAACGGCATGTCCTTCCACCCTGGAAATTTGGAAATCAAACACCTCAACCTCATGTTTGAGTAATTTCAGAAGTTTCTTGCAACACAGCCAAATGTCACACCGCCACATGCAATATCTGCCTCTTCTATAGGTTTGTCATCATCTAGTTCTTCAGGTATATCATCTTCTTTGTGGGTTTTAGATTCTGGGGCTTCCCATCATATGTCACCTAATTTATCATCTTTTGCTTCATTATCTCCCAAGTCTCTTGTGTCAGTAGTGACTGCTGATGGAATTCCTATGCCTATAGCAAGTGTTGGTTCTATAGATACACATTGTTTGTCTCTCAATGATGTCTATCATATTCCTAGTCTTACCTTAAATCTGTCAATTATGTGAATCTGGATATTTAGTCTATTTCTCTTCTTCTACTTGTTATGTGCAGGACCCACAATCTCAGAAACTGATTGGGATTGGCCATAGGCAGGGTGGACTCTATGTTTTGGATAAGCTTAAAGTACAAGAAATCGCAACTTCTAGTGTTGATTTGTCATCTTTTCGTTTGAGTCATTTCTCTTCTATTTTTTATTTATGGCATTCTCGCCTTGGTCATGTTTCAGCATCTCGTTTAAAGTTCTTAGTTTCTACAGGAGCATTAGGAAATTTGAAAACAGATGATATTTCTGATTGTAGTGGATGCAAATTGGCAAAATTTTCTACGTTACCTTTTAATAAAAGAATCTTTGTTTCTGTTGCCCCATTTGATCTTGTTCATTCTAACGTATGGGGACCATCTCCCGTTACCACTAAAGGGGGTTCACGATATTATGTTTCCTTTATTGATGATTACACTCGTTATTGTTGGGTTTTTCTTATGAAACGTCGCTCTGACTTCTTTGGTATTTTCAATACCTTTAGAGCACTTGTGAAAACTCAACATTCTGCTATTATCAAATGTTTTCGATGTGATTTAGGTGGAGAGTATACCTCTAATGCTTTTTCTGATTTACTTGCATTTGATGGAACCATTCACCAAACAGCTTGTACAGACATTCCCGAACAAAATGGTGTTGCCAAGAGAAAACATAGACATCTTGTTGAGACAACCCGTTCTCTTTTACTCTCTGCTTCAACTCCTAGTGAATTTTGGAGAGAAGCAATTCTTACCGCTGCTCACTTGATTAATAGGATCCCAACTTCACACAATTCAGGTTTGTCTCCTTTTGAGAAGTTGTATGGATGTGCTCCTGATTATTCGTCCTTACGTGTTTTTGGGTCTACCTGTTTTGTCCTTCGACCTCATGTCGAGCGTAGCAAATTATCCTCTAGATCTGCTCTATGTGTCTTTCTAGGCTATGGTGCAGGGCAAAAGGGATATCGTTATTTTGATCAAGTAAGTAAAAAATTATATGTTTCTCGTCATGTTATGTTCATTGAACATATACCCTTCTTTTCTATTCCTGCTAGCTCTCATAACATGACTAAGTCTGATCTTATTCACATTGATCCATTCCCCGTTGATACTGAAATTGTCCTACCTCTTGTTCCACACACATCCACTCCTACGTTAGATCATGATTCTTGCAGGGTCCCCATTGATAGTCTTGTAGATCCTGGTACTTTGGCTACTAATACATCAGTTATCTCCTCTCCTCCCATGACTGCTCATTCATCGACTGAGACTGCGACTCCTCCTCCTCGTTACCCTCCGCGTACTCGTAAGTCTACTCAATTACCAGATTTTGCTTACTCTTGTTACTCTAGCTCTTTCGCTTCCTTTTTAGCTTCTATTCATCGTCTTTCTGAGCCTTTATCCTATAGAGAGGCAGTGTGTGATCCACTTTGGCTAGAGACTATGGCCGAGGAACTTACTGCTCTACATCAGACACACACTTGGGACTTGGTATCTTTACCGTCAGGAAAACGAGCAATTGGTTCGCGTTGGGTTTATAAAGTCAAAACCAAGTCAGATGGATCTGTTGAAAGATATAAAGCTCGATTAGTTGCTAGAGGGCATTCTCAGGAGTATGATATGGATTATGAAGAGACTTTTGCACCTGTTGCAAAAATGACTACTGTTCGCACTTTTATTGCAGTTGCCTCTATTCGTCAATGGAATATATGTCAAATGGATGTTAAAAATGCCTTCTTGAATGGAGATCTCTAGGAAGAAGTCTATATGGTTCCCCCTCCGGGTGTTTCTCATCAACCTGGTGCAGTTTGCAAACTTTGAAAAGCTCTTTATGGTCTCAAACAGGCACCTCGAGCTTGGTTTGAGAAGTTTTCTACTGTAATCACTTCACTTGGTTTCCGTCCTAGTCATCATGATTCAGCTTTATTTCACAGACGTACAGTCACTGGTCTTATTTTGCTCTCTTTATATGTTGATGACATGATTATTACTGGTGATGATAGTGATGAGATTACAGCACTAAAGTCAGAGTTAGCTCGTTGTTTTGCAATGAAAGATTTGGGTTCACTTCATTATTTTTTGGGTATTGAAGTAGCATCATCTTCGAAAGGTTATCTTCTTTCTCAATCTAAGCATATAGCTGATATATTTGAACGTGCTCGTCTAACTGATAATAAGATTGTCGATACGCCTCTTGAGCTTAATGCTCCATATTCTTCTTCTGATGGCTCTCTATTATCAGATCCTAGTTTATATCGTACTGTTGTTGGTAGCTTGGTTTATCTCACCATCACTCGTCCAGATATTACACATGCTGTTCATATAGTCAGTCAGTTTGTTACCTTGCCTACTTCAGTTCATTGGGCTGTCGTTCTTCGCATTTTGAGGTATCTTCGGGGCACTCAGTTTTAGAGTCTTTTACTTTCCTCTATTTCTTCATTTGAATTGCGAGCATATTCTGATGCTGATTGGACTAGTGATCCTGCAGATTGTCGGTCTACCACCGGCTTCTGTATTTTTCTTGGTGATTCTCTTATTTCTTGGAAGAGCAAGAAGAAAAATACTGTTTCTAGATCTTCCACGGAAGCAGAGTATCGTGCCATGGCTTCTACTACTTGTGAGATCGTTTGGCTACGTTGGTTGCTTACAGATATGGGTGTATTTCTTCGCCGGCCTTCTCCATTGTATTGTGACAATAAGAGTGCTATTCAAATTGTGCGCAATTCAGTATTCCATGAGAGGACTAAATATATTGAGATTGATTGTCATGTCACTCAACATCATCATCTGCTTGGCACTATAACATTACCTTTCGTTCCTTCCACCATGCAGATTGTTGACTTGTTTACAAAGTCACATTTCACTTCGCGATTTCATTTTCTGTTTGGCAAACTTTCGATGCTTTCTGCAGCAGCATCATGAGTTTGAGGGGAAATGTTAAATATATTAATTTTGTATTAAGGGTAGATTAGTCAATTTATGTATTTGCCCAGACTACTTAATGTTTACTTTTTCTTGTATTTTGTCTTTATCAATTCATCAAGAAACCCTAGCCTCTTTATTCTTCTTCTCTTTATATTTTTGTATTATTTGTTTAACACCCTCGATATAGTTTCCTAAATGAACCATACGGGCACCGAACAGCTTTGCCAGGAGGCATATGGAACAATTCATACCAACACTATCCGTTAAGGAGGGCATTGGCGGAATATTCTTCCTACAACTCAAACTACTACTATGATGCTACTCCAATGGCTGTCGTCGGCAAGTATGTTTCATAATTTTTAGTGACAGAATAGTCTCCCTACATTGAAGATCATTGAATTAGTTTTTGCTGTATAATATGGCTATATTGTGACTAGTCGAATGCATGTGCAGTGCTTGCAACCATTACTACTAAAGATTGGCAGATTCTAAATTCACTTTCAAGATTCTCAAAGCCATCACATTTCAGTATATTTGGGTTAGTTCTTCCCCCGTGGAATTATACAGTATTTTTCTCTAGTTTTCTATTTTAATGGTTGATAGACAAAAAATATATTTTTTTTTCCTTTTGAGCAATTATGGAAATGACATTTGAGTTTGAATTCACATTACTTCTATATGTTTGTTTAGTCGTGGGCATTTTTGTCATGGTCCAATTATGCGTCAGTGGGCTTATCTGCATAAATGAACTGGGTAAGCCCAATTACAATTTAGGCCTTCAAAATTACACCTAAAAAGGTATTTAAAGATTCAAAATCAAAATTAGGATATATGGTTTCATAATACAAAATTCAAGTTTTAATTATTAAATTATTATGAATTAAATAATAATTTATTTTTTTAACCGACACTGCCTTTTACGTAATTGGAGAGAGAAAGTCAACACTATCATCATTAAATCTTTTGAAATTGATCTTACCCAAATTGAAACAAAATCCCTCTTTGCACGTTCCGCCATCCTCTCTCTTGTACAATTTTTTTTCTCTATCTCTAAATCGGAGCGGCAAAAAGCAGATCTAGTGGTGGCAATCGAGTCGAGTAGCTCGTGGGCTCGGCTCGTCTAAAACGAGCTACGAGCCGCTCGGGCTCGTAAAAAAGAGCCCGAGCCACGAGCCGAGCTTTGAAAATTTCAGACGAGCCGAGCTCGGCTCGGCTCGGCTCGGCTCGACTCGTCAAATAGCTCGACGAGCAGCTCGTGGGCTCGATTTGACGAGCCACGAGCCGGCTCGGCTAGTGGCTCGTCAAATTTTTTTTAAAAAAAAAAAAAATTTAGAAAATGTGCCTTATATATTATTTATAAAAAAAAGAAAAAAAATAGACGAGCTCGTGGGCCGAGCCGAGTTCGACTTTTTTTCCACAAACAGAGCTCGGCTCGGTTCGTTGTCCACGAGCTCGTTGGACAACGAGCTCAAGCACGAGCCGAGCTCGTAGGACGACGAGCCGAGCCGACTCGGCTCGACCCATTGCCATCACTAAGCAGATCCGACCGCATGAACCCAGCGGCTGCAACACCTGAAAATTAAGCAACGACTCACCATTCTTCTCTCTTCTCCTCTCCCTCTCCTCAATTCCAGCGCTACATCACATTGAAGAGCCACCGCGATGTGAAGTCGCAAGTCGGTGGACGTGGCCGAGTGTTAATCCATGCTGGCGACGGGTTTTGTTTTAGTTGTGATTTTGTGGTGGTCGATGGCGATAGTGATGGGTTGTGTGGTGGGGCAGCGCGCGGTGGATTTGGTGGTGATGCATGTGTTGGTGGTGGGTTGTGTGGTGGGACGACGATTATGGCGGGGATGAAGTTTTTTGGTGGTGGTGAAGTGTGGTTGGTAGTGGTTATGGCGCCGGTTAGTCACATATCTACTGTAACAAATAGTTCAAAAACTCTTGTAGACATCTGTGTGACTCAGGTTCTTTGGTAACGAATAGTCACATAAACGTGGTTTTTTGGTTTGTTTATACATACCATGGGACACAGATTTGTGACTTGGTCCATCACCTTCAACCGATAAGCTCCGGTGAGATTTCTCTGTAAATTGGCGACGGGAATTGGGTCACATATCTGTGTTCATAACTGAATTTGTCACAGATATGTTTATACATACAATGGGACACAGATTTGTGATTTGGTCCATCACCTTCAACCGACAAGCTCCGGTGAGATTTCTCTGTAAATTGGCGACGGGAATTGGGTCACATATCTGTGTTCATATCTGAATTTGTCACAAATATGTTTATACATACCATGGGACACAGATTTGTGACTTGGTCCATCACCTTCAACCGCCAAGCTCCGGTGAGATTTCTCTGTGCTTTGGTTTTGTGGTGTGGTCGAGATCGTTCTTGTGGTGGATCTGGCGGTTAACACATCTGTGTTTCACAACTGAATGTCACAGATTTGTTTATACATACTGGAAGTTGGAAGTTTATACATATCTGTGTTCCTACTGTTATGACCATCTGAAACAACAATTTTTCGATTGTAGTTTCAGCAAGTCGAAATCGGGAAGAATTGTGATGAAGATCGGTCAGTTACAGAGATGAGGAAGAGATGTTTTTACGGGATTTTTGTGTTTCAAATGTAACGGAATCCATGATTTCAGGGACAGTATTAAATCATACCAAATTTATGAATTTTCCATATATAATATATTATGTATATTTTTTATTAGTTACAACCTGATTTCTGAAATTTGAAAGTATATATTGTAAAATTGAAATAGTGGTTTCTAAAAACCTGGTTCATATATTGTTCCCTTTCTTTAAAGCCCCATTACAGTATGTGGAATACGTCACTCATGATAAGTTGAGCATATTTTTTTTTTTTGATACCCACGTTTCCCAGTTTACGCCAGACTATATCCTGAACCACCAGCCACCGGTTCCTCAGTAACTGGTGAAAGTAAACCGCGGGTTATGCTCAAATTGACCAGGGTCTGTGCACCATTTATACTCCTGACCCCAAAGGAGCCTCCTCCATGATTATTACATCACCAAGCTGCTTCAATCAATAATGGTTATTACAACACTCAGCTGCTCCAACCAGAAATCGAACTCCCCACGCTGAGGTTGCAAGTCCCGCAATGCCCGTCCTTTGCTAATTTGGATGTGTCCCGGGAGGCAAGTTGAGTATATTTGACTGAGTAAAACTTTGTTACAGTTAATATATAGACGAAGAATGAAATGATTTCAAAATAGAAAATCTCAAAAACAATTATTTTCTCAAATGCTATTATGAATAGAAAATTATCGACGTTAACATCATCAAGTAATTCCAAACACGTCTTCCTTTGAAATTAGGCCCATTTTGTTATGATTTTTCCGAATAATACCATTCTCAATATTGATTTTTTGATTCTGACAAGTTTAAATTAGAAAGAATGTCAAGACAACTAAAAGTGATAAGTGAATGTGAAATCAACGTTTGGCTTTACACTAACCGGAATGAAGCTATGATGAGATAAATTGAGATTTATATTTAACAACTAACATATCAATATTATTGATGAAATGTTTTAATGAATTATATCATATCATATATTATGGAGAAATATTGTTGATGTTAGCATGATATTGTATAAAGATCACGGGATCATAAAATTATATTTCTCACGAAATAATTGCAAACTGTGAATTACTCTCTCGTATGATTCAAGAAAAAAATATTGACTCCTCGGAGCACCACTTCAAACACTAAGCCGGTTTTTTTAATACATTACATAAGTTCTAAAATAAATTATCTTGCAAACGATCCCTTTATAGTTTGGAAAAGGCTGAATGTACAGTGAGGGGATGTGAGGCATGCTGTAAGGTATGATGTACCTGTAGCATGCCTCTTATAGTTTATAGCAATATATCAATAATAAAAATGCATATTTTCTCCGAATGTTCATACTAATAATAATTATATAGCTACCGGCTGGAAATGGGATGTGAGGAATTTACCTAGTAAATGAAGACACTGGAAGCTGTTCATTATTAAGTCAAACAAGAACGTCGTCGTCACCCACTCCTTCTTCCTCTCTCTCTCCGTCACTCACAGAACTCACTGGAGAATCGGAATTTCATTATATATATACGAGAAGCGGAGAAGGACGTTCCTTTTGTGTTTTGTGGTTTTCATTAACCGAACTTCATTTCCATGGGAACTCAAGGCCCTGATGATGAAAAGTACCACTCTAATGTCTCTCTCTCTCTCTCTCTCTCTCTCTATGTATATATATATATATATATATATACCCCCCCCCCCCCCCCCCCACACACACACACATGACACACCTTATGCACGATGATGCACACAGAGAAATATACCCATAAGGGGGGATGATGCAGGATTTTCTTCAATGCATGCTAGTGTGTTTTTTTGATTAGTTTTGCCGTTAATTCCATTTTTCTTTGACATGTTTGGTACAACGTGGTTATAAAAGAAAGAGATGACGATCATAGTTGTTTTTTGAGTTCAATCCAGCCTATTATACACATTCAACAGACAAAACAAGCACCAATTCTCTCTTTCATGACCCTGTGGTGCAAGTTTTTTTACCTTCTTGGCTTTTTGCAAGTGAAAATATATTTTATATTGGGATTAATTAGTAAAAAATTAATGAAGCTCATGAACAAGTTTTAAGGTCGACGTTCAAACATACATCAACAGGTTCGACCATGTTGAACAAAACAGATATTATGGGCACTCTAATGTATGGTATGGTTAACATATACTTGTCAAGTTAGCATTTTCTGATAAGTTTATGTTAGACCTATTGGAATTTGGAATAAGACCAATTTTCAATTTATTCTGATATATAATCACATAAAGACATAAGGATGAAATTTTTCTGAATTCATACCACACACCATTAAATTACTAATTTGTAGGTGGATGAGCGAACCGCAGAGGAGAACGCCATAGATGCCTGGTTGCCAATTTCTTCGTCGAGGAATGCAAAATGGTGGTATTCAGCTTTTCACAATGTCACTGCCATGGTTGGAGCTGGAGTCCTCAGTCTCCCTTTTGCCATGGCAGAGCTAGGCTGGTAAAGTTTCCTTCAAAAACATTAAACTTTTGGAGTAGAACTCGGCTGATATGATAAAAGTTCCCTTATGACGAATATTCTTCACGTTTTGTTCATATGTTCAGGGGGCCGGGAGTAACCGTGCTTATCATATCTTGGATCGTCACTTTATACACACTGTGGCAAATGGTTGAGATGCATGAGATGGTTCCGGGGAAGCGTTTTGATAGATACCACGAGCTCGGTCAGCATGCTTTTGGCGAAAAGCTCGGTCTGTGGATCGTGGTGCCTCAACAGCTAATTGTTGAAGTTGGAGTGGACATAGTCTACATGGTAACTGGAGGAAAATCACTCAAAAAATTCCATGACTTGGTATGCGCAGACTGCAAAAAGATTAAGCTCACCTATTTCATTATTATCTTTTCTTCTGTCCATTTTGTGCTCTCCCATCTACCCAATTTCAATTCAATCTCTGGCGTGTCTTTGGCAGCTGCAGTCATGTCCTTGAGGTACATTTTACGAAATTTCATCCTTCATTATTCCAAAACGTCAACTGCATAATCAAACTTGTAGAGTGGAAAAAAGATAAACAAGCAAAAACTTACATCCTGGTCTGCTGTTTTGCTATGAAGTTACTCTACAATTGCTTGGGGGGCTTCGGTCGATAAGGGCGTGCAGAAAGATGTGCAATATGGATACAAAGCAACGACTACGGCAGGAACCGTTTTCAACTTCTTCAGTGCATTGGGCGATGTAGCTTTTGCTTATGCTGGTCATAATGTGGTGTTGGAAATTCAAGCTACAATTCCTTCTACACCAGAGAAGCCTTCTAAGGTGCCTATGTGGAGGGGAGTGATTGTTGCTTATGTAGTTGTTGCATTGTGCTACTTCCCAGTGGCTCTTATTGGGTACTGGATGTTCGGTAATAAAGTCGAGGACAACATTCTTATCACTTTAGAGAAACCCATATGGCTCATTGCCATGGCTAACATGTTTGTTGTGGTTCACGTTATTGGGAGTTATCAGGTGAATTGAATTCTCTCTTTATTTTTTTAAAATTTGTTCATCTGAGAGAGAAAGTAGATAATCCTTTGTAATTTTGATTTAATGCAGATCTATGCAATGCCAGTTTTTGACATGATAGAAACTGTGCTTTATAAGAAACTAAAATTCAAGCCGAGGTGGTATATACGCTTTGTTTCAAGGAATATCTACGTGGGTATGTAAACCGTACTTTCCTCCTATTACTGGTTCTTCTTCTGTGCTTCTATTGCAGATTTATCCAAGTTTGTTCATTTTCTTTGGTTACAGGATTTACGATGTTTGTTGCCATTAGCTTCCCTTTCTTCGGTGGTCTTCTTGGATTTTTTGGAGGTTTTGCTTTTGCGCCAACTACCTACTTCGTAAGCAGTTTTTTTCTGCATCTTATTATTGCATTGCGTAGAAGGAATAACACTGACTATTAACCTATTCCTTCAGCTGCCCTGTATCATGTGGCTTGCAATCTACAAACCAAAGAAATTCGGTCTATCTTGGTGGACCAACTGGGTATATACAACTTCAGAGTCAAACTTTTATTTAATTCTTCTTCTGGGATTTAAAACCTGATTTGTTCAATTATCTCGTTATGATTTCCAGATTTGCATCGTTCTCGGCATTCTGTTGATGGTTGTAGCACCAATCGGAGCTCTAAGGCAGATTATACTTCAAGCCAAAGACTACGAGTTCTACTCATAGGCATCTTCTCATATAGTGTACAAGTTCTCTAAACAGATGTGTCTGATCTTATCGATAAGAACAGTTATTGATATGGGTATGTATCAACTTTGTATGAAAAAGGGCAAAAAAATACCTGTGTTCACTACTTTCGGACTTCTATTTCTGCATTTGTCGTGCACAATAATGTCTTTTCGACTTTCTTTTATTAAATTATTTGGTGGACTTTGATGTATAGATGAACACGTTTATATTGACATTCATCGTTATAATTAATGATGCTCAGTTAAGTTTTTAAATAAATGATTTGATTTAGTTTTCATCAAATGAGATGTTGTTCACAGTAAAGGTCGATCGGCACAGCACAAAGAGAAAGAAGTCTGATTTGGAAAAATTACCACAAGTTTCAGTCTGGTCCAAAAAGTTCACACCATCTTCCCATCAAACAAAGAAGTTGATCAAATTTTTCCATCATTACAAATAATAAAAATATTTCATGTCCACATTTATGTCCTCTCTCCCTCCCCCCACCCTCCAAAATAAAAGGTTGTCTCGAAAGAAAGAACTTTAGTAATTTAAGCAACTGTATCATACGATAACAATCTTTTCCTTAGCTTTGCATTGAGCAATTTACATAAATGCAAATCCCATATTCTTGACTAGCTATCCAGTCCTTCAGTGTTTAGCCAACCTGAAGATGTGCATAAAAGTAGCCTAAATCGATTAACATAAGACAGTTGATCTGTGACCATGAAGAACTACCTTATTGGATACAAAAATATGATAATCGTGTACACAGCCCCAAGATTGAAGTAAGACTTTCTTTCCTGTCAGTGGTGATAACTAGAAGAAAAATGCTAAACAACCCACTTGAATGACCACTTACTTGACCACACCCTCACATGGGTGTGTGGGTCCTGCGAAAATAAAATAATATTTTTTCTTCCAATGTGTGAGTGTGGTCATCCAAACGGTCAAGCAAACGGACACTATAGCATGACTCTAACTAGAATAACAACCAGACAAGGAAAACTACAAAACAAGCAAGACTATAACTACGAATTCTAAAGTCTTTCCACCTAAACAATAAATTTTACCCACTAGAAAACAAGATAATTAGTATATGTCAATTGTGTCGACAAATCCTGAAAACATTCAAGGCAATCATAATCAATAAAAATTCTTGGTCTGTTAAAATTTATAAGCTACATGGGCAACTGAATATTCACTACACCAATCTGAGAAGTACATTACAACAAAACTGCAAAGACATTCATCTGCACAGTACGTGTTCAATAACTCAACAATCATTATGCATAATGCAGAAGAAAAGTATAGAAACAATCTTCCATTAATTTACCTTTTAGAATATTACACAGATTGAACTAAAATCTCCAAATTCAATTTTTAATATTTCTATCTAATTTTCTTTTCGACCTTTTTCGTCCTTTCCCTATACAACTCAATCCATAGATTTGAAATCCACAATATGCTAGCAGAAATAGCCGTCACAATAACAGAAATCCATGATATCCAGACCCATTTAGGAATCACATTATTCGCAATCCCACTCAGATAAAACACAAACATTCTATAAACAAAATAAGGTCCCATCAAGCCTCTCACCACAGAGTACAAAGCATAAAACGGAAGGGACAACGTATCATACACTTTAGCTGCAAACTTCACATCTGATTTCCGTGCACTCGCCAGGGTCCACACGTTCTGGCATAAGCTCGTGACCTCCGCAAGAATCAAGAGCACCAGGATCGCATATGCACCGTGATAAACCATGTATCGACACGTCATGAACACGAAGAGAGTGAATAAATGGTGGCCTATGAAGAGAATGTCTCTGGGGTAAAATACGAAATAATGCAAAAGATCCATCAAGAAATATGCAACGCTGTATTCAAGAACAAGGTTCTGAAACGAGGTGTTAGGGGAACCGAAGTTTGGGGCCGGGTCGGATAGTATGGCGTAGGAGGCTAAAAACACGGCTGGAGTACCGTGAGCTAAGGAAATAATACAGCTTGAAGCTTCGGGGCGGAGCTTCCGGGTCCAGTTCCGGAAAAGAATGAAGTAGGCATTGAGGTAGAGGATGAAATACATGATGAAAAACCAAGGCAGGTAATTCGTGATTGAGAGTTTATCCATGACTAGGAACCCAATTCAAATTGATGCAAAATATGTGAGTTATATCCAATTTAGGGTTTTGGGAGATGGGAAATTTCTGAATTCAATTAATTGAAGAAGCAGTGAAAAGTGGAGGAGAAAGGCAAAATTTGGTGCAAAGTAGGTGGCAGTAGATATCGTAGTTTTCGATGAGATTGAGGATGAAATATTGCGGCTAATGTCTCTTCTTCTTCACAATTCACGCAGGCAGGCAGCAGATTTTTGAAAACGGCGACACCGATATCTAATTATTTATAGTAATTATTACAAATTTGTAACGTGTAGAAGATTAGTTACCGTACAATTTGGTTTCCAAGTCCCAATAGAATTCGAACCCGATAACATTCTAATCGCGAATATTCCAACAAAAATGGAATTATTCTGATTGGTCCAACTCTAACGTAATTTAAGTTTTGTTAATAGCGTACCAGTTCGGATTGGTCTAATTTGATTCAATTGATGACCAACAGTGTTGGGGTATTTGGCCCAACAAGCCACAATGTTGCATATCATCCTTTTACAGCAAAAAGTAAATGTGAACATGATTTTATTTGATTCTGATTCCAAAAAAATCGAATTGGATTATGAGTTAATGATCTTTTGATAATAAAACCTATGATTATTTTATGATTTGATCTATTTCTTTATAACGTGTCAATTTGTCCCAATATAAAAAGGATGATCTAAACATTAAATATTGCATTGTGAATATAACCAAAAAATTGGGACGATACTATTCCACCAACAGCCCAAGCCTCCATTCTATTTAGCATTTTCTAAATTCCTCCATAAAAGTGTTATATGTATTCTAATTAGATAAATACTTATAATAACAATTTTAACATTCGTTTATCACGTCCCAATACTAATGACGGGTTATTGGACGAACAAGGATCCTACCATATAACTCGTAGCAAGGAATAATTATTTTATTTATTTATTCAATTTAGCATTGATTGGTTTGAACTCTTCAATCCTATGATATGCATGACTCGTTGTTCACTCAATTTTCCGATCATTATCATTGTGTAGGAAAGATGATCGAGTGATTTACATAGTAGAATTCAAATTTCGGTTTAATCACTGAGGGTTTGAGAAATTCTTTTAAGAAATCTTTTTCAGTCTAAAAAAAATCAAATCAATGCCCCTATTGTAATTTCAACCAATAATAAATTGAAAATGGGTAATTATATATTTTTTGGTTAATTGTATTACATTGTAATTACAATAAAGCTTTTTAAATTTTATTTATTTTCACACTTTTATATTATCAACATTTTTCGTTGTCTTCTTATCCTGGAGATTTGACAACCATGTTATAAAAGACTTCTGATCCCCATAATTCTACATAATATTTCCATCGACAATTCCACCCAAAAAATATTAGAAAGCTAACTCACTGATATTAAGCCATGAAAAGATTTTATTAAATCCTTCTATTATATATTAAAAAAGAGAGAGGTTAAAATGAAAAGGACAATGATACCATCGTTCCTCCCCTCTTCACCAATCACCCCCATGACGGTGCCTCCACAGCCCTTGCCTCACTGCGTCTCATAAACTAGTTATGAATAATAGATTTTATAAAAGCTGGATAGAAAGTTGCATGTTCAATAGCGGTTAATTAGCACACAAAAAATTATTTGAACAACAAACACTAATGAATGCATACCAAGGGGCATCACTATGGACGAAAGGGAAAGAATGCAATCTGCAACGTACCCAATCCAATCCAACTGTATCAAAGCACAAGAAAATCAAAGAAATACAACCAAAACTCTTTATAAGAAGTTAGCTATTGACTTTTGTGTTTCTGTCTTTACATAGCATATGCCACTCCTGCAGTATAGCTACCTGAAGCGCCCGATGTTCAACCTCCTCTGGAGTTAATTTAAACAACGTGGTAGGTCCCTTTTTACCATCTTCCTCCTCGTTTTCCTTCTTCTCCTTATCGTTTTCTTCCTCTTCCTCCTTCTCTTCCTCTTCTTTATCCTTTGGACGGGGTCTAGCTGCCTTCAGCAAAGCTATTCTTTCCATTGAGGTCCTCAGCCTCTCGGCAGCAGCTGCTTTGACTTCATCTTCAGGCATGTATTCAACACTCCCATCGGTAAGGTCGTCCAACCAGCCCTGTAGATCCGAACCAATCTCCTTTGTAATAGATACATCTGAAGCCCGAACCACAAATTTACATATCATGGTGGTCGTCTCATCACCCAGGTCCACATTTCTACTCACTTCGCTGGCACCAAAAATCATCATGCCCACAAAGCCTCCATACCAAGTTTTTGCAGCATAGCATAACTGTTTCAAGTGACTTTGAATCAACCAACCATATAAAAGTGACAGTTCTGAAATGAGTACATCTTCAATGAGGCTTGTGAGCATGTTTGACTGTGCTTAAAAGTAGGCTGAACTCTAAAGTTAATTGTTTTGTGAAGAATACTTTTAAGTTTACTACAAATCTTATTTTCCTAGAAAGCAAGTCTAACTTCTGAAAAGTAACTTCCAATCTTAGCCAAATAATGCACTTCAAAGAATTAACAGGTTACTTCCTCAATATAGAGAGATTTCCTCGTGAAAATAGCAATCACAAAGACTTGAAACTTTCTCTTCCCTTGCCCCACGTGCTTGTTTGTGTGCATCTGTGCGTGAAAGGAGGGAGGGGGGGGGGGGGGGGGGGGGGGAGAGAGAGAGAGAGAGATCCAAGGACAGGAAAGTGTTCCATTAGTTATATCTGTCTCACCTTGTATATAATATATTCACAGCAAAGCAAATATTACAAATTTCTTACTCCCCGTTGGAGTTAAAACAATTGGATATCTACGAAGATAAACAAAACATGTCAACCTAAAATGAACAGGGGAAGTGTAGTAATGAAGTAAACAAACCTGAAATCCTGCAACGGTGCGAATGATGTGCGAGCAAACTCTATGGAACGGCTTAGAAGACAGAGATTTCAGGCCACTAAGGAAAGGTGATTCCCCATACTGCTGTGCAGCAGTAGCCTTAAAACCACTTCCTTCGTATGTATATGTACCAGTACACTCTATTATAGCAGGGAAACTAGGCCATAGGCGGAAATATTCTACTGGTGAAATTTTGTGGGGTAAAAGAAGCTCAGTAAGGGGAATTTTGTAAGGCTGACATCGTAAAATCACAGGTTCTCCTAATTCAGGCCTCAGACTTCTCTTTTGTCTCATGATTTGTGGCTCTTCTTCTGAATAGTTTCCCTTCATAATCTGCAGGAGCACCACTACCATAGAAGGGATAGTAAAAAACTTGGACCCAAAGGGCACATCGCTCAAATTGGGAAACACCAACAGTCACACTGCATAATACTGGTTCCTGAAAGATATGGTTTTTCTTGTTAAAAATATAAGGTCAAATTTTACTGATGCAGCAGGATAATGTTACAACTCAACCTGTGAATTAAGATCTCGTAACTGTCGCACAGCTTGAGGAGATCCATCCATGAAGTATAACCCACCAGACAGCCCAACTCGAATATCCACCCGATTTAGTTCAATTTCTGTAAGATTCAAAACCTGCAAACATTTGAATTGTTACTATCATGAAACTTAGCTGCAACACAACAGCGTTAATAGCATAAATTCTTAGAAAACTTGAAGTGACTTGTTAAGATAAAAACTAAAATCAGACAAAAGGCAGAATTTTGGAGGCAAAAACTAATCGTGACTTAAGGCAAAAAAAAATGTTGAACAGGTGCAGGAAAAAAACTTGTGAATTAGTATCAGAAGACATAACGTAGTGGATAGATTATTTTTTTATACATATAAAATGACAGTCAACTTTAAAAGAAGTTTCGCGGAAAATATATATTTTTCACTTGAATAAAATAATCTGTAAAATGAAAAGAACAAAACTATGAAACTAATCTGCAGTAGCAGGTGGGAGATTTGCAATCCTGAAAAATAAATAATCTAGATAAATGAAAAGAGCAATTGCAAAGAACGGGGGCTAGTATATGCAATCAAGCACAATTACATGCATGCGTACTCACAGAGTGTGAGGTGAAAATGGGCCAAGGGACTATTTGAGATGAGATCATGGATGCTTCCGTTTTAATTATTTTTTTTCACTTCTGGTGCAGAAAGCTACATATTTTCAGTTGAAACTCAAATACTCTTGCATTGAAAGCACCAAGGACAATCTCATTATAAGATTCAAAGAAGCTACAGTTTTTGCTATCCTAATCATTCGAGCTGCATATCAAATTTTGGTTCTGGTTTACAAATAAGAATCATGACATGCATGATTTACATTGTATACCATCTTACGTTAGACTAATAAGCACTTGTTCTTGAACAAGCAGAGCAAAACAGGAGATGCTAGGGCTCAGTTCATTCTTAGACAGTTCAATGATTATTGTCAAGCTGAGCTGACTTATAATTTAAAACAACCTAAATTAGCTCTTTAATCAAACAACACAAGTCATTCAACAAGACTTGGTTTGATTCCTTTGCAGCCCTACTTAAGACAGCATCAGCAAATAGCTAAGAGAATATGTCCGAACCTTCAAGTGCAGAGTAATCCTTCCATCATTTGGATCTGCCAAGTGATATGCTTCGACATAACAAGGATCACTACTACCAGTCAAAGTGTATGCACTAGGAGGAATCTTGAGCAAACTCGAGTCAACTCCCTTTGTCAACAATAGAGTTAATTCATTGGGATCTGGCCGCCACAGTTCTAAACAAGCCTTATGAATTAATCCTTCCAGTTTTCGGTCCTGAGCAGCAGATGCGTCATAGAACTGAACAGTTAGCTTGTGGTGGCTAAATGGATAATCTCCTCTGGTTTCACTAACCCCAGCCCATCTGAAAAACAAAAACAAAGAAACATTATTTATGAATCATTATGAGCTTATTTTGTATTACTGATTTTGAAGATTATTTATGAATCATTATGAGCTTATTTCGCATTTTAATAATTTTTTGACATTTTTTGTGGTTTATGGTGAGGATTACACCTTGCCTCAAAAAGGAAAAATACCTTACATACCCAATTACGCCTTTTATTGAACTTTAGAAATTTGAATTAAGACATACAGTAGTATTATCTAAAGAATTTCCATCCACCATTTCAAGTATAATAATCACATAGTTCCAAATTGCAACATAATTCTATGTAGATGCACATGTACACACATGCCCTCACTCAGCGTGCCTGGGTGTGTGAGAGTGAGCATATACATATAGAGTGTACATAAACATACAAAACAGTTGTCTCAAAAATAAATACTTCTTCATAGAAAATTCATTTTTGAGATCACATAAAGAAATCCTATTTGTTTCATTTTTACCATTAAAAAGTTAGGACAGCATGCTCACTTGTTTTCAGGATGACTTGAAACGTATTTGATTCTCTGTAAGATTAAACGGCATTGGTGCTTATTGACAGAATCAGCCAAAGGATTGGTCCTGAACTCTTCAAGCTCTTTAGTCAGCAGCTGCCCAGCCCTAGCATTACGAGATCCCAAGCGCTGAGCACATAGAAGAACTGCCTGAACATCTTGAAGGCGATTTGTTGTGCTTGCAGAGGAGTCGATGTTGAATAGAACTTTGTGGATATTTGAAACAAGAATGTTTAAGGAGTCCTCTGGATCATCAGCAAGAAGAGGGTCCAAACCCTCTAAATCAATGTGTTCTGAAATAGCCCAAATCAGACGCGCGCAGATTCTAGGAGTGTTAACCTGCCAAATGGAATATGTTTATATAACAAGAAACTTACAGAAGAAACTAAAAGAAATTTAGCAAAGTTCGTTCTCTTTTGACCCACAGGGTGTTCCAATCAAACTAAGGAAGTTTTCTATAGCTGAGTCATGCACAAACATAAGACTCCAGTTTGGCTATAATTAGAAGCTGGAAAGCTACAGTATCACTCAAAGAATTCAATCTCAGACATGAATACAGGCTACACTCCAAAAATCCACCACATGTTTGAAAAAGTCTGTTCCTAATATGACCAATTGCAATACAAAACAAATAAAATCAAGTTACACCAGGGCACCTGTAAAATACAACCATTATATTGCACAATTACCAAAAGAGTTTCACTGAAACTTAAAGTAACAATTCTGATACTTAACCAAGCATTACAAACCTCACGGAGATCTCTAACAAGTTCTCGTTGCAAATTTTGCAAGCGTGTTTCATTCAGTATCTGATCTTGAGATGCTCCGTCTTTGACTCTTTTGACCCCACCCCTGGTGTCATAAATATGGCAAAGCCTGACAAGCAACTTTAAATAGCAATCAATGGCATATGTTCGGCCATCGCAGTCCCATTTAACACATGGCCTACAAACTTCCACCACTTCCAGAGCTGGTTCAGTCCAATTTAATGCGCCATAACCAGTTCCATAGGCTAATGCTCCAATTACCCGGCTCTCCTTACCAGAATTCTTTTGTTCAGGCAATGGCAAGGACAGCTGGAAGCAACTTTCTACCAGCATGGCAACTAATTCTTCTCTAAACAAGCTTTTACTAGTTACACCGTTGAGGTCATCTTTTATCCTAGCATCTTCAAAAAGTGAAGCAATATCAGTTCCTGGAATAGGTTTTTGACCTCTTCGAACATTTTCCTTAGCAAAAAGATCGACGCAGAGAGCAGTTCGACATATGCATGCCAAGGCATGCATGCGGTCTGATTCTGCCCGCAAGTTTCTCACCATAAGAAGCAACCTTTTAAACAAAGAGACCTACAATATTGAAAAATGATGCATCAAAATGTGCTCAAAACCTCGACTCTATCTGAGAAATTAGCTGCTGATAATTATATAAGCAAGAAATTCAAGATTGGAAACCATAATATTTGTGTATCAAATTATCTGACAATAGTGAAGCATAACTATCTGAGCAGTGACAGAACCAATATTCTCATACTATGCCGGGGGGTGGGGGTGTTCAACATTCAATATAGCCGAAAGAATTTTCGAAAAAACATGTTTTAGGGTAAAATAATTATGCAGTAAAACTAAAAAGGGAATAACTCTATAGAAGAGTGAAACATATTTAAATGAAGTGGGAAAGGTAGACCACATGATCTTCATTAAACCAAAGAGGAGTGAGGATCTTGAAGTTTGGACAAGGAGAGATATCTTGTTTTCCCACCAAGAAAGGACGTGGAGGTGTCTACTTCTGAGGCGACAACCCTGGCCTAATCAAGATCACCTTGGCAGCATATACAGAGGAAGGAGACGCTTCATATATACAAGATATGAATCAAAAAACTTCCTTTTTCTCTTAAACCTTAATTCTTATATGAGGCGTTATTTAGTATGACATAAGAGTAAGCCAACACTCATATATCATCAAGTGTCACTGTCATCCACAATAATAATTGGACGTGCTGGCCCTGACATAAAAATACAAAGTAAATTCAATTCATATTGCGATGCAGATAGTTAACTCTTCAGATTGCTTAACAATCTGCAATGCAAGAGCTCCAACCCTTTGTCCTGAAACTGGATTTATATTTCTGATTTTTATGGTTGCTCTAGGATTTGTTTTAGGAACATTCCTTCTGGTTGCTTGACAAGCATGGCATGATATAATTCATCACCATGTTCAAACATGATCTGTGCAGCATTAGTTTCTAATCTAGACTTTGGTTGAGGGGATTGGGGCCTGGTTGTTTCAACTATCTTGTATTGACACTTCCACTCTTTCTTTAACTATATGGAAGGATGTAATAAATCAACCATCTGTCTTAGTTAGCATTTAGAAATCACAGAGATGGTTTGAGAGAAACTTGCTAATCATGTCAAGTGAAATGCACAAACCTGCATACTAAGATCAAGGAGATGTAAATGGGTAACAACAGCTTTAACAATGCTCTCACGCGCAGAAGAATACTCCTGCCTATCCCAAAGTGTAAGAATTGCAATAATTGACGTCGAAGCCCACTCAGGCTTTCCACCAGGAACATCAGCCAAGTACAACATATTAATTCCCACCTCGAATATCAGGGCAGGATCCAATGATGATGCCAGGAATGGAGCCAAATGCGATACCACATCTGACACTCCTACAAACCTCTCTGCATTCCTTGACTCCGATGTACCATCACTGCTGCTCTTTGATGACATCGATAGCTTCTTGATCACCTCTATTGAATCAGAAGCCACAGCCTTCACTGCATACACTAATGGATAAACCGAGGCTCTAAAGCTCTCCACTGGAAGAATTAAAGATCGAGCCATCAAAGCATTTCTCCTTTTCCACACAAAATCGACCATCAAAGAAATCCAATTGGATCGGATTGCAACCGAGTTTTCACTGTCAATTAGTTTATCACCTGCCAGTCTACTCATCCTTTTTGATTCGAATTCTTGGAAGAGTCTGCCTATGGACTCAAATGCGACCTTGGAAACAGCATCAGATTTGTCAAGCATGTTCTGGGCGATTCGGGTCCACCAATTGGAGACGCGATCCAGCAAATTAATGTTGTTCTCGCATAATGTCACGAGGTCATCACGAGCAAGGATGCAGCCGAGGGTTTCAGTAATAGAGAACCTGAGGTTGTCACTGGGAGAGTCAAAGCAGCTGGAGATTTCCTTGTTGCAGTCCAAAATGAGCTTGCCAAGCCGATGGGACGGGATGGCCGCCAGAATAGAGACAGCAGCGGCTGTAACATCGGGATCAGGGAAGTCCAGATCGTTGCGAATGCCAGTGCAGACAGTTTCCCAAAGGTCGGCAGTGAGTCGAGTGGAGCGGATTAGGTCAAAAGCAAGCTTCTTGGAGATGGCGGAAGCAGGGGAGGCAACGATCTCTTCAACGGCGGACTTGGCGATGACGGAGATGTCGCGTCCGGCGGCAGACTGCTGGAGGGCTTGGAGAAGGGCGCCGGACTGACGGAGCGCATCGTTGGACCGGAGGTCCGCTTGGATCTGAGCGAACAGTATATCCATTCATGTACTTATTTACGCGCAAATGGAAAGATAAACATACATATATAGATGTAAGAGTACGAATTGGCTCTCCGGTGGTGGTCGGGTTTATCGACGGTGAGGGAGTAGTTTAATTCCGGTTTGCAGTTGACGACTTTGCCTAAAAATTTTCTTCATCTACCAGGCAAGCAACTTCAGTATTCTCGTTACTAAATCGTGTTTACCAAAAGAATAAGTTAAGGACTAACTTGTAACAGTACTAATAAGTTGGCTTCCCTTATAATAATTAAAATGAGAATTTTTACGCTCTTAACTTTTTTTTTCCCCCCATTTCGCTTTTCCTGAATCCACCGATTGATTGGTCCATCCAATCCAAAGAAGCTCCACAGCATAGCAGAAGGAAATGGGAGATTACCACTTCGTGTACAAGGATGTGGAAGGATCCTCAACTCAGTGGGACGACATTCAGAGGAAATTAGGGAACCTGCCGCCTAAGCCGGCGCCGTTCAAGCCACCGGCTTTCACCCCCGCCGATGACGAGGATTCCAAGGCTAAAAACAAGGCATGGATAGATGGGAAAACAGAGGAACAGTTAGAATATCTTGAGGATGATCTCGACGACGATCGCTTCCTCGAAGAGTACAGGTATTGCTCCCTTTTCCATTATTGATTTTGTTTCCAGTAACATCTTTTTAATGGAAATTATTAATGCATGTCCCTCAGGTGTATTTTCCTGATGTCAATTCATTTGATTTGGTTGAATTTGCTTTATCAGCCTAGGAAACATGGATGGATTTTTTCCGTGATTGATAAAAGAAAATAGGAATTCTACTTTAGTAAATAATTTTATTAGAAGTAAACTTGGTTTTAGTTGCAAATGGGACTTTTGTTAACTTGGCTGGCACATGATTTGGTTATTGAGCACGAAGCTAATTCTAGAGGTAAATTGCACATATGCTCATTTTATCAGTTGTGTTAATGCAGTAATAATAAGAGTGGAAGGAACTCGTTCTGTGCTCAAAATCAACTTGGTGGTTCTTTATTTTCGATAGGAGTCAGACTGTAGTGTAATAGAGGCCACTATGGATTTCTTTTTTCGGGTCCGTTTATTTTATTTTATTTCTTTGGACTTGGAGGTGGTGTAGCAACATTACTCTTTTTCACTGGACCTTGAAAAAACAGAGGGAGATCAATTCGCCATTTTTGTTTAAGATGTTTTATGGGAAGTTGAGTTCGAAGTTAACAATGGTGGAGTAATGAATGGCTTAAAAAGCTGTGAAGATTTATTATTCTTCAAAATTTCATTTTGGGGCACAAGGCAGAATTCTCAGGGGTGAAAGGTTGTAGATATTTCTTTTGGCATCTTTGGTTACTATGTTTGAGATAGAAAACAGAATTCCAGTTATATTAAAAAAAAAAAAAGGAGGATTGCCGCATTTCCCATTTCGTCAGCCAACAAGAATTCCCCTTGGTCATGAGTAAACAAGGGAAGTAGCACTAAAAACATCTCCAATAGACTCTTTATTTTTTAAAGAGCACATTCTATCATTTAGAGAGCATCTATAAAGTTAGAGAATAAAATTTTTGAAACACTTCAATAGGCTCTTTATATTTAACACTTAATTTTATTACTTCCAAAAAAATATTTATTATTTTTTCTATCTTTTATTTTAACTAGCTGTTAGGAAATATTCGATCACCACCAAGGTTTAATCGGGCTCAGTTATACCTCAATCGACGCCACTAATGTCACAACCCAAAACCTCGAATCCGACTCTCCCACTATACGGTTGCCTTATGTATTTCCCACAAGAGAGCACCAAGGAACCAATGTCACAAAAGAAGAAGACAACCACGCAGGTTGCACAAGGGGTAGCCAAGACTAATGTTGGATGAACGAGTAGAGAAGCAGCCAAGCGAACGAGAAGGGACAACATTGAAGAAAACCAAGTAATATAACAAAGAGGGCCAAGCCATATAAGGTAAGTTAGGGTAGGGTGAATAGTGGCCCAATATAAGGTAAGTAAGGCCCAATGCATAGAACAAATGGGCTGCTCAATATGGGTATCACAAATATGGCCATCCAAGTAAGTGGGTCAGACAACGAGCAACTCTAATAAATTAAGCTCCTTCGAGTGGTCTAAACTAAATTGGAGTTGGGTCGTAACACTCGCAGTGTCGATATACCGTTCAGTCATTTGGTCGAAGCCGACTGAAATAAAATCGGGTTAACATCATAGCTCGGAGAGTTTATT
Source organism: Osmanthus fragrans (assembly GCA_019395295.1). NCBI lineage: Eukaryota > Viridiplantae > Streptophyta > Magnoliopsida > Lamiales > Oleaceae > Osmanthus > Osmanthus fragrans. The sequence continues at coordinate 293,727 of CM033352.1, read as the reverse complement.
GGGTATCAAAACCCAACACTAGCTTTTCTCTAGATTATTATATTATTTTTTTACGTTGAAAATTGAAATACTTTGAATTCTTTTAATTATAAAACCCACTCTCTAGTTAAAATATTAATTTCAAGAGTCTATTGGAGCATAATTTTAAAGATCGACTTTTTAAAATAGAGAGTATATCCCCAATGGTCACTAGTTCGAGTCCCCGCAGGGTCACTGAAGTGAGTATCCGACTGTAAATTTTTGGACCCGTAAAATTAGTCGAAGTGCGTGTAAACTGGCTCTAACATCCACGATCATCAAAAAAATAAAATTAGAAAGCATATCATGTTTAAAGAGTCTATTGGAGATGCTATAAGCGACTAATAGCGGAAGAAAGACTTACATAAAAGATAAGCGTATAGATCATTAAAATACCATTGTTGAATTCTTAAAGGAAAAGGAAAAGATCATAATGATTGTAGAACCCGAGATGAGAAAGTAACACTTCTGATTCTTATGTCTTGTTTTATGCTAATTGTCGTAGGAAGAAGAGACTGACGGAAATGAGAGAAGCTGTCAAGATTGCCCGGTTTGGTTCGGTGGTTCCAATTTCAGGATCAGATTTTGTACGTGAAGTTTCACAAGCTCCTCCTGATGTCTGGGTAGTCGTGATGTTGTACAAGGATGGGTATAGTACTTAGCAAGCGCACTAATGATTGTGGTCTTATTTGGGTTACCACCAAATTTAATATTGGCAACATCCAGAATTCCATTATTAACTGATATTCTTTTGATAGCTTTCCAGAGTGCCGGCTGCTTTTGGAATGTATGGAAGCACTGGCAACAAGATATACTGCAACAAAATTTGTCAGAATTATATCCACGGAGTGCATTCCTAACTATCCAGATCGAAATCTTCCCACACTGCTTGTTTATAACAATAGTGCTGTTAAGGCAACTTATGTGGGAGTCCATAATTTTGGTCGGAGATGCACTCCCGAAAGTATACATCTCTCTCCTTCTCCTTAATTTTTTTTACGTCTGTACATATATTCTCTAGATTTAAAATGATTAGTTACCCTTTAGGTTATTCAGACATTTCTGTGAGCAGTGTCTATGGGACAACCAATATCTTGCAATGTTGGAAATGGTGTTAAAGTAAGATGTAAGTAGATATTTCAAAACGTGGACTAACATGTCTCAGAATTACGCATAAGAGATGCTTTTGGCCACTGTATCACTTGCTATGGTTCTGCTGATTCTGATATATTTTTAAAATTTGTTTGATTGGTTGTGCTTGAACTTGTTCTGGTACAGATGAGAAAATGATTCTACAATTCACTGACCTTTGAATTTTGTTCGTGTTCTCAATTCTGATAAATGGTTGGACAGACTTCGTGTTGTGTTAAATGTGCTATTCTTCCAAGAATGAATAGGTTGAAATGCAAGGGACAGGAGTAAAGAAAAATAGTGGAAAATAATATTTGAAGGGCTGTTATTTGTAGTTTTGTTAAATTATTAAAATATTTAAAAAAGGAAAAGAAGAGAGACAGTTCTGAAAATAACGAAAGCTCACCATTGTATGCCTCACAGACTCGTTAATACGTCTTTTTGCCGCGTATAGTCTAACGAACATTTAGGGTTCTTATGTGTTTCTACTGTTTTTCAGGTTGCTCAATTTCTCTTGAAATGTGATAGAATTGCATATTTTAATCTTTCAGGTGTTGCTCTAGTTCTCTGCCAGACAGATCCCGTGCTCAATGATGGCCAGTGTGTAGGAGAGCAATCCCGACAAGCTGTTCTTGATGGAATCAGGAAGAAGTTTGTTGAGAGCGTTGTAAGAGAGCACGAAGATGGTGATGGATCTTCAAGTGATTAATTAAGTTTTCCTTCTTTCTTTTTTTTTTTTTTGAAGGATTTTTGTGCTTTGTAGCACGAGCTATTTGCCTCCTTTTCTGATCAGATGACAGTGACATGTTTATTACTATGTTATTTTGTGCATTGTCAATGGTTAGAATTTTGAAGTCTGTGGAGGATGATGAAGTGCAGGATATTGTAGAGTTCTTGGTTCGTTGGGAGATGGAGACTTGAGAGGCTCGACCCATGCTCTTTGGGCACCGTTCAAATTCCCGGCTTGTCCATCCGTGAGCAGTGGACCTCTGTAGGCAAAATATTCAGCAATTGAATTTCCTAACATTCTTCAGCTTATAATCATAATAACAAAATTCATTCAAATATTTGATTAAATCTTACAGAACCAGCTAATATTCATTACAAGTGAACATCATATCATCAAAGTGAAACCGAATCAAGTTCTTATCTTCAACGAAGACATACTACACCCTTTAATATTGAGCTGTGTCTAATACATACAATGCATGGAAGTTAATCATCAAGCATTTTCTCCATTTTTTTCTTCAGAAGTTTATGGAAGTCTTCTTCTGAGAGAGACAACATCTGGTTCAGTAGTAACTTGACTCCACATTTTCTCATAATTTCATATCGGGGTTTGATCCTGTCTTCTAAACTGTAACCAAAATACTGTGGAAACTTCACTAACTCGGATCTTGGATAAACCATGGTCAGGAAAAATTCCCATTTTGATATCAAGTTGTCTGGCAAGCTGAAAGTATACAATGCTCCATATCTTGAGATCATAGTTGCAATATCCCTCAAACTATACCCCCTTTCGAGGAAAAATTCTGTCACGGGCTTCAAATTAGCCTCGATGCTAAGACCAAAAGTTTGAGGAGATCGATGAATAAGAACTGCAACATCAACCTCCAACGAACGGAAATACTCAGCAGTTGGTCGTAACTTATCCTCCACACTGTAACTTATAATATTTGGGCAGCGTGTGAGAACCTTACCCACATTCTCGGCTGAGAGTCCCATCTCATAGAGAAAATCCACGGTTGCTTTCAGTTTTTGTCTGCTGTAAGTGAGGAGAGGTGGAAACCGATAGATAACTTTTGCCCACTGTCTTTTATCCACACCTAAATCCTCAAGAAATGCCATGGTGGGGATCAGATTTTCAGTGAGGCTAATTCCACAAAGCTGAGGTCTTTTGATTAGGATGGTGGGTATGTCTGATTTCAGCACGCCTAGATCAAGAAGAAATTCAACAACTGGCTTGATTTTCCCCTCCAGACTATAGTAGGCAAAAGCAGGGAACTTGCGTATCACTTCCCTGATTGCCTCAAGTTCCATGCCGAGATCTACAAGGTAGACAATGTGTGAAGGAAGCTTCCCAGTTGGGCTGATGTCACTAACTCGAGCCAAGGCTCTTAACTTCCTTGACTCGGGGGAAGCAACGGAAGGAGAAACCGATGCAACTGAAGTTTCTATTACAGTTTGATTCTGAATATTTTCTTCTGATCTTTCCTCAACAGGTGGCGCTGAAAAGTTTTCCACAACATCTACCAAAATGCCTCCGAACTCATCAAGGAGTGTCTCGAGGTATGGAATGAGAGCTTCCCGGATCTCGAGAGTCGAAAGTTCCCGACCTGTAATGCTAAGAAATCTTTGTGAGGTTCTCATGGGAATTCAAAAGAAAGTTATTGCTTTCAAGTGTTCTATATGGGGGGAAACAAAATTAGAACCCAAACCTACTAAGTAGCGAGACTTGTGAATAGAATGGAGCCGTGACACTAGATGATCAACAAAAGCATCTGACTTGTTGATAGTTCTTGCTGCCACCACATTACTTAATCCCTGTTTCTTCAAGAACAAGGTTAGGACAGCCTTGGCTTCTTCCTTTTCTGCAGCCAACAAAGTTGGAGAAATCACCCTTAAGTTGTATTTTCCATCTGTTCCAGAATCACCTGTCAATCAATCAAGAAAAATACAACATCATTTTGGAAAAAATGGTAAAAACATGCATGCATATTGTGCATTTTAAGAGTTTTACTAGCTTACTGTACTTTGCTTGGCAAAAGAAAACCTTCTGGGGAAAAGAGACTCTAGTCCTGCATAAATTCATGGACACAAAGTCAGATATAACACAATACATCTGTATTAGATATCTGACTGCCATTTTTTTAAATCACTGATTCTTGTAAATATTTACAATTTGGACAATTTCATATTAACTGATAATAGGCGAGTTAGTTAATATTCTTTCAGGTTCAACAGATATGAACCTCAAGGTTGGTTAATTATATATTAGTATGGAGCAGATTCAATTCAATTACGTGCCCTTAACTCAACAGTTATGGTGCAAAATTATCAATGCCAAAGGAGGCAAGGCGATTATAATAAAATGTTTCAGCCACAAACATGGGTTTAAAGTAAATACGGAGGGGGTACATTTTGCATATATTTGGAGGAAAAAAAAAAATCTATTTTGGGAACTGTCAATATTCTGCTTCTATAGCTGAAAGCTAATCATTTGACTTTTGAATTTTTTATTTTATTTTATTTTTTTGTCTATGGTATGCAACCATTAAGGGTCAATAGTTGAAGGTTTTTCCAGTGAGCGGAAGACTGAAGTCATCAATTAGGTCCCGTGTTAATAGAACTAAATATCCAAGATTTCAACATAATAATACAAATGAAATTTTCAATAACCAAATAAATAGTTCACCAAAAATTATCTTCCACAACCAAAGCACTCAACAATCATTAGAACTTTATATTGCATTCGAGATTTAAGAATGATCACAAACCAGCACATTCAAGGAACATAATGCAATACAAAGAAGAGTTATATTAGATTAGTGTCCAATTACACAGAAAAAAAAATAGTTCGTTACTCACTGGTAAGTAATGGGAATAAAAAGAATCATCAAAAAGGAAAGGGGGGAAGTACCTTGAGTGGGAGAAATTTGTTCTTCACAGAAAAGGAGACTTGATAAAAAGTATGAAGGTCTTTTTTTATGTACTTACCTTAGGGCAGTTGAATGTTTTAAGCGTTTGAAGTGTGTTGTAAATGGTCTGTAAGTCTGAAAGTAAGAAACATCAGAGCAAAACTAGAAGCATAAAGGGGTTTTGGGCACAGAACTGGAATCACTAGGGACCATGAAATAGTTCTTCAAAAATTTTCTATATGTCAAGCTGACATTCCAGAACAAACTGAAGTTGCACGCGAGGAGGCAAGTCTTGTCAAAATAATGCACGTCAGTGGCAGAAGCAGTTCAGTTCAGTTCAGAAGTAATTTCTGTCCAGCTGATGCCTCATATTTTATGCAAATTTCTTCACCTTCACCTTCTGATTCTATTCTTTTTTTCCTTTTGTTTTCTTTTATCATTTGTTCATGCATTTCCACACTAGCGAAGACTATATATTTTGTATCATTAATAGTTATCTCTGTTTTCCATTTTAGCATAAAGCAGAACATTTTGCAGCCAATATAATGTCCATTGTCATAGTTTAGATGTACAAAGACTTCTTTTTTAATTGTATTCGCTGTTGTTGTTGATGGTAATAATGGTATTGTTTGATTGCTACTATGTATATCTTCTTAAACCAAAAACTTGTAGAATTTAATGGGAAAAAGGAAAGAAAGATTTCTTTGGACAATGGTATTAAAATCAATGCATAGGAAATTAGAATGAAACTGGGAAAGAAATATAAAACAAGTTCAAAATTGCATAGCAGATATCCACTTTTCAGAAACGGTCTGAAGTGGTTTATTAGGAAAACACTACTCTGGAACTTTTAAACTCAATTCTGATGGTTGTCTAAAAGGCAAAACAAACTTGGCCGCTGGTGGGGGGATCATTCGAGACACAAAAGTGATGTGATTATTGCTAATATGAGTATTATGGCTCTTGTACCTGGCCCCTGGCATGTATAATATCATCTGGAGCAAATAAATCATTGGCCACTAAATCATTGAAGTTACCTTTACTCACATTTGGAGAGAAGGGAATTTAGTGGCAGATTGGTTAGCTTATACCGAATATAAAGAGAGGGCCTCCAAGATATTACTTCCTTGAGACATGGCTGGAGAAATCTTGGGACTACTAAGGCTCGACAAATAGAGCTTGTATAATAATTGTATAGATTTATTTGTAAATGTTCTTGTACATAGCTTCGTTTCTTTTTGGTTTTCTCTGTTGTAAACTTCGTAGAGGTAAGGTCCTAGGTACCCTCCTTGTATTGATTTTCAAATGAATAAAACTTGGGTATGATTGCATTGCCACTACACTATATATTTCTAATTGGCCTTCGGCTTCCATTGTCTACCAAATGAACTATTTGTCATCAAATGGCAGTACCCAACAATTATTAGAACTTTCCTTTGCATTCAGAGAACAAGAATGAGAAAACAACACACTTTGACGGAACATAGTGCCATTAAAACAATAGTGACGTTGGATTTGTAAACAAAACAAGAATTAAACGTATTTATCTCAATTAAAAAAGTACCCTGAAAACGAAAATTAAAAAGGACGTACCTTGAATGGGGAAAGGTTGTTCTTGAAACAAATAGAAGTGCGGCAGGTCTAACAAAAGTGGAGGCTTTCATTTTGCTCAACTGTTTTGGGCCAGTTCAGGATTTAGGGTGTTTAGTAAATGGATTGTAAATCTGTGCGGCAGTAAGAAAAATCTGAGAAATATGGAGTATTGAGTATGGAAGATTGGGATATGTCATCTTGTTAAAATATCAGCCGCTGGGGACAAAACTTCTCCAGTCCAAACTAAAGTCGCAAGCCCGTTTTAAAGCTTAGCAGAACGTTTGTTTCAAAAGTTCAGCTGGCAGAATGTGCACGAGCAGGAGTTGGCTTGGCTTTCGAAGGTAAGGATGTACAAATTTCAGGCGTGTCGAAAGTCTACATTCTTTTTTTTTTTTTCTTTCCTCTGCCCAATTTACTTTATTTTTTATTGACGGAATTGAGATTTGTCTGTTTGAGATAAAAAAAAAAAAATGATCACTTCTAGTTGAATGGTTGAACTAAGGAATGAAGCTTCAATTTTATTTTATTTTTGTTTCAATTCACGCTCTTAAGAATAGAATTTGACAAAAATTTAAACTCTAGATGGTCAAGTTCTCACAAAAATTAGCTGCTTAGATTCAATTATTTGAGGATTTTTAATTTGTCTTTAACTAAGTTAAACTTCAAGTAAAATTTCACGATAAATATGATTGATTGTGCTTATAATGTGAATTGTTGTACATGTAATGAGCAAAATGAGAATGAATTCAATAGAGATAAGAAATGCACTAATTGTAGATCACTTGGACAAGAGAAGCATTGTAGAGAGGATGCTCCAACTTGTTTTTCTTGCCATGTAAATTTTTTTTTTTTTTTTTTTTTTTTTTTTGGGGGGGGGGGGGGGGGGGGGTCCAAGTCCCACCTTGACTAACAGTGCCAGACAAGAGTGCCTCCAGTTGGATATTATCCTTTTGCCCTTTCCAGTAATTCTAAAACAATAATTAATGAATTATAATAAAGAAATCAGACCGGAGACTTGTCCTACCAGAACGAATCTGAAGATTTCATCTCGCAATTATCTTTTACAACTAAGGCAATCAAAACCTCTACATCGAAATGTAATAATTCCAAGTACTTCGAGATGAAGTACTGCCACATATCTGTACATCCTAGAAATTTCTTCAGCACTACGAGGTCTGTCTAATTAACTAAAATAGCTTCTCTTGTCACGAGCCTTATTCCACGCACCCACAACTCTGCCATTTCAAGTCCACCCTCACACACAAAATGCACTTCCTTGTTTTTTGTTGTGTTCACTCGAAAAATCCCAGGTTCATTGGCATCATCTTTCCTCTGCCTATTTCTCTGAAAGCATAAACTTGGTCCTACTTCTGCATCTTGGCACATAACATTGCTACGCCTTGAGTTTCCCCAACGCAAAACTCCGGTATGTCCCACCATTTGCACAATTTTTGCGTGTGCAGCTCCTTTCCCTCCCTTCGTGTGCTTTCGCATGGGTGAACCGCCAAGCACTAGCTTGCGTGCAAGTGCGTTTAGGATCACATTCTCAGCATCATTCTGCCGTCCATTATTTTTCGCAAGTGATAATGCCGTTTCACCTCTAGCATTTTTTATGTCCCAGTGTGCTCCACAAGAGATCAGGAATTCACAAGTCCTTCCATGTCCCTCCCTTGCCGCCAGCATGAGGGGTGTGTAGCCATCCCCATCAGAGGCATTGACGTCATAACCTTTACTTGTCAACAACTTGACCGCGTCCACGGTGAGCTGCACAGTGCAATGCATAAAATCCACCCGCAATGCGATTTCCCTTTTCGAGAGCAAACTCAAGCATCACCTTTTCAAAGAGATCTCTATTTGGACTCAGTTTAGACAATGTAATAGCAGTTTCCTCAGACTTATTGCTGAGCTTTACATCAGCCCCAGCATACACAAGCAATCGGAATGTATCAACATGACCCTCCTTTGCTGTAACCATAACTGCAGAGAAACCTCTTTCATCCTGCTTATCAAGGTCAATGTCTCCCTGTCCAATCAGAGCTTTCAAGCCTAGAACATCTCCTGATTGAGCTACAAATAGTAGAGATGAAAACACAAAAATGTTGCTAGATTTGGGAACCTTCCCATCTCGAATCACATCAAGCAATGCTTATTGAAAGCCAAGATACCACCCACAGGACCCAGCAATAGAACTTGCAGATTGGCCACCTATATTAACCAATCCAAAATCAGCACCTGCCATGGCCAATATTTTAAGGCATTCTTCCTGCTTGTATTTGACACAGATCATTAAAGCAGTTTCACCAGTCTCTGTTTTTGAATTCAGATCACAACCGAAATCAATTAAACACTGAAGAATCGCTGTCATTCCAAGACGGGCAGCCATATGTATTGGACGAAACTGAGCGTTTCGAGTGGTTTTGACTGAGGTCTCTATGTGAGCACCACATTTCAGAAGCACCTTGGTGGCTCCTGCATTGCCACAGAGAATGGCATGGTGGAGTAGAGTTCTTCCATGGTGAGGAGTATTGGGGGAGATATATTGAAGGAGCAAGTGCAAGATAGCACCAGTTGATTCAAAATATTCCACCGCACACCAAGTGATGGAATAAGGCTCTGCCAGTCCTGCACCCACTCGAAATTCTTCACCTGAAGCCGTATCCCATGACCATGCTCCAAGTTGCACTTTGACATCAGTTCTAACACCAGCCTTGTTTTTTAAATTTTAAAGAAAAGAGATAACATCCAATGTCAGTCACTAGGTTCAAAAAGAAAAGCAAAAAAAAAAAAAGGCTTCTCACTTTGGAAGAGAATAAAATCTGGTGCGGTGTAAATTAGTGTCTATAGAAGCAAAATCATTCATGTGATCGCTTTCATCACTCCAGTACTTAATTCAATTTAACTTAACAATGCATACCAAGTTGAAAATGCAATCTAATTTAATTTGTTGCACCGATAATATCGATGAACACACGAAGATGAACCAGATTGATATTCTGTTTTCATTTTTTTCAATGTCCTAAAGTATTCCAGCATAGTTTTCCAACAGTTTGGAAACTCCGTGAGATGAACTATGAATTTATCCTGACGGCATAGTTTGATATTGATGTTAACAGAGTAAATTTTCTCACCCCCAGCAGAAGACGAACGGAAGAGATCTGCCTACTGACAACAGCAGCCACAAGTGCAGTACATTCAACATTCATATGCAGACAAGGCTTACATGATTGAAGCAAGATGTGATCCGTTGCGTTCATATCCACTCCACACTGCCATTACATAGCAATTAGATCAATATAATAAAAATTGTGCTCAAAGCTCTATAAGAACATAAATAAACAGCCGAAGATATTAAATTGAAACCCACGGCCAAGTATCACAAGTTAGCCATATATAGACCAGCCTGGTATTAGACAAATAAAAGGCACAAATCAATTGGCAATTTGGCACTGCATACTTAAACCAATTAACTAGTCAATCTTAGTTATGCAGCTCTTTTTTCATTGTACTCTAATTACTAGAACGGGGCAATTCTAGTGAAACGTGTTAGAAGAGAGATAGGTAGACCAAATTGAAGCAGTTTGATATGTCAGAGATTAGATTTCACTGGAATTCTTGTTAGATTTAATGGTGAATTGAACACTGCGCAAAATTATTCATTTGGCCAGCTCCAAATTTATTTGGATCAGAGCTTAGTTCATTGTTGTTGTAAATATATAGTTTTTACATGGGCCACCTGGAATAAACTTTTACCTTCAAGAGAGCATCTACCAAGTCCACACTCTACAGGATGCAATGAGGAGAGCATGAATGGCAGTATGGGGTGGAATAAGATCAGATCCCATAAGCATCTCTGCAATTTTTTCACGCCCATGTATGCTTGCCTCTAACAAGGCTTCCTCGCAAGCTGGCTGAAAGGCCCCAGCCTTAACTAAGATCTTTAGGATCTCAAGGTGGCCATCCCTCACAGCTGCTGTTGTTGCAAAGCCCCTAAATAGTTGCTGGCTGACATCAGCTCCGACACTCTGCCAGTTCAGGAAAATGGCAAAATTTATAGGTCATTGCAGATTAAAAAAGGACAAACTCGGGAAGAAGACATAATACCATCCATTATTGACTCGAAATATAATTTAGTTCAATAAAAGAATGCTGAGATTGTAAGAGATGGAGACCTTCATCCTTGGATTCTTAATCAGTGCAGGGGATGTTGGCCACATACAGACAGAATGAATGACAATTTTTTTCTATAGACAATGAGGTATGGAAACATAATAAATAGTACACTGGCTGCCACTGGAAGAGAGAGAGAGAGAACACATACGCATCTCCTATTTCTGTTCTTTATTTTTTATTTTTGGATTTGGCAAACTTGGTTGAATAGAAATAAATTAGTTAATAATATAGTGAAAGAGAGATATCATCCAAATTCAGCCCAACAATGCAAATTTGAGCTCTTAAGATGCAATTCAGTTTATAAAGCAAAACCAGCAATTAAAAAAAAAATAGATGACAACGTCTTGGGGCAGAGACTCCAGGAAATATCAGTAATTATTTGTAAATGGAAGAAATGGGAAACAACAATGATCAAGTAATAAAGAAAAAAGGAACAAAGAGCTGTAACTTGCTCTCAATTGTTTTAAACCAAAGTGCATGTATATTAGTCAACTTTAAAAAAAAAAAGGGGGGGGGGGGGGGGGGGGGGGGGGGGGGGGGGGGGGGGGGGGGGGAACACATTGATGAAATTGGTTCAGCCATTAACTAGGCAATAATAAGATCAAGTCCTCTCTTCCTATTTCTATTAGATATTCACGCTAAAAGAGTCAAAAGTTCCAAATTCCCTCTCCAAAAACACAACAAAGAGAAGCTGAAAAGTAGATTTGATTCATACTGGAACAGAGTTACGGAGTCCAATTAGAGGTCAAGATCTAGGATCCTAAAGGTTGCAGACAAACAATGAAACACAAAAGTGGGAATAATATGAAAAATGGCGAATAAATTGCACGAGGCTTCCAAAATATAACTGAAAAGGCGTGCATATTTGGCTTAGTAAACTTGTTTTACCAGTATAAGGTGAAACATCAACCACGCCAATAATTAACAGTGCACTGTAAATATCAATAGATCAAATAAAAAAGCAACAGATTTACAGTAGCAAATTAAATAGAGGTCCACGGAGAGTTTGGGCGCTAAACGTCTAGAAGCCTCAAATTGGCATGAAGTAAATGGTGCCACATAGCTTTGTGGGAATTAGTCTGATCCTGAAGTTGCCAGTAATGACGCAGCATAGATGAAGCTTACGGTTCAAAATTTAAATGATTAAGGCAATTCAAAGGGAGCAGATACGAGATAACGCTAACTCGCCAAATTTCAAATTTTGAATAAAGCTTGAAATGGAAGAAAGAAAAAGTATAAATAACGGCAAAAACGAACAAACAAAAATCCCAATAATCCAAAAATGCAATAAAATCACACAACGAAGAGAGAATATCGCATCAGTTTAAAATCGGTACAAAATCAGGATCAGCAACACGCAATAATAGACATCAATACTCGAGCTCAAATTACCAGTAATTTCCTCGCGAGAGCCACATTTCCATTGTGAACCGCGATAAACAATGCAGTAACATCAGTCCGAACCTCCTCATAATTGACGCGAATATCGGTCGGCGATTCCTCCCGCAAAATCACGTCCGTCTTGCGAACCTTCAGACACACAGCACCAACGTAGTTCACGTCAACGAACGGATCGGCAAGACACTCGTAGACCGATTGCAGATCGTTAGACAATGAAGCTTCTAGAAGTCGCTGCGAGACCTCCGCTTCGTAATCCACCGGAACCACCTGTTTCCCGGCGAGAAAACCTCCTCCTCCCCCTCCATGCCTTAAAACCATCATTTCCGGCTGAACACGTGGTGGCGCAACCAACTTCACTTCTAAAAACCCTCACAAGAGACACACAAACAGTCTCTGTGTATAATCATATATATTGTATAGCTATGTATATGGGTGGAGAAGTGTGAGCAAATGTAGCTGTGTTTTTTACTAGTTTCTCTCACTAGAGAGAATGGCGACGGCGGACACGAGAGATAGAGAGGAGAAACTCGAAAGGAGTGAGCGCCAGTCAGAAAAGAAAATGGGGTTGGGGTATTGATTTTTTAACAGGGTTAATTATATGAATATTTATTCAACTTTGGCATACGTTAATAATTCAACTTTAAAATTTAACTCAACGATTACTAAATTTCATCAAGTATTATTATTTTATAATTAAACTTAAAAATATATCTCAATGATTGCTGAATTATACACATATTATTCATCCATCACTTAAATGAAAAAATTCGTTAAGTTCAACAAATCAATATCTATGAAAAAATAAATCAAAGAAAATGAAGATAAATAAGGGAAATAGAAAATTGGACACATATAAATCGAATAAAAATAGAATTTTTGCTGACATTCATTTGTTACAATGAAAATACATTTTACTTTTAGATTAACAGTATCAGTTTATCGTATCTCGAACTTCGCATAGACAGATTGAAAGAAAATTAGTAGGAACACTGAAAGAAATTGACAGAGAAAAATAAAATAAAAGTACAAAAATGTTTGAATAATGCCAACGTAACTGATGTTGATTTGATTTTTCAACTTTTTTCCCTTCATCATAATTTCTTCTTAGAGTGATGGATGGATAACAAGGTGCATAGTTCAGTGACCATTGAGATACATTTTTAAATTCAGTTATGAAGTAATAACATTTGACGAAATTTAGTGACCATTTAATTACATTTTTAAGTTTAGTTATTAAGTAGTAACATATGGCAAAATCCAGTAACCATTCATATAATTAACCATTTTTTTACATTCGTCACAGTTAAATATTGTGGGGTTGGGGAGGCCCTCGTGGGGAGTAGGTTTTAAACAGTGTTTTAAAAAACGTAAAATATGGCAAGGCGTAGAGGCCAAATTTCAAACTTTACGAGTTTAGGCGTAAAAAAACGTTTTTTGATTTTCAATTTTTAATCATTGTAAAAAAATATTGAATAATTCATATAATATATACCAAATATTTAAAATTATAAAATATTGTATGTACTTAATAATTTTTACAAAAAAGATAAGTTTCAAAATTATAATTATATAACATAGATAGCTTGTAATTTAAATCTCATTTAACTATTTATCGGACTTCAATTCAATATTTTCTTTTTTATCTACAAAAAAAAAATGTACATTTAATGAAGATGAAAAATTAAAAATAAAATAAAATAAAATTTAAGCGATCAATATTCTCATTGACCGCTTAATTTTCGCTTAATCTCAAGGCGAAGCGCCTTAGTCACGCTTCGCACTTAAGCGTGCTTTTTAAAACACTGATTTTAAAAGAGAAGTTTTGCTATTTATACATAGGCCCCTCACTAGAGGGTGGGCTTGAGTCCAATAAAAAAAATCGTGAGCCTTCTTGTGAGGAGGACTGTACATCGAGATGTCATATTCACACTTAGCAAAATCCTTAAAAGAGCAAAGGTCCTACGAACAATTTTGGTGTACATCATGTGTTATATTCTTTCAAGTGGTATCATCTATACTTTTGATTTTCCCCCACTTTTCCACCAATGCACGGATTCCCCCCACATAGGGGGAATGTCATCGTAAAGTGTACTTCTAAAATTATTCTCAAAAGAGTGGCGTGGGGTTGAGTGGAAGTGAACAAATCGGATTGGATGGCTAGTTGCATGTCATATATGTTTGGTGAATGGATATACACAATTGAATTCTATACATCTCAGCAGCTCGAAATCCTGAGATGATCAACGATGTCAATTTCAAGCTATGGTTTGCTAATTGAATTAACAGTTTATACCATGATACAAGGAAATGATGCATCTGAATTTTTTTTAACAGTTTTTTTATATTTTCAACTTTTAACAATAGGAAATATTTATTTCAACTCCAAAGAGGTACAATTGGCAATATTTTACAAAGAAAAGTCACGCACACTGGCAGAAACTTACCAGAATATCAGTTGTAAAGCAAAAGTCAATGCATTTGTATCTACTTTGGTAGTCAAATGTTTATCGTGTGCAGTTCATGCTTTTATTTATTTTGCACATTTTCGACGAGTTCAAATCTTGAAGGGAGTTGGAAACAATTGCTAGTGAATTTGGTCAAACATAGGTGGAATTCTATCTTTCAAAGTTTTTCTTATCACATATAAATTGTTTCCAAGGTGACCTCGATTCACACGTGTACGTGTGCAAGTAAAGTGACTTCATATAGAATAATTAAAGTTGTCAAGGAAGTTATTCAAAGTCACGATCCAATTGATATGGACCATAGTTTTCGAAGTGCAATCGTAAAAGGAAAATGTAGTGTGCTTTATATACAATATTCATTTAAACTATTATCGTGATGTCTTCAAACAAAAAGGGCTAGGTTGTTACAAGGCCCATAATCTAAAAAAAATTATGCAAGTTTGATTGGTCATGAAAGTGAAGTGTTACATTCCACATAACCCGAGAAAGAAAATGTAATACATATTAAAGTATAAAACTCATATAGATTGCAATAAAAGTTTTTCCCACATAGATTGAAAGGGGGGGGGGGGGGGGGATCCCAATGAAAAAGTTTTTCCCACATTGAAGCTAGGAGTGAGTCATTTAATAGATAAACAAACTTAACAATAAACGTATGAGTTTGACTAATCGATACAATAATCCATTTCCTAGACAAACAAGTTTGAACTCGGGATAGAGAGTGAACCAAGTTAGTAAATTAATCTTAACAAGTGCACGAAATTCGTAGTAGAGTAGGTAAAAATAATCGTTATTCTGGGCAACAAATGATTAACAATTCATAAACCATGATCAAAGACAATCAGCGCATTAATAACACGAGATTTAAGATTGATAAGTCCAGTTTTGGATCTAAAATTTTATGAGGTGAAGACAAGAAACAAACTTGGTGAAATTTTATCAATCATACGTGGGATTCATAACTTTTATTAAATTTTTAATCATATATTTTATCATTTTTGTTGACCTCAAAAAATATATCTATGAGCTGTCAACAGATCCCAGAACCTCTCACGTTCGGTTCAACTTTTTCTTCCTGCATACTAAGACAAACTGTCAGTTGCACGTGGTAATATATATAAGTGTGAGAAGGCTGCAACGTGAGCCTCCAAGATATACGAGGGGATCGGCCTTGGGTAGACAGAATATAACAATGAAATAGAGAGAATTGTTAAGTAGTATTGAGAATCCAATTTAGCATTACCTTCAAATGATACAATGTGTGAGCTTATATAGTATGAGAGGGTGAGTAAGAACCATTTGATGAATAGACACGTGGCCTTACCCCAACGGCTGAACTTATTGTCACAGACTTCGATGCATTTAATGCTCTAATCTCCTATGTTTGAACTCTGTCATGCGGAATTGGCGCAGCCATAATTGCAGCGTGTTGTCATATCAACCATCTGTCAAAAGATCTTCTCCACGAGATCTTCCATAAGACAGCCATACTGTCTACTGTTCATGTGATATGAGTTCGGTCCCGCACATAGGCTCGGACCCAAGGGGTTCATCAATAGCGGTTCGATGATGTGGGTTCGTCCATACCAGTCCGATGATGTGGGTTCGGATATAAGGCAGACTGTGAATTCGACCACGTAGCTCGTGGGCCTAGACCACGTGTTGCATGCTGGGCCTTTTGGGATTGCCCGTAACAATTTCTATTAAAATTCTTTGAAGTTTTGTCAAACAACCTCTTAATGAATTTGTTCTCTTTATATTTCTTCACCTGTATTTTATGCATTCTGTAAATTAATACAATTAGCTAGCATCTGTAGTCACCTCCCATGCATGTTTGGACCATATAATTTATCTTTTAGAATTTCTTTTAAGTACTTTGTTGTGCCCAAGATTGATGGATAAAGATGGTTCCATTTACCTTCCACATGTAGGACAGAGGAGCACTTTCTTGGCCATTTTACGGCAGTTTTCTCCATCTCAGAAGAATTTAAGAGCGTCAAACATAATCGTATAGATTTTAAATATTAAGTATAAGAATGAAATAGTTTTGTTCGAGGTAAAACTCAATGTTGTTTGAATATAAAGATAATAATCGACAATTAAAGATTACTCATCTTAGTAGACTTAACAAATTTCAAGATCAAACAAGCAATTCATCCACTATAAAAAACAACGCTCACCAAATAATTAAACTAGTTTTATCCAACGAGCCACTATTATTTTGTGGGAGAATATAAAGGACAATATACTATATTGCGTAATTGAATATGAAAATGATAATCAACGTATACATATGATAGTCAAAATCACTATAACATAAATCAAGAAAACGGGATTGGTTTGAAAGTTGTTAACAATATAATTTAAGAGAATATAAAAATTTATGATGTGGAAAAGTTCCTTAATCTCTTTATCTTTATACCTAAGAACTTTATAATTAAAGTAGGAGTAGTAATAGGACCGGGGGGAATCATACAATCTAGGTATGTGACGGATTGAAAATTTGAATCAAATGAACAGGTCCGGTTGTGATGTTTTGAAATGCATTAGCGGTTGGGGTCCATTTGTGGTTTACTTGTAAAAGAATCTCCCACTGTCTATTGCCAAGCAAACACAATTGGCCATTTCAGACTTTATAACTACTTTTGCAATCCTCCAAATTTTTCTTATTTTTTAATCACACATTGAAAAAAAAAAAAACTTTTTAAAGAATTTATTCTTAACAAAAGGGTGATGAAAACACAATCAACCTTAGTGGTGTCAAGACGAGCGGGCCGCTCAGACCCGCTCGTTGGCGAACTAGCCCACGAACCGCCCCGTGAACCGAGCGAGTCGAATGATGGGCCTCAAAATTGGAAATTCGGTTCGGACCGAGTTTTTAAAAACCGGGCCAGCGGTTTAAAAAAAAAAAAAATTTTAATTTCACCTGCAGTAGCAGGCTTGCACAGTGACCGTTGCCGACTTTTAAGTTAAATTTTTTTTTTTTTTTTTCAAACGGTCATTTTTTTTTTGCCTATAAATTGCGAATTTTTCAACTTCATTTGCATCTTGATCTTGTGATTTTTGTGCGAAAATATCCATTCTTCTCTCATAATCTACAAGTTTAAAAACTTCATTTTCTCATTTTCAATATCTCTTAATATTTCAACAAGTATTTTTAATATTTAGTATTTTGTGTTTTTTTTTCATCTTATTATTTCAAAAATATTTGTTACAATATTATAGATTCTCGTGAATTTTCTTCAAAAAATATCAATTTTCATGATAGTAGTTCTCCAATAAATTTAGATGATGATAATGATCCAAATATTGGATCTTCTCAACAGCCAAGGAGAAAAAAAAGACATCTGATGTTTGGAAAATCTTTACAATAGATGAACCAAACAAAGAGCAATATGTACTATTTGCAGAAAGGGTTATGCATGGGTTAAAAGTCAGGGCACAGGCACATTAAGAAGACACAAAGAGAAACATATGAATGAAAAAGGGCATTTTGATCCTAAACAAGCTCAAATTACTGCTTTTACTAATACTAGTGAATCGGCTACTTTTTCTAATTTTGTTTATTCGCAGGATCGAATGAAAGTAGGAATGTCTGAATTTTTGGCAACAAGGGAGATGCCTTTTACTTTTGCAGAAGATCGATACTTTGAAGAATTTATGCAAAAATATGTTCAACCCGCTTATCGGTCTGTAAGTAGAAATACTGCTCGATCAGATATCTTGAAATTATTTCATACAATGGCTGAAAATTTAAAAACTAAATTTAATAACTTTGATGGAGTTATGTGTTTTACATCTGATTGTTGGTCTGGACGTAATCACAATGGCTATGCATGTGTCACTGCACATTTTATTGATAATAATTGGTTACTTCACAAAAGAATTATTGCTTTTCGCTTATTAGAATATCCACATAATGGAATAAATTTGTGTGAAAATTTATTACAGATTTTTAATGAATTTAATGTGTTCAACAATTTATTTAGCATTAGTTTTGATAATGCTAGTGCAAATAATGCATGTATTGAGCTTTTGAAAATGGCCATTACTCCCTCGTTTGACTTTAAATTATTTCATATGAGAAGTGTTTGTCATATATATAATTTAGTAGTGTAAGATGGTTTAAAATTAATAACACCACAAATACATAAAATTAGAGAAGGTATTAACTACATTTCTTGTTCAGATTCTAGACGACAAGAATTTGGAAAAATTTGTAAAAATCTTGGATTGAGAAGAAGAAAATTTATTGATGATATTCCAAATAGGTGGAATTCAACATATCTTATGTTAAAATCGTGTGTTGGTTACACAAATGCTATTAATGCTTTCGTTAATTCAAAATAACATCAATTTCAATTAGATGATTTTGATTGGGAAGTTGCATTTAAAGTGATGAAATTTTTGAAACCATTATATAAGGCAACTAAAATGAGTTCCGGAGTTTATTATCCAACAAGTAATCTTGTACTTTTACAATTTGTAAAAATTGCTAATCAATTTTCAAGTCATAAAGACGATCCATTTTTCTGTGATATTATTTGTACAATGGAGGACAAATTTCAAAAATATTACGAAAATATGCCAATGATTTTTCCAGTTGCAGCTGTAATAGATCCTCGTATTAAACTTTTTGGAGTTCAATGTGCTATGGAACAACTTTCTGAAACTTTATCTTTCAATATAAGTGTTTCAAATCGGGAAATAGAATTTTTTATTAATGAAATATACAATAGTTATTTTATAAAATATGGTAATAATGAAAACGTTTCTTCCAATATAAGTTCTGCTACAACTTCCAAAGGTAAAAATTCTTTCTTTTCTCTGATAGCCAAGAAGAAACGCAATGCATCATATACTTCAAATGAGAATGCTACACCTACTAAATTAGAAAGATATTATAATTTTGATCACTACAGTTTAATTCCACAAGATGAGGTTGATAACTTAAATATTTTACAATGGTGGAAGTTAAATGAACGTTCATATCCTATATTATCAAAAATGGCCTGAAATCTACTAACAGTTCCAGTTTCAACAATGGCATCAGAGTCTGCTTTTAGTGCAGGTAACAATGTGCTAGATGAAAGAAGATCAAGACTTAAAGAAGATGTTTTAGAAGCTCTCATATGCGTGAAAGACTAGATTTTTGCAGATAGAAGAATGCAAGATAAAGTTGTTGACGATATTGTTGGAGACTTTAAAAATCTTAATATAGCTCAAGATGAGTAGAATTTGAATTGTAAAGACGAAATTGTAGTTAAATATGTGCCAACCTAGTTGGGATGTACTTTAACTATAAATTCATAAATAGTTAAATACTATTTAATTTGTCAAGTTAGGCAAAATATTGTTTAAAAAATTTTAATTTTTTGTTATTCATGTAAAATTTATTGGAAATTAAATTAATCTTATGTATTTTTTTTATCGATTTTTAGTTTTTACTATAATTAAAAAAAATTATTTTTTAAATGACAATTTTGGAAAAAAATTGAAAAAAAAAAAATATGGACCGACCTGAACGGGCCAACCCGCCAGCCCGGACAGCCAACCGGACCGCATGGACTTAACGAGCTGGCCGGATTGACTTCTTTTTTAGCGGGTCGGACCGACCCGAAAGCCCGCATGAAGTGAGCTTTTTCAACTAACGGGCTGGTCTGAGTTGAAAGGTTTGTGGACTGGGCCGAGTCGACCACACCCATTTTGACACCACTAATCAACCTAGACCCTATTCAAATTTTGGTTTGGTAGGAAAAGGATTGACCTAATTAAACCTATATTATCTCTAACAAACATAATTTGCTGCTACCTTAAGAAAGCTAATATGATATTTCTCACTTTTTCAAACTTGAATCAACGGATTTCTCCATCCGTCTCATTTATATATCCTAGTTTAGTTTTTTCACATGGATTAATAAATTTTATTTTGAAATAATGATTGATGGAGAATGTGTGATTAAAAATTATGAATTTGTATGTAATAATATTTTATTAAAGAATGTGTGGTTGAAAATAAGTTTTGAAAAAATGAATTTTTAGAAAAATGTGGCTCAAACAAATGTTATTGAAAAAGTATTTTTTGTCAAAAACTTTCATAGTTTACCCTTATTTTTATATTTGCACAATTTCAAGATTAAGTAGAGAAAATTAATTATAATTAAATAAATTAAATAAAAGGTATATTAGTAAACGAAAAAAAAGGGACATTTTTAATAAAGAAACGATACTATATAATTGAGATAAGGAAATAAGAAAATTCAGCCTTATTAAATGAGAATATATTTTAACAAATTGAATTAGAAAAGTTATAACATATTACTTATTGCTCAATCTGAAGTGGGATTTAATTTCTTGACTCAATAATCATGGCATTAATTATATTAATAATAATATTATTATTTTGTAAGTTAGCAAAGGACCGTGGCCCACCTATTTAAAGACTTAAAGGCAAATGGAATGTTTTCCTTTTCTTAAGTGGAGTTCAAATCGCGCAAAGTTGGGGGAATCAAAGTGACCACCTTTCTTGCATCAATTTCTTCATTTAAATTTGAAAGCATCAAATCCTTTAAACTATAAAATTTATGGTTTTTAATTAATATTAGCGCGACCCTTGTCTAGATCAACTTGGTTAGCCAATGAAAATATCGTACATTTTATGTAATTTCCCAACCATTTAACTATTTATTTATACCAATCTTAGTCATATTTTCTAATTATAACAATTATATATATAGATCTCATTGGATATTTACTAGCACAACAATGTTGAAATTGATATTTTCTAGTTTTTTTATTTTTTAAATCATATTTAGTTCTGTTCAAATCATTACATCATACACGTCTTAACAAATAAATTTTTATGTTAAAAGAATGGAAGTCTCCCATAGGAAATAAAGACCCTTCGGCCAAATGGTGTTTTTGATTTTGTTAGGGGACACAATATGTTTGGTAATCGATGAATGGTAGCGACAAATATAGTGGTGGTCGTTGATTGATGTGGTAGTGATCACAGATGCTGCGGAGGTGGGGTATTGTTCTTATGGAAATATGATTTGGATATTATTCGTGATTACAAACCGTATTTATAGAACAAAAATCAATTACAAGTAAATTTGGAATTTCAAAATATATACACATGGGTTGGTGGCTGAGATATAAGAAGTAGGGGTGAACAATTCGAGACAAATTTTCAAATCAAAAAATTTAAAGCGGTTTAGAAATATTTCAAATCAAATCAAAACCATTTCGATTTCTAAACCAAATCAATTCAAACCATTTTTTTCGATTTGGTTCAATTTACAAATCAAGGCTATATAATTATAATCATTATAATGCAACAACATAATATAAATATTTTAAATTCTTAGTCAATACAAATGATGTCCATCTGCAATTATAGTACATGTTTCATTCTCTTCATAAACATAAAAATATAGTACATGAATTCATTGATTATAGTTGAATAATATAAAATAACTAATAAAAATGAATACAAAAAATTCAAATATAATAATACTTAGCTACTGTGATTTTTTGTGAATGATCCAATGCTTCTACTCTATTGAAATATTGACGAATTACTTTAAGAGGTCTTGACAATTATTAGAATAAAACAACATAACTTCTAATAAAAACATAGAAAAAATGACCAAAAAAATTAAAAAAAATTGGATAATCTGACTTGAATTTAGGCAAATTTTGAGAAAATTATTAGTAGAAGAAAATGAAATGTGCTAGTTTGCATTAACATTTAGTTTTAATTGTCAACTCAATTGAAATGGAGGATCAATGGATATTGTTTAGTAACAATTGTTCAACACATTACCCAATTTGAGGGTTTTACGTTCACAGTTGTGATGACTCATGAGTATTTGGATAAAATTAATTAATTAATTGAGATATATAATTGTCAAATTGAGTTTAAGTGAATTATGTCTAATATGGTTGTATATTTTTAACTGAAATGTGTTAAATTTTAATTGGATTAAATAAAATTTAGAATAATTTATTTTCAATTTATTATTATTATTATTTTTTTTTTTGTAAACCGTATGAAGGTTTGAAACGGTTTATAAAGATTGAAACCTAAATCAAATTATTTCAAAGCGGTTTGGTTCAATTCAAAATAAAAACATTGACGGATCCATGTTAAACCAAACCAACGGTTTCGATTTGATTTTGTTGTTTGACGATTTCGTTGTTTAAGAAGTCTAGCCCAGGTTGGATCGTTCGGCCCAGAAAAGATTGGTCTGGACCAATTCCAAGGTGTATTGTTGTGGGTTGGGCTGGGACAAACAAACTCTTTCTTCTCAGCATTGAGAAAAATGATTATTTGTCAAAAGGTGTTACAAATGTCAAAAATTGGTGATAGTGTTCAAAATATTTGTCGTCATCTACGTGTAGGGACATCGACTTCTGAACAAAGTACTGAATTAGCGATTAAATTCGCAATTCGATGAATGCTCGAGATTACTGGATAAATCGCTCAGCTTTAATATCCACTCGACAACGCTTTGGCGGAAAAAACTCCCGTCAGTGGACTGTAACATTGGCTATGGCTTCAGCAATCAAAGAAGATAAGCAAGGTACTGTTGCTTTCTGACCATTGACAATGTGTATTAGCGACTTTCCATTTATAAAGTTAGAATTTAGAATAACCTTTAAATTGCCTCAGAGATTAACTGTTGGGATTCTTTTTTCAGGTTCTTCTGCTAAAAGTGTTGCTGTGATTGGTGCTGGTGTTAGGTATGGGAACGTGCTCCTGAAATTGTTGAGTAATTTTTAAGTTGGTGTTGAATGCTAATTGTATGTTCGGACTAACTTGTGCTTCCTAATTGAGCGTGCATTTATAACCCATTTTGGGACGAGTTGGAAGAGGAATTCCTAATTATTGCATGGATAATTAAATTAACAATGAAAAAGAAAAAAAAAAAAATATCAGAATAAAAAGTAAAAAATTAAAAATTCTGGTTCCCCAAGTTTGATAAGAGTTGTTTGACCTTCATGCTAATTGCTCTACCCAAGTTTCAAGGGTAATTTGTGAGCATGGGGTATATTCAATTGTGAAACCATAATCAAGACCAGGATAACTGGATAAGGGGGAGTAAACTTCAATTATCAACTTGGGACATGTCCTTGTTCTAGAACTTTGGGAGCACGATGACCAGGCTGGATGGCCTTGTTAAGGCCAAAGATGAAATCCTTGAACATGTGATTGGCCAGACAACATAATTGTCTTTAAAATTGATTAACCCCGTGTACCACCCATGCATGGGGGTGTGAGTTGGTAGAGGTTAGGTCTAGAGTTGGACTAGTGCCCTTTGGGGGAAAGAAAATGAATAGGGAAAATAATGGACTAACGGATGGGGCAAAGGGCACGAATCATCCGTGTAGCCGTTCTGCTCACACGTACAATCTGTCCCTTTTCCTCCGCATTGTCAACTTTGCTAAGTATGGACTGAGCACATGGATGTCGTGAACAAGGCTTTTAGAAGGACCGTGTCGACTATCCCAATTAACTGATTAAGGACCAAAAATATCTTTGGAGAAATAGTACACTCTAAGTCCCTGTTTGGGGCTCCATTAAAATGTGTTTTTGGAAAAAAAAAAAAAAGTATTTTGGAATAGTGATTTTTTTGAAGAATGTGTGGTTAAAAAGAAGAGAGAGAAAAATGCATTTTGGATAAAATAGAGCCCAAATATGGGCTAAACATTTGGGTTACATTTTTTTCCATTACACTGAAAGGGCCTACAATCTACTTCCACATCCCCAAGTCTCTCTATTAACTTTGCTCTTGGTCCATTCGCTTACCCTTTTTCTTTGAGCGTTCATTCTCTTTGTGTTGCGGTGATGCTTGGTCTCATCTTATTTCCTTGGATTGTCTTAACAACTGAGGTAGAAACCATATTCCATATGCAATGCGTATATAGCCATATGTTAATTCTCAAAATTCAATATTCATATGTCAAGATCAGTTATTAAAATAGAAAAACGAAATATGAAATGTGTATCCCTGAACATGGAAAATGAAAATGCATATACATACAAACGCATCATAGATTCTGGAAAAAAGGATAAAAATTGTTAAATTTGTACTTTATTGACTTGGTAATTGATTTTGTTTTGGAGTTTTAGAGGGTGTTTGGTGGGGATTAAAATTAGATTTTTTAGAAGTTGTGATAGAAGTTTTTGAAATGTGTGGTTGAAAAGTTGTGGACCCATGAAAAATGTGATTAATATTGATTGTTTGACTTTGACTTATATTAAAATCAGATTTTAATCCCGTCCAAACAGGCTTTTAATCTTTCATTATTGTTGGGTACTTGGTAAATTTACGTTTAATTAGCTGTTCTTAAAGAAATATATTGGAAGTCTCTGGGATGTAGCCAATATTTATTTCTATGCTTGGATATAAAAAAATAAAATATAATTCAAGTGCATTGAGTATGATATGAAATTTTATCCTTTTTGAGGTGGGGTTGGAGTACCAATCCTTAATATCGAGGTACATGGAGTAAGAAAGATGTAACTTTTATTGAGAAGTTTATATGTATTTTTAATCATGTTAATATGGCTTGCTCATTAAAAATTTGTAATTTTTTCAGTGTTTTCCATGAATCTGAATTGGTAAAAAGTCACGTTTCTACACTATTTGAAATTCTGAAAAGTGAAAACTGTTAGTGGATATGTATATGTTTGTTTATTTCTGATATATCTCTGGATGTCAATCTCAGAAGTGTGTGAACTGGTTTTGTGCGGGTCTTTGCTATCTATAATTTCAGATTTGGAAATCTGAGCCCAATCCATCATCTTTTGTTTTTGTTTTTAGTTTTTTTGCCGTCAAAAGTCATGTAATTTTTTCCCCATCCCCATCCTCATCTGCGTCTGATTTTTTGCCTTTCTTTTTGTGTAGTGGGCTTGCTGCAGCTTACAAGCTGAAATTACATGGCTTAAATGTCAAAGTGTTTGAAGCTGATGGGAGATCGGGAGGAAAATTACGAAGCATTTCACAAGATGGTTTGATATGGGATGAAGGTGCAAACACTATGGTATATTTCATAAAAGATAGAAGTTTTCTGGGTCCATGTTATTGGAAAATCTAACCCTTCTCAATTTACTAATTATCTTTGCAATGCTTGCATGACCAAATTTTCATTAATATGCAGACTGAGAGTGAGGCAGAAGTTGGATTTTTGCTCGATAATCTTGCACTTAGGGAAAAGCAGCAATTTGTAAGGATTGCTTTTTAGATTTTTAATGTTTTCCCTTTTCTCACATACTATAGGTTGGCCTTATTCTGCTAGTGGTGGACTTCTTCTGATACTTCATGAGTACGCTAACCAGTTATAGTTATTCTTAAGATTCCAAGCTTCCGATAATAATTTTTGAATTTTGTTCCATCTCTTTTCATGGCATTCCTACTGCAGCCAATTTCACAGCACAAGCGGTATATTGCAAAAAATGGGGCTCCAGCACTGGTAATGTCTTCCTTTCCTTTTTTTTTCCTGAAACTTTGCATTGCTAATTTATATACTTCTACATTGGTAATGCATAATGGACCAATTCATCTTACACACATCTTATGACTTGTTGGCTAAATTGCTATTTCAGATACCATCGGACCCATTGCATTGATCAGAAGCAATTTCCTTTCTGCAGGGTCAAAGGTTGGGTTAGCATGAAAAAATACTGTCTCTTGCATTAAACCTGCGTTTCATCTTTTTGGTTCACGTATCTCATTTATTGTGTCGTTGTGGAAGTATTGACCATTATTTTATCTCAATTAAAGTTCCTCATAGAATGTGATTATTATTTTCAGCTTCAAATACTTTTGGAGCCACTTCTGTGGAAGAAGAATAACCTCCCAAAGGTGTCTGACACACCGGAAAGGTAAATAATATAGATAATGATTAAAGATATGAGCCTCCTCTAGAATGTGTTTGCTGCTTCTTTATGTCTCCTGGCAACCACAAACATTTCATTTCATGAAAAATAACGTTTTCTTCCACTGTTTAAGATCATGCCATTTTTAACATTAGGAAAAGTTTCACATGTATTTCATGCACTACCTCCATTGATAATGAATTTCCCCTATATATTAAAAGAGTGAGAGGTTGATTTACTGTAGAAACCCTCGTCCTAAACGGTGTCGTGTGGTTTGGAATTTTTTTTTTTTTTTATTTTGCTATATCCTATTTTTTTTTTTTAAAAAGTCTATATTCTACTTTAAAAAAAAAAAAAAATTTATTTAATTTTTATTTTCTCTATACGATTTTTGTAATAAAAAAAAAAATATGTGAGTGTCATTAATTAAAAAAAAAAAAAAAAAAAAAAAATTGTGTCTCGCACTGTGCGAGACACTGCCTCGCACAGTGCGAGACATGTTGGTGCATGTCTCGCACAGTGCGAGATGTGCGAGACATGCAAAACCCCTATTTTTGTTTTTTAAACTTATGTTTTCGCCTTCATTTACGTGCTTAATTTGGGATATCAAATAAAGTCGAAATATTACATTTTTAATATCATTTTGAAGAACTCACGGCCTAATATTTCACGACGTTAATCGTGTGTGAAACGGTCAATCGTAGCGAAAGTTACGTTACGTCAAAGTACGTCGTTTCAAACTAATATTTCGAAAATTTCGATAACAAACTAACTTTACAAATTTTTCGACGATTCTACGCTAACCGAATCCATAAATCTTCTATATTCTCTCGAAACTCATTTCGAGAACTATATCACAGATATATCGAATAATTTAAATGAATATCGAAAATAGTAAAACGGACGTCAAACGCGTTTGTTAAAAAAGACGTATAACTCGTCTTTTTGAATATATTACTTATATTTTTGTCTTCATTGTCAAACTCATTACGGAACATCAAACGAAGTCGAAATATTACATTCTTAATATTATTTTGAAGTACTCACGGTCTATTATTTCACGACGTTGATGGTATGTGAGACGGTCAATCATAGCGAAAGTTACGTTACGTCAAAGTACGCCGTTCCAAACTAATATTACGAAAATTTCGATAACAAACTAACTTTACAAATTGTTCAACGATTCTACGCTAGCCGAATCCATAAATTTTCTATATTCTCTTGAAACTCATTTCGAGAACTATATCGCAGATATATCGAATAATCTAAATGAATATCGAAAATAGTTAAACGGACGTCAAACACGTGTGTTAAAAAAGACGTATAACTCATTTTTTTGAATATATTACTTATATTTTTGTCTTCATTGTCAAGCTCATTACGGAACATCAAACGAAGTCGAAATATTACATTCTTAATATTATTTTGAAATACTCACGGTCTATTATTTCACGATGTTGATGGTGTGCGTAACGGTCAATCGTGGCAAATGTTACGACGCGTCAAAGTAGAACTAATATTTCGAGAATTTTGATAACAAGCTAACTTTAAAAATTCCTAGACAATTGTACGCTGGTCGAATTGATAAATCTTCTATATTATCTCGAAATTTATTTCGAGAACTATATTATAGATATATCGAATGATCTAAATGAATATAAAAAATAGTTAAACGAACGTCAAACGTGCGTGTTCAAAAAGACGTGTAACTTATATTTTTAATAAAATTTATGTTTTTTCTTCATTTTCGGGCTCATTAGGAAATATCAAACGTAGTCGAAATATTACATTCTTAATATTATTTTGAAGTATTCATGGCTATCATTTCACAAATGTGTGCGAAATGGCCAATCGTGATAAATGTTACGGCTATCAAAGTAGGTTGTTTCAAACTAATATTTTGAGAATTTCGATAACAAGCTAACTTTAAAAATTTCTAAATGATTGTACGTTGGTCGAATCGATAAATCTTCTATATCATTTAGACTTCGTTTGATATTAATAATATAATATTTCGACTTCGTTTGAATGTTTAAAGTTAGATTGTTATCAAAATTCTCGAAATATTAGTTTGAAACGACCTACTTTGAAGCGTCGCAACATTTGCTACAATTGATCGTTTCGCACACAATCAACGTCGTGAAATAATAGTCGTAAGTACTTGAAAATGATATTAACAATGTAATATTTCTTCTTCACTTACATGTTATTGATGACTTTATTTTCATCTATTTATTGTAGTATACATATACAGTCTCAACGCTAATATACACAAGGAGAATAACGCATGCACGTGCATTGCACGTGCCTTCACTAGTGTTGTCATAAATAGATGGTTTTTGTATGCAGTATCTCCACCAGTATTTTGGAGAATCTCCTTTGACATGACAATGTGTGCCATTTGTTGTTTTTTCTTCAATCTGAGAAACAGATTTTAAACATGTGATCAACATTTACTTGTGTAAGTTTCTCTGCAGTGTTGGTGCTTTCCTCCAGCGTCATTTTGGTAAAGAGGTACGTTTGCTACCTTCTCTATAGTAGATCTTTTGAGTGGTCAATTGAAATTGATTATGCTAAATATTTTCAATATTTTCTGGGATATATATAGTCAGATGTTTCATTGAGCTCAATTTCTTGGCAAATTCTCCATTAAACAACAAATTGTACCATCTTTTCTCATCTTCTTTTATTTGTTTCTGTTATTTTCCTCCAAAACTAAAAATTCTTTCTCAGGCTTATTTAGTGGTAATATTCATCTCTTTGATTTTAACTTCCATGTATGTCATACTGCCTTTGTATCATTTTCAAGGTTGTTGACTACCTTGTTGATCCTTTTGTTGCTGGAACAAGTGGTGGAGATCCTGAATCTCTTTCTGTGAGTATCTTTTACATTTCTTGCTGATCTGTATTACCTTCTTCATAAACTGCTAAATAGAGGAAACTTGCAAATGATTTCATATGCTCACTTTCATTAGCTGTGGTATTAAAACTGGTGGAAACACCATGAACTCTTTTCCATTTGTCTTCTTGATCAGATGCGACATGCATTTCCAGAGTTGTGGAATCTTGAGAAAAGGTATGTCGTAACTCAAACTTATTTTTGTTTTTTGGTAATATTTTTCTTTAGCATTTTGAACCAACGCTAGATGGGCCCTGTGAAATAAGTAGTTTGGATAAAAACATTTCAGCTTGCTAGACCATGGTAGGATGTGTTTGGATTTAATTTCGCAAAACAGTTATCCAATTCAAATAAACAAGTTAATATATTTTGACACTTGCTCATTTTCAAAAGCAAAAACAGAGAATGTTGGCAGCTAATATGTATTTTTATTTTTATTTTTATTTCTGATGAATTAAATATGGTATCCATCTTTGGATATCATCCTTTGGAATTACCTACTGCTTAAACCGTATATGGCAGTAATAAAAAAGGTGTAACATAAACACGATTTCTGGAAGCAACTCTAGAACTGATGCATAATATTCTTGTGCTTTTGCTACATTTCTCAACTCAACTCTAAGCAAATCATAATTTCTTATGCCATCGTTCTCATGCTGATTTAAAATATTTCCTTGTACGTCAGGTTTGGCTCAATCATATCTGGTGCTATTCTGTCTAAATTGTCTGCAAAAAAGGGAACTCCTGAAGGATCAAAGGGCTCTTCAGCTAATAAAAAGCATAGACGTGGGTCTTTCTCATTTATTGGTGGGATGCAGGTAAATTTTATCATATCATACAGAACAGACATGTCCCTGATGTGCCACTCACAGAAACAAATAATTTTTCTATGTGAAAACTGATTCTCAGTTACATCATTGCTGAGGTACATTTTCCATCTTGGAATAAATCGAATTGTCTTAATTCTAATCGGGTAAATTTTGAAAGAATATACTTAATATTTTCCTATGCATCTTTTCTTGTATGTCCCTTAATCAATCGTTCTTTCTGTTTGGAATGTGCAATTCTCAATGTAATAACATTGTGCTTGTTCATTTTTCGTGAACTTTTTGAAGTGTGGACAAAATACATCTTCTTTTTACATAAATGGACGCTACTTATATCTGGTGCACCATGCTTCTTCTAGAAAGATATGTTCTAACTTCTGACTTTTGTAGTTCTATATATTTCATAGCCTTTTCATCCATATGTTTGCAGACACTCACTAATGCATTATGCAATGAACTTGGCAAAGAGGAACTTCAACTTCATTCTAAGGTGCTGGAATTATCTTGTAGCTTCGGGGAGAACTCTCCATTAGATAACTGGTCAGTTTCTTACGAATGGGACCAGAGAAAGCACTTAGACGAGAAGTCCTTTGACGCTGTAATAGTTACGGTGAGTCTTTGTATATGGAGAAGTGGGTTTTTCCCAAAATAAACAAAAAGAGTGGAGAGGCTAGATGTGAAGGTATGCATGAATTTGTTGTAAAACAAGCTAATGAACCCCTTATGAAAAGTCATGGGATAAGCGTAATTGGTAAGCCTAGAGGAGGTTAAGCTTTGAAGGAGATCCTTGATAGAGAGAATTGAAGAAAGTGGATCTATATGGGTAACTCCAGATAAGAATAAGATAAAGATATGTTAAGTACTTGAGTTTTAGAACCGACCTCACTTGTTTATGTCTGCTCAACTTCATATAAGATCATTCTCTCATGCTCTACCATGGGATATGGCTTCTATTGTTCTCATGTAACGTCATGCAAGTTCCCTTACATATGGATGTTTACATTTTGAAGAAGGAATGTTATTGTTTATTGACTCAGTATTTCTTTCAATTAGGCTCCCCTCTCTGATGTTAAAGGTTTGAAGATTATGAAAAGAGGAACCCCGCTTCTGCTTGACTTCATTCCCGAGGTATGAAATTGTTTAACTTTGCCTACAAACACATTTTAGGGTCCAGTGTCTTAATTTATACATTAAGACATAAATACATCGTAGGTGTACACTATTTTTTCTTCTTACATGCAAGGGACAATGATTTGAATAGTATAATTGGTGCCAGATGTATAGGAAGAATTATATGAGAATGGGACAGGGGAGAGAAGAGGAGAAAGGAGGGAAGAAGAGGGGGAGAGGACAGAGAAATTGGGGAAGAAAATATCAATTATTCATTCATTCCAATGCTGTCCAATTACATCGCATAATACCCCTTTATATAGGGTTTCAAAAAACCTTATTCTAAGTAAGAGAATGCTATAAAAAGTAATAAAATCAAATACTAATAAAGTTTCCTAAAATACGCATTAAAATTGGAAATTAAATATAATGATATCACTTCTCATTCTCCATCAATAATACTATACCCAGCTATGATGCACGGACACGGACACGTGTGTCCGACACGATACGTGTCGGATACGTCAACACGTGATTTTTCAAAAAAGTGCCAACACGATACGTCATCGACACGTTAATTAAATTCTTTAAAATTCTTCATTTATATAGTATAAATTTAGTTTTATACTTATTATTAATTTTTCTTGTTGAATTTTTTTAAATATAAGTACTTATTTGTTATTTACTAATAATTTTGAGTTAAAAATATATAATAGTTATAGAAAGAAAGAAAAATAAATATTATAGAGTGTCCGAAGAGTGTCGGTATCGACACGAGTCCGACACGTGTCGGACACGGACACGCTACCCTGGTTAGAGTGTCCGTGCTACATAGATACCCAGTGTTTCATTCTGAAATTTTATGTTTATCATTGTGTCCATAATGTATGCAGGTTAGTTATTTACCACTATCTGTTATAGTCACCACCTTCAAAAGGGAGAATGTTAAGCGACCCCTTGAAGGTTTTGGAGTTCTTATACCTTCCAAAGAACAACAAAATGGTCTGAATACACTGGGTAATGCTTGGTTTTGTCTATCAAGGTTAGATAATGGTAATTTGCATGTGTGGCCCCAACCTTTAATCGCAGTCACAGTTTCGTGGCAAACATTTTGTCTTGGCATTGAACTCTGGACTTTCCATTTTCAGAGCATTTCCGTCCTGTTGGATGAAAACTGTCCAACTCAGATACTACATTCGACGAAAATATGGTTTTAGCCTCTACCTCAAGTTTGCCCCTAGCCACCTCCTCAAGACAATGTAGAAACAAAAGAAATACCACTGGAAGATGAGGAGAGCTTGTAGCAGGCATATTGTCATCAATGTCAACGTCCTCGTGATCACTCTTTTGGGCCCTTTTCTCTGAATCATTTCTCTTATCCAATGCACCCTAATAATCAGAACCATTTTGTGTTTTCCTTATTGCAAACTCTGCAACCCTAGTCCAAGCTGATACGGGGATGGGGAGACTGAACTTGGGGGGATTGGGTTGAAGGACTGAAGAGGTTTCTTTATGGGGGAGGGGGGGGGATCTTTTTCTCTTTCTTCTTATTATGTTTATTTGTTTTGCTTGTTTGAACTTAAGGGCACAACTCTAAATCAATTTATCGTCTCTTTTGGACAGTTTCCATGTAAAAGGATGAAACCGCTCTGAAATTAGAAGGTTAATGAATTGAATTCCAAGAAAAAATGTTGGGGGTAAAAGAGCTACCTGGTCCAAAAGTTGAGGACCGCATGTGAAAATTACCTGTTAGATAACTAATATAGCAGTCCTCTCATCTCTGCTATAAATTTTCTGCATGCAGGCACCCTCTTCTCTTCTTCAATGTTTCCAGATCGTGCACCGCACGATGTACATCTTTATACTACTTTTGTTGGAGGAAGTCGAAATAAAGAACTCGCAAAAGCTTCAAGGTGTTGAATCTTCAAGGCTGTATTATGAGTTTGATAGTCGACTAGCCCCGTTTGATTTTCATTCTTTGTAGAATTAGAATGAAAAATATAGCCTTTATGGCTCCATACAAGAGATATAACGTAAAAAATGGTGGTTGGATGTGATGGATAGCGGTCATATTTTTCATTTTTACGGATGAATAATGAGAAACAAACAGGGCCTAGAATTTGATTCTTGTTCCCTTCTTAGAAAAGAAAAAAAATGTATTTGATTCTTGTTCATGTCTTGTAACTTCTGTGTTTAACATATTATTGTGGTTACAGAGATGAATTGAAGCAGATAGTGACTTCTGATCTCAGACAGTTGTTAGGTGCAGAGGGAGAACCTGTATATCTGAAGTATATAAATATGCTTAGCGAACTCGTTTATTTGGCTTTTCACTGATGTGAGCATTTACCTTAAAGGTTTATGTGCTAAAATGCAGTCACTTCTACTGGAGTAAAGCATTTCCTCTGTATGGGAAAAACTATGATTCAGTCATCGAAGCTATTGACAAGATGGAAAGAGATCTTCCAGGATTTTTCTATGCAGGTAACTTTTCTCGTCTCATTTATGTTTCCAATCCTTTTCACCTGTTCTCTTGTCTCATTTATGTACAATTTTATTCTACATTTTGCTAAAGTCATATAAATTGCAATCCATTTTAATTGCCATCATTATATATTTCCATTTTGTGACTTATG
The DNA here is from genome assembly GCA_019395295.1 of Osmanthus fragrans. Taxonomy (NCBI): domain Eukaryota; kingdom Viridiplantae; phylum Streptophyta; class Magnoliopsida; order Lamiales; family Oleaceae; genus Osmanthus; species Osmanthus fragrans. The sequence continues at coordinate 259,952 of CM033352.1, read as the reverse complement.
TTGTTGGAAAAATAAAGTGTGAACTGAGAAAAACAATCTTGTTTCATCATTTCAATGAGGAAGTGATTTTTGGTGCGGTTTCGAACCATTAGCAAATTTCTGGGTGCACTGGGATTATAATGCAGATACACCCCTTGACTTGACCTTGTTAATGCTGGATGCTTTTGTTTTCTCATTAATTTGATGTGAGCCATAAATGTTAGGTAATCACAAGGGTGGATTATCAGTTGGCAAAGCAATTGCGTCTGGGTGCCAGGCAGCTGATCTAGTAATCTCGTATCTGGACTTTGCTTCAAATGATAAGAAAAACTTTAATTGAAGACGATAAAGTCAGAGAAAAAGGTATTATTCCTTGCAAATTATAATGCCATTTTGATTTCTTACTTTCATTTTCACTCCTTAGTTGTTTTATTGAGACCTCTTCTTCCTTGTATTCCAAACAACTATTGGTTTCGCCTTTTCAGTTTTTGAACAATAAAGGGCGTTCTCTTTGCTGTTTTCGGACCGTTTTCTATTTTCGATTTTCCAAAACATTGAAAACACGTTCTTTTTTCCATTTTCGAAAACAAGTTTTTGAAAACGGTCGAAAATTTTGTGAAGAAAACAGAAAACAATTTTTTTACGTTTTGACTGTTATCTTCACAAATCTGTCAAAACTCAAAAAACACGGGTTGAAAAATATTTTTTCAAAACGACAAAAAGAACGAGTTTTCAACAATCTCAAAATGGACACCCAAAACATAAAACACAAAACTGAAACACGAAAAGAACGCTCCCTAAGTTGTTTTGTTTCTAATCTCAGCAGCTGACCTATCGGCGTTGCTTTATGTGGAATTTCCGTCTCAATTCAGCATGCTGTTTGCAGGGTCGTGAGAGACCAGAACATGAGCACGAGCATTTGCAAGTGGACTGGTGGCGCATTGATAGGCTATTGTTAACCTTAGAAACCATGTTTATCATAGCATTAGTACACCGATTCATTTCTTCATCGCCTCTATCGAAGTTTGTCTGTTTATTCCTGGCACCCATTTGAGTTTCTGTTGACAATAGGAACCTATCACAGTTTCTCCTACACTTAGTCCTCTGACTTTGTGTTTTTCCAATTTACTGATATTACAGAACCGTATGCTTGTCTTATGTTTTCAGAGGGAATCCTTTTGTTTGTCCCAGGAAGAAAGGGACACTTCATTTTTTTTTTAATCGGTAAATGAAAATTCTATAGATCAAAACACAAATACAAATACACCGGGCAACCATAGATCAAGAGGCCAATACAACTACTCCGGGAATCTATGGCATTTCAATGTTGCAGATTGAAGTTGATGCAATACACTTATCACTGGCATTGTAAGCCGCATGCATTTGTGACCAATAGCTTGAAAAAAAATTCTCTAGGCAAATAGCTTACCATTTTATGGTTGTGTGTTTTCGAGTCTGCATTGTAAACCCGAATCATTTCACAGTTTCCCATAAAGCTTAGCATGGTATTTAGCATTTTGAAATGAAAAAAAGATGGCATCATGGCAATATACCTGTTTGTGGACAAAAAAGGAATATATTTTCTAAAGTTAGTAGTAAAGAAGTCGTGATTAAATATAAAAGACAATTATCGGTTTTTGTCTCTTGTTTTGGACTTGGCTAAATCTTATTAAATTATTGAAATGATTACTTAGATGCCTTTTTGGTGCATCAAAATATAGATGCTAGACGACATGCTTAAAAGGGTCAAGCATTAGACATTTTTTTAATCTCTTAATCCAATAAAAAAAGTGAGTCATTGAGTGAAATGACTCGTCCGAATTTATTTTGGATTTTGATTCTGTGGGCTAACTGGAGTTCCTGATTGATGGTATGTGACCGTGTGTAGGTTCAAGGAATCTTCTGATTGCTCCGAGCCACACGAAAAGATTAGTAGGTCCTTCAATCATTAGAATATAAAATTTACAGTAGTATTCGATAATTATATGATAAGATGCCAAATTCAGTTTTAAAAACATCCTTCATTGCCTAATACCCCCTTCGAATCCACGAAGGACGCGTCGAGGATTGCGAATGAGTCTTAGCTCTAACTTTTGCGTAATGTTATTTAGGGTATGTCTAGAGGAGATTCTTTTCAAATTTGCAGCAATTTTCCTACCGTTGGAGAAACTGAAGTTGTCAGGACTAAAGCTGTCAGGTGCATTTCAAAACCAATTATCGAAAATACCCTAGTCCAAAACTCTTATCCAATGCTACTCAGGTGCAATTTCGATAATTTAAATGCAAAACATTATTTTAAGCACAAGAATGTTCAACAATTGCGTCCGCTACAGTTATTCAACAACTACGGCTGCAGTGATTCAATGTTTGCAACGATAGGAAAAATTCTCAAAATTCACATGGAAGCTGCACCAGACAGCCCCTTAATCTCAATGAAATTATAATATTAGTTTATGTGAAACTAATGTGACATTAGATGATAAATGAAATGAAATGAATCATTTACTTTCATCTTTTATTTAACTTATTACCTAATATCGCATAAATTGATGTTTTAACTTTAGTGTGACTAAATATCATTATTCTTAACTTTTAGTTCAGGCAATTCTAGAATTTCATTTAACATAAATAAAATCACACACACACACACACACAACTGGACAAATTCGAAAGGGTGACAACTAAGGTTGTAAGCAAAAATCGTCAAACCGAAAAATCGAACCAAAATCGCATTTTAGAAACCTTCAATTGGTGTCACGTGGATCCATCAACGAAATAATTTTGAACACGATTTGGTTTAGGTTCGAAAATTTTAATTGGGGTTTAGAATCCAATCGGACAGGCGAAAAAATATATAAAAATAAAAAAATGAAATTTTTTGAAAATTCATCCAAAATTTTAAATTATTATTAGTACTCAATAATCCTAATTTATACTTTATATACAAATTATAATAATCTCAAATTTATGTTTTTCAATCAATAGAAATATGTAATTTTCTAGCCTAACTTCTAGCCCAACGGTAAACAGTCACAACCCATAAGTCCATAATGGCAGAAGCAGATTGCCTGAAACCCATACATCTCTCATTTCAATTGAATCAAACCTAAAATCTAACCATTCCCTTCCCATTTCCACGTGACGCGACCTCGCCTCCACCGCTTTCGCCTACTTAGGATGGAGAAAAATAATTTGATAGATTACTTTTTCGATTGATGTGTAGATTTGACTGAGGAGCCATTCAATATTTTATTGTGGTGAAAAATAAATTCTCTTAAGTATAAGATTGTCTCTCAAATTGTCAAAAATGTATTAGTGATTCAAATTTTTATAGTTTTTGAGTTTGCATTCTCAACTGGAGGTCGGATACTTGATTGCTTTAGGAGTTCATTAGTTGCAAGGATGATTGAAGCTTGTATATGCAAAAAGAATTGGTTGCAAACTAAGAAGGAACCTATAGTGATACGCTAATATTTAGATGAAATGGAGGTATTGAATGATTCAATGAAAGTTGTGGCAAGTAATTTATATTTTCTATTATCATATTTTTGAAGATTCTCTTATTTATCTAGTATTTAATACTATGATGAATGAATGAATGCATTTGTTTGACTGTGTAGACGATGGATCATGTGTGACACTAATTAATGTTTGAGTATATGTGAGAAACTGAGTTTGTAACAAAATACAATGGTAAACTTGTATAATTGTTATATTTAGATATTATAAACAATTGTTTTATTATTGTGGTTGGTTATTCTCTCTGTCTAATCAGTAACATTTTTTTTCAGATATGATGATCACGATATTTTGTTGGACACCATTATGTTTTTTGGACCTTATATTTAGTTTAGTAGATTTGTATTGTAATGTTAACGTAACGTCATTAGCCTAAAAAATGCGAACAAAAAATTATGTTTTATGATTTCACTTTGAATTAAGTTGATATTTAAATTTATAGTAGATATATTTAGTTTGTTTTAGATTTATTGTTAGTAAAATATAAATATATATTGAATTCAATGAATTAATGACATAAAAGTAGACAGACAAAAAAATATACGGTGAAATCGACGGTTTAAAATTGGACTAAATCATTGAGTTTAGGTTTGAGTTTTTTTTCAAATCGTTCAAAATTGTTTGGTTTATATTTTAGTTTTTTTCAAATCAGTGTAAATAATTTGATTTAAAAATCTGTTAAAAATTGATAAAATGGAACCGCTTACAGCTCTGGCAGTAACATTGCATCGTGGAACAAGCTGTACAGTGGGGCCACAACTGAGTTTGGGGCCCTCTCCCCCAAAGCTCAAGTTCCAAGTTTCCAACGTCAATTAGCCTTGTTTTCTGTAAAAGATTTCATAGGGCCAGGCTTTAAACAGCTTATTTATTATATTGCTGTTAGTGGATAATTAACAAATATCACAAAGCTCCCCTTTACCCAAGAAAGCAAGTCTAGCAATTTACACAAATCGAATGTTGGTTTTAAAAGCTAACAAATGAGATATGCTAATGGGACTGAGAAACAATCGTGCTCGTCGTACAAAAAATGGATGACTAATATTTTGATAGAATACTCACAAACACAGGGATCCACTTTTTTTTAGATATTTTTTATTCGCACGGATCCCATAATAATGTGAGTATCTGTCAACCAATAGGTAAATCTTTTTTTTTTTATACAAATTGTTTTTTTTTTCCATTTATCTATGCATTATCTAGAGCTGGACAAAAATTTCGAATCGAATCGAGCGATTATTCGTAAGTGAAATACCCCAATGAATATCTGAATCGAGAATCGACAGGTGCAGTTCCATTATCGGTTCTAAATTCAGAATTGAAGAACCGAATAAGAACCAATTTTTTTAAATTTTTATATGGGATAAATAAAAAAAAATTAATTTTTTAAAAATAAATTAGTAAATATGGAGTTTGCATTGAAGAGATTGAGTTCTATGAGTGCATTGAGACATGTAATAAAATATATATTATATTTTTCTTATTAAATCTTTTTAGTTGAATAATTTTTAGTTTATTTATGTTTGTTAATTGTGATTTTTCAATTTTTCTTGTAGAGTTTCTTAGTATCTAGTATGACAAGTCAAACAATTGATGGTTAAATTAAATAGTTGGTAAGTAAGACTACTGTATTATCAATACTTTAAAATATTTTATCTCTATAAGTCAATGACTTCTAATTTATATGGATCACCGATATTTTAGCATTACTAATTTATTATCTATTTTTTGTTATTTGTATACATTGATAAATTAATCTTATTGGACAAATTGTTATTTATATGTTATTAAATTGGAATACATTAATTTGTAAAAGCTAATATTGAATATGTCAAACTGTAGTGTTGTTATAAATGTTAAAAAAAATATAATTATAGTATGGAACCGAACAGAATCGAACCGAACCCGAACGGTTCTAAAATTATATTTGGACCCGACGATTTCGTTTACTAACTACCCAAAAATTTTCGGTTCGGTTCAGTTCTCTTTAGAATCGAACCGAATCGAACCATGCCAACCGAATCGATCCATGCCCAGACCTAACATTATCTATACAATAGAACTTTGTCAGAATGCAAATTCTTCTTATCAGAGTTGGCCAGATGATCATGTCAAATACCAAAATCTTGAATGTGAAAAATAAATTGACGTAATTTTTTGCTGGAAGTTATGAATTTATATCTTTGTTCAAATTTGAGGTATTTATAGTGATTTGGACTTGGGTATTTCTGATCATTCTAGCTATTATTGTAGGATAGCCGATCTAGTCATAGTCACATATTTGATTATGCACCTTTTGCAATTGTTATTATGTACTTAGAGGTGGTCATGTTGCATAGTTGTCTTAGGAATGTTCGGTTGTATTTTGGACTTTTTCATTAACAAATGTATGCAGTGAAGTACAACAGTATTAGAAAGTTTTTGCTACTTTTGAAAAGATCCTCTGGGGACCTTTCTTCCATAATGACAATTGTCGAGAAACGAATATCTTGAGATTGTTTCAAGGTGTGAGGTTCTTATTTTTTTGTCACATTTGTTTTGGATAGGGCAACCCAACTCTTGGTTGTTGGTTCGCCCATGATGTCCATATTGTTAGAGTATCACCACACGTGATCGAAGTTAGTGTATCAGCCCCAACTGCACTGTCGAGAAAATAGGATCAGATTAGGATCAAATTCAAAAGAAAATCAAATTAAGATCAAATTCTATTGCAGAATTATCTCAACCTCTTTTTGAATTAGAGTAGAATGTTGTAGCTATAGTCTCCTAATGTTACTCAATTCAATTTTTGTAAATGTATATATAAACACAATTAATGTATACATTTGGTATTCAAGCCAGACAAGTCAAAGTCTCATGTGCTTGTTTATACATTTTTATAACTTTTACATGGTATCATAGTCCATTAAATTTCAATGAGCGATTAAGACTCAAAAAATAAGCATACAGATTTCAAGATTGGTCTGCTCAAATGAGCCACCATCTTGCGAGGATATTTTAAGGGATAAAAATCTCACATTGAATAAAGATGAAAATATAGAGCAACTTGTAAAGATTTGGGGGTCTATTTTAAAAGTAGGGGTGGATCCAGCACCCGACGAGCCCCCACGGTCGTGCATGCTGGATCCACCAGGAGGGGCTTTTTTTTTTTTTTTTTTTAGTAAATAAATATTTAGTTTATATTACTGATAATTCATTTTATTTCCAAGCATGACTTGTAGTTTGACTAGCTAGGGCGTCCATCTATATTCACTAAGTTTTAGGTTCGAATCCCTTCGCAACCATAATTGTAAAACATTTTTAAGTTGTACAATTTTTACTAAAATTAATGCCATAGAAAAAGATGGAGAGAGATTCGAACCGTGAGCATTTGTTAGTTATACTCAAAGCCTGACCATTATGGCAATGGTTGAAAGTTGAAACTAAATTGAACAAAATAACATATGTTCGATTTTAGCGATTTTTATGCAATTTTAATTGTAAACATTCGAACCGGTGTTCTTCCTTTAAATCACACAAAATTTGGCCACAATGTCAATTGATGAGTATGGTGAAATCTTATAATAGAATTTTATATGTTCAATTTTAGCAAAATAATTGTTATATTAAAATTTTAGGCATTGTTTGATTCTTATTTTTTTTTAAATACATTTTTTCTCTCTTATTTTCAATCACACGTTTTTCAGTAAAATAATATTACACGCAAATTCAAAACTTTTCATTAGTTTTAGCCACACATTCTCCATCAAAATAACAATTCCAAAATACATTTATTATAAAAAATAGACATTAAACGAGCTATTAATATTTTATTATGACTGACGATCAACGACCGCCCGTGCTAACTCAAAACGCTGGATTCGCCACTGCTTAAAAGGGTAACCTTATTAAGAGGAGTAACACTGGTACATGGATTCCTGGAGAGAGACTTTATCAGCATGATCCGGATTTGTTGAAACTTTATAGGAGTCAGCAAGATCGTACTTCGCCCAATTCACCTTGGTCAGATCATGTTCTTGGGGATAATTTGCAATTAACGTTGTCATCATTTGTTCAATTTCGATATTTGGTTCGTCTGAAAGATCATCCCCCTTGGCTTGATTTGGAACATTCATTGTATCAAATCGACTGTAGCCTTTTGTGAGTTATTCACTCGACAGAGTTGAGTTTTCTCCCACTCCGGGAGAGTTGATGATGACATTTACTTAGTTTAGTATTTTTCTTTGGGCTTGTATTATGTATTGTGGGCTGGCCCAAGCCCTAACTATTAGGTTTAGTTGTTATTTATATCCTTGTTTTGGACTGCCAAAGACAGACGATGAATTGATGAAATGAATTAAAGTTGGCTTAACCACGTTCGCTCCTCCCCTATTTTTTTTTCCTCTCTAGTTCCTCCCATTTACCTTTTTCTTCTATTGTCTTCTTCTTCTTCTCTACTTCCCTGCTTCTTCTTGTTGTGGTTATTTTCCCTGCTACTGCTCTTACATGGGATGTTGGATGAAAAGGTGTACATGGAACATCCACAGGGCTTTGTGGATGAAAACACTCCAGATATGGTATGTCGATTACACAAGTTCCTCTGTGGACTTAAACAAAGCACCGAGAGCATGGTTTAAAGGCTCTCCCAACAACTTGTCGACATTGGTTTCACTGAATCAAAGGTTGACTAATCATTATTTATATACTGCACTGATGCTATTAAATTGTTTGTATTGGACTATGTAGATGATATACACAGTACTGCACTATTTCAAGACCTAACATATCTTATGCCGTTAATCAGCTATGTCAGTTTATGCACAGTCCAAGCGAACCTCATTGGGTGCTGTCAAACGAGTTCTCGGATATCTCAAAGGAACCATTGATTTTGGTCTCCAGTACTTTCCTTCAGGCATTGATTTTAATGCATTTTGTGACTCAGACTGGGCTGGTAATCTTGATGACAAAAAGAGCACAAGTGGCTATGGCATTTTCATAGGGCAGAATTTGGTTTTTTGGTCAGCTAAGAAACAGAATGTTGTGTCCTGTTCAAGCACATAAGCTGAGTACAGAAGTATGGCATTGACTACAACTGAGATGTATTGGATTCGAATGTTATTAAAGGAATTGCAAGTTGTGATCCACACTTCTCCAATTCTATGGTGTGATAACATTGGAGCAATTGCCTTGGCATCTAATCCCGTTTTTCATGCAAGAACCAAACACGTTGAAGTTGATTACCACTTTATCCGAGAAAAAATGGTCAATGGAGATATCTAAGTTAAACACATTTCTACGCAAGATCAACTAGCAGATGTGTTTATAAAGGGTTAATATGCAACTTGATTCCAATTTCTCTAACATAAACTGAAGGTGTGTTTGCTCCCCATCAGTTTGCAGGGGGTGTTAGAGCATCACCACACGTGACCGAAGTTAGTGCATTAGTCCCTAGCTGTATTGCCGAGAAAAGAAGATTAGATTCAAAAGAAAAGCAAATTAAAATCAAATTTTATTGCAGAATTATCTCAACCTCTTTTTGAATTAGAGTAGAATGCTGTAACTATAGTCTCCTAATGTTACTCAATTCAATTTTTGTAAATGTATACAAACACAATCAATGTATACGTTCGGTATTCAAGCCAGACAATTCAAAGTCTCCTGTGCTTGTTTATACTTCTTTATAATTTTTACATAATATCGGAATCCATTAAACTCCAACGAGGGATTCGATCCGATTAAGACTCAAAAAATGAGTATATGAATTTTAAGATTGGTCTGCTCAAACGAGCCACCTTCTTGTGGGGGCATGTTAAGGGATAAAATCTCATATCGAATAAAAATGAAAATATAGACTAACTTATAAGGTTTTAGGTTACTCCTCTTAACAAAATTGATCTTTAAGATGCACTTCAAGTCTTTACACGTATTTTATCACATAGACTATAGAAAAGGTTACCCGACTTGATTGGCAGTCCGAACCTAATATTTATGTCAGAATTGCTATTTGCACAGCACCGGTGCACAACACCATGCACAGCTGTGCACCGTGCTGTACCAGTAGACGAACTCTATTTACGTTTGGCATTCGATTTCTGCATTGGTTAGCTGTATCCTTGCACTATTTGCTCATCAGCTCATCACGTGATGTTTTTGTCTCTGCGAGGCATCCACGCATCTACGTCATGAGAAGATGTAACAACTGGTTTGCCAATAACGTGGTGTCCATGTGGGCAGTAGAAGTAAAAAGATGGTGAAAGCACTATACAAGGTCAAATATTGACATTGAAGATAAAAGTTGAGAGATCGGCCAGATTCCAAGAAATGTAAGTGAAGAAAGATCACAAAATTATACCGTTCAATGGTCCTAACTGTAAATGATTGGACACTAGCCCGCCCCTCATTACTGTTGATATTCTCCAATCTGCATTCAGCCCTGCTACGTCAATGACACACCCTGGCTCCAGGGGCACATGTGTCCCCCCCCCCCCCCCTCGCCCATTGTGTGGGGGCTCTTTATCATTTTCCATCTGCATTTGATAACATTGGGCTGTTGGCCTATCTTTCTCCAGTTACATTTAACTCACTTCAAGTTGTCCTCTTCTTGCCAGAAAGGAAGATTAGAGAAATCTACTAAACAAACTTCACAGGTTGGATAGGGCGATTTCTTGTCTTCGTGATAAGAACCGACCCCATTAATGCAAGCCGGACAAACGGCTACAGCAATTCCACGTCATAATTGACATTTTCTTCTTCTTCTTAAATGCATGCTGCAGTAAATGCTTTGCCAGTGTCAGTTTCTATTTTTTTCCTTCAATCATCAGCCTACCTCCACTATTTAGTTCACTTCTTTTAATCTCATAAAAAATTTCACCTTGCAGCGTTATTTTATACTTCATCTGTCCCAAGGGTTTGTCTCTATTATCCAAGCAGCTAATATATCTGGATATCGTCTCGTAGACGTTTTTTTCTGTTCTCTTTTTTCTCCTAAAAAACCCAACATTCTTCTGGTGAGTAGCTTAAGGTTGTTTCTCTGGCTTCTTTAATTGTTTTTTGACCCGTTTAATGCTGGCATTCAGTGATTTACTTGAACAAAATTCGCTTTCCCCATTTGAATTTTTCTTTGATTTCTGGAATTTTGGCGTATTTAGACATTTAATGCTGTTTGAACGGTGTTTATGCACTAATAGTATAGTAATGAAACAAGTGCATTAATGTCGTTTTAATTGAGCTTTACCAACTTAAATAGTCTTTCAGAAGCTTGTTTCTCAGTAGCCCATTGAAGTTGCAACCTTTCTAGGGTTTTCTTTACAAACTTTTGAAATTGATGGTCTCTAGTTGGGATTTGCAAATGAGTTGTTCAAATGTAATTGTTATGGTGGTTCTTTCATGGATTTTCTTTGCTTCAAGTGCTCATCAGTTAAGAAGCTATGAAACACAAATTCTTCTCCAGCTGAGGAAGCAATTGGAGTGCCCAATGCAATTGGCTAATTGGGAAAATTACAATGGTGATTTCTGTAATTTGTCCTTCCCTCCACAAATTAGCATCAAATGCGAGAACAACTCTGTTATCGAGCTCAGGATTATGGGAGATAAGCCTGTCAACGTCAGTGAATTCATTGGATTCGCAATTCCCAATCAAACCTTATCTGGGAGTTTCTCTATTGATTCTTTTGTTACCACATTGACAAGGTTAACTAGCTTAAGGGTTCTTAGCTTAATCTCTCTGGGAATTTGGGGACCGCTTCCTGACAAAATTCATCGGTTATATTACCTTGAAGCTTTAGATATGAGTTCGAATTTTATATTTGGTTCGATTCCATCAGAGATGTCTAGTTTGGTGAAGCTTCAGACTTTTAAATTGGATGGAAATTTTTTCAATGATACAATCCCCGAATGGCTCAATTCTCTAACAAATCTCACTGTTTTAAGCTTAAAGAACAACAGGTTCAAGGGTCAGATTCCTTCTACAGTTTCCAGAATAACAACACTGGCTGAAGTTGTTTTGTCCCACAATTTGCTTTCTGGGAAATTGCCTGATTTGAGTGGCTTGTCTAATTTACAACTGTTAGATTTGAGAGAGAACCGTTTAGATTCTCGATTGCCTCCTCTGCCAAAAGGACTGACTAATATTTTTCTCAGCAATAATTCATTTTCTGGTAGTATCCCAGACCAACTTGGCAAATTTAATGAACTTCAGCGTCTTGATTTATCAAACAATCATCTGAGTGGGATGCCACCTCCGAAGTTGTTCTCTTTGCCCAATATTAGTTACTTGAATTTATCATCTAACATGCTTACTGGTTCACTTCCACAACATCTCAAGTGTGGGGATGCTCTCAGTCTTGTCGATATTTCTGATAACAGATTGATAGGTGCGCTTCCCACTTGCCTGAACATAGATTCAGATAAGAGAGTTGTGAAGACTAGTGGGAATTGCTGGTCGTTTGATACCAGAAGTCAGCATCCTGAGTCATATTGCAAAGACGCTGGAAAAGATAAAGGACTATCTTCTGGAAAGAAAATAGCCATATTTGCCGCTGTCATTGGGGGAATTGTTGTTATTGTTGTACTCCTGTTGGTTGCTGGGATTCTCTTTTTCTGTAAAAGACACCACACAGAGAGGACAGTGGTTCAGCATGTTGCACCAAAGATTGTGCAAGATGATGCACCGCTAGGGATTTCCGCTGAACTCCTTGCAAATGCCAGTAAGTTCTGTTAAAATTCAGTTAAGATCTCTGCGTATTTTCGCATTTCCTTGAGAGAATCTAATCATAAATCCTCTCTCAAGGAAATAGCTTTTGTTTAAAATTCATTTACCCATTTTATTTCTTTAGGGATCATTTCTCAAGCAGCAAAACTCGGTGCACAAAGTGCTCCAGCATATAGGGTGTTTTCCATTGAAGAACTGGGAGAAGCCACTGACAATTTTGATCCATTAGCTTTCCTGGGTGAGAGCTCTATAGGAAAGGTACTCCTAGAATTGCTATTTTACTTTCTGAACCGCCCTTTCTTATCAACGAGTATTTGGAAAATATATTATTGACTGATGCACTCAGTCTCCATAGCCTGGTATTTTTGTTTTAATAATTATTGAATGAGAAGCATTTAACAATAGTTTTCCTGTACGGAGAGTTATGAGAGGCCTGCAAAGATAATCCATGTAGAAATGAATGAAAGTTGTTGTGGAAGGATATGCATAAACAATGAAATTGGCCTGTGGGAATGATGTCTTGGTGAAAGTTGTAATGTTATAAACATGAAGAATCAATGTTAGGCTATATATATTGATACAGCACGTAGTTAGGGATAATTTATCAATGCATTTTTAGGAATTTTCTCAAAATAAAATGCTTATCTGTGGTCATTGTATGCATTGGGCGACATTTGACTTCCAAAACCATGAACTGAAGTCTTACTATTATAGAAATTTCTGGCAAAGTGGCAATTGCTGCCCAAATCAGATAGACTACTTTCATGTAAAACAAGGTGTTTGCATCAGAGGTTTAACAATTTTACCTTTTAAATTTATTTTTAACTCCATGTGACTAATATTAAATTAAGAACAACCTTACTCAACATTTTGTTCTCATTATTTTCAGGTTTATAAAGGAAGATTAGTGAATGGCACCAATGTTGCTATACGATCTTTGGCTTTATGTAGAAAATATTCTATTCAGAACCTCAAACAACACTTGGATTTGCTCTCAAAGCTTCGGCATCCTCATCTTGCAGGCCTTCTAGGTCATTGCATTGATGGTGGAAGGCAGGACGACTCATCTGTCCATAGATTGCTCCTCGTGTACGAATTTGTCTCTAATGGAAACTTATGTGCTTACCTTTCAGGTAGTAGAACTACTGCATCGGGTTATCCTTAATGTATATCTAGAACTTGCAGTCACCGAGTCCAACTTTATGTCTATATTTCTAGACATGCCATTTTTAAGAAACTTCTACCGTTCATTTTTTATCATTTGAAAATCCTTTAAGTTGTCCTGCTCATTTTCTGTGAATGCATTTTCGATATATTGGACTTCATTGAGCTTGAATTCAATTATGTGTATCTGCAGACACTAGTCCCGAGAAAGCTCTGATGTGGTCTGATAGATTAGGTGTGTTGATAGGTGTTGCCAAGGCTGTGCATTTTCTACATACTGGGGTGATTCCTCCATGTTACAATAACCGCCTGAAGACAAATAATATACTGCTGGATGAGCATCGGATTGCAAAGCTTAGTGACTACGGGATGTCCATAATCACAGATGAAACTGAAAAGGCTGAAGTATGTTTCCTTGATATTTAGACCATATTAGTGGTTGCAAGGGCTATGCCTAACACATATAATGTCTTTTTGTAGGCTAAGGGGGATGTCTCCAAATCATGGTAAGGAAATTCCCACTTGAAATGATATTCTCAGTGGTGGCTCTAAATGGTTTATTGGTTTTTTTTGGTTTTTGAAAAATGCTAATATTTTTAGATTATTGAACTCTGTCACTGACAAATCATACTAAAGCCTGCAAATTATCAAAGGAAGTTTTTTCCTAGGTTCTTGATCCACAAAATGCAGTTCAGAATCTCAGTTGTTGTTTAAGTCTTCTGTGCTTTAACCATTCTCTATTTTTCAAAGTTTAACAACAGTTTGGTGTATAAAAAAGTATCCAGCATCCATATTTTTATACTTTTCTGTCTCTATAGTAGTGTGTCTGGTTACCCAACTTCTATTTTTTGTGCTCTACTCTAGTTCTACTTCCAAGATTGTAATGCAGTTCGGGATGTCTGTTTGGAAACCAAGATTGTAGTTTACTTTTAGTGTTAATATATAAAACTGTTGTTACAGGCGTTCGACAAAGTTAGAGGATGATGTTTACAACTTTGGATTCATATTGCTCGAGTCACTTGTGGGTCCTATTGCAAGTGGAAGAGGAGAAGCATTTTTGCTAAATGAAATGGTATGATATGTCATTTTTTAACACGAGTCCAATTTCCTTTGGTAGCCGCAACATGCTCAAAGTTCCAAGTACTATACTTAAAATCAAAGATTATTCTATACTAATCACGTGCCATCATCTTAAATTTTGACTTTTGTACCTTGGTTTCAAACTACAGACATCCTTTGGGAGTCAAGACGGTATGCGCAAAATTGTGGATCCAATTGTGTTAACCACTAGTTCTCAAGAATCGTTGTCAATTGTGGTGTCATTAACCAATAAATGTATTTTACCTGAATCTTCAAGTCGACCCTCATTCGAGGATGTCCTCTGGAATCTGCAATATGCAGCGCAAGTTCAGGCTACTGCCGATTTAGATCAGAAATCAGATACTACCTCACAGTCAGAATTTCAATTAAGATAACTATCCCGTCATAATGACATCCGTGTACTTACCGTGGAGTCTCATTGTAGTGTTTGTGATGAGGTAACACCTTTGTGGTGGTTCCGTAAGCATGAAAATGGCCATGTTCCAACTAGCTATTCTCATTTTATTTGTAATTGTGTAGATTGTATATGCTCTTTTTTTTTTTTTTTTTTATTTACCTTAGGAAATATGTGATATTTCAGATTACATCCTCTCAGATATCATCTCCAAACGCATGTAATAGGAAGTTTTTCTCATTCATATTCTTGTCCTATCATGGAACTACTTTCATTGTAACGCTGCAACTTGATGATTTATCCTTAATGTGCTTCACAGGATGTAATTAACCCTTAAGTTTTTGATTTGAATGCAAGCTTGCATGGATTATGGGTCATTATATGGTGTCCAGTAGTTCTAAAAAAAAATGTGTCTATGTTTGTCAAGTATCATGTCGTGTCGTACCTCGACATTGGTGGGCACTCAAAGACATATATTTAATAAACCACGTGTTCTTGTCCTCGTCCCACTTTTTAAATATTTTTTAAGTTACCGATACTTGAAACATACTCCTCGATTACACTTGACTTATGTGGGTGGGGTTTTATTCTAACCACTCATTAGGTGCCAATTTGCCAACAGCTTTGCTATCTAGTAGCCTGCCTAACAGAAGAATTGTTGGGGGCAATAAGGAGTCTGTTTGGTGTCAATTGTTGTTTGTTGAGAGATGACCTTACAACTTACCAATAACGAATATGAAAATTAGCTGAGAATTGGGATGGAGAATTGTCAAATCTTACCTAAAAAATATCCAAAATGAATGAGAAACAGTATATCTTGGGAGTAAAGTACAAGTATAGTGTGGGTTTCAACTTTCAATTTCAGTTTTCATATTTCACTTGAGCTGGACATCTCAACTTATTAAAAGCCAAATTAGAAAAATTATAATAATAATTGTATTTTCATTCATAACATCCCCGTTTGGCCCCCATCTTTTGGAAATGAAAATGGGTGAAATAGTATTTTTTTTTTCGATTTACGTGTAATATTATTTTATGAAAAATTCTGTGGTTAAAAATAGGAAAGAGAAAAATGAAATATAATTTAATGAGATTCAAACATGGTTAAACATTCTTACGAAATCACAATATTAAACTAAATTGTAAGAATTTTTATTTTCGATTATTTAGCAGTCATTTTCATACTATAAAGTCCTCTATTTTTTTTAACACTCTTTTCACATTCTTGCGTATATGATGAGTTAAACCATCAGTTACGAAACGCACCGTTTCAGCTTTGTCTTTCCCTTCACACATTCCTCTAATACTTCTCCACTGCTTTCCTTCTGTGTAAGACCTCTACATTCTTTTCCTTTCTCTTTTATTGCATTTATCTTCAACTTATTAAGTTTTTTCGAATCAAATATTTCGTTAAGTAGAATAACTGAGTTCATTTGATGCTGCATTGTTGACCAGCTGTTTGGTATGTGATCATTTGAGCTAGTAGTGGTTTAACTTTTAAGTATTGCTCATCTGATTGTGCTGACAATATCTGGATCTAGTTTTTGTACCGATCACAAGCTATAAGCTCCTTTTTTTCTTCTCTTCTTGTTTTAATTATTAGGTGTTGATATTATTAACCGTTTCAAAGAGTGCAGGGGTCGATTTCAATTTTTCTCATTCTCGTGTGGGCGTTTTGTTTTTCTGTATGATTTTATGGATTTTCAGTAGGTCTTTAAATAATTTGGTATACTTGTATTCCAGCTATGCTGTAACGCGTTTGATAGTGAGGACGGCATCTTACTTGACAATGACTTCGTATACAACAATGAAGTCACATTACACTTCCCTGGTCACTCTACACGAGTGAAATCATTTATTCACAAACTTCTTTTGATTGTCATGCGAGAGCTCATTTATATAATCTGACTTCTCCGAGCAGTGATATCTCCACGATAAATATGCTCCTTTGCTTTCACTATATATTTTATGTGATTCAATTCTTTTAGTCACATTCATGCCAATTCATTGAGGTTGTGATGTGGTTTGAGGGGTTTGTGTGACTCAATTTGTTCAGGCACATTCCATTGCACTACGAGTAAGAAAGTAATCCCATTTCTGTTACCGTGGTTCTGAATATGAGGACCAAAAACAGGAAAAGCCCTGCGGTTCAGCTTGATTACACAATCTATATTCAGGAGATTAAGCCCTGGCCCCCATCACAGTCACTGAGAACACTTCGTTCCGTTCTGATTCAATGGGAACTTGGTGATAGGATTTCTGGGCTCACTAACCAAGTTGTCCCATCACTTGGGACTGGATCTAGTGTAGCTGATGGAAGAATTGAATTCAACCAGTCTTTTAGGCTTCCTGTGACGCTATTGAGAGAAATGTCCATTAAAAGTGAGAACGGAGACACTTTTCAGAAGAATTGCCTCGAGTTCAATCTATATGAACCTCGGAGTAATAAGATGGTGAAAGGTCAGCTGTTGGGTACTGCTGTGGTAGACTTGGCTGATTCCGGTGTTGTTAAAGAGAGTCTGAGCATTAATGTTCCCATTAACTGTAAGCGGACATATAAGAACACTGCACAACCACTCCTCTTCCTTAAGATTGAGCCAGTTAAGATGAAAGGAGCTTCAGTGCACAGGAATCATGGTGATTCTGCTTCTTCATTGCTGAGTGAAGAATATGCAGAAGAAGCTGATTTGGCCGCGTCTACCGATGATGATGTTTCCTCACACTCGTCGCTGACTGTTTTTTCTTCAGTAGTTGAATCAAACGGGTGTTCAGCTCATCAGAAAGTGGTAGGTTGCTCGTGCTAATCTGGTCTTTATTGCTTTAATACCTTTATCATTTCAGTGACAACTGTTAGCTACCTATACTTCAGTGGCTAAAATTTCATGAATCTGAATGCGGTCTCGATAATGTAATTAAACTTGCATAAATTCATGTACTTCCCCTTGGATAGTTATGGTGTTGGTATATGCATGATGTTATTGTCACATTTATCACTGTCTAATTGCTTCTCTTCATTAGTTCTCTTAACATAGTATATAATGGTAGCAAGTTGGAAAATAATTTCAGAATGGAAGAGTGGGAGTGAATGGCAGTACTGTAGAGGCAAAAGTTGACCATTTCCAAGACAATGTCGCCAAATCACATAAGGAGCAAGGGAGTGTAGAGAGGTCATCTTGTTCCTCATCAATAGATTTATCTTCTGATCTTTCGTGGATCTCAAAGAAAATTACTGCTCAACGTTTGCAGTCCACTTCAATCGAAGCATCAGAGAGAGAGAAGAATTTTAACTTGAGAAGCCACAGCCTTGAAAAACAATCAGTGAATATTCAGGAAAACAATGTTGCAAGTGACATGAAAATTGAATGCTCCAAAGGAGGAATGTTTAATGGTACTATTACCAAAGAAACCCACGCGAATTTAGATCGCCAGGCAGATGAAGATTTGGACTTTGTCGAATCTCATTGCAGCGGTAATGGTGATGATATTGTATTGCCTCTTAGCATAGAAGGTCCTAATTATGTTCGAAGAAGTGCTGTCACTCATAATGGTTTTCAAAAGGCTGAGACCCCAGAAAAACATCAAGAATATGCACAAGAAGCAGAAATTGCAGAAGAGAATGTGAAATACATTGAAGATGATCTGTTGAATAGTTCTTCTCAAGATGATGTTCAAAATCAAGTCTCAGTAGGTAATGGTGTGCTTTCTTCCAGGAAAGAAAATCTCCTGTTTAAGAGAAATTTTCCAAACACCGATGATAGATCAAATCGTGGGAAGTTTGTTCAATCAACTACAGACTTGTACAGAAGCAACGGATCTGTTCAGGTTAATCAATATTTTGTGGCAGACAGTGATATAACTCGAGGCTTTTCAAGCAGAAAACCAAAAGATGCTAAAATGTCTTCAAAGGAATCAAGAAATCACTTTTCAGAGAGTAGAATTCAGCATTTGGAACACAGAATAAAGATGCTAGAAGGAGAACTGAGAGAAGCTGCTGCTATGGAGGTTAGTCTTTACTCAGTAGTTGCAGAGCACGGAAGTTCCATGACTAAAGTGCATGCTCCAGCTCGACGCCTCTCGAGGCTCTATCTTCATGCATGCAAACAAAATTCAAAACCAAGGGCGTGCAGTGTGGCTAAAAGTGCTGCATCAGGATTACTTTTAGTTGCAAAAGCATGCGGAAATGATGTTCCTAGGTATGTTTTTCACTCACCATCCTAGTTTCAAAGCATATCAAGCTAGTTTCATCGAGCTTGATACTTACTCGAAGTGGAGGAAGAGTCTATTTTCTTGGTTGTTAATTAAACAAAAGTTAGTGGATTCTCGTGACGTGTCCAAGGCACAAGCGGAAGTCCTCAGTTCTTTCATTTTCTTTCTCTTGTTTATTTATTTGGTTTTGACTTTACTAGGTCAGTATAGTGCAATCAATTATTGGGAAAGTGATTTTTAGTTATTTTCAAATGATGTTTTTTTTATGATAATCCATATCCTGCTGCTATTATTGGTAAAATTATGAAGTGTTCGACCATTGGTTAACTGCATATCGCTTGAAACGTCGTAGAATCTAAAGCCATTCAAGATTTTAAGTTAGATTATTTTGACCTGGACAAAGTTATTGTTTACGAAGTGTAGTTTATCTTATTTTGTACTTCGTATGATACCTTCTACTTAATGCAGATTAACTTTCTGGCTATCAAATTGCATTGTACTGAGAGCAATTATAAGCGATTCATTTGGAAAAAGTCAGTTACCTGTTTATGTTGGACCTGTCACTGGAAAGGTGGGGTATAGTAATGGCAACAAGAAATCATCAGCACTAATATGGGGGTCCATTTCCAGCAAGGGTACAAGAATTGCTACTGAGGAAAGTTTCAATAATTGGGAGAACCCCCTTATATTTGCTGTTGGACTTGAAAGGGTTGAAGCATGGATATTTTCTCGAATAATTGAGTCTATTTGGTGGCAGGTACCCACTTTCTATTAGTTATTAGATTGCTCTGGCAAATTTCTGTGTGTAATTAATAGAAGCCAAAGAAGATAAATTCTGCTTAAGAAACTCAGTTTTCCCGATACTAATCATATCACGAGAATTTTGTGACTCTAGCCTGAATGAAACCATTTAGTTAACTAAGCCTATGTCACCTTGGTCAAACTATTTTTTAGTCACACATTTAGTAGGATCTACCCACTTTTCCACCACTCATTTACCCGTGTTTATAAACACCTTGCTAGAGATACCCTGAGATAATTTTTGTTGTCATTTTTTTCCAGACTTTCACTCCCCACATGCAGTCTGGTGCTGCCAAAGCAATTCGTAAAAGTATGAATTCTGACAACAGTAGATTATATCGAAGGACATCTATTTCAGCCAATCAAGAACAGGGTAATTTTTCTTTGGAACTTTGGAAAAGGGCCTTCAGGGATGCTTGCGAAAGGATTTGTCCTGTTCGAGCTGCAAGGCACAAGTGTGGCTGTTTGCACATGCTTTCTAGAATGGTAAAACTTCTATACCATTATCCTTTTACAATGTGAATATAAAGGTCCAATTTCTCCCCTTGGGTGGTTTAAATGAGCAACTTATCGCAAAGTTTTACTTCCTAAGAATATGAAAATCAAATATACACAAACAAATGATTACATTATATCCTTGGCTGGCAAAGATACAGTTTCATTTGGGGGTATGCTATATAGCAATCACTATTTTAGCATGGTTCCTAAACTAATCTAATTTAGAAGAAACTGTGTCACGAAACATTATGAATAATCTGACACTAGATATCAACTTAAATACATTGTTAAATGTTCCATCGATTTTTTTATCACTCTAAACCTGCTTTCTTCACGGTGTATAACCTGTTAAAAGTTCTGTTTTGATAAGTAGATAATGGAGCAATGCATTGCCAGATTGGATGTGTCAATGTTTAATGCCATCCTTCGTAAATCTGCCGACGAAATCCCAACAGATCCTGTTTCCGACCCTATTAGTGATTCCGAGGTTCTTCCTATTCAGGCAGGGAACACTAGCTTTGGGTCTGGTGTACAACTGAAAAATGTGGTGAGTTGTTTCTCACACAATGAAGTCAATAAATAGAAAAGGAGATATCATCTTTTTCTTCTGTATGAAATGGCTTCATCCTGATGAACCCGAGCCAATTATTAGAATTTACTCTTGATTTATCTACCTTTCCTTGTATATCAACGGCCTTGGACCATCTCGCTTTAAATTATGAACTTGATTATGAAGCAAAGTGCTTGATGTGTGTGTCCTACATGACAGATTGGGAACTGGTCTAGATGGTTAACTGATCTCTGTGGTATTGATGATGATGATTCATGTAAAGATGAGACTAGCCAAGATGATGCTGTTAATGACCGGAGAAATGACGCAACATTAAAGCCTTTCCATCTCCTCAATGCGCTGAGTGATCTAATGATGCTTCCAAAGGATATGCTACTAAGTCGAACAGCTAGAAAAGAGGTTCAGTTTGGGCCTTGAAAATCCTATTTTCGGTTGTTATCTTGCAAGAGCTATAGTCTGTTCGTATTTATGCCAGCTCTTTTATGTTCCTAGGTATGTCCTACATTTGGTCCAGCACTGATAAGAAGGGTTCTGGACTCTTTCATCCCAGATGAATTTTGCCCCGACTCGATCCCTGGAGTTGTACTTGATGCCTTGAATTCAGAGGTTTGTTCATTTCCAAGGATTCTGATCCCTGGAGTTGTACTTCCATAATCATTAATGTACTGGTCACATCTTTCTCACACACTTGAATTACACATGCGTTATGTTTTTTAAAATTGAAGGTTGTTAATCTCTTGCTCACTTGGATTGTTCTCTTAGGATCTCCTTGAGGCCGAGGAAGATTCTTTTATAAACTTCCCATGTGCTGCAGCCCCTATCGAATACATGGCACCTTCGGTTTCTTCTGTTACTGTAATTCTACATGAATTCGGTAGCAACTCTTCAGTGCTCAAGAAATCATACACTAGTGACGACGAGCTTGATGAACTGAATTCGCCTTTAAGATCCATAATCACCAACAGTTTGCACTCTTCACGTTCTTCAGCAGAGCCCGACTGGAAGTCGAAAGAAAGTGGAAGTCAAAATGCTGTGAGGTATCAACTCCTCCGGGAAGTATGGATGAGCAGTGAATGAATCTTCAATTTACGACCTACTTATAGAAAATATGTTCCTAATTTTTTTTTTCCTATGGGCGGCTCAAGGACTTTTCTTGCCATGTATTATAATACCAGAAAAGAAGCCGAAGTTTTTTGTCGACTGTATGTATACAAATATTAATAGCCTGCCACTGGAAGAATTCGAATTTGGCGGCTTTCTGGAAGTTTCTATCGTTTGGGTTGATGATTATTTTATACTAATAATGATGTTTTGCATTTTCTTTAATCAAGTTCTTGAATGTCGAAAAATTACAGACCCAAAACTAAACTCAGTTTTAGTTTTACTGCATGGACATCACAATTTACATATTTATTTATCAACACATGATGTGATGAGATTTGATTGAATCAAAATCTCATTTGAAAAATACCAAAACAGATATGTGCCCACCATCAGGCTCGAACCCACGACCACAGGTTAAGAGCCTTGCGCTCTGCCGACTGATACCTCGTCAACTTTAACTAGAAAAATGATTCCCATCCTAAATGACAAAACATGATGTAATAATGTGAACTTGCGTGAATTCGGCTTCAGCGACAATGCTTATGGTTGACCAGTAATTGTAAAGTTCGGTAAACATTTATTTTTTATAGCCACATAACCAAATAACTTAGGTTACCATAGATAATCAAAAAGTCGATCCGTAAGTAAAATTCTTCGCAGAAGTGCTACAAAATACACACAATAGGGGTGAGTGGGATGAGGGATTTTGGCAGTATTTTATTCACGTTGGAATCACTCCCATATGAGTGTTTATGACACTTCTGTTAAGGATTCTTTTGTACAAATGAAAAAAATCATAGATAATTGCGTTGTACTTAAAAATGTTTATTAACTTTTGGTTAGTGAAATCTTAGAGTATCTCCAAGATACTCTTTAAAAGTGAAATGTTCTCTATTTTAAAGAGTCAATTTTTAAAATTTTACTTTAAGAAACTCTTCAATTTAATATTTTAAAATAGAGAGTGGGTTTGACTCTTTGGAGAGCCAAACTCACTCCTCTATAATTTAATGTTTCAAAGATTTCAATTTTCAACGCACAATTTATTGACTTAATTAAATAAATATACTTGAATAATGATATAATTATTGGAGGGAAGATAGTAAAAATAACAAAATGAAAAAACTCTATCAGCCTAAATCGATCAAAATAATTTTTATTCATAAAATATTATGAGATAATTTAAATTAAATAACTCTGTCCGTAATTATATAAATATCGGGCACTTCCTGGGTAATTCCAAATATTCTGGAAGCTGGACTTTCTCAAAACAAAAGCGCCCACCCTTTTTAATTTTCTAATTCAGCATCCATACATCCCTGCCATTATATATATGTACCGTTCTATACATCAAACCAACTTGGATATTCACATATACATATTTGTTTCGACTGTTAATGGACAAGTACCAGCAATACGAACGTGCGTTTAATCATTTCGATGCAAACGGAGACGGGAAAATATCGGCTTCAGAGTTGCAGCAGTGCGTTGAATCAATAGGCCGAGAAGGAGAGTTCTCGTTGGCAAACGCAGAGGTGGCTGTGATTCAGATGGACTCTGACGGAGATGGATTGCTTTGTTTTGAGGATTTTGTTAAATTGGTGGAATTTGGAGTTGGGGAAGAAGAAAAGGCAAATGACTTAAAGGAGACGTTCAGGCTGTACGAAATGGAGGGGAGTGGGTGCATTACACCCAAGAGTTTGAAGAGGATGCTTAGTAGATTAGGAGAGATCAGAAGCATTGAGGAATGCAGTGTAATGATTGATCATTTTGATCTCAATGGAGATGGGGTGCTCAATTTTGATGAGTTCGAGGTTATGATGTCGTGTTAACCTTAAATTGTTTCATCTTCGTGTATGTATATGTTTCAGTTTCATCATTGCTTGCTTATTATTGTAGAAATTAGACATTCTTTCTGCTATGGATAATTGGATTTAAGAAAGGGAAAAATAGACTGTAAAATCCATGTGAGGGGGCTGTGTTTTTCTTCAAAAATAAGGAAATATTTTTAATTTGTATTTAATATTATTTTATTGAAGAATGTGTATTTGAAAATAAGAAATTTTGAAAATAATGAAGATTGAACAAGATTAAAAGATATAGGATTTTGGGTAATTTTCCCTTGAGATTTTGTTCATTCACTTCCTCTCGTATTTTTTGGACTGCTCCTTATAGAGGCCCATTGGTCTTCCACACTAGATGGGGTATTGGGCTTCACAGGCCCACAAAACTAGTTTCATATGATATCCATTAGTAACAGAGCAAGATGGGAAACTGGCCCAAAAATAGGTAACTACTGAATTTGGCCTATTAGCGTAGATATTAAATTGGAAAAAATTCATAAGTAAGTCGTTAAGTATGATCTATTTCAATAATAAGAAAACGAGTTTTATCTTTCAAAAATTAGATTTTTATTAAAATTATTTATGGTTTAATTATTTAAATATATAAATGTTACAGATATATACAATTTGGTCACAAATTATCAAATTAATTAATCACAAATTATTTCGTGGTCACGAATCAGAATTTTAATATGTTACAGTTCATTTTTGAGGTCACAAATCAGAATTTTAATAGATCACAAATTATTTTACTATCACGATTCAAAAATTTCATAGGTCACAATTTGTTCATCGGTCACATATTTTTTATTAATCACATTGAACAAAATAATTTGTGACCACCACTAACACTTGTGACCACCGTCTCCATCATACCACACCACCACGACCAACAAAAAAATTTCCAAATATTCCATCGTTGTCGTCGCTGCCACCATCACAACCACCAACAACACCATCACTGCTGCCAATCCACAACCACCACCAGCATCGTCGACCGTCACATCCATCCCAACAGTCATTCTCATCTTCACCACCACATTACCACCACCAATATTACCACCACCACTTCACCACCACCACAAACAAAACGCATCATTGACCACTGTAATAGCCAGACTTGTTCCCACCTCTACCACCACCAACAAAAGCACTCCACAAACTAGGTCCAAAAATCGGCGTCATCTGCGGCAAAGAGCCGCGTGCACACAACGACTGTAGCAGAGAGCCACTGCAGCGGCTGCAGTAGAGAGTCACGTCGATTTGTGCAGAACCACTAGTGTCGTGGTGGCATCGCGACGTCGATCTATGTAGAACCACTTGCGTCGATCTGGAGGAATAGCGGCACCGATGACTGGTGCTCCGTGTCATCTCCTCTTCATTTTCAGATCGATCTGCTGCGCTTTTGACTGGTGCTCCGGGTGATGGATTGTTGATATGCATGGTGGTCTCCAGCAGTGGATGACTCCTGATGATAATCACGTAGCAACAAATACTACGCAACCCCGCAACAAAATTGATGATCCCAAGAAAACTGAAATATAATCTGGTTTAGAGTTGAACCAAGAAACCAAACAAAACGAAGTTCTAATGACCCCTTGATTACAAAACTCGTGATCTTCACTTGGTGTTGAACGCCACAAGATTAGATAAGTTCGCAAAATTTTAAGAAGAACAAAATTGAAGACAAAATAGCCTCACTTTAATTGATAAATTGTAAAAGATCCATACATAATGAAATATGAAAATTATTTATGTTAATGCTAGAACACCTAGGAAATCTGAAATTAATGTCCCAAATATGATAAAATATCAATAAGATTAGAAATATAAGGAAATTAGGATTCTCGAGCGAAAAAAAAAAAAAAAAAAAAAAATTTGGCTCCAGTTTGTACTATAGATAAACATTTTTGTGTTGACATCGTCTGTGAAGACGGACAGACGGACACATTAGTTAGATGTCACATGATTAAGAGGTATAATAAATGAGTTGACATTCAAGGAAGTTGGCTTAGGAGTAGTTAATACGGCCAGTTTTTATTTCCACCTAATACTAATCCGTGCATTGAAAAATCAAAGTCATGGGGTTGAGGTGGATGGACTATTAACTTCCCCCCGTGTTACTTGCGTGACATGTTCAAATTCAACGTAAAAAATAAGCACAAATGCATTGTTTTGTGTTTAAAATGCGTAAATATTAGACGGAACAAATAAAATTCTTAATTCGGTTTAATTATTTTTTATTTTGTAATGTCAAATATGTTGAAGATATTTATATTGTATCGAGCACTAAGCAACAACTAAAATAACTCACCCATACACGTTGAAACCCAATTAACCACACAAATCAACATGCACAATCAAATCTACTCTAAATGGATATATTTCTCATTTTTCTTTTCTCTTCTAATATCAACTTTGAATGGAGGTATATCTAAGTCACTCATTTTTAATTTGATGCAATTCGATCTTTCAATTTTAGATCTAGCCACTCAAATTCAATTTGATGCAATCAATGCACATCTTTGATTTACTTAACAAAATATGTTGTCTTTGATGTTAAAAATAATGAATAATGTACACGATTTTAATCTATATGATTTTTTAAAAAATATTTTACGATGGTTGACGTGCATTGTTGTGCGATGTGAACATAATTGGGTTATTTTAATGTTCAAATCAGCATATAACATTAGTGGAAATTGACAGGACAATTCATGAAATAACCCGTTAAAGATGAGTGACTAGATACTTAAATAAAAAGATGAGTAGTTCAATTATCCACACGACCTTTTTCATTGTTAGGGTCCACGTCCACGTCCATGTTCATACTTGCATTTAATTCGTTTCATGCCCACAATCTGACTCTTCCAGTTAGAGCTAAAGCGTCTCGGTCCCTCCTACTAATTTTTACTATCCCTGCCAACGGTTTCTTAGTTCTTCCCCTTATGGCTTCTGCTCACTTCAGTTTCTTTAAAATGTGTTTCTGAACAAAAGAAACTTGTGATGTTGATGATATACGTATAGAAATATAAATTTGAATTGGTGTGTGGCTTTTTTTTTTTTTTTTTTTTTTTGGAGAAATGGGTTCGTGTTTTTCGGTGCACAAAAGTCGGAAATTATCAGCTATGAAGCTCCATCTTTCAATGGGGTCGAAAAATGACAAATTTGTAGCACCATCTCCGGTGAAAGAAAAGCCAGCGGAGGTTACCGGAGGTGAGAGAATGATAGCTAACTTGGCTCTTAAGTCTCAGTGGTCACGGGCTCCCCCCACCACCACTTTTCGTGACTCTGGTACGATTTCCCGGCAAATGGCAATTTTTTCTTTTTGTGTGGTTCTGTTGTGTCATATGAGTTATTTGTAGTTTCAACTCTCTAGTTTATATGGTAAAATTTGTTTATTAATCCTTTTGTTTTGATTATTTTTCCCCTTCAAGTATTTTTGTTTTTTGTTTGTATCTAGATAGCCTGTTATTTTCATATTTAATTAATTTCTTTTTTTGGTTGGTTTTACCCCCTTTTCTTGTCCAAGATGAACAACCATATGATTTGTTTCAAGAATTGAATTTCTCTTACCTGGAAGAATTTTACTATGGCAAACATTAAACGTTTTTAGAAGTGATAAGTTTTTTAGCTACTTTTAGCTGGTTTTCGCGGTGTATAATTGATATTATTAGTCTTAGATTTAGGTAGTATGTTGAATAATGTTAAAATTATTGATACCCTTGGCATTAAAATATCTACACTTCCTATTAGAAAAAGGAAACTAGATTTCAATAATCTATGGTTTTTATGAATGAAAAAATGGCCTTCAAAGGCCTTGTAAGGTTTGGTATTTTTCTCTTTAAAAAAATCAGCTGGCATAATGTATTATTTCTTGGGGGGACCATCTACCTAGTGGTAGAGAAGTGGGAATTAATTTTGTGCAATTGTCACTTTCCTACAATATTTTCTTATGCTGTATATTGAGATAATAAGATATAGACTGCTTAACCTTGTTGCCTTATAGGCTATAGTTTTATTGACAATTAGGCATTAATGCCACTGAATTTTTATTTGAGGTGCTTATTTTATGTTCTTGCTATTTCTATATGAAGACTGTGACTTGTAGACCACCTTCCTTGTAATAGAGCAAGGAAGGTGGAAAGTTGGTGAAATCTCCTCAAGTACCCTATTAGGTGAATTTGTTAGGAAATTGAAATGATCCTTCCATAAGCCTGGCACAATATGGGTTCTAATCATTTTCTGTACTTGGGATAATAAGAGTTCAACAACTCCCTACCCTGCTTTCTTGATTGGAGATTTTAATCATATAGTGACTCCAAACCTAACAATCATATGGCTTGTGGGCATATGACCCCACAGAAAATATATGGACATTGGACAGCACATATGTCAGTAAGTTCTAGCCTTCGCAAATGATGTTCCTATTTAGGGGCTTATCATCCCATAACTTTCCATGCATTGACGATTTATTGAGCCAGCTCGCATAGTTATTTTCAATTCTAATTTCCCGACTGTGACGCATGGACCAGGCTCTTAAGAGGATGGTGACAAATATGAGATATTGGTGTGTGAGCATTTAAGCCCTAATGAAAGGGAGTAATGGTTGAAGGAGGTGAAAGAAATTTACACCCATGTCTCAAAAGGATCCTAATGCTGCCCGCAAGAAAGGACCATTTATATAATTATTCTATGCTTCTTGGGCATTTGATGAAATGGGTGAGGATGTGGCTTGTATTCTGCTTGTCTGCCATAAATGGATCAATAATAAAGTTATTCTTTCGCTGGTAGTTGTCTTAGGAAATCTATACCTCCACAATATGGATGCAGGTCAATCCTCAGAACTGTAAGGAATTTTGTTGCTGCTATGGCATTTTCATAGATGTTTGAATTCGAGACAATTATTTATTTGCTTCCTTCTAATCATCTAGTCTTGGGCTTATTCTTAGTTTTCCTTCCTATAATTGTTTCTGCTCCTATACTTGAGAAGTTGAAGCTGAAGCTTTTATATAGCTTGTGGAGGCTTAAATGCAGAAACTTCAATATGGCGATTAGAGAATTAGCGTTTCTTCAGACTTCCTAATTTGCTCATAATTTAGTTAAATTCTGAATTTCTTTGTAACTGATGAGATATAAAGTAACGAATGTAAATCAATGTTATTTCAAATTGATGACTTACTATCTAATTTTCTAAATTTTTTAAATTCTAAGAAATACAAATATTTAAGTTATGATAGAACTCAGTTAATTGTATTAGATTTGTCTATTTGTAAATATTCCCATTCTATTCTTTTTATGTGGCAATTTAGTCACAACTTGTCCTTGAGACAGTTTCCACTGTCGTGCGTTTCTCGTATATGTTTTGATTTGGAAAGCACATTATAGAACAAACATAAAAATGTTAGACCAATGTAACACTACAGGATTATACCAACACAAAAATACAGGCTCAGAAATTTTTTGAGGGTATTCAGGTTAGATGAACATAAAAATACACCACCATTATTGATAGATGCTATGGTTCCATTAGTGAATTCAGGCTTAGAAAGGCTGTATAACGCAGAACCTTGATGTCTAATCATTTGTTAAGTGAGTTATATTTTGATCTGAGGCGTCTTAATTTCTTGCAGGTAGTAAAGGGGAAACCTTCTTTGATTCCCAACCTTGGTTAGAGTCTGACTGTGAAGATGATTTCTACAGTGTCATGGGCGGTAAGATGCATTCTAGATACTAGAAAATTCTTATAAGCTTTCTTCCACATTCCATCAATATGCATGAATACAGATTGTGGTTCCTAGATTTTTGTTCAGTTGATTGGCAGGATTGTATTACATTCTAATGAGTTCCCTTGTTGATCTAAATGCAGATTTTACTCCATCTCGTGGAAGCACTCCAGTGCACCAAAGTTTTGCTGTGGGGACCCCTCCAGTGAATAGGGCTATTGTACCAGAGGGAACCCTGGGTTCAATACTTCCAGAATCTCCTTCAGATAAGAAAAAGAGACTTTCTGAACTCTTTCAAGAGAGGTTACGGGTTGATCACGATATAGATGAGCAAAATACTGCAGGCAACAAAAATGGGGTTCCTGCAAAAACCAAAGCCGAGGCAACCAACCCCGTTCTACTACCAAAATCTGCTAGCGGAACCCCTTATGCTTCTGGCGCTAACTCTGGGTACAGTAGCGAAAGAACTCCCAATGCAGCTCTTATAAGAGCGGAGGACAAATCCATGAAGTCTGCAGAATGTTGTATTCCAAGGTTTCGTTCAAATTGCAGCTTTAATGAAAGGAAGAAGAAGATGAGCCCAGCCCATAGCGTTAAGTGATGGGTAAATTTAGACTATATTATAAGTTTTGGCATGATGTATATGCTGAGAGCCAAGATCCTGAAACTCTTCCCTCAACTAAATCTATTACTTTGTTGTAAATTTTTGTGACTTGCAATAGTAGAAATAGTATTTTATTTATGTCCGAGTCCAATTGGAAAATGATGTAGGTGCTGTAGGCCGTCGGGTAGACCAGCCTCAGTCCAAGCCCCAGCTCAAGCGTGTATTTGCTTATTTTGTCCCAGAGAAGGAAAATAAAGGAAAAATAAGAATATAATATCAGTACGACATGTGGAGAAAGAAAGAAAAAAGTCATCAACTTGTTTTCACGATTTACAAATGAATAATTTTGTTAGAACATGAGTATTATTCGATAGGTTGGTATCGTCTTTATTAAAAACATTGTGTTTGTTAAATGGACGACTTCCAATTTGATACACTAACTAGAAAGAAACGGATTAGAAATCAATACTTGAGACCAACTTCTTATTAACTTAAGTTAGTCACTGTGATTTAAAGAGATCTCACTTGAATTGCTCAACTTTATTCATATTCCTGCCTTTATCGTTATTGTTCAATGCAGTTAACAAAAATGATTTTTAACTCAAATTTCGGCTCGACTAGCTAAAGTTGCCAATTTTATAATCTCATCGATCTCCTTCACTGTCTTGTTCTAGCTTCACACTCTCTCCATATATATACCCTATCACTCGAATAATTTCAGAGCATTCTCTTGTTCCTCAAGTATTAGTAGGGAATTATAACAAGCCAAGAGAAATGGCTCTAAATAGGTTCTTGAATTTGGCTGTAATGAGCTTTTGTTATCTAGTACTATTTCTTCCTTATCTTGCATTTGGTTCCAGTCCTAGTCTTTTTGTTCCTGTAGAGATCAGCAGGTCACCGCTAGGTTTATGCGCTCTTGCCGTCACCAGACATGGGTACAAGTGCCAAGAATTTGAAGTAAAAAACCCAATTACACTATCAAGTTATTCAGTGTTCATATGAACATACAAATACTTCGACTAAATGGGATGTTTCAGGTGAAAACTGACGATGGGTATATATTAAGCGTGCAAAGGATTCCAGAAGGCCGCACTGAAGGTGGCAGGCATAACAAGCCGCCAGTTTTGTTGCAACACGGAGTTCTTGTGGTAGGGATTTGTATACATATTCTTTTAATCTCATTTCGATTTGTTTATCTAATTGTGATTAATGTTGGATATTGCAGGATGGAGTTATCTGGCTACTAAATTCTCCTGAGAAGACTCTTCCACTGATATTGGCCGACAATGGTTTTGATGTATGGATTTCCAATGTCAGAGGAACTCGATACAGCAGGAGACATGTGACTCTAGATCCGAGCAACCCTGTATATATATTTATTTCTCTCCATTTTCACCCCATTCTTTTTCTCGTTATGTCTTTCATTTTTGTGAATTTAACAGGAATACTGGGATTGGTCATGGGATGAGCTGGTGCTTTATGATTTACGCAGTGTTACTGAGTTTGTTTGCAAACAAACTGGACAGAAAATCCACTATGTAGGCCATTCCCTTGTAAGAATTTATACCCCAGTCCCAGTTTAATTAAGAACTACGTTACAAGTACATAATTTTTTAACAGAATTAATACGTGGAAGACAGTTGTCAGTTGTCACCCTGTGATTGGCTGTTGTCAAAACAATTTTTGACAGCAGCCAATCACAGGGAGTTTTGGCAGCAGCCAATCAATTCTGTTAAAAAAAAATATGAACCTTTAGAAAAATTCTTTAATTAATATATCCTACGCGGGACATTATGAGCAGTGGAATAAGTAATTGAACAGGGAACTTTGATGGCATTGGCATCATTTGCAGAAGGAAAAGAAATAGACAAGATTAGATCTGCTGTATTGTTAAGCCCGATAGCCTACCTAAGCCATATGACCACCCCACTTGGAATTATTGGAGCTAAAGCCTTCCTTGGTGAAGTAGGCACTTATTTCTTGGTTCTTCTTTTTGGCTTTTTGGAGGTCTAATCAGTGAATTTAATTTGTGAATTTTTCTTCAGATCGAATTAGCATTTGGTCTTGCAGAATTCAATCCACAAGGGTAATAAAATCTTGGATTGGATTATTATATGTATCCGGCTTGAACCAACTGATTTTACATGTGAATTAATTTCATCTTGTTGGTTAAACTTTAAAGGGAGGCAGTATACAGCTTCCTCAAATCCCTGTGCGCCACTCCTGGAATGAACTGTCTCGACTTGCTATCTGCATTTACAGGTATATGTAATATGTTTATCCATACAGAATGACCAAATCTCGGTCCTGCATATATTAATAGGCTTCCCACAATTTAATTACAGGAAAGAACTGTTGTCTAAACGCATCCTATGACTTGTCTTACTTGAAGTACGAACTTCAATCAACTGCAACTAAAAACCTGGTTCATCTGTCTCAATGTAAGTTCATTTATTCGCTGTAACAGTGAACACGATCCAATTGACAAGACTTGAATAAAATGCAGCCATCCGTGATGGGATCCTGTCGAAGTACGATTATGGAAGTGCCAATTCCAACATGGAGCATTATGGTGAATCAAATCCGCCGGTTTATGATTTGAGAAAAATTCCTCATGATTTTCCCCTGTTTTTGAGTTATGGAGGCCAAGATGCTCTCTCTGATACCATAGATGTGGCGATTTTGCTAGATTGTCTGAACCTGCACGACATAGACAAGCTGCGCGTGCAGTATGTGAAGGATTATGCTCATCTTGATTTCGTTATGGGGGTAACGGCAAATGATATAGTTTACAATCAAATTCTGTCTTTTTTCAAGAACTTGCACTAAAGGTTAATCTTGATTGGAGTTTTGCAAGTTTACTTGTTGTCAAATGGGAACCAAGCATTCCCTTAGTTATACACGAAATGTGTAATAATTTGATAGATAAATCGAAAACAACAGTATTTAGAATTCTAGTTATGTTAATTAAGTGATCAAATCGGTTCGCGTTTTATAAATGAATAATCGATAAGAACATAAGTATTATTTGGTCGGTTGGCATCATTTTTATTTAAAACATTGTGTTTGCTAAATGGAAACAAATTAGAAATTAATACTTATGACCAACTTCATTTGAACTTAAGTTTGTGACTGTATTAAACGAGATCTCACTTGAATTGCTCGATTTTATTCGTATTCTTGCCTTTATCATATTTGTTGTTAGTGTTTGGAGGTGAATCAGGTGATAGAAGATGTGCATAACTTATAAGAAATTAGAATTGCGAATCATAAATTGTGTTAGACTCCTAACTCGATAAACTTTGGATAGTAAAACGCCGCCCATGTCAATGTTTGCACTCTAATTGTTCTCCGTATTTCGCATGAATGACCCCCCCCCCCCCCCTCCCTTCTCTTCATCTATTGATTCCCATGGTTTAGCTCTTAGTCTCGGTTATAAATCTTCACCTTGAAATTAAAACATATATTTTCTTCTAATTCTTGACATTATCTTCATCAACATACCTCAAGATTATCATTCAAGACCAATTGAATGATAATCTTGAGTTTTTGTAACTGAATTATGTTCAGCTAGAGTTTTAAATTTTCACGCTTTTTTACATATTAGCATCTTTTATAGAGATATTGCAGAGTTGTATGTCAAAATTGGTTTAATTTTTACGAAAGAGGAATATTAAAATCAAATTTGCTCAACTATTTTCAACTAGACTAGTTGAGGTTAAAATGGAAAATGTTGCGAATCTAGTGTTCTCATATTTTTATAAACTTGATTTTTCTCTAAAACTTATCAAATCCTTTTATTTTGCTTATTTAGATGTATAATTAAGAGATCACAATTTAAGAGTAACACGATTATTGAATTTAGGTGTTTTTTATTTAAGATAGTATTAATAGAGTTGTAAATATATATATATATATATGAAAGTTACATTTTACTAACACTAACAATTCTTCATGGTATCGGGATTTTGACTAATGCATGTAACAATTTTGACTCAAACTTTGGTTCAACTTGCTAAAGTAGCCAATTGTGCTGCCCCTTCACTTCTAACTGCAATTCTATACGTAACCTATATGTTTATCCTTTGGATTTAGCTAAGGTCAGATGTTTGTAGAGTCTATGTAACGGAATTCCAATCAGTTAAGCATATCTGTATATGTACGAAAGTAACAAAACTTTGCAACGAAAAATATGGAGAGATATTCCAAGCTGGAAAATAGCCTTTTCCTTTAAGCTAGAAAAAGACCAGAAAAAAAGCAGTTCGTTTGCACATATTTCTTCCTTCACTTTCTTGTTCTAGTTCACACTCACTTTTCAGTTTTCCCACTTCACATAAACACCCACCACTCGAACAATTTCAGAGCATAGACAAGCCAAGAGAAATGGCTCCAAATAGTTTCTTGAATTTGGCTGTCTCCAGCTTCTGTTTGCTTGCATTAGCATTTGGCTCCAGTCGCAGTCAGATTAATGAGTTTAACGCGCCACCGCCAGGTTTATGTGCGACCGCAGTTACCGTACATGGTTACAAGTGCCAGGAATTTGATGTAAGAGCAGCTGTCAAATTATTCAATCGATATGTATTACTTTTTTGAGTAATGAATGTTCGATGTTTCAGGTGAAAACTGATGATGGGTATATATTAAGCTTGCAAAGGATTCCGGAAGGCCGCACAGGTGGTGGCGGGCCAAACAAGCCACCAGTTTTGCTGCAACACGGAGTTCTTGTGGTACATTTCTTTTGTAATTGCAAACACACAGATAGAGAGAGATATGCATATGCGTACTGGTTGCAGATTTTGTGTGAAACTTACATTAAAGACACAGTCCGCGTATTTGCATCATTGATTAAAGTGTCCCAATATCATAATTTTAGTGGTAGACAGAATTATTAATTGCTTGCTTCACTTTTAAGGCAAAAAGTTACTTTTTAACCCCATAACAAAAGCTGGCCTAAATTCTTCCTGTATTGATTTGCCAAAAGAGAACTTCCGTTGTATAATTTGCTATGCTGTTTGTGTTAGATTTAATTATAGAGCATCCACATTGAAATCATTGAGAACAATAAAGTGTGGAAGCATATCTTGATCCATCGTTTGATTGATTGCTTTGGGTTATGATCTTCCAATTGATTTGTGGTTCCTTAGGAATTCTTCTCTGTTGATGGGGATGCAGAGAGATAGAAAAATCACACTCAATTGAGGACCATGACCCCTTAATATATAATAACTGAATGTGCAATTATTATCTTTCGATTTTTATAAATTAGCCCATCATCAATTTAAATAACCGTTCTGGTCTTTATACTTTAATCCCATAACACTTAATACCCATTAGTCCAAAATCAACTTTAGTAGATCACTTTATTGACTAAACTTTAAAGATAGCATCACACATTTGAATATATACACATGTGGCCCAATAAGTTAGAATTTTTCCAACAGTGTGGACTAAACTCTAAATATTTTCCTCAAATCTGCCTTGTCTTAATATTCTGGCTTAACAAAGCTTTTTGGAGAAGTTGACCTTTAATCATTCATTTCATTGAACTCCAATATACCAATGTTCAAGAATTGGCACCTTCAATTAATTGAATTAAATACAGATAAATTGTAATTATTTCTATATAAAGTAAAGAACTTGGGGTATCAGACATGATGCATATGGAATGGATATGGACTCGAGGCCCGGAAATAATTTCTGAGGATGCATGCGTGCATAGTATTGCCATAGAATTTAGTCCAATGACAGAGGAACAGACTGGGTTTTGGGTTGGCTAACTGGCATTTTTCTCTAACGTGAAAACAGAGAGTTTTTAAAAGCTTCAAGATGCTTGTATATACATAATAAGAGGTTAGATAAATACAAACCACTTATTTGGGGCACAATTAATAGATGTTTTTGTGGTTATTATCGGGTATTGCAGGACGGAATGACATGGCTTCTAAATTCTCCTGAGCAGTCTCTGGCGATGATATTGGCCGATAATGGTTTTGATGTATGGATTTCCAATACCAGAGGAACCAAATTCAGCCGGAGACATGTGAATCTTTATCCTAGCAACCCGGTATATGCATGCAAAGCACTCATTTTCACCTCAAGTAAAAACTGGCATTTATTTGTTGTCTCATGTACGTATATGCTAAATGACAGAAATACTGGAATTGGTCATGGGATGATCTGGTGCTATATGATTTACCGAGTGTCACTGAGTTTGTGTTCAGACAAACTGGTCAGAAAATGCACTATGTAGGCCATTCCCTGGTGAGAATTTTCCGTCTCCTGTAGCTTACTTATTAAGTCCATGTTTGATTATCATTTTTTGAAAAAAAAAATATATTTTTAAATAGTGATTTGACATCATTTCAACCACACATTCTTCAATAAAATAATATTACACTTAAATCCAAAACTTTTCCTTATATTTTAACCACATATTTCCCATCAATACACTATTTAAAATGTATTTTTATGAAAAGAATGGTGCTCAAACGAATCTTCCGTTTGGCCCGCACTTTTTTCTCATTTTCAACAAATGTGGGCCCCTCAATTTGAATATTATGAAAACCATGTGACACCATATCATACGCATTTGACTTCTTTCCATTGATAAACAGTGCATTGTGCACAATGTTCCTTTTGCCCTTGATTAGGGAGAATTTTTTGGTAATGGGTTGGGGGTAATTGTGTAATTTTAATTGACCAAAACAGGGTATTTTTGGCATTTTGCTTTTCCTACAAATATGTTGACAAATTTCAAAAGTAGTAAAATGTATTTTGGTCAAATATTCCTTGTCAAACAGGGGCTAATTTCCACACTATGAGCAGGTGACTAATAAGTATATCTATTCTGGACAGGGAACTTTGATGGCACTGGCATCGTTTGCAGAAGGAAAACAAGTAGACAAGATTAGATCTGCTGCATTGCTAAGCCCAATAGCCTACTTAAGCCATATGACCACTGCACTT
Source organism: Osmanthus fragrans (assembly GCA_019395295.1). Lineage (NCBI taxonomy): Eukaryota > Viridiplantae > Streptophyta > Magnoliopsida > Lamiales > Oleaceae > Osmanthus > Osmanthus fragrans. The sequence goes on along the minus strand of CM033352.1, from coordinate 222,792 downwards.
GGAACTGTAGCTGCTAGAGCCTTCGTCGGTGAAGTAAGCCCCCATATTCTTGAGCTCCAATCAAACTACATTTTGCGAATGCTTCTGATATTAATATTTGCCATTTTCAACAGATCACCACAGTTTTTGGTCTTGCAGAATTCTATCCCAAAGGGTAACAAATCTTGGATTAAAAACTAAATGTATCCGAATTTACGTGCACTTACAAGTTACAGCAGCATTATCTGATTTTACAGGAAGGAAGTAAACAGCTTCCTCAAATCCTTGTGCGCCTTTCCTGGGGTGGACTGTTTTGACATGCTAACTGCACTTACAGGTGTTTATTTATCAATACAGAATCTGCAATCTTTGCTTTTCTATATATTTATAGGCTTAAAATTTTCTCTACAGGAAAGAATTGTTGTCTAAACACGTCCACTGTCGAGATTTTCTTGAATAGTGAACCTCAATCAACTGCAACTAAGAACCTAGTTCATTTGGCTCAAAGTAAGTTAACATAACTTCATTTAGCCTCAAATTCGATCGATGCTAAGAGCATGTTTGGTACATAATGCAGCTGTTCGGGATGGAATCTTGTCAAAGTATGATTACGGAAATGCCAATTTCAACGTGGAACATTATGGAGAAGCGAAGCCGCCGGTTTATGATTTGAGAAAAATTCCTCATGATCTTCCCCTGTTTTTGAGTTATGGGGGCCAAGATGCTCTCTCTGATACCAGAGATGTAGCGACTTTGCTTGATAGTCTTAAGCTGCACGACGTAGACAAGCTTCATGTACAGTACATCAAGGATTTTGCTCATGCGGACTTCATTATGGGGGTAACGGCTAAGGATATAGTTTACAATCAAATTGTGGCATTTTTCAAGAACTTGCGCTAAAGATTAATCTCCTTCGGAGTTTTCGAGTGAGGTCACTTCTTGTCAAATGGGAATAAAACATTCCCATAATTGTTTGCTAGATTAATTGACAATAATGTATGTTGAAATTCGATCTCACACCTCCTTAAATAAATAGTTCGGACTTCTGATACCATACTGATCTTAAGATCGAATGTCAAAAACTTGAGATTAGATCAGACGTTAGTCGCTATAATATACAAAGACATCATGATTCATAATTACTGCAACATTGTCCCCATCTTATCATCAATCGTTTCTACCATGACATGTGATGATCATGACGTGATCACCCAATTTTTAATCAATTATAATCGAATATTAATTATCTAGCAGCATATCATTATTGTTTAGTACCATAATTGCAATATACGTATCATATGACCTATTTGGCCATTCCAACCACAAATCAGAGATTCAAGGTTTATGCGATGGCACACCGTCGTGTAGCTGAAGTAATGCTAAACATGCAAGTGACATGATCTTCCAACCTATAAATGCGAACAAGTGATTCCCTCCTAAAGCAAAGTTGAGACACAACAATAAACATTCTCCAACAATTTATTTTTTAATACAACCACGTATTTTTGGTTCAATTTCAACAATAATTTATGAACACTTATTTTAAATTAATTTAATCTTGCCATATCAACAAACAAACGTATATTTAGAATTCTAGTTTAGTTGGTATAACATAAAGAAGATATCACAATGAGAAACAAGATTTCATTGTTTTTTAAAAATAATTTAGTGTAAGAAATTCGTCATGGATAACGAGCCGTCTTGGACTCTGCACTGTAAAATTGGAAGTAAGCGTAGCAATTGGTCTACTCCCATGTCTATTACGAAATACTAATAGTTTATTTATTTATTTTTGGATTACGTTTTATTACTGGCACCTCCACCTGTCCTGCCCTGGATCTTGATGAAGGAGGTAAATCGCAGGTTATGCCTCTAAAAGTATAAGATGGAAGACTGTTTGTACACTTACACTTACCAAAGAGTCAAATTCATATTTCAGGATTCAAACTCTTGACGCGGTAGTCTCAAGTAAAGTTGGATTTCTCCACTTCCTCTTTTACCACTTGGAGATGTGCCCGGGGGCAATACTAATAGTTTATTAGTGATATTCTATATAAATTAACACCTATCTCTTTCAAATAAGAAATGTTAATTTATGATCCAGTAAATTTTTTATATTGTATGAAAAAAATGTCTAATTCGATTCAAAACGAGCTCTAGCAGGATAAGCATATTAATTAAAATAAGATATAAACAAAAGAATAGCTCAAACTAATTCATTAATTATTGTGATATCAGCAACATTTGGTAATCAATCCTACTACTTGTACAAAAAAGATTGACAGTAGAAATTGACAGAATACTCACAATAAAAATTTTCACTTTTATTTTTGAATTTTTTTATTCAATCAACCTCTTTTGTATAATAAGTTTTATTCTTTTTCTCTTTTTGGTCTTTCATTTGTGATACTTCAATATTCTCAGCCTGTAAAGGACGCCAACAGTTAAACACGCGATTACAGTTGCAAAACCATATTTAAATACCTAACCCACTGCTAAACAATTCCGTTTAACTAAAATCTGTGCCGAGACGGAGACAATGCCGGCGGAGACGAAGGAAATCGATTACGTGATGGAGGCGGCGTCGGGCCCACACTTCTCCGGCCTCCGCCTCGACAGCCTTATGTCTGCCGCAGCGAGCTCATCTCCTTCTCCTTCTCCCTCCACTCCTACTACTCCCGCGTTTTCCACTCCCCTTGCCGATTCCTCTGTCATCAAGCAGCCCTTCGTTATAGGTAGTTTGATTATCATTACATTCTTACCAGTCCTTCCTGTTTGAACTAACCCGACCTGATTAGCGGTGGGTTTTTAGGTTGATGTCCACCAGCTGAGTCTAATTTTTCTTTATTTTCTTTTTTATTCGATATTCGAAAATCTGAGGGTTGTTCTTTCTCGGTGATTTTTTTTTTTTTTTTTTTTTTTTTGGTATGTTTGTTGGTGGAGTAGGTGTTTCGGGTGGTACGGCATCCGGGAAGACAACGGTCTGTGACATGATTATTCAACAGCTTCATGATCATCGTGTCGTGCTTGTTAACCAGGTTTGTACTGGTGGTGGGTGTTTTTGATTTTCTTCATTCTATGATTTTTATTTTTATATATTTTGGCCAATTCCTGAAAATGCTGGATGTCCAAACCAATTCAACTGAATTTGCAATTTTTTCATTCCCTTTGGATTGCATCACCTGATAAAGGTTAGATGTTAAAGCAGGGGATTACGACATTATCCGTATGCTGTTAAAAATAACATAATGTGGTTGCTTGAATGTTGTTAAGCATCATATATTAAAGGTTTGCAATGAATTTTACCTTAGGTATTCACGTAGAATTACTGGCTGCTCCGTCCTAAGGGAAGAACTGGGATTAAGAAATGGCAGAACTGGGATTAAGAAATGCATGCAGTTCTGAAATTGGTTATATGCTCTAATCTTGTGTATCTTCTGTATTTTTCTTAAACTGCATCATAGGAATTATACAATGTGTTGAAAAGAATTTAGTTGTCCTTTTCTTTCCATATGAACATTTCTATGTAAAATCTCGTTATTTTACTCTGGTACTTGTGTAGGATTCTTTCTATCATGGATTGACTCCTGAAGAGTTGGAACGAGTTCACGAATATAATTTTGATCATCCAGGTAACTTAGCATCCATTCTCTCAATCATCTTGTTTGTTTCAGCTTTTCTGCTATTGGGATTCATGGGAAAAAGTATTTTTATGCTAACCATCACGAAATGATCTATTGCAGATGCTTTTGACACAGAACAGTTACTTGATTGTGTTAACGAGCTCAAGAGTGGGCATTCTGTACATGTCCCAATGTATGATTTTAAAACACATCAACGGTCTAAAGATAGCTTCCGACAGGTCACATTTTGGAGTTATAAATTTTATATTTCATATTTCATATTATTAATTAGAATCTAAATGAGGAGTCTATTAATATTTTTCACATTCGCTGTATTTTGCAAAATATAATTCCTAGGAGTGTCTACTGTGACGAAGATCTACTGAAATTGTTAGTCATCTTGAAATTTTTTGAATAGCATGAACTGGATTCTGAAACACAGTTATTGTGGCATGCTTGTGAGACTTGCAGGAAAGAGGACCTGTTTAGCTACCTTTGCGGTTTTGGAATCTTTAAGAAATCGTGAATGAAAAAAAAAAGAAAAAAGAAAAAGAGAGGGATGCTAATTTTGAATTTAGTCTCCCTTTGTTTAGTAATCCAAATATTTTTATCTGTATATGGTCTTTGACTATCAAGTGTTTTTGGTACTCAATCTGAACAATCGTGATGACCTGATGACCAATTCACATCGATATAGAGTAATTGATAGTTACTAGCTAATCAATGTTATTTTATGTCCTTGTGAGTTGTGCCAATTGAATTTTGCTTAAGAAAATCTCGGGCTTGTGATCGTTCTATATGTTGGGAGTTGTGGCTTTCTTTGGGGAAAAGAAAGGGGAAGATTTGTGGGAAATAATACTGTTGGTCTGCTATTGTTGTTATTGCTTCTGTTCTGCTGAATCCCAATTTAATAGCTATCCAAAATATTGACACAAAAACTTTGTTAGGTGAATGCCTCCGATGTAATCATTTTGGACGGGATCCTCGTCTTCCACGATCAACGTGTGCGGAATTTGATGAACATGAAGATTTTTGTTGACACAGGTCAACCTTCTTAGTTGTGTATTATTGCAACTTATTTTATCTTGTTATATTTTATATGAAGTTGGAGTTAGGCATTAGCGTCTCCCATAATAAGTCCATGTTTCTTTAAAATGAGAAAAAGAGAAACCACAAATCTTGTTCCGAGATTCGTAATAGGGGTTGAGATCGGATATTATAATGATGTTAGAAATATTAAGAGACCTCAGATTTGTGGTCTGTGGTTTTGCATGTTATAATTTTGGCACGATGGTGTGATAGTGTGGTTGAATGTGGGGTGGAGAAGCAATTGGAAGGAAAGGGGTTGGAGAGAGTGGTTTGTTTGTTCTCCGGTGGGATGTTCTTGGCCGTGATGGATATTTAGGAAGTTTAGGTTTTGATGAGTTTTTATTTTATGGAGGAATTTTTTTTTTTTTTTTTTTTTGGAAAAATAAACTATGATCTGAATTTGAACATGGGTTATTTGAAGTCTTTTACAATTATCATCTTATCATGGAGCAGCTTAGAAATAAGCCGTCTCTCCTTAGAATTAAGAAAATAATACTGATTTAGAAAAGCATTTATTCTGATGGAGTTATCTGTTTGTTTTCAATGATATGGCTTATTGGTTATAATGTTGAGTTTCCTATTATAAACTGTTTATTGAAACAAGGGATATATTCTGGCTCAGCAGTGTAACTGTTCAAGGGCCATCTCCATAAATGACATGACCGATCTACCTTGAAGCTACTTACAAATTAACTACCATCAAAGCAATTTTAGAGTATTTTTTGGTTTCTGCTGTTAAGTATCATGTGTTCTAAATTTCTAATTTATGACTGTGATTGAATCTCGTCTTCCTAGAATGGCTTCTCACTTTCTTGCATATCATATTAATGAGTTGTCATCTCTTGTCCCTTTTCTCAATTTCTTTTACCATAACATGATTGATTGATTTTAGATGCTGATGTGAGGCTTGCTCGTAGAATACGGCGTGATACAGTAGAGAGGGGAAGGGACATAAATTCAGTTCTTGAACAGGTAAGCTTTTTCTTTCATGAAATCCCCACCCTCTCTTTCAGGGCTCTTAAGCAGCGAATACACATATCGTGGAGATCTGGATCTTTCTGGTTGTTTAATGCATCAGGGCAGTTTTGTTGTTTATGTAATATCCCCAATTGATGTTCAATTTATGTTCAATGTACTAAAAAACATGGGTAAAGAAGTCTACACTTTTGCATCATCTGCTAGTTTATATTTAAATAGAGGTTTTCAGACATTCTTTGTTATGATTCTTCTTCATTACAGTTGGTAGACCTTATGAGGGGTAAGTCAACTTTTGATTTTTCTGCTTGAGATGCATCTAGATTATTTCCTTTATACTTTCAGCCACCTTATAGCATATGTTTTATGGCGAGTGCTGTGTTTTGGTCTGCAGTATGCAAAGTTTGTCAAGCCTGCTTTTGAAGATTTTGTTCTGCCATCAAAGAAATATGCTGATGTTATTATACCCCGGGGAGGTGACAATCATGTTGCAATCGATTTGATTGTCCAACATATTCGCACAAAGCTTGGCCAGCATGACCTTTGTAAAATATATCCCAATGTGTATGTTATTCAATCGACATTCCAGGTATTCCTTGTACTTTGTTAATGATTCTGTTTTCATGGTTACTTGTTATGTAACCAAAGAAATTGTCAAAAATTAATGTATTTCGAAACAACATTTTTTTTTTCCTTTAGCGTGTCTTCTGAAGTTGGTGGTAAGGAGAAGGAAAGAAATAATGTCTTGGTACATTTATGTTATGTCAGGTTGTGCAAAATATTAAATGTTCAATGATAGTACATAAAACCAGCGTTCTAAAAAAGTAAAGCGTGTTAGGCGTGAAGGCCAAATTTTAAGCTTTAAGAGCCCAAGCGTAAATTATTATTTTTTAAATATTATTTTAAAATTTTAATCAATTTATAATCATTTAATAATTAAACATACCAAACATCTAAAATTATAAAATACTATATTTATTTAATAATTCCTATTATTAGTCAATTATACAATTTTTAAAGAAAAAACTTGAAACTAAAGTCAAATAAAAGGCCTTAAAAAAAGGGAAAAAAATAAAGTTTAATAAAGCTCGCCTAGATGCACATTAAGCGTTGAACTGCCAAGTTAACCGCTTAGTTTCACGTTTACCGTAAAGGCGTGGCGTTCGCCCGTGCCTTGCATTCCAGTACAATGCATAAAACTGTATATGTTCTTTACAATGACATCGGGGAAAATGTAAAACAAGAAAGAGATGAAAGACAATGATAAAACATTAATAGCTTGTGTTAGTGTAGCCTTCTCTTTATTCTCATTATGACGTAATAGGAGTGGAATTTGCATTTCTGAAAATTTCAGTCATTACAGTTTAATCTTCAATCCATTCAGCATTGTTTCTTTCAGTTGTCTATGACTGTAATTGTAATGCTTGCTCTGGACATCTGTTTTACAGATAAGAGGCATGCATACCCTGATTCGCGATCGAGATATATCGAAGCATGACTTTGTATTTTATTCAGATAGGCTTATTCGTCTGGTAAATTTTTAACTATCTTAATCTTGTCAAAAATGAAAATTCACTAGATTTTCCAAACATGGAAGTTTTTAATAAGTGGCATTTCAGGTGGTGGAGCATGGTCTTGGTCATTTACCCTTCACTGAAAAGCAAATAGTTACTCCAACAGGTATGCTAAATAAATGTATCCTAGGGGAGGCATACCCTCAGTTATATTTCTTCGTCTCTCTATTTTATTTTCTTTCTTTTTTTCTTCAGAAGCTTTCTTTTCTAGTTAGTTTCTCCATTATCTCATTAAAGTGAATTTTTGTGCAAAGAATCACTATCATCGTTGTTCAGCCTAGGCTCGAGAAAAGAAACCCAAAAAGAACAAAATCGACATAGTCTAATATCCTTACAAAATGTTTGATTTTGTTTGATCATCTAGCGATGTGTCGAACTGAGTGGGAAAAAAATCCTCTTGTAGCAGGTTCCAAAGTTACTTTTGAAGGCTTAGGTTGTCATTATTTGAAGTAAGCCTTATAAAATGTTTGATTTTGTTTGATCATCTAGCGATGGGTCAAACTGAGTGGAAAAACATACTCTTTTAGCAGGTTTCAAAATCATTTGAAGTAAGGCTCAGTTTGTCATTTTCTTCATCATTGTTGTGGAGCTCAATTTCTACAATATGGCACTTTTCCTGAACAGCTACCAGATTTATACTTTGTACTAAAAGAACTGTGTAAGATGTATTTGTGTGACAAATATGCTTGGAACAAACTATATTTGATTCAATCAACCATGTTTCAATCTGAATGCTGAACGGGCAATTGGTCGTAAACCATTTTCGTATCTCATTTTAAAGTTATGCAAACCTGCCTGATTCTTTGTGACCGTGCGCTTCAACGCTGATACTACCTGCTAATCATAGAAATATCTGAGCTATGAATTTTTTAAACTTCGCTGGGATTCTATTTCAGGATCATTTTATACTGGTGTTGACTTCTGCAAGAAATTGTGTGGAGTTTCCATTGTTCGAAGGTGGGGGCACTTATTAGAATAATTTGAATGTGGTTTCAGTAATGTTGGTTTACTTATTAGAAGAAAAGGGTTTTTTTGGGGTAATTTACTTAGAGGAAACATATTTATTATTTGAAATATTCCTAGTATCTCAGGTTTCACTTTTGAACTCCCTTTAAGCCACCCTTGGATTTGTACCCTGAGCTGGGTTGGGGATATTTTACTTCATAGGCTGGGTTTTCTTCTTGGTTGCCATTTTTTCCGTTTGTTCGTTGAGACCGTGTTGTTATTTTGGCTCAATTTATAATTATAAATTTAGTAATTCATGTATAATTTTTTGTTGTTTTTGGTGTCTTTACCTCTCACAGTGGTGAAAGTATGGAAAATGCTCTGCGTGCTTGTTGCAAAGGAATTAAAATTGGGAAAATTCTGATCCACCGTGATGGCGACAACGGGAAACAGGTTATCTTTCACTTGTTTTCTCTAAAGGGAGCCATCTACCACAGTGTCATGTTTGCACTAGTTCATGATTGAAAGTATAATGCTTCGTTCTTTTTCTCCTATCTGAACAGCTTATATATGAAAAACTTCCAAAAGATATTTCGGAATGCCATGTCCTCCTCCTAGACCCAGTCCTTGGTACAGGTAGCCGAATTTATCATTCATACATAGTAGCTTGGAAAGTTAAACTTCTAGCCGAGGGTTGGCTTCTATCTTCCTTTTTGTATTTCCTGCCGCATAGTGGAGTGCATGGGAATTGCTGACGAGGCTATCCTTTCTCTCTTTTTCTTGTATGACATCAATTAACATATTTATTGATTGTTTTTTAAGGTAACTCTGCTAATCAGGCAATTAAGTTACTCATACAGAAAGGTGTTCCAGAATCTCATATTATTTTCCTAAACCTCATCTCCGTGAGTGCCTTCTGAAACTTTGTTGAAGGAAACACCTTTTTTGACAGTATTGCAACACGTTCTCACTCTAGTGTTTGCTTTTATGTTTGAATATAGGCACCAGAGGGAATTCATTGCGTTTGTAAACGTTTCCCCTCATTAAAAATTGTGACCTCAGAGATTGATGTGACACTGAATGAAGAATTTCGCGTGATACCGGGTTTGGGAGAATTTGGTGATCGTTACTTTGGCACTGATGATTGATCTACACAGGTTCAATGTTGGTCTGCTCATTAACTGTAAATTAAAGCAGCCAGTCTTTTTATATTCACTCTTGTTTTCTGGTTGAATATGGGATCGCATCTTTTTATGGTTAGTCACCATTTATTAGTATCCCTTAATTCTGAAGGTAACAGGATCATGTTACCCAAGTCTGCGACTGGGACTTCAAAGCAATGATGTTACAAAAGCATTTTTCATATTTCTAAATTCTACCACTATCATTTTCCTATATTTTCATGTTTGTTTACTCTTCATTTCCGAAAGTTGGCATGTTTTTCTTTATGATGAAAGGACATAAAAGGTTCTCAGTTCAAGACGGATGAATCCCACACTAATTATATGTTTTGACTCTATAAAAGACTACCCCAAAATCTTAGTACTGAAGCCCCTATTATAAGGCTTGTAATGAATCCTGTAATATGTATGAAATGAAATTCATGTAGTTTCTGACAAGCACAATTGCAAATTCTGAATGCTACAACTGAATCAATCTTTGACATAATTTCCTATTCATCGCAAACAACCAATCTAAGGCTTAGCCAACAAATTTAAAGCACCATCAGACTTTCTTGATGGCACATTTTCCCCGCTGCACCAGGATTGGCAATGTAGATAGCAATATTAGTCTCATGTAGGAATTTCGTCCCCATTATTCATTGTAAAGTGATTCAATCCTTGGAGGAGGAATTAGGCCATTGATACTGTTGTAAAAATTATATATTCTTGTTTTTGTTGATGATTTTATAATGCAACACCCTACATGAATGATTTTCCCTCTCAAAAGAACTTTATAGTTTTTCTTAATGTTAGGTAGTTTCTATCGTAATAACCCAGTCTCTTAAATAACTATATGCCTAATTGTTTGGACATTATTCATTGTTATTTGGGCAACAGAATATTTATCCGAATCAGAAAGTGGAGAAACAATCTACAGAGACAGGCCGCAATCCTTCTCGGCATGGCAAATCCAAACGGACTAATATCCCTTTTTAGCCAATCACGGATTAGCGAAATGAAATTTGCTATTTTTAATAGTTAAGAGAGAACGAAGGTGTATTTGTTTAGTTGCAGCCTGCAGGGATGTATTCGGCCATCTCCTGTCGTAAAGTAATTATTCATTCCCAGTTTCAAAAGTTTATATTGTTTGCTGGTAGAGTAGTGTAAAAGTTCTATGATCCTAGCACTGTTTAAAAGCAAACACAAAAGGAGAAGGCAATATTGAAAAGCATTTGAACATTTTAAACTGTGCTGGTAATGACAAATTAGTCTTTCATATGAATAACGTTTCACACACCTATGGTTGCTAATTACCTATGAATCTCAAAAAGAACGGAAAGCTGTAATGCAAAATTAAAGTAGAAAAAATCTACAAAAGAATGCCATGTTTCTGAAAGGAGGTAGTTTCCATTTTGTGTTCAGAGCTTCAACGTCCCTTCTTACTTCCATTGGATTTTTCTAGATGAGGGAAGGCGCTCAAAATGTTGTGGGCTCTCAAATCTTGCCTAGTCAAAATTCCCACCACCGGAAACACCTGTCAAAGAAGCAAACGTCAGATCAGATGTTTCAATTCTTTCACCATTTTCTTTGCATTATCACGTTACACAATAAGTGCTTCTTACCATTAGCGGAAGGTAGGATTCTAGAACTTAACTTCTTAAATATAATTAGCTCATGAACTTACCCCGGCTGCTTGATATTTAGGTAGAATGAGCATGTGACGGAGCCCAACCTGCCTGAAGAGCACCATAGCCTTTGCCACTGATATGCTTTCGACAACAGCGTATGGGGTTGTATTGGTTAGGGGATGCAAGTCTACATACATCTCCATTTCGTCCTTTGTCACCATTACCTCTTCTATCTTAACCCCCCTTTCAGCTAGATCGATAGATGTAAATTTCTCTCTCACTTCCCATTCCTCTGTTCTCCTCCTTTCTTGCAGGAACCATTTCTTCTTTAGCACTAAAATAAGATGAGCTCTTAGGACCAATCCATGCAGTTCAGTTGCTCCAATTGGCGAACCCGTTTGTGGTACCACCCCTTCATCTACAACTGGGAAACCATTGTGTGTGGTGTTCTTCAAGACTTCCACGATACGTCCCACCTTCTCAATACCACTAAGGCTTACAACTGCTGGCTTTACATCAGCAAGCTCTCCAACTGTGATATTTCTCATCCATGGCTCAGGATGTGCATCCAAGAAAGGAAGTCCCTTTAGTTCCAGTATTATTTCGTAGATGCTTGGATTGAAGCAGTCTCCTACAGTTTTAGCAATTAGTAGAACTAGCATTGTAATGGGTAGCAACAGAAGGTTGTTGGTAAGTTCCAGAAATATGACACAGAGAGAAACAGTCATCCTCATTGAACCAGCCATGAGGGAAGCTGCTCCAAGAACGGCATAGAGTCCCTGATCAATTTTTGTGTATGGTCCCATGGCAATACCAAGCATGCGACCATAAGCTGAACCCATGAGGATGATAGGGAGGAACAGACCAGATGGGACGGCAATGCCAAATGTGATAACTCCCAAAATGAAATACAGTGCAAAGAAGATAACTAGGGAAAGAATTTCATACTCTCTTGGAGTACTGATGGAAAAGATGTTCCGAACTGCATCATCATTGGTTGTAAGGAGAAGAGTAGCTAGGTCATTGTAGTAATCCTTTGGGCAGTTGAATTGCTTGAAGTTTCCTGCCCTTCCAGTTGTGGGACAGGAAGAATCTGGTAGTGAGGGATCACAAGGTCGGCATCTTGCAAGGAAAGGAAGTCCATAGAGGCATACAGAGGTGAAAATGGAGACACTCAGGGCTAAAAGAAGTTTATGAAATTTTCCCTTCCTGCAAAATGACCACAAACTAACAGGTCAGATTTAATTAACAGGGCGAGTTTTGATTGAAGGCATATGTTGAGGAAGGTTTTCAAACTTGAGGCAAATATTACAAGCAAATATTGATATATTCGATTGACTACACTTTACCACATTTGCTACCTCAAAATCTACACAGACAATCATGACCTGGACATGGAAGCATATAAAAGTTCGTGCTTACTCATTTATGAGATTGTAGACCCTCAGGACCTTGTGGAGAAGATGGTTGTAGAGGCTCCCCAAGACGCCACCAAGGACTCCTATTACAGCAACAGGGATAATGTCAACGGCGTGGTACCTTACAGAAACATTACTGACATCAAACATGATCAACCCTCCTTTCCCAAATAGTCCGCAGTTTCCAGATTTGCAGATTTCCATGAAGGTCCGAAGGACTACCACCACAACTGCTGTACTGAAGAAAGTTCTCCAGAGGAGTGCACTTCTCCACCATGTAGCCACCTCCTCGAGAGCAAAGAGGACACCACCAACTGGGGCTCGGAAAGCAGCACAGACACCAGACGATGCACCACAGGTGATGAGATCACGACGGTCCCTGTCATTATTGAAGTACCTTAGCCAGCGCCATTTTAAACGGTAATTGTCGGGCCCACCTTGACCTAATTGCGAAGCAATGCAGCTCCCTATGTGCACTAGAGGCCCTTCTTTTCCAAGATCTAAGCCTGCAGACACAGCTCCAATGCTTCCAATAATCTGTAATGGTGAAGATTGAAGATAGTAGTAAACCTCTCAGCTAAAAAACACGTATATGAAACTTTCAGAATATTCATTGATAATTTTCCCCTCGTAAATATCATATAATGGAATTCTCTCCCTCGATCCTTATGAAATTATATTTAGATTCACGTCCATCATGAAACTGTATCTTCATTACAACAAAGCGATAGAGTAATGGACACAACTGCTGTTGGTATTAAGTTAAAATGTCCTGATTTAAACTGATACAAATAATAGTTAATAAAAAGTATCACCATCAATGACAATTCCGAAATGATATCTGATAAGAAGCCAACTAGTACTGGTCAATAGGTAGTTCATAAATCAATATCAAAATTATCTAGCATTTGCCGTTCTCTAATAAAACAACAAAAAATTAAGTTTGGTTCCCAGTAAATGATGCACCTTAACGATCAATGTTGTTGCGCCAAACATATTGGGGGTATCAACTCCATTCAGATAAGCTTTAATTTCTGGAATCCCGGGACCAGCTGCTGTAGGTGCAAAACAAACACAGAGGATGGCAGCTACCAAAGTTAAAAGAAAATTTGCTCCAGCAAAATACGCAAACCCCATTAGGTATCTGCACCCACCAAAATCATTTCCAATCCATCTCAAAATCCCCATTACTATAGTATTATATCGATTTAGCTATTAGCAAGACAATTGAGAAATATAAATTAGAATGAAAATTCATTCAACAGTACCTTTCCTCCTCAATGTAGTCAATAACAGCAAGAAGTTTGTACCCTGCTATGTTTTCAACTGCAACATTGATGAGAGTGGCTATTAGTCCTGTTAGAAGCCCAACTAGGAAAGCCAGCGTCCATTTCAAGAAGATATACTGCAATACTTGGACTTTTGATCTGCTTCTCCAGTCATGTTTGAACAGATCGTTTTCATTGATCCTAGAAAAATGTTGATAAATATACGTTGATGTTCTGAATGGTCAAGGAATCATAAAGAAGAAAAGGAGGAATTTAAAGTTCAATATTTTACTTTAGTCTTACTCATAATCCAAGCTCTCTATATGAGAAACCTTGGCTCCAACTATGGCAAGTGGACTTGAAGAAAGCGTACGGTTTCTTTTGAGCAGAGGCTGATGGAGGCTGTTGCTCTCGGGGTCCCTTTCTTCGTAAACTGCTTCTCCATCCAAGTTTGCTGCAGTTGATTCTGCTAACTTGTTCACCTCCTCCATCAGGTCAATGGCTGAAGCAAAGATGAAGAAGCTTAAGGGGATTTACCGAGACAGTTATCAGTTCCAATTTCAATAGAGTAAGCGGTTCCTCTATAAAATTTTAAAAAATAGTGCTGCAGTTATGCACTGCCTTCATTCACGCTCGACTTTTTGTACTGGAGAGTTTCTATATGACCATGCTTTGTTGGGAGGTTGTCATTCTCGATCAATTGGAAATTACAAATATATCTTATAATGCAATATGGATAAAGGAAATAGAATATTCTTGAAAGGTCATAATTAGCCTTGGATTGTTGGCAACAAATAATTATAAACAATAATTAGATATCAATTTCTTTTGGTACCTATCCGAAGCCAAAGTAAAATGGTATTTGGAAAGTGTGAGGATGTGTTGCATAATGAATACTTAGGTGGAACAAATAATTTCATGAGGTAGGGTTTAATGAATTGCTCTTTCCTCATACATTAGTGACATGAATGAAATTTGTTAAAATAATAATCTCAGGTAATTTTGAATTGTCCCTACCCAGGAATCCTTTTCTTGTAAAAAGGATAGAAAATGCATTTCATGGTGCATGTCTTGCATGCAACATTGGGCAAAACTCAACAGTAAATAAACAAGATTGAACTCCTTTTTATTTCCTCATCAGTGTTGGTCTCACATGTGTACGTGTTGTCATTACCAAAATACTGTAATTATTTCTCACATGTGTCACGTGGTATGTGTCTCAATTTGCTGCTTTGACAGATAAGAACCAACTTTTGATTGGAACACTTGTAGGCTTATATATGGAGATCTGATCCAGCTGTGCAAAACAAAATGCCCTTTCAAGCAGTTGATAAGTCACTTTATCCAAAACTACACACAGGTATATGTACATATATTAGTTTGCCATGATTAACCAATTTTGGTTTCATATTTTAATCAATCCATCAACATCCATTTGTCTTTTAATATTTCTTGTCCCTGAACAAGTGGCAATCAATGTTCAAATCATTCATCATCTTAGATATTGATAATCTATAGTAATAATTAATGTTTATTTTCCTCTTAATCTTCTCTACTTCGTTTTACATTTTTGGTAATAGTTTAAGACCACGTGAATGAATATATTATATGTATGATGAAGAAAAGAAGATGATTAGCGCCTTGGTGATAGTGATGCTGATCAGTCGACCAAACTTCTCTTCAAGAATTGCAAATTGTCGATTTTGTTTCCATGTCTTGAATAATTTTGAATGGAAACATCCAAAAGAAGCAAACTATCCAAATGCAATTGTTGATTTGGTTACCGGGTGTTGTATAATTTTGAAAGGCTACATCCAATTGGCAGGTTAGATCCACAAGTATAAATAGAAAAGACATTTTGTACAAGATCCAGACTTTTGATTTATTCAAGAGTAATGTTATTCAGCTTTACACTACTAATGCTAAATAACATTCGATAACTCTAGTCCACTACCATATTGTTTTCGGTCATTGTTAGTCTCCAACATTAATTCTTCCTCATTATTGTTCTATTTTTCTTCCTGAATTGTCAATTGTTGTTTCTTACTACAGGTTCATCATTTTTCAACTGTCTCGTATTGTGAAAACTATCCAGTAATCTGCAATGCAGTTTTATTCATATTCAGATTCACTCACGAGTGATGATAATAGATATTTAGGTATTCACATTTTAAAAAAAAAAAAAAAAAATTGTCTCCGCAATGTAAACTATCAATTGATACTTAATCCACACAACTATTTCTAAACATTTGCCAAACATATGCTTAGTCTTCAACCATACTGTTCGGGCATCCAAACATACAATCAAATTATACCGAAACCCCAGAGTTACAATTTGAAAGACTGAATTAATATCATACGGCTCCAGCACTAAAAATGCCAAAATCAAAAGAATTCCAGGGAACTTACATTTACTAAAATTCTCTTTCAGAGTGGGGGAAAAATTATACAGCAGTATTCTACTGAAGATCAATAGGGAAGGTCGCCTTCAGGTAGATCCCAGTTATCGTCCTCCTCTCCCTTCTTGTTCTTGGGCGTCTCTTGTCTATCCTGAGTGAAGTTTCTTGATTGAGGGCGTCTGTTGTAGTAAAAGTAACATTATCAGTGAAGAATACGATACAGATATGATACCTTTCCAATATATCTATTTGCTAATATAAGCATGGAACACTATAAACAATAGGCTTCCGTCCCTCTAATATATCCCCAATCTACCTCAAGGGTCTTAGAAACGAAAAGAAAACTCAAGCTAACATATTACTATCAGAGAGCATTTGGATATCAAAGCAAACTCCGCAGGAACACAAACTAATTGGCCTTGGGCTGTCCAAAATCTGCTTGAAAAAGCTAGATCACTATCAAACAAAATGGAGATCAAATTTTCTCACATTTGGAGGGAAGGGACAGTCGCTTCAGATTGCATGCCTAGTAGTGGTTCTCTTGAAAAGTGCTACAGTCCAAGAGCAAGCTGATTTGAAGGAGAAATTTGGGTCATCCTCAAGTTAGACAAGTTGGGTGTACCTAACATAAGGAAGCTAAAAGAGGAGTTTTATGGGGGTTGTGTGGAGAGTGTGTTTGTACTTCCTAATATACGTATCTCTCGAATTTCTTTCCTTCTTTATCTTTTAATTCACTACGAAGCTGATTTAGTTATGGATTTGTTGATTCTTGGTAATGGCAGTACTACTTTCACGTCTAGATTTTTATGAGAAGAACCTCTCACTCACTTCCTCAATTCTAAATTCAATTCCGGAGGTAAGATGGCCATGTCACCATCCTAATTTTTTGTCCGACACTAAACTTTATGCTAACAAACCAACTATCCTACAAGAAAAAGTGCAATGTTATTTGAAAAGAGTGAAACAAAAGGGTATCTTCTCCTTTTAGATGGGATTTTCATTGTCTACAACAAAAGGGTAAATAACCCCAAAACTCGAATACCATGAAATTAAACAATAAAATCTTGCTTGGCGAAGCTACTTAGTATGGATCAAAATAAAACTTAAGCAGCTTCCAATATTTCAAAAAACTGGACACACGCTCAAAACGGGACAAGAAAGCACAAAGTAGTTCAAAATCCACTAATCACCCGACTACACACATTCATAGACTAATATACAGAATAAATTGAATAGAATTCAGCTAATTGAACTGAGAATGAAAGAGAGAATAAGAAATGGAACCTGCGACGATTGCGCTTGGCAGCCTCGCGAGTTTTGCGCTTCTTCTCTTCCTGCTTGTTCTCGAAGAAGCGGCGTCGCTTGCATTCCTGAATGACGCCCGCCCTCATAACCTCCCGTCGGAACCGACCGAGTAGCTTCTCCTCCGGCTCGTTCTCATCGACGATTACCTGGACATTATACGCCGACCGGAAGAAGAGGGTGTTGGCGTACGCGAGGGAGGGGCACACGACGGACATGACATCAGAAGAGCAGGAGGATGATAATGATAATGGGTTTTGCTGGAGTTCATTTGAGGAGTAGACTAGTGGAGCCCACCGATCTTTGGTGGTGGTGGTGGCGGAGGAGGAGAGGGAGAGATGGGACGGCGGAGCAGATGGTGGTTTTGTGGGTGCGAAGAAAGAGAAGAGGGTGGGTATGGATAAGGCAGCCATAATTTTGGGGATTGTGTTAAAATTCCACTGGTTTTTTAGCTCTCTTTTGTTTCTTATTGGACTTTGGATAGGAGATTATTTTTGGGCTCGATAGAGTAGTTTGATTAGTTGGGCTGACTCATATTGGGCCGAAATTACCGAACGATTATGATCCAATTCATATTGGGCAACTTACAAAACTACCCTTAAAATTAAGGGTCCTTTAAAAAAGGGAAGAATTCAAAAGTAAGGCATTACCTATGCACACACTTCAATTTCCATGTTTCAAGTTGCCCAAATACAAAAAGATAGGAGCTTCGTGTACAATCATTGTACACAGTCTTCTACACAGCCCCCTCACATGAGAGGGGGCCCGCGAATATTTTAATCATCATGGGCCCCTTATATGTGATGGGGCTATGTACAATGATGTAGACATAGTTTTTTTTATGCAAAAATCAGGTTTTAATTTTTTAATTAAAAATATTTTACTAATTAATTATAATAAGGTCAAAAATATACAATTAATGGTCACGGATACATAATTATAGGTTACAACTTATTTGCTGATCACATATTATCAAATTAATTGATCACAAATTATTTCGAGATTACAAATCAAAAAATTTATAGGTCGCAGATTATTTTGAGATCGTAAATCAAAATTTTTATGTCACAAATCAAAAATTTTATAGGTCACAATTTATTTTATTGGTCACAAATCAAAAAAAATTATAAATTACATTTTATTTGTTAGTCACAATTTTCAAATTTATTGGTCACGAATTATTATTTTTAGTCACAAATTAATTTTTTAGTCACAAATTATCGTCATTTATGATCACAGTCGGATCCCGACCTCGATTATTTTTTTAGTCATAAATTATTATTTTTAGTTTGCGATCGTTAGGTCACAAATGATTTTTTTAATCATAGTTTATCAAATTTTAATGTCACAATTGAGTAATTGATCACAAATAACCAAATAGTGGGTCACATGCTGTCGCCACCATTGCCACCAATGTTATTTGCGATCACCATCACCCTGCCATTGCTGCCACCACTACATCACTACCAACAAAATCGCCACCACCAGATCCAATCAACTGACACACACACTGTCAGGACCACAGACACAACCTAAGCAACCCACCACACCACCAATAACCATTTCACTCCATTTTACTTTCGACGATAAATTGGGTGTAGCGGCAATGTCACTTTATCACCATCGTCACTGTCTACAACAAACTTCAATTTTCAACTTCATGACCACCTCACCACCACAACTACCAACAAACCAGGATTTTCAACTACAAAATCACCACAACCAGATCTATCACCCACCGCCAACAACAAATTTATCCTTATCTCCTTCAACCCCTGAATCTACATAACCACCACCCAAAATAGTCACCACACAAACACCATCACCACCACGCAAAACCACACAAAACACCACATTCACCACCACAAACCACCAACACCATTGCTTCTACAACTCGCGCACAAAATCATTCCGTCGTCGTGCCATTTGTTAACACCACAGCTTCGCAAATATCACGCGATTTCACAACCGCAACTCGCGACGATTTACACTTCCACAAAAATCCTGCATAGCCCACGCTGCCCCCACCACACAACAATTGTGAAGCCAACGATCGCGAGCTCAAACAACAAAACACCGCTACAAAACACTGCACAGCCCACCGCTACCCCACCACACAGCGATTGCGAACTCAAACCACAGCAACGATCTCGAGCTTAAACCAAATATGCCACCCACCACCGCTACACACACCATCACCGTCACCAAAAACAGGGATAAATCTCGTCGGCGGCCTAGCTCGATCCGGATCTGCAGCAGCGATCGTCTTTGAGTGGAGAGAGAGAGAGAGAGAGAGGGTTTGGGCGTGGGTTTTGATTAATTGTAATATTATTTTTAATATTATATAATTATTACCTACCTGATTTGTGATTAATTAAAGTTTGGATCTGTTTTTTGTAAAGTAATCTTCAAACGCTGGCTACCAAATAATTTCCACTTTAAAAAATCATATGAAAATATTTTTGAAATTAAAAAATACTGTGTAATATTTAAAAATGACACAATGTCATTTTTTAATAAAAATTGACACTTTTATTAAAAAGTTATGTTTGACACTGAAAAAAAGATAGAAATCAAGAGGGCAATTGAAAAAAGTCACGAATTAAAAAAAGTGTCAAAATAAAAAATTGTCAAATATTCAAAAGTGACAAAATTTTAAAAAAAAAGTGATACAAATTCAAAAACGTGACAAAAAATAAAAGAAAAAAGTAACAAAAATAGTATAATGATGATTTTCTCGTTGACAGAAATCCGTCTGTAAACATATTCGTGCGAGATAAGAAATCATCCCGCTATATCACTTCGGACCGCTGTGACTTCGTCTTGAAGGTCTACAAAGTGACGACGTAGCACTCCAACACCATGAGAAAAATTGTCAACCATTCCTACCAACTATCGTTCCAGATCATCGACCCTTTTCGTCAACTATCGGTGCAGCGCGCTCACTTCCTCTGCTATAAATTCAATTAGACGAGCATACAAATCATTGAAAATAATGACTCTAATTATGTGCAGAAGTCCACGGGGAAGGTGTCTAGATAGGGGAGAAGGATATCCTCTCGACGGAGTTGGTCCCATTAGTGGAGGTGATTGTCGATCAACTTTATCGCACTCCTACACAAATAACAACATTAAAAATTATTAAGGTTAACTCATACAAAACGGTAATCTATAAATTATATACAATTCACATACCCAATTGACAGCGTTAACTCAGTTATAATTTCAAACTGACATATTGATATTTTAACTAATTAATGATCATGTAATGAGATTTTGAAACTATGTGCAATATAAATCGCAAATGTATAATATTCACCTGAGAGTCGTCGATAAGAGCTGATGACTTTTTGTGAGATGTACACCCATTTGTTCGGGATGCTCGTCAATTATGCATCTAAGGCGGTATGTTTCTCCTCGCCTCGCAAATCGGGGTGCCAAAAGGGGGGAGGACAATCTCATATGCCCAGATTTGCAACACATACAATTATTATATAGAAATTTCGTATGAAAAATATTTTAACGTTAATTATGTTAAATATTTGCTTACACTGCTAGAGGCAATCCATAAGTATTATACTTAGGCATGGATCCATTAGGCTTATAATGTGATCTAGTGAAAATGTATATGATGTTCTCAAAACATCTCCGACCCCACGGATAATTGTTGAAGATATCGATATCGTCAACAACTTCCAAATGGAAAATGTTGATCGCAGTCTTCTTGTGATGACACCGCACCACGTTCTTAAGGATATAGTAGTGGTGTCAAGATGGGTGGGCCGCTCCAGGCCCGCCCGGCCCGCTCGGAGGCGAACCGGCCCGCGAACCGGCCCGTGAACCGAGCGGGCCGGTTCACGGGTCGAAATTTTTTTTTCAGCAGTCCGGGCCAGGTTTGGGAAAACCGGCCCGCAGTTAATGCGGGCCTATAATTTAAATTTTTTTTTTTTTTTTTTTTTTTACAATTTATTTTTTAAGTGATAATCTTTGAAAAAAAATTAAAAAAAAAAAAAAAAAAAGATTTGCTGTCCGGGCCGGGTCGCTTGGTTTTTTTGATGGTCCGGGCCGAACCGGCCCGGAAGCCCGGATAATGCGGGCTTTTTTCGTCCACGGGCCGGTTCGGGTCGAAAGGTTAGAGGGCCGGGCCGGCCCGCCCATTTTGCCACCACTAGGATATAGACCAGTCCTAGTTTTCAGTCTGTCTAACATATAATCGTACTTCCTAATTGTTCCAATCAGTTGCTGTAAAAGAACCGACCACTATCCCTGAAAATATGCGTCGTGAGCCTATTGCTTATTTGCATACCATCATGAGTTACTTTATTGCCCGTAATCTTCAGTTAAGTAATCAGGGCAAACTTAAAGATGGAGAAGTAATGGCCTTGCCCTCGAGATGGAAGTGGAAGGCCGGTGTCGACTAACCTAAGTAGTCAACATAGTAGTGGATTGATGATTTTCTCGTAGTACAGTACCTCTCTCAACTGATACTGGGGTCAGAGAAAGGACTTGTGTATAATATCCGCGTGCTGATCATCCAGTAACTCCAGTACGATAGTGAAACTGTCAAAGTAACTTTTTCAAATTGCTTTCCCCGCTATCTTTCTCAACTCCGCATCTAGATGGTATTCCATTCTACAAAAATTCAAATGTTAGACATTAAATAAGAGATAATAGAATAAAGTATAATTTCAGAAAATTAAGCGAACCGAAATGTAACTACTGTACGCAACATGTAGATTCATTCTACACCGATACTAATAAAAAAATAAATGATCTAATAAATTAAAGGAAGAGAACAAAAAAATAAAAAAAGTTTTATAAAGTTTTTTTTTAATTAAAATTGAAAAAAAAATACATTTCATCATAAAACAAAAAGAAGTAAAAAGAATTTTAAATCGGGAAATAAAAAATAACATGAAGAAGAAAAAAATAATTTTTAAAATAATTTTGAAAAAAATTATAATACAAACAAAACAAAAGAAAAAACAAATGAGAAAAAGGAAAAGAAAAAGAAAAAGAAAGGGGAAAAAGAAAGGGGAAAAAAGAAAAGAAAAAGGAAAAAACAAAGAAAAAAAGAAAAAGAAAAAGAAACAAAAAAGGAAAAAAATAAATAAAACGGGTCGACTTTTCGACCAAGATGAATGAAAAAATAAAAATAAAAATTAAATTGACTGACTGTATCAATTGGCCCATAACAGTTGGTTTGGACTTATTGTATGTCGCCCGAAATAGTGAGAAATCGCCATTTCTGACGACATTATCCTTTTTTCCCCCAAAATTCAGCCTAAACCTAATAATCTATATAAATAATGAAGAATAAATATCATAAATAACAATTTATTACACAAATTCACAAACACATACAAAATGAACAAATATCAATCTCTTAAACTAAAATAAAAAAATAAAATTAATCTTGTTGAGGATAATGAGTGAGTTTTGTGGTTGTTGGTGTTGGGTAGACTGTGAGGACGACAACTTCGACTGAATTCTGGCTGTAAAGATTGTGTGATCCCCCCCCCCCCCCCCCCCCCCCCCCCACCTTCTTTTCTCCCATCTCTTTTCTTTGTTGAAGATGGGGCACTTTTGAAAAATGACTTTAGTAGGTGTACCTATTAAATTGTATATAAAATTTCTATTTTAACTTAAAACTTAAAAAAAAAAAAAAAAAAAAGTCAAAGGCCATTGTGAAAATATGTCCCGGTCAAATGTCCATTTTCATATATTTCCTTAGAGTTCTTAGCCCTACAAATTCAAAGTTTTACAATTCTCTATAACTGAAAGCAAATAATTAATTATTAAGTTATGCGAAAAATTATCTAAAATGAAGAGTTGCATATTGCGTGTTAAACTAGAAAACTTGTGTAAAATGTAAGTAAAGATATACTTTTAAAATTAATATTGAAAATCTCTTATGTTTTCCTTTCAAACTCAATCCTACTTTGACAAAAAAAATTACTTATAAGTAAATTATTTAGTGGTTAAGTTAGTTTTAAAGTTACTAGTGTATGTTTTCTTTTTCTTAAAAGTAGCATAACATGTTTTCACTCACGAACAGATACTTGCCTCTAAATGATTTTCAACTTAAGAGGGGAATATCGCTTATTGTCGATCCATCTCCATCAAGAGCCGCTGCTAATCAATAATTTTTTAGACAGTAAATTAAGAAATGAGCTTATTTAAGCCTCCCAAATACCACCAATGCCATCAACTGGGTACTGTCTCCTACCAAGTACATGTCCGGGTAAGCTCGTAATTGTCTGGGGTTTGGGCCAGTAGAAACATTTTTTGCCCCATGGCTTCAACGTTTTTTTACCTCTGCATAACAGTCAAATCGAAGTCCAATTTTGAATTTTGCACTCATTCACGTTTGTTCTTCTCTAATTCCAGCCCTCTTCCCTCATCCTCTGATTTTCTTCACCGTTATAAATTTGGTCAGAAGCTTGAGGGAAAGAACAGAAGAAGACTCCGCCGGAAATTGACGTCATCGGCCGATATGTTTTCAGAAAATCCGGTTGTCAGTGACGTCATTGCCACCGTCTTGTCTGGTGGGATTGCTCTATCTTTGCTTAGATTGTGGGAAGAAACCGCTAAAAGAGGGCTCTTTGACCAGGTAATTTTTCTATCATTTTCTCCGATTTAGATACTTGAGATAAGGGTACAAAAAACTGAAAAAGAAAATTTGAAAGATCATTTAAAGGAAGCAATCGAAAAACTGTTTGACTATAAGCTTAAAATGTTTTTAACTTTTATGTACGTTAAGAGCACGTTTTACTGGTAAAAGATAAAATATAAAAATTACTTTTTTGTATTTAAGAACTGAAATTTTGAAAATCTCAAAAGCAGCAGTTGAAATACAACTTTTCTTTTTATCATATCCCTGCTATTCTGTCTTATACTATACATTGTTTTTGTTTAGAAACTGAATAGGAAGCTTGTACATGTTTCGGTCGGACTAGCTTTCATGCTATGCTGGCCGATGTTCAGGTAATTTAGCCTTTCATTTTCGATTATATTTGAACTGTGGATTGAGCTATCAGCGATTGTCTTAGCTCCGGTCGTCAGGGAGCTGTTATAGCAGCTCTTGTTCCTGCTCTCAACATAATAAAAATGCTTCTTTTGGGACTCGGAATATGGAAAGATGATGCAACTGTCAAGTCCATGAGCAGATTTGGAGACCACAGGTTTGTGCCAGTTCTAGACAAATCGATTTAGCATTCATTAATGTTATGTTGCAGTAGATTCCACTTTATATCTTCACTTCTCATTGTCAAAGATGTTTTACCACTAATAAATGATCTTTTGATTGGCTTTCTTTAATTCCCCATTTTCGTTTGAGTAGTAGTTAAAATACTTTGGATTGCCTGTAAGTTGCACCTATTTGGTACTCTCTGTAAGAAGTTATTGGAGGGGATTCCAAGGAAGTGAAAAAAAAATAAAAATCTGTCTAATTCTAAAACCAAGATATTAGTTCTCTATAACACGCTCGATGGCTTGCACATCTATGTGTAACAAGCTATGAAGACGCACTAGTATCCTCCCAAAATAAAAATAAAGGAACAATAGTAGTTTAAAAGAAGTTACCTGGATCCCATTTCTCTTTAAAATTATTCTCTCAATCAATTTTTCCAATTCAAATTATGACGTGTACTTCAAACTTGAGGGGTGTACTACTAGTGAAGAAAAATTTGTCTTGCAACTAAATTCTCCCCTTGATTCTACTTGACTTGTTTGCAGATTTAGTTGTATTTGAACTTGGGGCTTGTAATATTGTAAGACGCAGCCAATTGTATTGGCGACCATATACACATCACACGGCTGATATTTTCTATCATTTCCTTCCATAGATTTGAAATTCTTTTCAAAAATTCTATATTGTGAGCTGCTTATGTGTTGCATCAGGGAACTTCTTAAGGGACCATTGTATTATGCCTCCACAATCACTTTGGCCGGTGCAATCTACTGGAGAACTTCTCCTATAGCAATTGCAGCAATCTGTAACCTCTGTGCTGGAGATGGTAATGTATTTTTTCAGACAAATCAACATACATATTATATCGATCAATATTATTTGAGGTTTGTCTGTTTAATTATTGCATTTTATTTTCTTCAATAAACGCAGAGCTGAGATTGCTTATTCTTGAATATGTCTCAAAGTTTCTTTGGAAATTCTCAGGTATAGCTGATATCGTGGGAAGGCGGTTCGGAAAGCATAAACTTCCCTATAACAGAAACAAATCAATTGTTGGTAGTATTGCTATGGCAACTGCTGGTTTCTTGGCTTCTATTGGGTAATATGTTTTGCCTCTTGTTTCTACGAAAACTTAGTTCAAAATTTTGCTGATAGGAAATGTTGATACAGATTCATGCACTATTTCTCCTCATTTGGGTATGTTCAAGAAAGTCCCAAGATGGTTCTGGGATTTTTTATGGTGTCCCTTGCCGCTGCACTGGTTGAATCCCATCCTTTAAGTACTGAGATTGACGACAACTTGACAGTTTCACTCGCCTCTGTGTTGGTTGGCAGTTTTGTTCTCTGATGTAAGAACATGGACAGAGAAATCAATAATTGAATCTTATTCTTTATCCAATTAAATAGATGGGACTATACCATCAACTACCATCAGTGCTCCCCCTCCTTGGTCAATGTGATGTAACAGTTATTGTACCTGGTTGTAGATGAAGTTCCTGGTTCTACGTATTTATGAACCTTGTAAAACTGCAGATTGCGTAACAAGTTTACTTGGCAGCTTTCAAGAATGGATGATGGAATACAGAGAGAAGATTCATCTCGCTTCTTTTTGGTGTGGTGTGTGATATTTACAATTGCAATGTGTTCTTGACTCTTGAGCATAAAACTCTACCACAGTATAGCACTTTTCCATGGAACTTCACTAAGCCCCATTATTTGGGAAGAATAGATTTTGTAATAGTGATTTTTAAAAGAATATGTAATTAAAAAGTAGGATTTTTTAATATTTTATGTTTACAATTTTATGGGAGAATGTGTGGTTGAAAATGAGTTTTTAAAAAAATGGACTCGGACAGCTAAATGACATGACTTCCTAAATTTCAGAAGTTCAACTATTGAAGATAGCTAGCACAAAATTGAAAGACCTTCAATAATTTGCAATGAATCAATGAAGTGCCATACGGTTTATGATGAAGATATTCTTTTCCCTCTTTGATTTAAAGGGAAGACATGGTTGAGCAAGCTGAACTTCGTACCATTTTGTTAGGTCGACCCGAAGGTCTACTGATAATACATGCATAAATTACTGAATATAAAAGTATATTATCTTGATAGATTTGAAAGTTCTGAAAGACTGTAAAATAATGGACGTGAAAACCCTTTTTCTATGCTTCTTTCTCCCTCCGCAATCTCTCTTTTATTTCTTACTTTTCTGCGTGAATATGATTTACTTGACATGCCTATTTATACAAGACTATAACATATACTTCTATCGAATTTGTGTGTGGTTAGAAGTCTAAAGTTGTGTAAAAGTAAGGGAATTAAATTGGGAAAAATTCAAAAATCATGTATTAATTATACACAATTCAAATCAAGTTTTTAGTTTAATCAATGCAAAAATTAGGTTTATAGCTAATTAATTAAAAATATTTATTAATTAAATATAATAAGGTCACAATTATATAATTAATGGTCACAGAAACAGAGTTATAAATCACAACTTATTTATTGATCACATATTTTCAAATAAATTGGTCAAGGATTATGTCGAGGTCACAAATATAAAAAATTATAGCTACAGTTTATTTCATTGGTCACAAATTAAAAAAAAAAAAAAAAAAAAAAAAAATATATATATATATATATATATATATATATATACAATTTATCTATCGATCACATATTTTCAAATTTGTTGGTCACATATTATCGAATTTTAAGGTCACAGTTTAAGAGTCAGAAACAAAAAATCAAATATTTGGTCACATACACCATACACCCGATCCCGATTCCGATCTATCCCCAATACTTGGTCACAAACACTACCTATCACCTCCACAACACCATCACAACCACCGCCACTGCCATTACGACCACTTGCAACCACCATCACAATCGCTGTCATCACAACACCAACACCACAACCACCACTATCAGCTCTCCACGAACAACCACCTTTAGCATTAATAGAACGCACCGCTACTCTACCACCATCGTCCCTAACAACAACCTGCACTGCTACCGTCGCACCACCACCACCACTAGACACCCACCAACACTACTACCACCTTAGAGCCTGCACCACCACCACCCACCACGTAACCATCACAGCTTGCACCACAACCACATGACTACCACTATCAACTGCACACAACCAATAAAACTCACCCCAAATTTTTATCACTAGTTTGTGACCACATTTCCACATATCGGGACTATCAAAACTCAACAAAAACACAAGTATTACCACACCACACCACAACCACAAAAAAAATTCCCAAACCCGCCACTGTCACCACCTCCACCACCATCGTTGCCAACACCACCACCACGACATCACCATCACACCATACAACGCCCCGCCACCGCCACCATATTGCACTAACAGATAGCCAGATGCAGAAGACAACAAAAGAGAGATAGAGATTGCGCGCGTGTATGCTTTGTCGGTCACCGATGCTGGGTATAGGGTGGTGACGGGTATGGGAGAAGAGAGGAAGAGATCGTGTCGCGTCCTATAGCCGGTGATGCGCCCGTCGCGTAGGTCGCCAATCATCAGTGCTGGGTATATGGTGATGACGGTGTGAGAGAGAGAGAGAGAGAATGAGAATGAGAAGAATGAAATTATTAGGTTTGTAACTTAATTATTATATTCATACATGATTTTCGAACAATGAATTTTGGTCTCTTATTTTTGAATTCTAATATTCAAATACCTGAAATTATGTAATTTCCACAATTAGATATGAATAGACTTTTCATGGAATTTAGAATTACATAGTTCTAGGTTAGAATGACTTGCAAATAGGACTTATCTATTTCTAGCTAAACTTTATTTAAGTGAAATAAAGTCTTGGAAAAAAGAACTCCGTAAGTACAATTAAGGAGAAAACATTAAGGGCCTGTTTGATTGGCCGTAGTTTTTCGTGGAAGGTGGAAAATGTTTTCCTGCTTTTTACTAATCACCTGTTTGATTGCACTAATTTTTCAGGGAAAACGTTTTTCAAGGTACAAGCGGTTGATGCACAAAAGTTAAAAAACGTTTTTTTACTATAGTGGTGGGAAAACATTTTCCAGCTTTTTGACAATTTTTTTAAGCAATTGGAACACATTCCAAAGTCAATGGTAAAAAAATTTATCTATTTAATTGACAATTTGCATAAAAAATAAAGCCAAATGAAAAATTTGTCAGGTGAAAAATTATACCAATCAAACACCATTAATTACAATTCCCTGTAAAACGTTTTTTAGGCAATTCAATTCCCTGTCATTCATTTTTTTTTACCCATTTTTCATCCTTGCAATCAAACACGTCCTAAGTGGTATTTGAAGGAAAATAAAATATATAATTAATATTTATCCCAACCAAAAGTAGTTTAATGACCAACAACTAACAACTGAAAAGTAGAATTTCTATATACCTACACGTGGCTATCAATCCTAACAATCAAATTAATTAAATACTAATAAATGACAATTTCTTTAAACTTTAATATCTTTGACATAACTTGTTCGAATTAACTTTTTCTCGAGTCAAAAATTTCTATTTAATTACAAGTTTAAAAAAGAGTCCAATATGATACACTAAATCTCTTTTTATCAATATCTAAGAGCCACATTATTTTGGAAGAATGTATTTCGAAATAGTGGATTGATGAATAATATGTGGTTGAAAAAGAAAGAAAAATTATTAATATGGAGAAGAATATTATTTTATTGAAGAATGTGTGGTTGAAAATGAGTAGAAGAATGTGAATAAATTTTTTAATGTGTACCAAATAGGGGCTAATTATTTGAACCTAAAAATATAAGGATTTAAAACATATTTCACTTTAGTCATTTAACTTTTCAAAATAAAAAAATGTAGCAAATAGAACAATTAAATTTTAATCTAAAAATTTCGGGACTTTAAAGTTTTTTTAAATACTCATTCTTACAATAATTTTTAGGTTAGTTCGGATGATTGAATATGTGGCAGGATGGTGATACAAGATGTCAAGAGGATTCGAAACAAAAAGCATTAAGTTTTTATTTTTATTTTTTATCTTTCGATAGATTAATTGGTTTTCATTTACGTTCAAGGACATGTTTTTTAATTAGTTAGGTGATTGTGTGTGTGTATGTGTTTTCCCCCCTTTTTTAAGATACAATTCTCATGTTTTGTTTAAATTTATAGATATTTCAATTATTTTATTTAAAAAAAATTTATTTTTATCATTCAGCTTTTCATACAAAGAAAAGTGAGTTTCTTTTGTAATACTCCAGGGTTTAGGACAATTTGGGGTGTTAGTGTTACAATTTGGGCATCATAAATAGATCCTGTAGACTACACATATTTTCCTACTCTTCATGTATTTTCCAGCTTAATGTGTGACCTGCAGTTTTCACAAAAAGTAGACCATTATATTATTTGATATAAAAAGTCAACAATATCAATATATCATATATCTTAACTGATGAGTAGTAAGAATTAAAGGTCAGGCTAACTAGCACAAAATATTCGTATTTTTTTTTTTTTTGACATTTTTCACCCATATTTTCACGTTTAGTTGCGGAAAAGGTTATTTTCTCAATAAAATAAAAAATGACATATCTACCCTCTTATTTAAATAAAAAAAAAAAAAAAAAAAATTAAAAACAAATTGCAATTATACTTCTTAACTTTTTAAAAAATTGCAAAGGAATCTAAATAAATTATTAAAAAGATAATTAGCACAAAAAGGTCCCTACCTTTCCATATCATTGTGGATCACAGAGATGTCCTAAATACAACCGGGACTGTATAATCTCTCTCATTCTACATTGCATGGGCAAGGCGGATCCTTTGACTGTGGTGTTCACTGTTGCATATTTGCGTTGACGGCTTTTATTGGCTGTGGTTGTCTGTTTCTTTATCATGGGCCACTGCTTAATGGTTTTGTAATTATTTTGGGAAGGTCAAAACTTATAGGTGCATTTATTTCAATTAAATGGCACTTTTGTATGTGACAATTCATTATACAAATGAAATTGTGAGTATTCAGAAATGCAAAGAGGAAAGCATTTTATATAGTACGGAATTTACTTTTGATATGCGTCTACAATATTTCGTAATGAAATTATGAATTGGTGTTCAGTTCACAAAAATTTAAATTTATATGTTCTTCTCTAAGGTGTTGTGATCCCAGCTTGTTAAGGTGCGAAAAACAATCAATAAATATGTACTATTGGATGAATGCCCATGCTGCTCTACTTGATTTGGTTGAACAAATCTTCACAGAATATAAGCACTGAAGTTCTAACACTTCTATATGATTTCTTCCTCTTGAATTTGTATGTATTTCTTATTCTGTGTAAAAAAAAACAAAAATGAATTTATTCTTAAAGAATGTTTATTCGTTTTTCCTCCTGCTCTCTCTAGGATATGGACGTTTTACATAAAAAAATATGTAATTTTAAGGTTCATGGTGGGATATTGTATTTTTGGAGGTTTATATGCATGTAGCTGTGGATTAGTGGAAGACGCTACTCTTGCTTTTATAAATTTTCAACTTTGCCATCCACATAAATTGCAAATGGTTTCAGAGTTTTTTCATGAATCTTGTTCTGCTTAATTAATTCTCCTCTAACTATTGCCTCACCTTTCTTCTTTCTTGGCCTGCTTTTGCACTGATGTTCCATTTGATGCCAACTCCACAAGGAAGCTTCTACGTGTTGAATGACATTTTCTGTTCGAATCATGCTTAATGATAGTGCCTGGATTTTAACCAGGAGATTTATCAATTATTCAGGAGGCAGTATGGTGATGTTAATATGCGCTCAGGGGTTGGAAGGTATTCATTCCTGTTTGCTTATTTCTTTGTGTTTTGGAATTTTTGGACTAGTTCCTAATTGGGATGAATGAATGAATGAATGACTCCGTTAAGCCTGTTCGGAATTCAAGGGAATGAACTGAGACGTACCTGCCCTCATTAAGTAGTATTACAGATTTTATGTGCTCTCTCTCTCTCTCTCTCTCTCTCTCTCTCATTAAGTGTGTGCATGCGCGCGCATATTGGGTCATTTTATTGGACGTGCTTACTTCTTATCATTCTTTTAAGGGGAGTAGAATGGAATTGGCCGGATCATTGTCAGTTATTTTAATTTTGACTATGCACAGGTGTTCATGGGTCCAAACTTTTATATCACTCTTTGAAGCATTGTGTAGGCACAAACTGTTGTTGAAAAATACACCGATAATGTGCATATTATATTCATAGCAAAACGTATCGTGGAATCGAAACGTAATTTCGATTTACCCAATCTCAATTTGAGAAGAAATCATTTATAAGAATATGAATTTGCCACGTTCCAAACCTTTCTTTCTTTAGAATTTCTCCTTGCAACATAAACATATAAATAAATGAATCAGATTCTGAAATCACATATGTAAATGGAAAAAGAAATCAAATATAAAAAAAATGAGATGTAGATGATGCGATTCGGTCGAGGCAAGTGTTTGACACTTTGTCCTTAAGATGAATTTGTCCCGCATCGGTGCTAACGGTTTCTTGACAATCATCTCCCAAGATACAACGACCACGTCTAGCCATAGGAGCACTCCACATGGCTTAGACCAACGAACTCGAACGGATTCCCTCTCTACTATAACCATGATTTTTATGCAAGAAATAATCACTTCTACAAAGTATTTTATGCAACATGATATGAAAGAAATGATATGGAATTGTGAGATGAGATATAAAATTCAAACATATGGGATCAATTTATAGTAGTTGGAACCATACCAAGAGACACATCTCTTGGACTTTATACCTCTACATAAAGAGACATAAATATTGGAAAGTAACCATTCCAAAAGACTTTATACCTCTACATAAAGAGACATAAATATTGGAAAGTAACCATTCTTTGATTAATTTCCATTCACCAATTAAGAATTCCAACAAAATTCCAACACAAACATGTATTACCCAGCAAGTAACAATAAACAATGAATGGCTGCACAATCACTGCATTTGTTAACGTTCATTTTTCTCAAATTTAAATCCCAATTCCTGTAATCGCCCATTTGGTAACCTCTCGTGTCCTTTTCACAACCGCTGGCCTTCATATATTAATGCCCCTTACCCCACTGCATTCCCTTCTGCCATTGTAAAGTTTGACTGATTGATTTAAATTCACCGTGTATAACGATACTTCAATTGAAAATTACCAAAACAAAAATAAGAAAATGATGATTGATTGAATATCCTGCCTTTAGTTTTAGAATCTATGATTAGTTTTTTTAATGGAATTTACTCGTAATTTGAGGTCTAATGAATGATTGTATTAGTGGTGGAATCAGCATAGATAGTAGTTTGCATTATCATACAACAATTTAATGCACAAGCAGGAATCAAATGCGAATTGTCGTCTGTTGTGGGGAAACTAAGAATTTTATCAATCGAAAACGGAAGTTCTGTGATTTCATGGAGAAACCATTTGGAAAATAAAATGCTAACAGTGGAAAGGGTGACGGCTGATTAGTAGGAGAAGCGGCCCCCCAATAAAATGTGGTTTCTAGTTCCTGTTCCAACTGTTAATAACACAGTTGCAGAATTGTCTCAGAAGATCTACCAGTTGATCCAATATTCTGTCAACCATGCGCTTCTATTTCTTTGTTTTTGCTTTCAAATCTACGAAAGAAATCAAAATCCTATACGAAGTGATTGAAAGTGTGTCAAATTCTGTGTAAAATGATACAACGATAGACTAAGCCTTATTTTTAGTACTTCAGCGTTGGTTAAATAATATTTTGTTGGAGTTCATTGTGCCAAATCATGTTGGTTTAATCTTATAACCTGTTTACATTTTTGATGTGAAACTATGGTCTTTTATATAATACTACAACACAACATAATAGATGAAGATGCCTTATTTAAGCTGCACCCAGTTTTTCAAGTGCATCACAACAAATAAATTATACTAGTAACTTGAATCCACGGGATTTGGCATAGTTTAGGTGGAATCTTTCTGGCCTATTCATAGAGATGTACATTGAGGATCACAAAGAAGAGAATGAGAAGCAAACCATAGATAACAGTGTGCAGGAAAAGGGAAGGTACGCTTGTCTTCATGTTAAAAAATTCGACCATGTGGTGCTTTCCTGGAAGCTGGAATATTAGTCCGGGCGACAGAAATGCAAAGAGGGATGCAGCTATAATTGGGGTGGCCAAATCCTTCATTCTAAACCTTCTCTGGTAATGCCTCTTGAACTGTTTGATTCTTCCAACTAGATAGATAGAGTCGGAAAGAATATAATTAAGGGACTATGGCCCTCGTACAATTTGACTTGAAATTCCTCTCCCATAAAGTAAGAATACGAATAAATTAATTGCACCTTTTAGCTTTTTCTTTTTCTTTTCCTTTTCCTTTTCTGTGTCTTATTAGCTTTGTAGGACATAGCAAGGCATCACTCGTCTGTTGGAGAACAACTGGACAAAAACACTAGCGGTGATGGCTGATGGGGTGATGCTTCATTATGTAAAATTTCAATACTGGTGCTTATGGTGCTTGCCTTGTATCAACTTTATGACCATTGACTTGTTAGAATCTTCATAAACATTTAGCCCATGATCATGATTGGTTTAGACAAAAATCAATTTTTTATTAGAATGTGATAAAAGCAGGAAGAATGTGTGGTTAAAACTAATTATTAATTTAACTTGGCCCTTGTTTGACAATTATTATTCGAAGAAAATAGAGTTTTGCACAATCAATTACCCAAAACAAGATAGAACCCCACTAGGCTGACCGGGTTTTCCAACAAGATAAACTCTCAAGGACATAAGAGGATTATCAATGAAGAAAACTCTCTAGTTTATTCAAGAACAACAAGCGAAAATAAAATAAGGTGGGGACTATGTTCGTTTTATTATTCGGCAAGGCTGAAGAATTTTACCATTCTTGATTCAACTTCAAGCTAGACTTTTCTTACGTCCGGCCTTCCATCTCTTTATTTTTCATTTGGTAAGAAAAATGGTTAGTCCAAGTAACCTAGTTAATAATAAGTTGAGATCTTCTGTTCAAAATTGATTGTTTAACTTGATGTTTATCAATAATTTATTGACACATTATTTTATACCTAGTTTAAGCACAAATAATAAATGAACATATTAATTTAAATTGATGAGTCATTGATTGATTGAGTGAATAGCAAATTCAACATCATATCTCCATATGTTAATAACGTCCTTGGGCCACTCCTTTATCCACATTCCACAATGTTCCAGAAAAAGAAAAAAATAAAGGAAATAAACAAATTAAAATAGAATACTTAAATTCAAAGAAGCATTTTACGAAAATGGATTAAATCAGGTGTACACGGTCCCCTACGGAAGTGGGTCCCACACGGGATACACTGTATACAAAATTAGTCAAAATAATTATTCTATTTGTATAAAATAATTTATAAAAAATTTGACAAAATTGACAAGTGATGCCCCCTATTAGAGAGGCGATTGATAGATTAAATCATGTGTACACGATCCCCTATGGAAGTGGGTCCTGCACGGGATACATGTATACAAAATTAGTCAAAATAAGTATTTTATTTGTACAAAATAATCTACAAAAAAATTTGACAAAATTGACAAGTGATACTCCTTATTGGAGGGACGGCTGGCCCACCACGTCCCTCCAATAGGGGCACCACTTCTAAATTTTGTCAAACTTTTTGTCAATAATTTTGTATTTATGGCATAATCTTAGTCAAAAACCCATCCATCCTCTTTGTGTTGTGTATTTTTTCTATACAGAATTTCTACAAATACTCTCATCTATATAAATTCTGTACACAGAGCTTCTCATTGTCGGTAGGGTTCCCTGTACCCCAAGCATGACCCGATGAAAATCCCCAACTGTCCTTGTCTAATTGCTTGTGCTTTTACCCATTTCCCTTGTACCTACTTCTTTTTCTTTCTTTCCAGCAACTAACTCCCTTCTGCAAACCCTTTTTCTGATTTCTACACTGCACAGGAAGAAATTAGAATGGCGGACTGGGGCCCTGTCCTTATCGGAGTTGTACTCTTCATACTGCTTCAACCAGGGCTGCTGTTTCAGCTACCAGGAAACAACCGGCAGCTGGAGTTTGGAAGCATGAAGACCAACGGAAAGGCCATTGCGGTGCACACTCTTATCTTCTTTGCTCTCTATGCTATACTCATCCTAGCCGTCCACGTTCACATCTACACCGGCTGATCCGGTTTACTTTTTGTTTTCACCAATTCAAGATCCATGTATCTCTTAGGTTTCCTTTTTGATCTGGTGTTCTTGTTGGTTTTTCCTCAGATCCATGTGAATTACTTATTTCTTAATTATAATGCAACTTATTGCATTTTAGTACTTTCTCATCTCAAAATCCTTGAATAAAAAAAAGGCCTAGTATAATTAACCGGTGTAGCCAACCGGGATGATGTAGTTGCTTGCAATATATGTTCAAAGGCAGATTGTTTTTAAATATTAGAGTAAATTAATCATGTTATTGGTGTAATGTGGAAGTGGAATTACTTAGAAATTAAAAAAATTCTTTAATTCAATAACTATGTTATATCAAGAATAAATTATTCGAATTTTTACCTAAATTCGGTCGTTAATTTTTGAATAAATTCTGAATCACTAATTTTTCAGCTTTTTGGATACGAATTTCAACTTTTTAATTCCAAGAACTTGATTCAAACTTCCAAGTCTTGTATGATATTCTTCAAAATCAAGACTACACTGGTAAGTGGCACCTTCTTTTAATTAAATTAAGAAACTAATTCTTGAATTGGACAATTGAGTAAAGCAAGAAAAATAAATTTTTTCTTTTTCTCTCTCCAAATTTGAACGCTATATAATTATGTATTATGATTGTTGTAGGAATTTTAGGTTCTATCTAGTTTTTATTTATAGAGATAGAATAGCTCCAGTCCTAATACAATAATAATTTCACATTAAAATAAGAGTTCTAATTAAAATCTAAGTAAGAGTTTTAATTAAAGTCCAAATCCAATTAGTTTATATTTAATTACATGTGTAGTTCTAGAACTTCAATTACAATCATAATTAAGTTTAAAACTTTCATAGTAATTACAATTAAATACAAAATTTTATTGTAATTACAATTAAACCTAAAATTATTATAATTACCGTAATTAAGTTCCAATACTTTATAGAGATACCACAGGGACCTGATCGAATATATATTATCCAAACTCCAATAATTAGATCTGCCTAGTCGACTCTAGACCATACAATCTAATTATTAATATTTGCCTTTTCTACTAAATACAAAAAATTGAACTCTTGGAATATATAAGATCACAGAAGTCAATAAATCTGTAATACTTTACTCTGACCTATTGTATATGTATTTTATTCCCATCGAAGATCTGATAATTAGGTACGAGCATAAATCATCGTTTTGCTCTTCTAATTATTCTTCCTAACTTAAGTATCATTTTTTTTCAACGGTCCTGTGAACTAATCACATATGAAATTTAGTCGTCGCTAAACACTTGAGTTTAGATTTTAACCGTTCAACAGAAAATACTTAAGTAGCCACTCTACCCATTTTTTAGGGTGACGGTTCTCGTCACAAGTTTATGTTCTCTACTTTGGTCATTCTCAAGTTTCCAACTCATCTAGATATTTGACCAATCAAATTGATCTCACCCATTATTGAATCAAAGAACCATTAAAATCACGAAAAGATATACATAATCCTGTTAAGGGATTTAATTTTTCACACGATCATGCTATAAAATTAAACTCAGTACGTGATTTGTTCAATACACTCTAAATGTACTCGTGTCACATTTAACTATTTTTGTGATAAGAATAAATCACAAACTTGAATATTGAATTGGTCAACACTATAACCTTGAAGTACAAGACGTCAACCCTTATACATTGGTTGTGAACAAATTATTTATGATCAAAATATAAGTTGTGTCACACTACACTTTTCAACGCAAGTACCCAACTTATATTATCACAAGTGATCATAGGCATTTTAATTTCGTATGCTCAATTAAACACAATTTTATTCATTATAGAAATATTTTTTTTTTTTTTTTTTTTTTTATATCAGCAAAACTATATTATATTGGTATACAACCCAACAATTATAACTTCATAAAATCAACCAGAATGTATGTTTAGACAAAATAGTGCAAAGACCACGTGATTATCCCACCTGCTAGAAGAAACATCAACTAAGCTACTTGTATAGAAATTGTTTACATCTTTGTTGACAAATAATTAGTTGGCATTCATTTTGTCCTTGATTTTAATAAATGAAATTCGGGTCAGAATGCATATCACCTCATCATTCTTCAAACTTACTGTTAAACTGACTGTACGTGTAATGGAACTGGGTAAACATTACATGTAGGTGGCATTCAGAACCTAAATACTAAATACAATTATTTCTTTTCACACAATAAAAAAAATTATCCTACGAATTGGAAACCTGTACATAGATAAAAGACTGACATGTCAGTCAAGTAAATGGGGGTTCAAACAAGCACTCTCGTGGACTAAGATAAATCTGGGTTAGATAAGGAGTAGAAAATTCGTTTGAGTCGCCCAAACTTGGTCGTTCATGTTGTTGGGCCGTAGAATTCAAAGTTCTTTGTGCCATTCCTAGGTGCCAATGAATTATTTGCCTTTGGAAGGTGAGATTTCATAATTTTCATTGCAGCCAGCTATACATTGATTCTCCAGCAATAATTATTAATTAGTAATGCCCAGTTCAACGGTATTAATTATCAGGCAACTGACATATAGTTTGCTAAACTTGCTCTAAATATGGAATTCAAAGATTATTGTTTGATTTTAAAAAGTCAACTTTGATAAGAGAAGAAGCACAACCATTTATATGTTGGCTAATAATTTTATATTTGTTTAGATGTGGAATTTCTCCATTAACATGTCCAAGCAAGATTGATGACTCGTTTGAGTATATCAATCTTGAAATATGTGATCAATTTAGTCTTAATCGGATCGAAATGCTCATTTGAATTTAGTGGATTATGATATTATATTACGACTTGTGGTTTATCTTAAAAGGACAACATGGTTAAAAGGAGTAACACAAGTCTTTATATATTGACTAATATTTTTATACTTAAAATTCATCCCTTAACACTTACTATAAAATTACATATCACAATGCCTAGTCATGCAGTATTGTCCATATCTCTACTGCTGCATTTATTCAAGCCCTAAACTTACTCGAACACGAGAGATATAGCTTCTAGCCTTTTCATCGACTGCTTCATCCGCTGTTACACCATATAAATGATCTAACTTGGCATATGATTCATCTGGTACAACAAAAGTAACTTTTTGCTGTTGAGGAAAAACTTTGTCCTGCTTCGCTATGAAAGCAGTATGCTCCCCTCCAATTCCATTGACATTGAAAGAATTATATGGATCGGGGGTGGGCTTCACCTTGGTTGAGGAAGCAGCTTTAGCTGCTGTATGGAAAGACATAACCAGCTTTGCTTTCTTGAACCCTCTGTGCTTCCGGTTCGACTCCATTGTATATTTTCACCTTCCACCAAATTGTGTGACTGACTAGTTTTGTGCAGAGGGAGCTCTATATATAACACTAGAGATTAAGATAGTCACATTCCAGATGATTAAGTATTAAAAAAAATTGTGAGTGGGTGGGTAAAGATACGGTCCAATTATTTCTTCGGATCTTTTTTATTGCTTTTATGATATGGATTAGCTGTGTTTGCTGTTTAGTATCAATGCCATGTTAACTTTCTTCATCGAAATATTTGGCCGAGAGCTTTTATTTTCTTGTGCGTGTTAATTAAGGGATGGATATATGCCTAATTAACTAACCCAATATATGTAATTAGAATTTCAGTACTGGCTAGAAGGCACGCAGCGCAGCTTTCAAACTCGACTACATTGAGTCTATAACTTCACTGTACTATGTGGATAATTACGAATT
This sequence comes from Osmanthus fragrans, assembly GCA_019395295.1. Taxonomy (NCBI): domain Eukaryota; kingdom Viridiplantae; phylum Streptophyta; class Magnoliopsida; order Lamiales; family Oleaceae; genus Osmanthus; species Osmanthus fragrans. The sequence goes on along the minus strand of CM033352.1, from coordinate 183,266 downwards.
ATAATAGGTTTAATGATGCTCCATTATCCTCTTGAACGATGCATCAACTTCTCCATTATTGTTTGGTTAATGGTTGGGAAAAAGGTCCCCGAAATATCTAGCAAACGGTGAATATTCCCATACAGTTTCTTTATTAATTGATTCAATTGGATATATACTTAAATCGACCAATAAAGGAGGATATTAAGGTCACAATGGATAAGAAGGGCGTCTTTTTCAGAACTATATATGATAAAGAGCATTTCAGGAAAATGAGTGTTTTTAGTTATTAATAGGTAATTAACTCTCGGAAACAGGTCACATATTTGTATTAAAGACCTGAGGTTCAAACTTAAAAGATAACCTTATTAAGAGGGGCAGTCTAAACTTTTATGATTTGGTCTATGTTTTCATCTTTAATAGACATGTTTTTGCAAGATGGTGGTTATTTTGAACGGACCAATTTTGAAATTCGTGTGTTCATTTTTTAAGTTTTAATCGGATTGAATCGTTCGTTAAAGTTTAATAGGCTCTGGTATCATATTAATGACTTGTAGTTTCATCTTAAAAATGTCAACTTTGTTAAGAGGAGTAATCTAAATTTTTATAAATTGGTCTATGTTTTTATCTTTATTCGATATGAGATTATATCCCTTAACAATTTGTGTGTCCCCTTTCGTTTATCAAAGTTACTGTGACGTTTGCAGCTGTAAAAACCTTTGTTTACGATCTTTTTCTATACGATAAAGTGAGGGGTTGTTTAGTGTGCTGGATAAAATAATCTACCTATTTCTTTGTTGCATACAAATTTTGTGGTCCAAAAGATACAATTAATAAACATCAATTCGTGAATTTTAAGTAAAAGGAAAATTCATAAAATTGATGAAAAGGTACTGTAAGTCTCTGTCTCTCTCTTGGACTAGTATAGAAGTGAAAGCTGAAGAGAAGAAGAAACATGAGAATATGAATTATGAGGAGTATATTATGTACGAATGCTCAACTTTTCTAAAAGAATAAAAAAAGGCATCACTTCATGGACAAACATTTGATAGTCCAAATATATTCCTTTTTCTTAAATTAATTTCAAGTAATGTCAATAATATTTGGCCCCTGTTTGGTAGTCATTTTTTTCAAAATTTAATTTTTTTTTTCAATCACATATTTTTCAATAAAATAATATTACACGTAAACTCAAAATTTTTCCTTAATTTTTAGTCACATATTTTTCATCAATTAATTATTCAAAAATGTATTTTCTTCCCAATATGGCTACCAAACAGGGGCTTGATAAGATTTCTTTGCACTATGGGAACTACTATAGATTTTGAGCAGTGTTTTAAAAATCGTAAAACGTGATTCGACCGGGAGGTTGAGTTTCAAAATTTAGAAGTTTAGGCGAGTTTAAGCGAGGTCTGGATGCAAAAAATGATTACTTATTAATATTATTTTAAATACTTAATTATTCTAAAAATCATTTAATAATTTACACTAAAAAAACCTATGATGGAAATGTACATGTAAACACAAATCTCTTGGGAATTCAAGAATAGGATCGGGTGTTTCTCTTGATCAACAAAGTTCCGTCAATTGGTATCAAGTCATTCCACTAACTGTTCAATACCCAAGTCTTCAATTACAGAAGTCAAATTATTACAAGACAAAAGTTTTTAAATTGATCAGTCCAATGTTCAATCCGTCAAAGTTAGTACATTATTTTGAAGAAAAATGTGTGTAACCCACATGCGAACAAATGTTTTAACGGAAGGAAATGCCCATAAATGGGCCACAGTCCACTATTGAAGGCTCAATTCACACAAGAAATAACTTTATTTTACCAAAATTTGACACCTAAAAAATTAGGGGACATATTTTCAATTCTTTATGCATATAATCGAATTGTTACATATATAAGTATGAAAAGAATAAGTTGCTTAACTTAAGCTAAGTAACATTGACATGATATATCAATTACGGGAAAACCATTTGTACAGTCCAGGTAGACTATACAAATGACAGCTCCCTCACAATGAGGGGGGCCGCGCCAATAAAAAAAGCGCCCCCCTCATGTGAGGGGGCTGCCACCCTTGTGTACAGCAAGGACGGTTCATATCAATTATTTGGTAGATGAGTTTACGAAGAAATTGATATGTCATGTTTTTTGTTTTTAGTATAAGCTAAACAAAGTTGCTTAGCAATCATTTCCCGTATAAAAAGGTTGTCTTATCTACATACATATCCTTCATGTATTAATTAACTTGATCAAAAAGCAGGATAAATTTGCATCTGATTGAGAATTTGTTCGAAATTGTCACTAAGTTTCTCTACTGGATGCATGTGCATTCCCTCGTATGTCGTGACAACAATGCTTTCTTCCATGGATTCTCTTTGCACTTGCTTCTTAACATTACACCCTCGATGAGTACACCGATAATAGCTTCTGCAAACAATAAATGGGATTCATCAGTTCATCTCTGTGAATCGTTTTGCTAAATTGCAGCTTTTAAACCAAATACAAGCTAGTGAAAACTTATTTACAGTGGCATCTTCTGTGCGTTGGAATTCTAATTAATTCATGTAGGCACACTAACTTCACCAGAGTAACGCTATCAATCTCCGGTGTTCAACACCAGTGCACGTGGCATACAATTGATGACAAATTGTGGATGCTGCCTAGAACATCACTAGTAATAGATAGTGTTAAAAATGTCACACAATTGGCAACAAACATGATGAGGATCAAACAAGTGATAAGGAGAATGTCACACAATTGACAACAAACATGATGAGGATCAAACAAGTGATAAGGAGACCAGAAAATTTTGGAGTGATAAGATTGTTAAATTTAAATTAAAGGATAAATGTTTGTTATTTGATATTTGTTATCTATCCTTTGGATAGACATTAGTCACAAAATAATGGAGCGTTGTTATTCTTATTTTATTATAAATAGGAATAAATGTGTGCTAAGTGCTCATAACCTATGGTCATAATTCAATAATGTTATAATTTAGTCTTATTTATTTTTCGCTTTCTTTTCGTATTTTTCTTCTTGGTATCAGAGCCATTGTGAGGACTTGGCACACTACAAGTCATTTCTTCCACTATCACTTTACTATCCATAAATATTGACAACTTCTTTACACATATCTCTCATTAATTCTCATCCATCAAATACATCCCACAAAATCCAAACAAAACAACAAAAGCAACAAATTTCACACCAAAATTAACAAATTCATTGCCTTTTGAAAGTCCGATCCCCTCATTTATGGTTGGATTATCTCAACAGTTTGAAGAAATCCTCAAACTCGTTAAAAGCTTAAACAAAACCCATACAGTATGGGAAGCATTTGAAATGCTTATATACACATAACATATCTTCACAAGAACAAAGATAAAAATCATTGTTGGCTTCTTCACCAAATCAATGTCCATGGTAACTCTCAATTTTTTCAAAATAAACCGTGCCTTCAACCCCAGCACAGTTTGCGGGAGGATGTTAAAAATGTCACACAATTGGCAACAAACATTATGAGGATCAAATAAGTGATAAGGAGAATGTCACACAATTGACAACAAATATGATGAGGATCAAACAAGTGATAAGAAGACAATAAAATCTTGGAGTGATAAGATTGTTAAATTTAAATTAAAGGATAAATGTTTGTTATTTGATATTTGTTATCTATCCTTTGGATAGACATTAGTTACAAAATAGTGGAGAGTTGTTATTCTTATTTTATTATAAATAGGAATAAATGTGTGCTAGCTGCTCATGACTTATGGTCATCATTTAATAATGTTATAATTTAGTCTTTTATTTATTTTTCGCTTTCGTATTTTTCTTCTGATAGCATTATTATTCGATTTCATCATACCCAATATGGATGGCATACTGACCATCAATAGCTCTACAAACTCAAGCGAAGACTTAACGTCCGATCTAAATCTCTTCCTACATAAACGACATTAACCGACAACTTCTCAACAGGATCCAATGGCTAAGTCGTCCTAGGTGGAGGAATCGTATACAAAAATAATCATGCTCCAAAAAAATAAACAAATATATAAATAAACGGACAACTCCATTCATGACAATAAGTTAATTTTTCTCAATAAATAGTAGCTAAATCAAATGTGCAGTGACACATGCAACACTTGGTAAATGCTCACAGTTGCATTCTCAAACTCTGTCAAAATTCAAACTAGAAGCAGTCGTATTATAATCTAAATTGTTAAATATATCGACTCTTTTGTTTTATAGTGTTTTTATCTCAAGTTGATGAAATCTTACAGTTCCTTACATTATTTATATCTCATTTATATCAGTTAGTTTATACTTGTTGACATAATAATGGTCAGAATGTAACTTGTTAGGCACCAATTTGGTGTCAAACATATTGGAGACAAATTATCCACGTTATTAATAGTAGATTCTTGCATCTATAGTCACTTTTTAAAAATTATTCATAATCTAAAGTCCGAAATTGATTTATTTATGAATTTTTGCAGCCCACAATATGGTTGTAGGAATTCAATATCAGTTGTTTATTCACCTTCAACCATGGCAGTAGAGAGTAGAATTGTCTCCAGAAATGGTGAAGCCATCATATATATAGTCACATAGCCTTCCATCTTTGTCCTAGATCGTTAATAGTTGTATTTCATAGATAACATGATCTAGGGGTGGTTAAGTTATATAGGAATATTAGCCTCAACAACGTATCATCGAAAAAAAAAAAAAAAAACCAACAAATGATCGACCTAATTTGCAATTTGTAAACGATTTGCATCAAAAGAAGAATTGCAAACTAGAAGATGTAATCAGATCAGGAACAAGCAGAAACCAAATTTATTAGTACAGAACCACTTAATTTTACGTATATATGTGGGAGATAATAAAACCTTTGGAATCTTGATATCTGCTAAATATCACAATTGCATGGTGATTTTATGCTTTTAGTAAAAACCGGTGGACACTTCTGTCCCCTCGTAATAGAATCTATTCACCCATTTCAGAGAGCCAAAAAGATAAAATAAACTTATATATTCTGATTTTATTACCCTAATCATACTGGGAATTAATGATTCTGTTGTGGATAGAAGAAGACCGATATTATATACATTTCAATGGAGATCTAGCTTGTCAGTATCGATTTAATAAAATTAAAGTAATTAATCAATAATTAAACAAAAACGTGGACTAATATGAATTTCTTGGAAGGGATTACCTTGGAAATTTTTGGTTCTTCACAGCCTTTTGGCCATATTTTCTCCACCTATAGCCATCATCCAATATATCAACTCTGCTTCTTGTTCGAAAAGCAATTCTTGGTTTTCTTGTTTTCTTCTCATCGCACTTTTTCTTACCAGATTTAACATCACTTTCCATCGGTACAACGCTCTTGCGATCATTCACATGTGCTATAGGAAAATTGATTTCCCTCTTTAATCCCATATATCTATCCGGGACATTACTGTTATAAAATACACCATTTAGGGCATGATCAGAATTAGTCATGTTTGAGGAGTATGGTGCAGCTGCCACTGTGGTAGACGAATCAAGAAAAAGAGTTGGATGATTCTCCATTAAAAGAAAATTCTTTTATATAATTATGAACAACAGAAAAGGAAATCCAAGAAATTAGTATAGAAGAATTAAAAAAAATAAAAATAGAAGTAGGTCGGCTTGATGGCGAGCAACCAAGAAGGCTGGGCAGGATGTCTAGTACTGTAAAATGAACATATGTCTATATTATACATAGGCATGAACAAGAAGAGAGATGCCGTATACAAAACGTCAAATGTTTCAACATAAGAAATATTAGAAGAAAAAGTTGAATGGAATCGTGAGTCCAGATACATGAGAGAAACTGATAAGGTGGAAAAAGTGAGAGAGGGCGGCTTCATCATTAAGATAGAGACTTCCATTAGTGGTAGTCACTGAAGAAATCAAAACAGTAGACACCAAGAATTAGCTTAATTATAAAAGGGCTAAAAAATAAAAATATATATATATATATATATATATATATATATATATATATATATATATATATGGACTTAAAAAACAAATTATACATATTTTCGATTTTAAGGGTTAATTAATTGTTGATGGCTGTTTGCTGTGAATATTGTCATACCATAATGCATCTTAGCCACGACTCCCAGAATTTTCTTGTTTTGAAATACAAGAAGCCTTTGTTTTGGTTTGGCTAACAATCAGAATTTTAGTGAGTTTAAGAAAATATGAATTTTAAAAAACTGGGGTCAAAGAATATTTGATCATGGAAAATAGAAGTTGGGATTAGGGTTTTGAAGGTATTGGACCACGTGTATTAGAATGTTGAAAGAGGACCATCTATTTAGGTAGAAAACGCAGCCCTATCACTATTTAGGCATGCAATCTTGCTCTACAAATTGGGACAATGACAGAATTAAAAAAAAAAAAAAAAGGACACGTGTTAAATATTCATTGAACAGTTTGAAAAAAAAAAAGAAAAGAAGGAAGAAAGAGAGCCAAACAGGTGCTGTCACGTAGTACCTGTCACATAATCCTGTCAAATGCTCTTGTTTGAGTAACTTTATTCTTTAGGCATGTTTGCTAATTAAATCATTAATTATAATAAATATTTGAAATGTCATAAAGTCAAACATTATTGTTTTGCAAATGGAAAAAAATATACCTTCATTCTTCTTGTTCTCCATCACCCAAACACTAACACTATGCTTCATCGAGACCAAAATTTTAAAATCATGTTTGATAGAAATAATTGAATAGTACATAATAGTTTTGAAAAACAAAATTATTATTATTTTTCGGTATTTTTAAGTATTTTTTATTACTGTATATGAAAAAATGCATATACTTACTTACGGTGCATCAAAACTAGCAAATGGCAAGCAACCAATATAGGTGTCCACCAATCACTCATTGTTCAATATTATCAACGACTATAACTTGTTTCATTGTTAAAAGTGAAATTCCTATTGAAGATTGAGAAAAATATGTACATATAATTAGTGAAGAATTTTTAGGCAAAGTTTGACACAAAAAAAAAAATACAGAGAGAGAGAGAGAGAGAGAGAGAGAGAGAGAGAGAGAGAGATACGTACATGGAGTACATCTCGCTCACTTAGCTAAAGAATATAATAAATGAAATTTAGTGGAGGCATTTAATTGATATATAGGATTTGGTACCTCTAAATTTCAGCATTTTTTTGTGGGTTGGATTAACGAATTATTAATTGTACATATCCTAATTGATATGATCCAGTAATTTTGATTATTGAATAAGCAAGATACTAGATTATATATGAAGTGGCATAGGCAAACGTCTCTCTTTGGTTAATTAGATTAAATAAATCCAGATTAATTTATAATATCTATTTTGAAAACTAACACACGCAGAAACTTCAAAGTTGTTGCGATTAGAAATCAAAATTGGTGGTCCAATGTTATACGAAAAATCAAAGGTAGAAATGAACAATTTTGACCGCATGTTTCAATTCTTTTCTACCTTAAAAGTAAGTAGGGAAGCTTCTATTGAGAAATGCGTCTCTGTTGGGTGGGGAGTACATATTCAGTTTTATGAATGGGCTAAAATCCTGACTCTTTTTGTTTTCCCGACGAGTTTGACGGCCCTAAAATTTCGGCACAACAGTTTTGTACGTGAATAAATATTATTAACAAGGAAAATATAATTTTGTTTGCTCTCTAGGGCATGAGTTGGCTAACTCTTTGACGTCGGGTAGAATACAGATTATCCTGCAGGTTAGTTCTAACAGATGAATCACAGGGAAAAATGCAAAAATAACGCCAAGAAAATACAGAGAAAATGTCTTTGAAATTCAATGTGTTTTTAATAAATCAAGCAATGGCAAAAATAAGTCTATAAGTCGAACTTTATAGCTAAAATTCAAATTTTATCAAAAATGGCAAAATTTCAAAAATCATGTTCAAATAAAATGCGGAATAAAATAAGTAATCTGTGAAAAATCTTGCCCAAATCGGGTTAAAAATCATTTCTTGGCATGCGAACAAATTGTTATAAAAAATAGCACAATTTAACTAAAAATAGTGATTCGAAAGGGAAAACAGCGAAATTTGAGGTCGAAAAAGATGCACACCGAGCCTAGCACGATGTCCACGACATGTGCGCCGAACAAGCTTTCCGAATTGGGGTCATGAGCGTAATTCTGACAATCGTAACCAAAGTTATGGCCAAAAGACTGAAACGTGCCCAACATCGCTCCAATTAGGAAAATAATGCGATCATTTCTCGCATTTGTACTAATCTACCAACTCATGGTATTTTAGTGTCATTAATGTGCAATCTGACAACTCAGCATCATCTGTCTCAAATACCCCTGCATCAGTCGTCCTGGGTTTGAAAGAACTCGTTCTCGAGTTCAAAGTAGTGTCATCAGCATCCACAAAATAAGGACTTAGGTGCTTCACATTAAAGACGTCATAAATCTTCAAGTGACTAGGAAAGCGCAACTTGTAAGCATTATTGTTAATCTTTTGCAGTATCTCACAAGGTCCAATCTTCTGATTCTTAAGTTTATTATACTCGCCAACAGAAAAACGATCAAGAATTAATACAACCCAAACAAAATCACCAACATCAAAAAGTACCTGACAACGATGACTGTTAACCCGAGTCTTGTACTTGGTATTGCTCTCATGAATGACCAGTTTCACCTGCTCATAGATACCCCGAAGATACTCTGTCATCTTATATGCATTAAGATTGAAATGTCCTACACGTGGAATAGGGGCTAAATGCAGTACCCTGGATGAGTTCTGGCCATAAATAATCTGAAATGGATTGAAACCAGTGGTTCTGTTTGTCGATCTGTTATAGGCAAATTCTGCTTGAGGTAACTCCGAGTCCCACTGCTTTGGTTTAGTTCCTGCCAAACACCTCAAAAGGTTGCCCAAACTTTGGTTCACCACCTCGGTCTGACCATCCGTCTGGGGTGATAGGCGCTGTTAAAATTTTGTCGTGTCCTCAACTTTCCCCACAAATTCTTCCAAAAATGGCTGATGAACTTGGTATCACGATCTGAAGTGATGGATCTAGGAACACCATGTAAACGCACAATCTCCCTGAAATAAAAATGGGCAATCCGAACAGCATCCATAGTTTTCTTGCAAGCTACAAATGGGCTATTTTGGAAAACCTGTCAACTACAACGAGGATAGAATCTGAGGCTCGTTGGGTGCAGGGTAAACGCAACACAAAATCCATGCTGACATCGAACTAAGGAGCTTCAGAAACTGGTAAGGGAGTCTACAAGCCCGAATTGGTGAGAACTCCCTTTGACCGCTAGCACACATAACAACGGTTCACATAATGGTGAGAACTCCCTTTATTGGCAATGATGCAGGTTGTGTGGAAGATATTAGTTCTCAACCAATCATCTTTCGAATTGCCCTTGGGAGTCAAGAGACTCTTACGAACAATTAGAGTCTCATGACCATCTCCATCTCCATCCTCATCATCATCATATACATGTTCTCCTAACTCTTTAGATTCGTCTACCACATCTTCCTTAATCAGGAGGTTTTACCCCGCTGATTAAACGACTTCCTGCAATCAGTTGCTTTGTGATCCTATTCTCCACATCTAAAACATTTAATACCTGAGTTAGTATTGTCTCGTGGTGGTTGCTGGGCGGACGGGGTCCTTAAGGGCGAAACTGCTGACTACTTTCGCTTCTAAAAATGGGTTTTCTGTTCTGCTACTTTTCCACGGCCAGTGCATGTTGGTATGCTTTAGAAACGGTCCACAGCGCATGAAGACTAAGAACATCGTACAGGGGTTGTCGTAATCCCGTAGATAACGTGCCACCATCTGCTCTTCCGTTTCAGATAAATCATTCTGAGCTATCAATTGATAGAATTCCTCCGTATAATCCTCAACCGATCTTGTGTCTTGCCTCAATAAATGAAGGTGCTCAAATAAGGTTTGTGTGTAGCTAAAAGGAAAGAAGTGACCTTTCATCTTCTTCTTCATCTTCTCCCAATTAGTAATCTTGCTCTTGCTTACCTGTCTCGTGAATGCCTTAGTTGTTCCCACCATGCAGAGGCCCTACCTTTGAGTTTGATGGGGACTAGCTTTACTTTTACATGTTCTGGGACCTCTTTATACTCGAAGATACGCTCAACGTCATTCAACCAATCGACAAATCATTCAGCATGCAATGTACTAGAAAATTTGGGCAGATCCACTCTGAAATCGAGTTCTCCCTGACAGTTCTCTCGATCATGATGCTCCCTGAATTGAGCATGGTCCTAATATAGATTTTCAAAACTAGAATTGGAATCATGACTCTCCACTTCACAATTGCCAAAATCCTGGGCCGCCAGACGCTGAGTTAACTCTGCAATTTGCCTCTGTAAATTCTCAATCATCACATCTTGGATATTACGATCTTGGTGCAGAACTTTCTCATTTGGAACCTGTCCATGACGACCTTGACTATGACCAACCATTGAAAGCTGATAAGGTAACAACCTAAAAAGATGTTGATGCTCTGATACCAACTGACGTCGGGCAGAATAGAGATTATCCTACAAGCTAATTCTAATAGATGAATCACATGGAAGAATACAAGAATAATGCCAAGAAGATGTCTCTGAAATTCAATGTATTTTCAATAAATCAAGCAACGACGAAAATAAGTCCACAAGCCGGACTTTATAGCTAAAATTCGAATTTTACCAAAAATGGCAAAATCCCAAAAATTACGCCCAAATAAAATACGGAATAAAATAAGTAATCTGTGAAAAATCTGGCCCACATCGGGTTAAAAATTCTTTCCTAATATGCAAACGAATTGTTATAAAAAAAATAGCAAAATTTAACTAAAAATAGCGATTCGAAGGGGAAAACGGTGAAATTTGAGGTCGAAAAAGATGCGCACCGAGCCTAGCTCGGTGTCCATGATGCGCGCCATCGAAACAAGCTTTTTGAATTGGGATCATGAGCGCGATTCTGACAACCATAGTGAAAGTTATGGCCAAAAGATTGAAACGTGCCCAAAACTGCTCCAATTAGGAAAATAAAGCGATCACTTCCCACCTTTGCGCTGATCTGCCAACTCATGATATTTCAGCGCCATTAATGTGTAATCTAACATCTCAGCATTATCTGTCTCAGATGCCCCTGCATCACTCTTAAATGGTCAAGTAACAAAGTTAATTCGGAATTGCTTGACTAGAATCAATCACAAAAGTTAAGATACATGTCCAATTCAATCTTCTAGGTCGAGCATATTTGATTCAAAGATTTTAACGAAGGTTTGTTCAATCTTTTCATTATATATATCTCCTGTATTTATGACATGATTGCTGGAGTATGACTTGGTTAATAGCATGTTAATCTAATCTTGTTTTTTAGGTCATCGTTGATTAAAATCATAGGATTATGACAGTGGTTGGATCCACGTCTTTCTTACTAAGAAATATAGGCTAAACTACGGATATTTGACAAAAGAGCACACATTCACACGGGCTTTTCAAATTACGATAATTTGCAGTGCATACGAATTTTAAAGAAATGAGATCAGGTTATCTCAATTATGAATCCACTAAATAAGTGCCTATCCATAACTTTACAATCCTTAATATGTTCTCTACATGTTTAATAAAAAATTAATAATCTATTTTTTGATTAGATGAATATTGTATATTATCTATGTTTTGAAATGCGTAAAATGTGATTAGACGACTATGTCAAACTTCAAGCGTGGGGCCAAGTATTCCCTTCTCTGTCTGCATATTATTTTCCAGTGCATCATGCAGTGTCTAAAAGGATTGCTCTAAATTTTTTATTCTGGTAACTTTCTGATGATTAAGGTCTAAATGCATGCTTGCTTTTGTAGGGACTGGATTTAGAATTATGTGCAGAGGATGGGCTTGAACTCTTATCGGATATCACGTGGATATTTAGGGAGAACGATCTGTTTATCAGAAGAGCAGAAATATCAATGGAGGCTGGGAAAGCCAAGATACTTAATATCATTGATGTAACATGAAACGCTCTTGACCCTAAGATAATTGACTAGATTTACAGATAGATTAGAGAATGTACTTTGCTCATCAAATGGAATTCAAACTCTTCAGCAAAAGCACGGTAGGAGAAAACAATCAGCTACCTTTTGAGAACTTTTTCGAAGCTCGAACTTGATTAAACCCCAGTCATGACACTGGGCACACTTAGATCCTTGGGGGAACTTTGTATATATGCCTTATATCCCGTGAAAAAAGGGATAAAAATTTGTGAATAGTACAGAATACTGTTTTTATATCTTTAGCTTATACTCCAAAATGTAGAAGAAATAACTATGCTGTAAATAGGTCTAGTGTTATAAATCATTATGCATTGTGAGTAAATGTGTTGGGCTATGATGCCAAATCCAGTCCAAACTATTTAGGCGATGACAAAATGAGCTTGGCCCAATCGGAAGAGGATTGCCCAATAATATCAAATGAAGAGGCCCATTAACCCGATCCCAATAACTAACCATGTGAAATCGCATTTAAGGAATGCCACTTTAGTTGCCCCTTTCTTTTGCAAGTTGCTCTAGACCGTTGTTCTCATCATTGATCACAGTGACCTTTTAGAGTATAAATAGGGCCTTTTGGCTGAAACCCTAATTCTTTTGAATTAAGTTATTTGTACCGGAGTTTGACACTCCGGGTTACCCGACCCCAACTACGCCCTCACATGGGGGTTGTGCCCCACTTCTGACAAATATGTGGCCCCCGCCCCTAATGTGAGAGGGTGGGTGGCGTTGAGTAATCCGGAGTGTCAAACTTAGTATATGTAGCAAAACCGAATTCTTTTATGTCATTTGGTCTTCTGCGTGAGGGTGCCATATTCTAGAGAGTTTTCTGTGATGATCCGTTTTTTTTTCCTTTCATCTTCAATCTTTGATTGGATGAACCTATGATTTCTGATGAGAGTCTAAGTGATTCTACTGAGGAAGAAGAAGACTATTGTGGTGCGGTTGAGTATTTCTTGTCTATAGAAGCAACTGCAACTCGCCTTTGTCATGTGAGGGTTTGGATTGATCTGAGGCTTCTATATTAATACGGATGGGTACAATATTCTGAGCTTATGTTTGATGCTATCTTGAGGTCGTGTGGTTGGTTATAGTTTGTAAAGTCATTGTAATTTTTAGATTGTTTCATTATATTGGTTTATTTTTATTTAATAGTGGTATCAGAGCCTGTGTGGGCTAGTCTTCGGGCTTCGATCGAAGTTTGGACCCTGAAAAATAAATTTTCAAGGTACTCTATGTTCAATATAAAATTTATTGAAACCCTGGATTGATGTTCTGAAACTTCTTTTGGTGCAGAAACTTTGTTCTCTTTGTTCGATCTAAAAAACCTTAGATTTGAGTTTCTATAACTAAACTCGTAATACTTGGTGGTCTCTTGGAAAAACCTAACCTGTATTAACTATTATCTCTTCATATCGCATCAAGATTTGGCATCTTAGCGGTCAAACTCCAAACCACCACCCTGGTTTTATGTTTCTTAAAGCTTAAATCCATATTTTTTGAGGTTTATGTTCTTATATCCTTCTTTAGTGTTGATGTGATAGTGCATGTAAAATATTTTGATCTTATCCTGTTAATTATCCCTTATACACAGTTGAATAATCCCGTGTTCAAATTGTGCCTAGACTTGGGAACATGATTCTCACGCAATCCTAGCGAATTTGAGCATTGGGGTGTGGATAATCTGCTACTTATTATTTTTCCGCATGTATGTGTTCTTTAATGACTGCATTCTATATATGTTGGTGACTGTACCATTTAGTTCTACTTTCTTGAAACTTGATATTGTCCAGTATTTGTAATATATTGTAAATTTTATTATTACTAATATTTTGATTGAACTTAGACCAAAATTGTGTTGGTAAAAAAAATATTTTCCAAAAGGATAAGATGTTCTTTGATTTTTTAAAATTACCGTGTGTTCTTTTGCTATAATATATGAAAACTACTTTTGAACTTGAAATTTTTAATGAAAAAGGGAATTTTCCCATTCAGTAACAAAAAATGAGACGTGTTCTTTTCAACAAAAGGTTTCTAAAGCTATAACTCAAGAATATACTTCAATTTTCTAGTTATGATAATTGAAGTATATGAATTTGCTTACACTTTCATTATCTTACATTTATGTGATCAAGTGTTAAGGAAAGTAGGAAAATTAGACACTGCTAAAGCTTTGTATAAATTAGAGAAGCTTTATCTAGTTAAGTGACTCAAGTCTTTAACAAACAAACTATGGTTGAAAAGTTGTGAGATCCATGAAAGATGTGGTTAATATTGATTGTTTGACCTAAATTAAAATCAAATTTTAATCTGGTCCAAATAGGACCCGTTTCTGCTGGAGAGGTTTTTTAATTTTATACGCTACAACAAAAATGACTTTTCGCAACATGCAAAAGTCAACATTTATTAATTAAATGTTGCTAAAAGGGTCTATCGCAACATTCTAATACGTGAATGTTGTCATTGGTCAACATAATTGAAATTTGACAACATTTTTTAAATGAATATTATTCCAGAAGCATATAAGGATGTCAAGACTGTCATAAAGTATGGCAGGGACACCCTTACACCAGACACTATCATTTATTCTCTAAGAAGTAAAGAGATGGAACTTAAAGCTGAAAAACATAATAATGGTTTTGAAAGTATATTTGTTAGGGGCAAGGGCTCATAAGAATGAAAATCAGGAAACTCAAAATATAATAAAAAGAAGAATAAGGAAAGGGCTATGTCAAAGTCTAAAACAAGAAATAAGATATGTTATGGGTGCAGTAAGATGTGTCACTTCATAAAAGAATGTTATAAAAAGAAAGAATGAACAGAAAGAAAAAGTTGCTGATGAAGGGAATATAGTAGAACCTCTAGAACCAAATACTTTAGAAGTGATTCCATAACTTTGAGATTGATGCTTCGGCTAGAAAAGGAAAAGTGTATAGACATCTCGACTATGGACTAGGTGGTTATAGGAAATAACATAGCATGTAAGGTTGAGAGCATTGGTAGTGTGACATTGGAATTTGAGAACGGTTAAATATATAATTTTGAAAGGGTTAGATATGTTTCCTAATTTAAACAGGAATCTAATTTCAATGAAGAATTTAGATAACATAGGCTTACATGGTAGAAATAAATATTTTATATCCTTAATTGATGACTATTCCAGAAAAAAGTTTGAATTTTTCTGCTAAAATAGAAATTTGATACTTTTGTGGGAAGTTTAAATGTTGAAAGATTCTTATAGGAAATCAAACAGGAAAGAAAATTGAAGTTCTTAGAATTAACAAGTTTGAAATTTTGCAATATTGAGTTTGATCTGTTTTGCCAATAAAAAAAAAGGATTAAAAAACACAAGACTGTGCCTTGTATCCTTCAACAAAATGGGGTAGCTAAAATGATGAATAGAAGACTGTTGGACAAAGTTAGGTTCATGATGGTTGGCTCAGATATTCCAAAAGTCTTACGGAGGGAGGCTGTAATGATGGCTCGTATGTAGTAAATAGGACTACCTTTAGTGCACTAACGGGTAAGACACCTGCAGGGGTGTGGTTTGAAAATATGATAGATTACTTCCATTTGAAATTTTTTGATTGTGCAGACTATTCTAATCAAAGTGTTGGTAAGCTAGAACCAAGGGCTTAAGAATGCATATTTTTAGATTATCCTAATGGGGTTGAAGGGTAAAGATTTGAGTTAAAGATTTTAAGGTTTTTAAGGTAATCGATTACTAGTAGAGATGTAACATTTAATGAGTTTGACATGTCCTGTTTAAATGTTGAAGTCTCAAAAAGAGTTACTGAACCTGGAAAGTTTAATGGGACAAAGCTGCAGCTTAAGTCCACACTTGATCTTGTTAGGGATGGCAACAGGACGGGTATGGGAAGGTTCGACCATTTCCATTCCAGTTCCCTTGGGTATTTTTGTCAATTTACCTTATCCTCATACCTAGTTAAAGAGAGATGGGATGAGATCGAGATCGGGGCGATCCCCTGTCCCATTTATCGTCCCTTTATTTTTTATGATGTGATCTCTGGAACAAAGGCAAGTCCGAGCAAGGATCCGTTGATCATTGAAGAAGGGGCCATGACTAGGTCGCGAGCGAAGAAAGTCAAAGAACCGATGAGATTACTCGTTCAAACTACGATAGACGAAACATCAATCATGGTGAGCAAATGAACAAGTTTCATGTTTCGCTCAAGAAAGGGAACAAGTTGGTTCAATGTGATATAAGCAATGGATGGAGGGGCTGACCAACTGAACTATGCGACTGCATAGTTAAAGTAGGTATACGACCACATGATAGTACGCAGCAAAGTCAGCTGGGAAAAAAATGTCTTATATGCGATCACATTGGAAAGTATTATGCGGCCGCATAGTACAATCCCGGAGCACGATTTTTATAGAACTAATTTTGAATTTATCAAAATTTATTTTTTGTGGCGTTCAAATAATTCGGGCTGAGATTATTGAATTTTGTGATCATTGGGTCAACATATTGTTGGCGATTATGTTAATTATTTGGTTCAATGTTGTTGGGTCAAACTCTAAATGTTGATTTTTGACATTTTTGGGTTTGAATCAATCTTGTGTTGGTTTTGTAGTTACTATTACTACGTGAGTATGCATCAATTGGTTTCAGAGTTTATGCTCCAAAAATCAAGATTATATCATTTCCTTTTTTCTTGAGTCTTTTGTTTTCTTTTTAATTCATTTTTCGCGTTCTTTGTGTTTTTCGCCTTTTGAATCTTTAATACATAAAAGTACCCAAAAAATTTCAGAAATTATTTTTGTGCTAATTTAGCACCGAAATCAGTTTTTTCCGCTGGTATCGTAGTCGAATTTTCGAGAAAAAAAATTTGAATTTAAAAAAATAATTATTTCGAAATTTACCAGCAGCATACAATTTCTTTTTTTTTTTGTAGTAAAAAAAAATATACACACACACATATATATATATCAATCGTGTCCAATCCAAAATTTAAGAACCATTTTTTGGGATAATATAGTTCCCATTAAAGGTTGTCAAACCCTTTTTGCTTCCTTCTTTTTTTTTTTTTTTTTTTTTTGTGCCTTCTAAGTTACAGTTCTCACTCACATCCTAGTTTGAATTATTTGAGAATAAAGTTTGGTTGAGATCGAATTAGTTCTTTGAAACACTTGAGTGAAAGTATTGAGTGGAAAAAGGCAAAAGTGAAGAGATAATTAGAGGGAAAAAACTAATTTGAGTGATACACGAGTATATACACATGAGGCAAATACTACTTTACATTTAGGATGTCTGACAGAGACGATTTTACTTCAAGTAGGAACAATAATCAAGTCAACATATCGGAGGAGTTGATACGACGGTTCGAGAGGTTGTTTGAAGATGTGAGGGATATGTTGGATATGCAAGAGGCGTGGATGGAAAGGTAAGACCCATTGTTTACCAATTTGCGTAGGGATTAACCTAGAGGAATTCCCAATGCAAGGAGCAAAGTAGGCGGGAGCCTAGGGTGGAGAATCGTGGTGAATATGAAGCGGGTAGTGACATTGATGAAGGGACATTAGTGGATGCCGAGTTAGGAAGAATGAGGGATATAGAAGTTAGGCATGAAAGGAGGGCTAGAGATCTTGTTGGAGATGGAGTTGATGGAAGTATGAGCAATATCAAAATAACAATTTCTTCATTCAAAGGAATGAGTGATCCGAAAGCATACTTGGAGTGGGAGAAGAAGAGAAAATTGATATTTGATTGCCACAATTACTCGGAGAAAAAGAAGTAAAGATTGCAGTACTTGAGTTTACCGATTATGCTATTACTTAGTAGGATCAGGTGGTGACATCTAGGAGGAGGAATCGTGAGAGACCTATTAGTACTTGGAAAGAATTGAAATCTATCATGAGGAAGATGTTCATGCTTAATCATTACTATAGAGAGTGTCATCAAAAATTATAAAACCTCCACCAAGGGTCTAGGAGTGTGGAGGATTATCAAAAGGAGATGGAGATTGTTATGATTAGAGCGAAAGTTGAGGAAGATAGGGAGGCCATCATGGCCCAATTTTTGACTGGTTTAAATAGGAAAATAACTAATGTAGTGAAATTGCAACATTATGTGGAGTCATAGGACATGCTACATATAACTATAGAAACAACTGAAGAGGAAGAGGACAGGTAGGTATCCATCAAGTTCTTGAGGTTCTAATTTATCTTGACAATCGAAGTGAAACAACAACAACAAAGGATAGGGGTGGGCAAAAACCCGATCAACCTGACCAACCCAACCCAACCCGATCGGTTTGGGTTGGTTTTTTAAGTTCAATTGGGTTGGGTTGGGTTGAAAAATTAAATTTAAGGTTGGGTTGGGTTGGGCCTTGGGTTATGAATTAAAACCCAACCCGACCCAACCCAACCCGATGAATTAAAAAAATTAATATCTAAAATGAAAAAAATAAATTAAATAAACATAATAGTAAAGATAAGATAATGATTTATAATATATAAATGCCAATTTTCTTCATATAGACCGATTCACATGAACACTATTTAAAATGCAATGTCATTTGACGTTAAAATAAAAATTAAAGACATGATAATGAAGTGATTGATTTTCAAAAAATTGTAAAAAAAAAATGCTTCTTAAATTTTAAACTTATTTATACATTATTTTTAGAAAGAATTCCTTATATGTGTGTTTAAAAAGCGTAGATTTTCAAATAATTTCAAATTCTAAAAAATTATCCAAATTTAACAAATAAATCGAATATAACTTTGATTGGGCCGAAGCCCAACCCGACCAACCCAACCCAACCCAAACCGATTTTGATCGGTTTGGGTTGGGTTGGGTTTAAATCAATAATTGGGTTGGGTTGGGTTGATTTTTTATCAAACCGATCAAGTTGGGTTGGGTTTGGGTTGGGAAAAAAACCGACCCAACCCAACCCATGCCCACCCCTAACAAAGGAGATGAGGCTGTTTTGAATGGTAGAACTAAACTACTAAAAGGAAAAGAAGAAAGTGCTAGCAAGGTCACATCTAAAGCAGAATACCAACTATCTACGAGTCGAGACATCAAATGCTTTAGGTGCTTGGAGTCGGGACACATTGCTTCTCAATACCCAAACAAAAAGGCAATGATTTTGCGAGATAATGGAGAAGTGCTAAGTGAGAGTGAAGGTGACTATAAAGACAAGCCGAAATTGGAAGAAGCTAGTGATGGTGAGAATGTGGAGTATGCAATGGGCGAGCTATTGGTTATGAGGCGAGCTCTTAGTACCCAAATCAAGCGGATGACTTGGAGCAACAAAGAGAGAACATATTTCATACAAGGTGTCATATCAACAACAAGGTATGTAGTATGATTATTGATAGGGTAGTACTAATGTGGTTAGCACTATTCTTGTTGAAAAATTGGGGTTAACCATGTTAAAACATCCTAAACATTACAAAATACAATGGTTGAACGAATGTGGAGAGGATATGGTAAATATGAGAGCATTGACGAGTTTTTCAATTGGCAACTATCATGATGAAGTGATTTGCAATGTAGTTCCTATGCCTGTCGGGTACATTTTATTGGGGAGATAATGGAAATATGATAGGAATGTGATACATGATAGATACAAAAATAGGTATAACTTTACGAAGGACGAAAAATCTATTACTTTTGCGCCATTAACACCAACACAAGTATATAGAGATCAAATTAAATTGAAATGTGAGGAAGAACAAATGTTGAGAGAAATAGAGAGCAAAAGAGAAAATGGTGAGGTGACTAACAGTGAGAAAAAAAGAGTAGAGCTACAGAAGGGAAAAGAAAAAGTCTTTCGAGATGAGAGAAAAGTCGAGAGTGAATTTCTTTGCAAAATGGAGTGAGTTGAAGAGGGCAGTAGTTGAGAGGCAACCAATGACCTTATTAGTCTATAAGGAGTCACTCCTTAATCTTGAGGAATCTAATACACCCCTTCAAAGTTTGACTACTTCTTTGTTGCAGAGATTTAAAGACGTGTTCTCGGAGGACGTGCCTAATGGGTTACCACTCATTCGAGGCATTGAACATTAGATTGATTTCGTACTTGGAACTATCATTCCAAATAAAAAAAATGCCTTCTATGCGACTGCAATGGAAAGTATTATGCAGCCACATAGTACAATCCCGAAGCGCGATTTTTTCAAATTTTGCGAAATCTGCAATACCTCTTCCTACTACTTATTTCACTTATACTCTAATTTCCTTTCAATTTCATCCTCACAGGGGTTGAACAATACTATACAGTACAAATATAGTTTTATTGTTTTTGTGCACCATCAAATTAATCTAATCACATTTGACATTTCTTATCGTATCCACGATAACATTGATTAAAATGAGTTATTATACCATGTCACATAAAATATCGGTTATACAAATTTAATTAATAATATTTTAAATACGAAAATTGAATGGGTGTTTTATAAATATTAGGCTTCGTTTAATTGCGACCATGAAATTTATATGAAAATAAAATAAATTTTAGGTAATTCAATTGCTTAAAACTTATTTGTATGAAAATTATTAATTAACCGTGTTTGATTAGTTTAATTTTCAGTCTAGAAAATATTATACTTGTCTATTTTTAATTTTGTATTGGTGGGTAGATGATACAGAATGGATAGATAAAGAGAGAAATAGAGAGTTAATTATCTAGAAAATAAGAACCACTCATTCTTAAAGAAAATATTTTTTATGAAAAAAATTGTCAATCAAATACCTCAAAAGAAAGAATTTAAGTGGGAAAATGAGATTTTTCATGAAAAATAAAGTTAAATAATTAGTATAGCCTTGTTGAAGAAGAAATCCAAGCGGTTATGGTATGATCTGGACTTGTTGTTTTCGATCCGAATAGATTAGTATATATGGCATTGCACAAAGTTCCTTGTTGAAGGATTAATCCAAGTTGTAACGAGCCAACTAAAACGACACATTAGTAGTTGACAGATTTTGGCCTTAAGCTAACAAATTCTCAATCTTCTTGTTTTGCTCCAATTTTAAATATTATATATTTTGAAAAACTTTATTAATTAACCCACTCTCTTCTTCTCTTTTGTGACTTAGATCTTATGTTCTTAATAATGCATTTCTGGTTAGATTTATTAAATAGTAATATAAAGTGTAAATTAATTCTCTTATTTTCTCATGTTTCGATATATTTATTTTCTAGAAGGGATCCTATTAAATATTTGTCATCTTTCAAAAGTGTAACTATAATAGAATATATAGAGGTCGAGCGTGACGTCAAATAAAAATTGAAAAAGATATTTTGATATTTATTTTCAATATATAAGTTGGAAACAGTGACCACACTTCTCTTTTACATGCATAGTTCACCAAAGAAGAGAGTTATTTTCTATTAATAAAAAACATCGCATAACTACTTACCAACAAATAAAACTACATCTCATTTTTATTAAATAATGTGACAGTTACTCGCTATCATGTAGGCTAATTAAGAATATTATAAGTATCATATCTCTCAAAATAAGGGGAACTTTCAATATGTGAATTATTTCTTTATGAAACTAAATATTTTTTGAATGTTACTGTATCATGGGAAAAATAAATTAATATATAATAAAGAAAACAGTTTGATTATATAAATATAAATATATATTAGGGAGAACGAGGACAAGCCGATTGAGAAGGACAAAGGCTTCGATCCTTTGGCAAATCCAAAGCATAGGCGGCGCCCCCGACGCCAAATCATTCATACCATTTCCTATTTGTCTTCTTTCTATTAATTAATAAATTCTTGTAACATTTTTAACTCTTTAAACTCTCTCCATATTTGTTTCCCAAACAGCTCAAAATATTAGGATTTGTCAATATAATACTTAAATATATGCATTTGTGAATTTCTCTCTTTTTCTTATATTAGTAGTATAAAACAATCAAGTTTTACATTTTCTTTGATTAATACATTTTAACTTCTTTTTACAATCACAACAAAAAAACATTTTTTTATTATTTTCCCCCTCCTTTGATCTTAATTATTGTTTCAAAATAGTGAATGCTTTTTCTTGAGAGGGGAATCAAGTAATGTTGTTTCACCAAGGCCGGCCCAAGGAAAGTGGATTATCCTACAGTTCAGGAATGCTGTATGCCTATTTCATTACAGGAAGCATACATAGATATTGAATAAGACAAAATTATGAATCTGCAAATCCATATCCTTGGAGATGAGGTGAAGTTCTCAATTCACTAACCTCCAAATATGAGAAATTGGAAATGGTATTTGTCCCCACATCCCCTTTTTCTTTCTTCCCATTGGAAAAGGCCAAAAACTTTTGCCTTAAAATGAGAAGGAACCATAGTTCACAGCTTTAATGATTGTCCTTAGGACCAAACAGTATGACTACTACTTTCCATCTTTAAAACCCTTTTACTATATTGTGCTAGTATGCTTTGTGGAACCGTAGGGAGTCTCAATACTGAGACTGGAAACAGCATAAAGACTGAGATGGGCAACTTGAAAATTTCAGTTGGGAGTCAAAGGAGTGACGATTCTTACACCAAACAAGAACCCATATCTCCAAATGAGTCTGTTTCTGAGTTAAAGAACAATTCTTCATTTTCTGACTTTGAAACTCACAGTAGCTTGACACAAACTAGCCTAAATAGTTTAACCCCAGCAACAAGCCTAACTAGTTTGACCCCAGGAACAAGCTTAACCAGCTTGACTCCAACAAATTTGAGTATTCCAGCACTCAAATTTGAAGTGGATGGGGATGTTGAAATTCAATCCCCCGATTATTCAATGTGGGACTCTATTTTCTCAGATCATTTGGAAGGTGATTTCATGATTTCCTCTCCAGTCAGGAACATAAACTCACCACAGGCAACCAAATTTCACAACATTAATTCCAACTATGCTCATGCAATACATGGTTCGAGTTTTGTGGGGTGGTCTCCTCCACGCGTATCATCTCCTCTCGGACCTCATAGCACCACTTTGCAGAAAGGCAAGGGACTGAGCCCTCTTCACAGGGTTTTCAACTCTCCGAACAATCAATTCATGCAGGTGGAGAACTTTTCACTGCCTGCTCTAGAGAGCCTATTAGATGATAATAACTATGACAAGGATGATGACTTCGTTGTATTCTCCCCTATGAAGATTACCGAAGGAGAAACTTCTTCTGATTATTTTGATGCACTTACAAGCGTTCCAGAATTGTTAGACTGCTTAACACTGCCAAACTCGACTAGATTTTGTGGATCTGTAGTGAACGACACAACCGTCCATGGATGCAATGACATTTATCAGGCAGGATCTATTCCACCTGTACAATTATCACAACAATTACGAGAGGAAAGGCAGCACGAAGAGCATCAGCGACAGCAGCAAGAACAAGCACTGCCACCACAAAGAACTCAAAGACAACTGCATCAGCATCAGCAACAGCAACAGCAACAGCAACAGCAACAGCAACAAAATCAACTGCAAAATTTACACAACTTAGTAGTGCCTATTTCTATTGGACCTGAGCAGGTAAAAAATTCGTTTACTAAAAAACTTCTCCTCAAATCATAGATTCATAATCCTTTAACTGACTTTTTCCATGTTATTATCGTAAAGGAACAAGACAGTGGGCTACAACTTGTGCACCTACTTCTTGCTTGTGCCGAAGCAGTATCCAAGGAGGAGTATATGTTAGCTAGGAGGTATCTCCACATTCTGAACCGAGTGGTTTTCGCCCCTCGGTGACTCCATGCAACGTGTTGCAGCTTGCTTCACCGAAGCCTTAAGTGGAAGGCTCGCATCAATCCTAACAAATAAACCTAGCACCTCCAATCCAAAACCCTTCAATCCTTTCCCCCCCAACTCCATAGAAATCCTCAAGATTTATCAGATTCTGTATCAAGCCTGTCCCTACATTAAATTTGCCCATTTCACTGCAAATCAAGCAATATTTGAAGCATTTGAGGCTGAAGAGCGTGTCCATGTCATCGATCTCGATATCCTTCAGGGGTACCAATGGCCTGCCTTCATTCAAGCCCTAGCTGCCAGGCCCGGCGGTGCCCCGTTTCTCCGTATCACTGGAGTTGGCCACACCCCCGAGGCCGTGAGAGAAACCGGTAGATGTTTAACCGAACTAGCTCACTCCCTCCATGTTCCATTTGAATTCCATCCTGTTAGTGAGCAACTTGAAGACCTAAAACCACACATGTTCAACAGAAGGGTTGGAGAGGCTCTGGCTGTTAACTCAGTTAACCGGCTCCACCGCGTTCCCGGACATGCTCTTGGAAATCTTTTAGCCTTGATCAGGGATCAAGCACCAAATATAGTCACCCTAGTTGAACAAGAAGCAAGCCACAACGGGCCTTACTTCTTAGGCCGATTCCTGGAGGCATTGCACTGTTATTCGGCAATATTCGATTCATTGGATGCAACCTTCCCACCGGATTCCGTGCAGAGGGCGAAGGTGGAGCAACACATATTCGCTCCAGAGATTTGGAACATTGTGGCATGTGAGGGTCCAGAGAGAGTAATGAGGCATGAAAGGCTCGAAAAATGGAGGAAACTGATGGAAGGAAAGGGTTTCGAAGGGGTACCACTGAGTGAAAATGCAGTGACTCAATCAAAAATATTATTGGGTTTGTATTCTTGTGACGGATATAGATTAACAGAAGACAAGGGTAGCCTACTCTTGGGTTGGCAGGATAGAGCCATTTTGGCTGCTTCTGCATGGAGATGCTAATTCATATTTACGTGTACGCGTTTCTTTTTCCTTTTGCATAATTAATTAGATTGATATTTGATATGTCCAGGTTGATGTGATATATGGAACTTCAATGCGTTATAATATTGACCTTTTCTTTTTGTAAACATTAATCTGTCAGCAATAATATTAATTTCAGCAAGCAAAAGAAAGACTTGTACAAAAGAAGACAATTTTATATATTCTTTGATTGCAAGATATCAGAAATGATCTCTAAAACATGCTCACTAATGATGTGGACGCTACATCAACGATGGACAATTGCTCTCCTACTCACTGTGGACGGGAAATCAACATAAAATCATTAGAAAGGAGAAGAATATCACAATGTTGTATTATAAGACCCCCAGAAATTGACTAGATAGTCTGATAAGAGTTTTAATTATTTGACTCTTGTTGTGTTCATTCAAATTTTAATTGAACTGATCATATTCATATCATAACCTATTTTAAGCATGTGCCGCCTGGAGCACATGACACAGCTTTCTCAGATTTTTTAGACGGTTTTTAATTTTTATCATGAGATGCTTCACTAAAGAGCACCGTAATTTTTAAAATATTGATGGCTACTGTTAGAAAAATTTCACCTAGGTTATTAAACTTTGTTTTCATTTCAATAAAGTCCTATATAATTAAAAGATGTATACAGTCCGTAAGAAATATAGTTATAAATAAACCAATATAACTTGGCAACATGCTGTTACCAAAGACAGCAGCAGAGAAGTGATATACCCCATTCATCTTGTGGAAATGGATAACCCGTAAGAGGAAAGGTAGGAAAAGGAGGGCTTGGTTATCGGACTTAGCAGCCACCAGTTTGCAAGCTACCATAGGAACAAATAATTTAAATTGAGCGAGGAGCCACGTTAGAAGACAATTAAGGTTGATATTTCAGCAACTGAAATTCTTTTGAGGTTAAATCTCCAGCCCATGTACTCAGTATTCTTAATTATATAAAAAATTTGCAGCTATAACAACAAATTTGTAGAACATGTGTACACTAGAACAAGCTATCAATACATACATTAATAAAAACAATGTGTATTGTACTGTTTACAGATTTTTGTCTTTTCAGTCAACCCCAAGAAACCCCACAAGATAAAACCTGAATTAGATGTATATAATCTCACAAGGAAAATTCCCCCAAGTGCAAGGATTCTGTGAGCAGCACCTGATTTGCAGATAGCATTTTGGTTTTTTGTCATCTGCCAATGAATCTGTGCCACGTGGAATCCTTTAAAATTTCTGTAAAAATTCCCCTGTACCTGTAGCATTACTCATCTCACAATATCGAACACAAACAGATGTTTTTATTGGGAGCCTCGTCAACCTCCTTTTCTGAGATTGCATACAATGACAACTTAAACTCAGAGAACACAAGATTGTATAACATGCCTTGCTTGGTTTTCGCACAAGCATGGAGAAATTGCATTTGTCAGAAAAAACAGACGTTAGATACCTATCCTCAATTTAGCTAACTAAATTTAAAGATAACTAAGGTCTCAATCCACAGCTATAATTCTAAAATCTGAAGTATAACTAGATACTATTTAAGAATAATGAATATTTCCAAACAGACTTGAACCCTTCCTCAACAAATCACAACTTAAATACAGGCATATTACCAACAAACTTTAGTAACAGAGGCAGACACGATGGGAAGGTTTCACACTGATGACTTGGGGGAAAAATAGATGAAGTTGAGATCATAAAATTTTCAAAATATTAAGATATTCCTATTATAATGAATTCGCAAAAAGGTTCAGCCCCATATCCCTACATGTTTGATTTAATCATGCCTGATCCTAGAAGTCAATTCAACAGTAAGTCCATTGGTTTCTTCTCTTTGCTAATAGTATACCTTTAGGTTTTAGCTGCAGACTTGGAGGAGCTAAATTGTAAGTGAAGGCTTCGAGGTTTAGAATAAAGGTGGAATACATGCCATTCCTTTTTGTTATACTAGTAATAAGGATGACAGTGATATGTTTTCCCATATAGTTATTTAGATACATGGGATCATATATTAACAAGGAGGAAAGGATGCGGATATAGAATTATAGAGCTTTGGAGTTTGGACAAAATGGATAAGTGCTATAAGATTCTATGTCATGGAAAGATAGTGATATTAACACTGGATCAATCAATATCAAGGGAACATCAAACAGAGAAAACAATCGAGATTCAATTTAGAAAAATACATTTCCAAGTGTCCAGCCGACTTGTTTGGACACAATCAACATTTACACCAGAAAAATCACTCTCTAGGGGCAGTTGAACAAATTCTGAAATAAGGATGAGAGCAGCTTTCATTGCACATGAAAATAGTATTATAGTAATAATCCCCCATTTAGATGAAAACAGGACATAGATAAGTTGAAGTGCTACCTGTCTTCGCTTTTGCTAAAGATGGCTGTATAACAGCATGTATAGTGAGGACACCTTTAGGTAGCTCCCCAAACGATCTCTCTCACTGTGCAACAGTCTTGTTACTTTCCAAAATCTTTCCAGCACTTATCAATTTCACTTCGTTTGCTGACTTGGGTGCCATTTTCTTATCTAAGACAGAACGTACTTTTCTCCAATCAAAAGAGCCCCTCATGAAGTGGCCGAGTTGGTGGAGTAGATAAGCGCGGGGCTTTGGTCACGAGTTCGATTCCCCCTACCAACACTTTTTCGGTCAAGCCTGTCGCACTGGACTTGCCTAGTGTGGTTAACTTGATTGGCGTGATTTGCAAGCTATTACATCAGTCTCAGAATTTTATCCAGTGCGCACCCAAAAGATAGCGGTTGCGGGTTCTCCCGTCATATAAAAAAAAAAATTGAGCATGTAAAACTAACAGAAAATAAGAATAACTTTTAAATGAAACCAAAACTAATCATCATAAATGTAGTCCAAGTATTTTTATCTTCAATTCTCATGTCACATAGAGCACATTCAAGGAAACAGAAGTTGAATCCATATTCCAGTTAACTCTTTGTAAAAATGTCAAAATGCTTTGTTCTTCAATCTTTACAATTCAAGTTAACTCCTTCTTTCATCTCTCTCAATGATGGGTAAGTTTCATCTCCTAATCTACAAAAAAAAAATTGTTATGTAAAGCGAATTAAGCACGTCAACATAAATCCATCTACTTAAGTTAAATTTATTTAAATAAAATGTGACTTCAAATTGGCATGAGGTTCAGCATCTAAAGTTTATAACACCCTTTATTTCTCTCTGTTTCAATCAAAGGGGAACATATTTTCGACAGAAAATTAATGTTTATTGAAATTGCAGAGTTACAAATTTAAAATTAGTCATTCAGCATTTCCACTCATAACTGCAAACAAGAAGTAAGCAAAAATCGAAAACATCACTTCCTCAATTGAATCCTTGCATATTTGTCAATTCGACTTTACATATAGTTGAGGTGAGGTTTATTATAATTTCATTGGACATCCAATCAAAAGAAATTGATTTCCAATCACATAAACTCGAAGTTTGTGGTCAATCATGAAATAAATGAAAAATCGGAGAAACAATCTAACCTTTGGCCATTCGGAAACAATTCTATCCTTGAGCATGGCGATAGTGGAGGCCGGCGAGTATCAAAAGGGACCAATATATGATCCATCGTACAATTTGAAAATGTTTTTAAAACTTTAAAAACTATTGACTTGCCATTTATATCATCACACTGTGAAGAAGAAAGAAAAGAGTGAAA
Organism: Osmanthus fragrans; assembly: GCA_019395295.1. Taxonomy (NCBI): domain Eukaryota; kingdom Viridiplantae; phylum Streptophyta; class Magnoliopsida; order Lamiales; family Oleaceae; genus Osmanthus; species Osmanthus fragrans. The sequence continues at coordinate 154,770 of CM033352.1, read as the reverse complement.
AATTAGTGTAGACAAATCGACGTCCAGATGTCAATCAACACCTAGACAAACCGATGATCCAGACCAAAGGAATTCCAGGTGGGTTGCTTGAAACCATTATATGCAATTAATTTTGAAATAAAGCAAAATTACTCTCAAATTTGTTGAAAAATGTATGCAAAAATGTTGGTATATAATGGAGGCATGCTCTTGATATAAGTTTAGGTGGCGAATATCGCCAAAAATGACGTTTTCCGCCATTACCGAAATTTCTAGCCGCTGCAACAACGCAAGTGGCAAAGGGAGATGTCGTCTAGATTCGCCTTGATCCAGACGACCGGGCGTCCGGGACCATTTTTTTATTTATAAATTTAATTTAATTATTTAATTTAAATAATTATTTATATTAAAATATTTATTATTTTAAATAATTATTTTAATAAATATTTAATTGTTTATTTATATAATTATTTTAATTGTTCGTGTATATTATTTGCTTAATTGTTTGTTTAAATAATTAATTAAAAAGTCAAGAAACAATTAAATTAAATATGAAATAACTAATTAAAATAAATATTAAGTATGCATAAACAATTAAAATAATTGATGAAATATTTAAATAAAAATTAAATTAAATATTAGATAAATAGTTAAATAAGTAAGTAAAACAAATAATTAAATAAAGTAATGAAATATTAAGGAAATAATATACGTAAACAATTAAAATAATTAAATAAATATTTAAAAAAATAAATTAAATATTAAATAAACAATTAAAATAAGTAATTAAAATAAATAACTAATTAAATATTAAGTGAATAATATACGTAAAAATTAAAATATTTAATGAAAGATTTAAACAAAGATTTAAATTAAATATTACATAAACAATTAAAATAAATAATTAAATAACTAATTAAAAAATTTAATAAATAATATACGTAAAAAATTAAATAATGAATGAAATATTTAAATAAACAAGTAAAATAAATATTAATTAAACAAATAAATAATTAAAATAAGTAATTAAAATAAATAGTGAAATTAAGTAACTAAATATTAAATAAATAATATACATAACCAATTAAAATAATTGATGAAATATTAATTAAACTATTAAAATAAGTAATTCAATATTAAATAAACAATATAAATAAGAAATTAACATAATTCGTGAAATATTTAAATAATTAATTAATTTAAAATACTAAATTAAATATTAGACAAATAATACACATAAATAATTAAAATAATTATTTATAAATTCAAATAAACAATTAAATTAGATATTTATAAAACAATTAAAATAAGTAATTGAAATAAAAAATTAAATATTTAAGTAAATAATATACATAAATAGTTAATGAAATATTTAAATAAAAAATTAAATTAAATATTAGATAAACAATTAAAATAACTAATTAAATATTAAATAAATAATATACATAAGTAACTAAATCAACCTCATCGTACTTTTGTGGAGGCCATCTCTTCTAGATATGTATCTAGTAATTGAATACGAAGGTATCACTAATGGTGGTGACAAAATGGAATTATCTTTAACTTCTAAACTCGACTAAGATATATTCTTTAATATGGATCATAAACTAAACTCCAACAGCAACCCGAGTTCTTAATTTCTGCTTATTAATATCCAAAGATTCTCCATGTGCACTAGTGTACTTGTACCATTTTGAATCAAGAGTACTCAATGAGATAAAATTTCTTTTCAAATCAGGAATATATCTCACAGCATCAAGTGTTCTAATAGTCTCATCAAACATCTTAATTCTGACACTTTCAGTAGTAGCTATCCTACAAGGTAAATTATTTCTCATTACCATAATACATTTGCGAACTGTTTCATATGTTGAGAATAAATTTCGATTAAGACATGAAAAATGCAAGTTGTATCAAGAATTCAATCTCTTTAGATTTCGAGTCACCATAAAAAATAACTAAAAGTTCTCCATCTTTGTAGCAACCTTCTGCAATTCTGGCTTTACCTGAAATTTCTAATTATTTTTCCTTCTTCTGCAACTTATAACAATCACTCCTAGTATGCCCACATTTCTTGCAATAATTACAGACTTATATAATGCAGCGATAGTTTCAATCCTTCCTAGCTTCAATCATAATCTAAATATATCTGAACGAGCACTGCTCGCATATTTACCTGTCAAAGTGAAAATCAGGAGTTGAGATTCAACAACGAAATATTATACTTCATAGTTGTAATCACAAAAACCAAAACTTGAATTGACCGAACCTCATAGTCTAAGACCAATTGTTAGGAAAATAACGAAAACAAGAATAATGTGGCAATATAAAAATCAAACAAGAACACAAGATTTACATGGTAAAAAATATACCATAGCCTAAAATGGAGAATTTAATCATATCAATGATGGAGCATTACAAATTATTGTGTAGAATATAATGATTGATTTTTCAATAGGTTTACTCCTTATATATAGTACAAAAGAGGCTAAGATGTGATGGAGTTTGATTATAATTAAGTCTATATAATAATAAAGTCTTTGAAATAAAATAGTATTCAAAAAGTGCCAAAAACGAAAATTGTTCAAAATTCTGATAAGACCATCACTAGAGAGGCGATCTTGAGATTTTCGAGTTGTGGCCTACTGCTCGAGCGACCTTCTCCCGGAAGGCGAGCTAACGTTCATGTTCAGGGTGCTCGAGCAAGAGTTGGGCGTGTAGTAAGCACCTGTTTCCTTTTTCTTATACGATTTTTTCCTCCTCTATTGCAATTTGGACTCCTTCATATCTTCTTTAAGTCAAACAAATTTCAAACTGCCAACAGAACTCTCAAATTGAATTTCAACTAGAATTCCAAATGACTTCAACTAGAATTTCCAAATAGTCTTCCAAATAGAATTCAGGTCACACCCTGATTCTGTCAAATTTCATAGTCTATAATTATCTCTCAAATTTTTATTATACCTATGTTATTTATTGCACAAACTAGATTCATGCATGATCTCTTAGTCTCAATATTATTCTTAAATCAATCAATTGTTACGCAAACAATTGAAGCAATAAACACATAATAAATAATTAACACGTATTAAAGTGATATGAAGTCTTAAAATTTGAATAAATATTTAAACCCCTAAATTATATCGTCATCCTATTATAAAAAATATTTAGCCACTCAAAATATCAAAATAAAATAAATAAAGATTAAAAGACATCACCGAATTTAATTGCAATAGACAAGATAAAAATCACTCCGAGCTATTATTGATTTTTGTCACATGAATCCTAGTAATGGTTCTTCGCCTCCTTCCTTGCTGCTTGTATATCTTCTGATAAATTGATGATGGAATGTGATTTATTTCAAAATTCTTGCACAATTATCGATGAGTTTATGTACAAAAATTTGGAATTATGTATTCTCTCTTTACTATCTACACTCTTTTGGTTTCTTGCCTTCCGCCTTTTCCTTTGCTCCCACTAGCTATCCTCTTTCCACAAGGGGCTCAAAAACCACTTTTGGTGGCTTAGATAAGATTAAATTTTACATTTATCAAATAACTCCAAACTTAAACTTTCATTCATCCTCGAATGAAGCAAAATTGATACTTAGCTAGACTCTAAATAATTATATTCAAGTCAATATAAGCAATTCAATGTTTCCTCAAAATGCATATCAAAATCATGAAATTTAAATAAGTTAATAGACACAAGACTAAAAAATATATCAAAACTCCACATATCGTATATTTAGCTTTTGAGTGTGCGTGTTCAACGTTTCCAAGTCCACCGATACTACTCGAATCAACTCATTTTTTGAACTTCCAAAATCTCTTTTCCCAAAACATAACCGAATTCCAATAATGTCAATATACTCTCCCATCACTTGTGTTGTTCTCTTTGTTTTTCAATTTCTCGAAAGGCAAGTAACAGTGAGATAGGGCTTATTTTCATCAGTCAATCACCTTACAATTCCTAATCGCTGATTAAGACTTAGCCGGAAAGAGGTAGCACCTATAGTTGATTTGCTACTATCTCAACACTTTTTAATGTGTATTAGTTTTCTTTTCTTTTTTATCTTGTCCCCTTTTTTCTGTTTTTGAGATCATTCTGATTTTTTAAGGTAATTTTCACTCTACACTATTGGTAGCCTTCACAGTAAATTATCTCCTAAACAATTTTTTTGTGAGTAGGGTTAAATAACTCAAGACTAGTTTCACACTACAGTACTGTAAGCAACTTTTTCCTATGTATCATGACTAGTGCAATGTCTTTCACTTTTTTAGGTCAACGATAGAAATTGAAAGATAATTAAGTGGAGATGTTTCTGATCTTGGACGAATCTAATCATCCCAATCTTATTCTAAAAGGGTTTTCAACATGGTTCTAACTGGGGTGATTAGTATATTAAACATGTCCTAAAGTCTTAAAAGATTCTATGATAGCCGACATACACAACTCAATTCATAGTCAACCATAAGTGAAATATAAAATGAGTGCGTACTCGAATTGTTCAAAAACTAAGTACAAAATAATAAAATTCATAAATAATTAAAAATTTGAGTGTCAAAACGAACCTATCCAAGATTTTCTCATAGATATGCATAATGTCATCATTGAATATGAATTACTTTGTTTGAGCCAAGTTAACACACAATCATGCAAATATTAACACAATGACTAAATTATTTTATATTATTTTTTGTTTATGCAAGCAAAACATAATAATAACAATAAAGGGACTCTCATGCAAGACACGAACTAAGTTTAAAGAAAACCACCACATAGCATATTCCATTCTAAATTAAATTTTCACGTTGTGCCCAATGTAAACAATAAAAAGTATAGAGGAAAGAATTTACTAGACTTCCATGGAATTGAGTTGCAGTTTGGCTGGTTTTCTCATTAATTTGTGGAATGTGGTGGACCTTGAGGTTGGTTGAAGTGTCTTAGGAGCATTAATATTTCATATTGATCGCGCTACTGTAGTTTATTTATAGTACACATGATAGCATTCGTGGTACTGGGTTTGGCATTGATAGCTTCATGTCCATCTTGCAAGTGTCTGATTGCTCTACTGTACTCCTTAGGTTGTTTGTATGGATCTCAACGTGGGTTCGATGTTCATCCCTCCCTCGACGACCAATTCTTGGTTGGAGTAGTGTTGGTAGGCCAACGTGTGTTTCTTCACGGTTCGAAATGTGCTCCTCTTCATTAGATCCCTCTTTTGCATTCATTAATGCCTCATGCATGTATTTTGCCATTTCATTTCTGATCTTCTAATTGTTGTAAGTCACAGAATAGATGCAAATTTCTTTTCAGCCTCCAATGAAATCGTTGGTACCCGAGCACTGTTGCATAGGGCTGAAATGAGACTTAAGAATAGTAGCTTATGACTGTTGAAATACCGGACTATTGTATACTTTCCAAATTGACCTCCCTCTCTGGATGAGGGACCTGAATATTGAAAATACTTGCTCTTTGTTATATATATATATATTTCACGTGTGAGTGGTTCGGACCGGGCTTGTTTCCCCGTATTAGACAGCTTGACCACTCCTTTACTTTTTTCTAAAGGGTAGAGCTCTTAGATGCATTGTAATATGAATCCTACAAAATAAAACAAAACATTAAATACAACTTATATGATAATTTAGCAAAAGAGGAGCCATGCATGTCAAACAAATGTAAAATGCAATGTGTTGTGAAACATGTGTTCTATATAATTTTTTTTTCTAATATGTGGGATGTTTGTTGGAAGGGGGGGAAGGTACTCCCAAACTCTTTTGGGTAGTATGTAAAGAAAACTAAAACAATTAGATGAACCAAACACTTTGAATTGGTTGAGGACTTTCAACAAACACCTTGAAGACAATGAAAATCTAATGCATAATCACAAACATCCAATTAGCTATCAAAATCCATACGTAGTATCATGTAATTTCAATCAAATATCAACATATAATCCGACAATCCATGCCCTACTTCAATTTCTATTAAAGCCCATGAGAATAAAAGATTAATCTTCAAAATTATACCTTTCACAAAAACTATGGTTAGTTTTTCTTACCTTTTGAAGATTCCACAATTAATTTGAAGATGAAAGGGCCGATGCTCAAGTAGAATGTTATAGTAAAGTAAATCATCTAAATGCAAGCTTTTGAAAATTTTGAAGTTGGAAGAGAGAATTTTAGGAGATGGGTTTATGGAAGACAGTTGAATAATATTGGGAAGAAGTAGAATGGGGTCCTATCTTTTGGACCTATTGGGAATACCTCTTATTCTTTAATATTGGCGATAAACCCTCCTACATGACTTTTGAGATATGAAGGACCTCCATGTCGTCTACTCCCATTATTACTACTACTAATTCCAATTAAAGAGGGCAAATTTAAAAAGGGAAAAATTGTCTTTTCCCTTCTCACAATTTATGAAGGGCTGTTTGCCTGGAGTGAGGGTTATACCAAGAAATGAACAGTCACATATTCTACTTTCGGTGCAAACCTACGATTTATTTCAACTATGCAAGACTTAACATACGATTTGAGAAATTTCTTTCACTAATGATGTATGATGACAAGATTTGACATTATGTTACTACAAGAAGTCACATCAATCACTTTCGCAAGATCTTTTCTGCAGAGGATTTATTAGAAAAAGCGACAGTGAAAGATGCTTTTCTGCGGATAGAAGGTTTCCACTTTACTCATGTGGGCTAAGTCCTCACATAACGATTCAGTTGAATAGATGGATCGTCTCTCCATGAATCTCTCCATGAATAGATGACATCGGAAGGTGCCTCATCTCAGTCACTGTGCTTCAGCTGCAGTGATACTTCAGTTAAGGCACTTTGCTTCATCTCTTTGGTGACGTTGAGTGAAGGCCTTTGTGAGGCTCCTAAGTGGCTACCACGTGGGCCTCTTTTTAAGCCTCGGTGGCGATCTTGTTCCTCTTAAAGTCTGTCTTCTTTCCTTCATTTTAATTTAAGTAATGGCATTTGGATCAACTTTTGGGTTTGGTTCTAACAGGGTAATAGGAAGGTAACCTTAGTTCCATAGCTCATGAGGTTAAGGGTGTCCAAGTTTGCTAGTACTGAGGACCTAGCAGAGGCCATTTGGATAGGTCAGAGCATTTGGGCAATGCATGATCGTCCAATGGACTATAATGTTGGGTGGAGTGCTAATAATTTTATGACTTGCGTGTTTTCAATAAATAGGAGCTGAGGCAGTACATATTCTAATGTACACGTCTGCTAAAGCATTAAATAGATAATGATAGCTCTCTTTTATCTTTTCAAAGTGATGCATGACTACGCGTACGTATAGTACAGCCCCAATCTTGGCCGTTAAAATTAAATCGTTCAAACTCTATGTTTCATATTTACTTAGCTGATGGATGTCCTAAATTAAACAGGTCATGATACAATGGCTGAGGGGCTTGGCTCTACCTATAAATGAATCCCTTTGGCCATTTTCACCTTTTTTCCACTTTTGCAAATTTGAAACTCTTTGCAACTTATATACTCTGACGACCATATGCTTCTTCGGCCACCAATGACTGCTTCTGGCTACCTCCACTTCCCAGAATTCCTAGGTAATCTTGTTCCTCTTAGAGTCTACATTCTTTTCCTTCAATTTAATTTGAGTAATAGCTTATGGATCCAATTCTAGCATGGATAATAGCAAGGTGAACCTTAGGGCCATAGAGGTTGGAGATGTCCAAGTTTGCTAGTATTGAGGACCTAGCAGAGGCTATATAGATGGGTCAGAGCATCTGGACGATGCATGATGGTCTACTGGGTGGAGGGCTGTGGAGATCGCTTCGGTGATAATACAGGTTAACTTGAAATTCGTCTACTAGTAACTTAAATAAAAGCATCCCTAAGATGCAAGTCTAATCACATGAACGGTCATCAATGTATGTTAATATAAAATTCTGGATCCATCTTTTTTTTTGGATTACGCGTCATTACTTGCACTTACACCTGCCTACCCCTAGGCCTTGATGTGAGGGTAAATCGAGAGATATGTCCAAGTTGGCCAGGGTCTAAGTGCATTTCCATTGAATTACCTCAGATTCTCCTCCTTAGGATTCGAATCCGGGACGTGTCAGCTGCGTAATTTTTTTCCCCCATTTTTTGCCAACTTGGATGTGCCCATGGGGGCATTCTGGATCCATCTTTTAGTTCTTGAAGAAGTGGTCGAAGTGATGATGAAATATCAATAAAAAGATGGGCAGCAATTGGAGAATTTTATTCTCTTAGGGTTATGGATGTAAACAATTCATCTTTGGATCTTGATACAAAGCTTGTTAATAATTGTAGAAAATAAGATGAAGATATCTTTGAATAAAGTTGATTGTATATTGAAGAGAATATTCAAGCACAAGCATTTCGAATGTATATTTTGGCATCCTTAATAATGTTACAAGACTTGTTATTTATAGATTAATCGAGTAACCTATCGTTGGATCATATCCACGTGGCCACGTCTCATTGACTAAACATTCAATAACTCACTCTATAGATTAATTACAATGACAAGGGGTCAACCGACCTACATATTTAGGCTGACACCCATTAATGCAAACGTCTCATCAATCATTTTAGAAGATACTAGTCAGATTTGTTTCTACTGAATGCTTCGGTATGTGAGGTGGTGCTTTAGATGTGGAGCAATTAGGTAGCTCGGTTGAAAGCGCTTCAGCTTGAAGGATAAGAGGCGCTTCGGCCTAAATAGGAGAACCTTGACAATTTCAACAGGCACTTCGGCCATGGCAGATTTCATTGGTGGTTTCATATTAATGGGATAACAATAGTCCCCTAAATCTATGTATAGTCATTTATGTAATGCATAGACTTTGAATTATCTTTATAGATTTTTTTTTTTTAATTTCATCATTAATAAAAGTCCCCTAAGTCTGATTTGTCAATATTTATATGCAAATGAGAGTTTGAAAAATGTAACATAATGAACAGCCAAATAATTGCAAAAATTAATATGTAAGAAAATGTTACTGTCTTGGCCGAAGTTATCAATTGATGAGGCACTTGATGCCGAAGTGGTTCATAACGCAGATGAAGTGGTAAGTGATGAGGCTGAAGTGACGTGCCTTGGGAGAACTGATGGTCAAGTGATCAAAGTCATTTTTTGCATGAAGTGAGTCATGTCAATGCTGTATTTGCTTGGGCCGAGGTGATGGACTTCAATTGAATGGAGAAAGTTGTAGGTAACTAGTATGAGGAGACCTAGTAGTTCGGCTTTGGTGAACACGATGAGCCATTGATAATTGTACTGTAATGATTAGCTATCACCTCGTATGTCACCAAAAAGGTTGTTGTGGCGGTTCGATTTCCCATACACGCAATGATTGCTACATTAAACGAGTAATAATGGCTGTCGTGGGCGTGCTAGCAGTAGCAGCCACGCAGTGGGGTGCGTGGGAGGCACACAATGATTTGGGCCATAGAAGATTAAACAACAGACGTGGACAACTCAGATTTAATTCCAAATTGAATGGTGAGATGACCCGGGTCAGCATCTGATGGCTGGGGTCAAATCATTTGGCCTATAAAAGGTAATTTGATGGCACACTTTTTCTCCTTACTTTCGCGTGATAATGCATTCGAATTTTTCAAGTCTTCTTCACTCTCATTCTCCAGTAATTCTTTCGTACCTTTTTTGAATTTTTAGACGACCTCTCCGGCGTTTTTATATCTTCACCGTAAGTATTAACAAAAGGTTTTTTTGTGATTCTTGAACATTGATGACTTTCACTTCTGGTAGGGACGTAAATATTAGCAACATAGCTGCTGAATTGGGTTTTAATCTCACCAATTCTTCAGACCTTTGAAACCTAGTGATGGCTGGGCAGAGCAGTGCACCAGTGGGGATTAGTGCTGATGAGATCTGGGGGGTTCCAAATTCAATCTATTGTTACTACTGAACACTTAGTTCAACTTAGGGAAAAGTATTGCAATCCCTTACGATATAGAACTTTTGGCTTCATATTCCGAGGAACATGCCTGCTACCTTAGGTCGGGGTGTGTAGCCATTAGTGAATACCTCCTCAAAGCAGGACTTCGGTTCCCTCTGCATCCTTTTTTTAAGTCGTTCTTAGGTTATACGGACTGGCTCCACCCAGTTTGTCCCAAATGCATGGGCCCAGCTAGTGGAGTCTTTTTTCCCTTTGGAATAAGACCTCACTAGGTGAAGACCTCACCCTTCACATCTTCCAGACCCTTTTCCAGCCTCGTTCTTTAGGGAAAGGGAATTCCTGGGATTGGTACTCCCTATGTCCTTGGGGTCACATTCTCCTTCTGTCATAGAGCTTCCCTCTTCCATCAAAGGGTGGAAAGAAACCTAGTTCTAGGTGAGGGAGAAGTGGCAAGAGTGTGAGGGTGACCTCGTCCCCCATGTAAAAGTTTCCACCTCGTACTCCGAAGCAAGTGAGTGTCATCCCTTTTTACTGTTTTAACTGGTGAATGGATTTGAGTAGATCTGACAGCCTTTGATTTCTTTTTGCAGAGGTGGTCGAGCACTTTGAACTGACCACCTCAGAGCTTGATTTGATAAAGGAGGTTTACCTTCGTCCAACATCTTGAAAGGAGTTCAACAGGCTGATCGTTCCCAAGTGCTTCTTCGAAAAATTCCAACTAATGGCCCGAAGAGGTATACTTGTCCCTTTTTTAGTTAACCAAGTTTCAATTTCCCTTTGCTGATTGCTTAACTGATCCATACTTTCTTGCAAAAAACTTCGAGAAGAGGAGCCATCACACTCCTGACATAGCCTCCATCCTAGTGGCAACCTCCACAACTGGAGGAAGGGGTTGAAAAGCACCTTTACTAGTGCCAAGAGAGTGAGAGAGCAAGTGGAGAAGGTCAGCAAAGAGGCTGTTGGCCAAGAGAGTGTTGTGAGACCTTCAGTTGACAATGGCAAAAAGCCTGTGGAGGAGGTCCCAAAGAAGAGATTTTGATTTTTCACCAACGGAGAAGGTGGCTCAAACGACTGCCCCCACCACCTCGCTCTGAAGTTCTAGTGGGGAAAAAACTGTTGGTGCCTCCATTGCTGCAACCCAAAGCTTCTAGAAAAGACCTTTGGAACAATCAAAGCTGGAGCCTTCAAAGAAGGTGAGGACTTCGAGTGGTTTGCCTGCATCAGGGTAGTTTCTCGAACCAAACTGGTCCCAACTCAACGGACTGATGAGCTGGCTTTGGAGGTTCTTTCCTTGCTTCCTACGGAGGTTCAAACTACCACTTCCAATTTTTACAAATTTTGGACAGAGAGATGGCATAACTTTATGGAGTCGAGTGATCTCTCCGACATCTTCACGACGGTGGTGAGCCAAACGACAAGGGCCTTTGGAGCTCCCATAGCGGTGGAAGCCCTCTTTAAAAGCTTCTAAGGCAGAAATAAGGATACTACGAATAAAGTGGCCAAAGCTGAGGAGGCAGCAAATAAGGCTAAGGTTGAGCTGGAGGCTATGAAGAAACAGCACTCCGAGGAGTCCATGAAACTCGCCTCTGCTTTGGCAGAAATTGAAAACTTGAAGAAAAAAGTCTACTTGTGTCAAAGCGAAGTGACTTCAATGACGAAGTGGATTGTGACTTCATATGTTCACCAGAAAATAACTGTTGAGGCCCTATAGAAGGCCAATCAAGAGAATGTTGCTCTAAAAGAGCAGTTGGGAGAAGTACAACTCCAAATTCTCTGGCCTAACGGAGGAGGTAGAGACAGCGAGGAGAGAGGCTGAGTCTGCAAGCCATGAAGCTGAAAAATGCAACATAGCCAACTTCCACCTTACGGAGGCGTACCAATTCTTTGGAAGTTATTGGCGGAGGTATGCCTATACAGAGGTGGCAGAGTGGATTGAGGCCAACCATCTGACCTTTGACACTTCTGGGTTAAGGTTGGAGTTCTTAGGAGAAGGATGGGGAAGAGCCACAAACTCCAGCAGAGGGGAGCTAAGTAGTGGAAATAGAATAAGATGCCGATAAAGAAGAGACTGAAGTCCATGTATCGAACCCTTTAATGCATTGTTCCATTCGTACCTCCCCCAAATGCATAGATAGGAAAAATTTGTAATCAGGCCTCGAAGCCCAATTTGTATTTTCTTGTTTATTAATGAAATCATGATTTTTTCTTTAACTTCTAAAATCGAAGTGCGTTTTTATTTCAATGTATGGATGTTGTACATTAAATAGTCTTACTTGTTCTTGCAATCTTTTAACAAGTGTTAGCAGTTCTGCTTGACTCATGTCGAGGTCTTTCATAACTTGTTGATACAACCTGTAGTCCATTTCGCAATTTGGGAAGAGGTCCCCATGGGACTTAGTTCCTCCCCAAAATGCCTCCATTTTTAACTTGTAATTTTTATAAGTTTCTTTTGTTCTTCCCTTGGCATGGGGTTTGGGTAGCCCTCTCATGCCGAAACCCTTTTACAACTCTTGGTTGTAAATGGAATGTTCTGTCCACTTCGCGATTCGGAGAGGTCCCTTTGGGACAGACTCTTCGTCGAAGTATCGACGTTAGAACTAGTTTTATTTTTCTTCCCTTGGCATGGGATTTGGGTAGTCCTCTCATGCCGAGGTCCCTTTACAACTCTTGGTTGTAAAGGGAACATTCTATCCACTTCGCGATTGGGAGGGATCCTCTTGGGATAGGCTCCTAGTCGAAGTGTCGCATTAGAACTAGTTTTATTTTTCTTCCCTTAGCATAGGGTTTGGGTAGCTCTCTCATGTCGAGATTCATTTACAACTCTTGGTTGTAAAGGGAACGTTTTGTCCACTTCACGATTGGGAGGGGTCCCCTTGGGACAGGCTCCTCATCGAAGTGTCGACGTTAGAACTAGTTTTATTTTTCTTTCCTTGGCATGGGTTTGGGTAGCACTCTCATGCCGATGCCCCTTTACAACTCTTGGTTGTAAATGGAATGTTCTCTCCGCATTCCATGGATAAGGTTGTACCTTTCCATCCATGCCCTCAATTCTATAGGTCCAAGCTCGAACCTCTTCCTTGATTTGGTATGGACCCTCCCAGTTGGGGCCTAAGGTCTCTGTTCCCGATTCTTTCGTTGACAACAAAACTCTTCGGATGACGAGGTCATCTAACCGAAAATATTTCTTTTTGACTTTCGAATTATAATACCTCGTCATCTTTCTCTGATAAACAGCCAGCTTGTCTGGGCTCCATCTCTCATTTCTTCAAGGAAATCTAATTAACATCTTCTTAACTCGTCATTCGATATTTCATTATATTGTAATCAACGAGGAGATGGCAGTCCCATTTCGACTGGGCTCATTGTCTCTGACCCATAGGTAATAGAAAATGGGGTTTGACCTGTAGTTGTTTGGCTTGTGGTTCGGATTGCCCACAAGATCTGAGGCAGTTCGTCCGCCCAAGCTCCTTTGGAAATGTCTAGCTTCCTTTTCAATGTATATTTAATGGTTTTGTTGACTGATTCGGCTTGTCCATTAGCTTTTGGGTGGTGAGGAGAGGAAAAATGTTTTCTAATTCCCAGCTCTTTGCACATATCTCTAACCTTCTTATTGTCGAACTAACGTACATTATCTGAGACAATTGAATGGGTGATGCTGAACCTGCAAATGTTGTTTTCTCACAAGAATTTTGACGTGTTCGCTTCAGTGATTTTAGACAGTGGTTCGGCTTCAACCCATTTGGTGAAGTAGTCAATGTCGACGATAGCGAAGCAAATGCTACCTCTTCCTTTAGGCATGGGTCTGATGAGATCAATTCTCCATTTGGTAAATGGCATTGGGCTTGAGACGAAAATAAGCTCTTGCGAGGGTTATCTTCGAACGGTGGCAAACCGTTGACATTTATCGCACTTTTGGGCAAACTGATTGGCGTATTTTTTTCAAGGCCGGCTAGTAGTACCCCTGTCTTAGCACTTTTTGTGCCAAGGCCCCATCCACCGGAGTGATTGCCCCTTCATGTACCTCCCGAAGCATGTAGGTAGCTGCTTCTCCTCCTATGCATCGAAGCAGAGGCATGAAAAACCCCTCTTGTATAGTACGTCGTCTTAGAGGATGAAGTGTGCAGCTTGTCTTCTGAGCTTCCGTGCCTCCTCTTTGCTAGAAGGTAGGACTTGATCTTTTAAAAATGCAATAATTGGTCTCATCCATGATTGGGTATCTTTTACCCACATCATTCTTCACATTTTGCAATGTAGGCCCTCAAAAGGTGTTCAAGTGGGACCACAGTGAGCAGTTCGGAATCCCTGCTGCTCGCTAACTTTGAAAGGGCATCGACGTGGTTGTTTTCACAGCGTGGGATTTGTACAATTCGAACCTCTCAAAGGTAGGTAAGAACTCCGTAACCAGCTTGAGATAAGATATACTTCGGTTTGAAGAGGAGAACCTTGGCAATTTCAACAGGCACTTCGGCCATAGTAGATTTCTGTCTTTCTTAGCTTCGACTGCCAGATGTCCTCATGTAATGCTTCCACGTGGCTTTCATTGGTGGTTCCATATTAATGGGATAACACTACTAATGGTGAAATGTTATTAGTTGTCTACTTGGCTTTGTCAAATATTGACATATAACAACAAACTAATTTTACATGTAGAATTAACAAAGCTACTTATGCTTAATTTTCAAGTATTTCAATCCGTGGATGACAAGTTACACAATGTCATTCTTACTGATGGATCTCCTATTCAACTAGTATTTTACCTAAAGGTAACAAAGTTTAATTCATAACTCAATTCAAATATCAATTCTTATTTAAGTATGTTCTCGAGCAGACTCTTGTAATTAAAATTAACACTAAAGATATAATTCAACAAATGACTTCAATAAACAATATATAATTGGATCATGATGATTCTTCCTCACCTTTGATTACACGTTAATACCTAATAATAATTTAAAGATTGTTAGTGAGCAAGAGTTGAACAATATTATAAGTACAAAAACAAAATTCACAGAAATCATATAGATGGATACTTGGCTGATTACCATTGAAAGACAACAAAAAAGCAGCCATGCAGTTGTTGCTAACTGTATGGTTTCGGTATGTTTTTTCCTTTTATGCGGGGAAAAACTGTTGTAAAAAATTGAAGAAAAAGAAAGAACGACACATCCAATAAAAAATCGGGAATTTCACTTGAACAACCTTCTTGACAACCAGGGGTTATGGGCCCCCTAAACAATAGCCACGTCAGCTTGACCATCCTGTAAAGTGTAAACTCTCACATCCAATCTCACTCTGCTCTTAGCTAAAACTCTCGCTGTCTCACTTCGCAAACGCGCCCTTCTCTCTCTCATGGCATTTCTGCTGTAGCCATCTCCAAAATTATACTCAAATTAACTAGCTTGAGTACAGACTACTCATTGCATCGACTCGACTTCCTATAGTAGGGTTTCTGTTAAAGATTTCAGCTTAACAGAGAGATGCATGTGGTTCCTCCTACGCAGCGCACCGATCCGTTATCCGGATCCACAAACGGGTCTGATGCCCTCCGAATTTACCAGACTTGGAAAGGAAGCAATGTGAGTTCATCCTTGTTCTCCTTTCTCTCACCCCTTTTTAGTTCCTTAATGTTGTTATTAATTAAGGATTTTTTTGTTTAATAATTTCTCCATTTCCCCTTTAATGGTTCTTAATACAGATGCCTTTATTTGAATTTGTGGCGCTAGTGCATAAGCATATTTTTAATTCAGGTTGCTTAAAGGTAATACTTAGTATAAGGAAAGAGGAAAAAGAAGAAATAAAAAGATAACAAGGGCGCTTCATATTTTTATCCCTATCCATTTCACGTACTATTTTTGGTCAAGTTGATTTGTAACTGGATGAGGTATTGCAGAATTTATTGTTGACAACAAAGTAGTTTTCTAGGTGACATTCTCGAATGGGGCATGACGGTATGTGAAGGGTAGGGATTGGTGTTGATTCTAATTTCCTCCTAATTAATGAGTAAAAGCTTGCATCCGCATATCCCAGCAGCTTGAGCTTGTAAGCTGACATCTGCATTTTAATGCACTTGCTTTGGTCTTGTAAAGACAAATGTTCTACATCAGATGCTAATTTACATTTGAAACTACTGCAGTTAATAAATCATGGGTTGTGTTTATTTGTCCAGACTTTTTTCTTTTCGTGAGTCCAACCAGATTTGTGCTTTAGTTCAGTTCCTTTATTACCCATTTTAGTTATTCACTATTTAATGAACATTATTGTTAACAAAAATTTAAGACATGGATTTTGCATCACCAAAGTTATGATGCTTAAAATTTTCTTTGGTGATGGTAATGTAAAAGCCTCCACTCTAGGAAAGAAAAGAAATCTGTATGCTAATATTTTTATTTGAACTAAATGGCCCAATTTGATTTAGCATTTTATGAGATTGCATGTCTTGAAATTTAAAATAATAGGGTTAATGCTTGTTATTTTTGTTATGTCTGTAATTGATTGTTTGTTTTCTTGGTGCAGAATTTTTTTCTTCAGGGAAGATTTATATTTGGGCCAGATGTGAGGTCATTGGCGCTCACTATTTTCTTGATTGTGGCTCCTGTCACTTTGTTTTGTGTATTTGTTGCTAGAAAGCTGGTGGATGATTTTTCGCATCACTGGGGAATATCAATAATGGTTATTGCTATTGTTTTCACATTTTATGTATGCTCTCCCTCCTCCCTCTCTCGCTCGCTCTCTCTCTCTCTCCGGATTTTTTTCTTTTAAAAATTTGTGTGCTTATTCAACTTAGAATATTTGCATGGAAGATTAGAATCAGAATTTCATTCATTAGAAACAACAATGATGCATGCTGAACTCATGGTTTAGGTAGTTTTTATGAGCTGGCAAACTAGAAATTGAAAACATATGAACATTTCCATTTTTTTGAAAAATTATATAGATGGGGGGGTGACTTTTTTTCTAATTAGCTCTTCCCATTTTAATGGCATTATCATTGATAATAGGCCTTCTGGAGAAACATTATATGGGAGGTTTTGGATGGATCTCTTCAATGGGTTACTTGAAGTTGAAGTATATTAATTTCCGTTAACTAATATATCCCTTCATTCATTTGAAGCAAGGAAATTGTGCTAAGCTATTGAATTTGATGGGTGATTTACATTGGAAATTTTGAAGTTGTTGCATTGAAATAGTATTAGTTAATTTCATGCCATGGTATGGAAAAACGCAAATGGGTACTGAGGCGTTTTTCGTTCACGAGGCGAGGCGTAAGCCTCACCACAAACAAAAAAGCTTAAGTTGAAAAATCAGAAAAAAACATAAAAATATATAACTAATGGTTCCAATGAACAGTAAACAATCATGAATATTTTTTAACAAAAAAACAAAAAACAAAAAGCAAAATCCAAAATATATTAATGACATTGAAAATAATCAATAGTTATATCCAACAATAAAAATTAAATATAGTGTTTAAATTAAAAAAAAACCCTAAAAGTCTCCAAAATGAAATATAGTACTAAGATATAAATCCTAAAGGTCTCCATTATCATCACTATCCATACGATCCTCTAGGTCATTGTCATCTCCAACTCTGGTATCATTTTCATCGTCATTGTCAATATTTATCATATCATCTTCCTCGTCAATTAGTAGTGAAGGTGCCTTCCCTTATCTGTGAATTCAAATAAAACGTTTGTTAATATAATTTCTAAAGAAATAAATAAATAACAGAAAATTTCATATTAACATTTATAAGAATACCTTTTTGTGAAAAAGTGCGTTTTTTATTCAGTTGACTTTTTGTATGAGAACTTCGAAAAGAATTTTCAACCCCTTCAACATCAAAAAGAGTTACATTGGAATCATCATTAGTTAGATCAAGTATGCTTGACTGAACTTCAGGATCTTGACCGGCAATTCATTCATCATCAGATGGCAATTCCTCAACAGTTAAAGGATTATCATCCTCTTGCAATGTCTTCAGTCGTGTATGTCGAGCCTTGAGCTTTTTATTATACAAGATATAGACTAAAGTGTTCAACCTCGTTGTGGTCAAGCGATTTCTTCTTTTGGTATGTACTTGATTGAATGTACTCCAATTACGTTCACACTCAGAAGATGAACAAGTTAGACTTAAAACTCGTATTGCTGCTTTATAAGCACTAGCATTATCAGTTATAACCTGAACAACATTTTCTTCTCCAACTTCTTCAACAACGTCATCCAGTAACTTAAACATCAAATTAGCATCCTTAATTGCATCTGAAGCATCAATAGATTTTAGAAAAACAGTTCCATATGGATTATTGACTAGAAAATTAATCAAACTTCTATTCCTCATGTCAGACCAACCATCAGATAAAATAGAAACTCCAGTTTTGCTCCACGTCTTCTTTATATCTTCAACTATATTTCCGGTAGTTTCGAATTCATTTTTTAAGATCCAAGTGCGTAGATCATATACAGTAGGGGGCTTAAAACCTCTGCCATATGAACCAATAGCCCGACACATGTTAACGAAAGAAGGAGATTCTACAGCATTGAAGGGTATTGCATTTTCGAAAAAGAATCTGCCAACATCCAAGCTGATTTTACTGCGTAGCTCTTTCAGAGTCATCTTTGGAGTTTGATTGTCTGTTTCTTCCTCATCACCAATATTTGTAATATATCTATCCATTGGTCCCCTAATGCCTCTCGTAGAATCTTGCGCTTTATTATTGTCATCTCCATCATAGTAATTACCAAGGTGTACCATGTCATCAAATTGTTGTTGTGAAAGGTGTTTTTTCATGGTTCCTGTCTTCATATAATCTTCGATCTCTTTTTTGACATTTTCAGGAACATTGGGACATGGAACAACATTTTTATGTGTGCATGCTAAATGTTCTTTCATACGCTTGACCCCTCCTGTAATTGTTTTCTTGCAAAACTGGCATTCAATATAAAGATAGGTCTTCTTCTCATCTCCCGAACTTACGACTTTCTTTCCATATTTCCAGGCCGGATCTTTTCTATTGCCCTTTCCCATCCTACAAGTTGTTAAAAAAATTATAAAAGAAATTGTTGCTCCATGAAGAAATAATACAAGGAAACTATAATGCCAATTCTCATAGTCATCGCCTTATATATAGATGCAAAGTTCATATATTCACAGGCACATCAATGGCTTCAATTATTACTTTATCTCGCTCAAGTCAAGCAGTGTCAATTTCAACTATTATATATTCTTTACTCTCAATTCTCGAATTAATATTATTATCGGTTCCACAACCTCAGCCATTAATTTGTTGATTGGGGGCAGGCACCCATTTTCATTTTCCTAGATTACCAAATTGACAACGAGATGTAGATAAATTAAAAACCACACGCTAAAAGAAGAAACTAACTATCAGTCTATCATTCAAAAATGGAATCAGACATACATAGAAATTCAGAATCTACAGATGATAAGATAAGCTAGAAAAATCACCGGTCCATTTGTTTGATTGCCATATGTACTTCAAAGGTGGTCTCATTCATAAGTAGGAAGCAGAAAATTAGTTTGGGATGATGATTCAGGGAATTCGAAACCTACAGAACCATAACCTATTGAAGATATTGGTGAATTCTTCATTCTTGATAGCGAATCCCTTGGAAAGCTGAAGGAAAAATTATGTATACAGTGTCTTGTGATTTTAGGGGAGTATGTTGAAGTTCTTGGTCCTGTGTTACACGAAAAGGGGGTGGATATCTTTGGGGTGAAAGGTGGTCTCATTCATAAGCACTGGCAGAACCGCTAAGTCTAATTCCTAGCGTAAGTTTGGGCACCAGAAGTCCAGAAAGTCAGGCAGGCAGCATGCATACTGATTACATACTTTATGAAGAAGAAGAAGAACAAGAAGAAGAACAAGAAAAAGAAAAAGAAATGAGAAGAAACATACTTGATGAAGTCTTGAAGATGAACTCGAGAAGAACTGAAGAAGACCAGCCTTTTTTTACAGATTCTGACTGCTGATTTTCTGCCGTGTAGACCATACAGAGTCACAAACCTGGCGTTTAGTATTCTAGGTCTTTTTTTTTTTTTTGTTTGGCCCAAAATTCCGGCCCTTTTTTTTTTTTTGGATGGACTTTGGTTTTAAGTGAGGCGGCGCCTCATGTCCATTGAGGCGGGCCTGGTGAGGCGCACACCCCACTGTTTTAGCCTCAGCAAGCCCGCCTCTTGGCTTGTGCAGTGCGCCTCCGGGTGAGGCGCGCCTCAAGGACGTTTTTCCATACCATGTTTCATGCTGATGGTGTCTTTGTCCTATAGTGTTTATGAATCATCAATCATCATTTAGGCATGGACCATTCTAATTCAGAGATCAGTGAAGCCTTTATATTAAAGTCGTCTCGGAGGAGAAGCAATGACGGTATCTGGGGAACAAGCACCAAAGACAAAGACATTCCAACTAAAGAAACTCTCCACTGACTTTGCTTAACTTTTACTTATACAAACCTTTACTCTAGCATTCTCACTCAGGACCTTGATCCTTATTCAGAATACTCTCGACATTTTACATTTTGTCGCGTTTTAGAGGTTCAAAATTGTATTTTATTGATAGGAAAATAAATAATATATACAAGATATAGAAAATACAAGTATGGTCCCTAACAATAACAAATACTACAAGTTGGTACAACTATATATATTTCAACTCTCCCCCTCAAGTTGGTGCATAGATATCACGCATGCCCAACTTGGATAGCATAGTATAGAATGGACCACTAGCAACTCTATGTGTCATTACATCGGCCAGTTGTTCTACTCTCTTGATATATGGAACCTCTATAATTTTGGAGTCGAGATTATCTTTGATATAGTTCCTATCAAGTTCTACGTGCTTTGTTCTATCATGTTGCACAGGGTTATTTGCAATTTTGATGGCAGCAGTATTATCACAAAAAAGTAACATAGGGTTGTCCGGACTAGGGGTGGGCGTGGGTTGGGTTGGGTCGGTTTTTTATCCAACCCAAACCCAACCCAACTTGGTCGGTTTGATAAAAAATCAACCCAACCCAACCCAATTATTGATTTAAACCCAACCCAACCCAACCCGATCAAAATTGGGTTGGGTTGGGTCGGGTTGGTCGGTTTGGGCTTCGGCCCAATCAAAATTAGATTCGATTTATTTGTTAAATTTAGATAATTTTTTAGAATTTGAAATTACTTGAAAATCTACGCTTTTTAAACACACATATAAGGAATACTTTCTAAAAATAATATATAAATAAGTTTAAAATTTAAGAAGCATTTTTTTTTTTTTATAATTTTTTGAAATTCAATCACTTCATTATCATGTTTTTTATTTTTATTTTAACGTCAAATGATATTGTATTTTAAATAGTGTTCATGTGAATCGATCTATGTGAAGAAAATTGACATTTATATATTATAAGTCATTATCTTATCTTTACTATTATGTTTATTTAATTTATTTTTTTCATCTAAGATATTAATTTTTTTAATTCATCGGGTTGGGTTGGGTCGGGTTGGGTTTTAATTCATAACCCATGACCCAACCCAACCCAACCTTAAATTTAATTTTTCAACCCAACCCAACCCAATTGAACTTAAAAAACCAACCCAAACCGATCGGTTTGGGTTGGGTTGGTCGGGTTGATCGGGTTGGTCGGGTTTTTGCCCACCCCTAGTCCGGACCAAAGCCAAGTTCACTAAGAAGAAGTTTTAGCCATGTAAGCTCGATAGTTGCATGATGCAATGCACGATATTCCGCCTCAGCACTGGATAACGAGACTACATTCTGTTTCTTACTCCTCCAAGTCACAAGGTTACCCCCAACAAATGATACATAGCCTGATGTGGATTTTCTGTCCAATCTCGATCCAGCAAAATCAGAGTCCGTATAACCCATAATATCTAGATGTCCCCTTTTTGAGTATAGAATGCCTTTGCCTGGAGAGGACTTCAGATATGCCAATATCCGATTAACAGCACTCATATGCTGCTCACTGGGGTTATGCATGAATTGACTCACAACACTAACTGCATATGACAAATCAGGTCTAGTATGGGTTAGATAAATCAACTTTCCCACCAATCTCTGATATCTCTCTTTGTTTGTGGGAATCTGATCAGGATAGATAGATAGATCATGGTTTACCTCAATAGGTGTGTCAACAGGGACACAAGCTGACATACCAGTTTCTGCTAGGAGGTCAAGGACGTACTTGCATTTGGATAAGATAAGTTCTTTCTGAGACCGTGATACCTCAATGCCCAAGAAATACTTCAGGTTACCTAAATCTTTCATTTCGAACTCCTTTGTCAAATGGCTTCGGAGTTTCTCAATCTCACTGGGATTACTGCCCGTAACAATCATATCATCCACATACACAATGAGCATAGTAATATCATGACCACCTCTCTTATAAAATAGAGTATAATCAGCCAAGGCCTGTTTAAAACCATACTTTTTCATTGAACAACTCAATCTTCCAAACCACGCCCTTGGTGATTGTTTCAGCCCATACAAAGCTTTTTTCAACTTACACACATTTCCTCCTGGAGGAGTAAAACCAGGAGGAGGATCCATGTATACTTCCTCTGTCAGATCGCCGTGAAGGAATGCATTTCTAACATCAAATTGCCTCAATGGCCAATCAAGATTGACTGCTAGAGATAGGATAACTTTAACGGTATTCATCTTAGCTACTGGAGCAAACGATTCCTGGTAGTCAATCCCATACGTCTATGTGTACCCGTTGGCAACCAATCTAGCCTTATACCTATCCACGACTCCATCTGCCCTGTACTTTAATGAGTATACCCACTTGCATCCCACAGTCCTTTTTCCTGGTGGTAATAAGACCATTTCCCAAGTAGAGTTCTTTTGGAGAGCATTCATCTCTTCTACCATAGCAGATTTCCACTTAGGTTGATCAAGAGCTTCCTGAAAGTGATTGGGTATAGACACAGAAGACAATTGGAGGGCCAATGTTAGGTTAGTCTTAGATAAACGGTGGTATGAGATATAATCAGTTATGGGAAAGATAGCATTGGAAGAAGATTTCGAAAAACCAAACCTATCAGGCTTGTTATGGGCTCGAAGGGGATATCTCCTATCCTGAGTATCAACAATATCTAAAGCTGCAGGATTAGAATCAGAAATAGAGATAGGAGTAGAAGGGATAAGTAGAGTAGGTACCTCATTTTCAATCTCCGAAGAATCAGATGGCACTGTAGTATCAACAAAGAGGTCATTATGGTCTGAAGAGGATACTATTGGAGTACAAGCATTGTCTAAGTTTCTCCTTGTATAGCATTTTTGGAACAAGCGAGGTGATCTATCATCCTCAACTCTCGATTCATTTTGAAATTCTACTTGGGACTCCCCCTCCTTTCCTGAAATCCACACTTTCTTTTCATCTAACCACACTCTTTCCTCTTCCTTACTACTAATCTCCCCCTGAAGAGGAACTAACGACACATCATCAGAAAAAAAGGATTCTGACTCACAGAATTTCACATCTATAGAAACATAGTATTTTCCTGTAGGAGGATGAAAACATTTGTAGCCCTTCTGGGAGTTAGAGTAGCCAAGGAAGACACATTTCAGGGCACGAGGATCAAATTTATCTCTGAGATGAGAGTGCACATGAACATAACACACACAACCAAAAACTTTAGGACAGAGATTTAAAACAGAGGGAATAGGGTGAAATTGGGACAACATTCTTAAGGGAGTTTGAAAATCAATGATGCGAGCAGGCATTCGATTTATGAGAAAGACACAAGTAGTTACCGCTTCAGCCCAAAAACGTTTTGGAACACGCATAGTAAAACATAAGACCCGGGCAACTTTAAGAATGTGTCGATTTTTTCGCTCTGCGATTCCGTTTTGTTGAGGTGTGTAAGCACAAGTGGTCTGATGAAGAATGTCGTGAGTTGAGAAGAAATTGCCAAGAGTTTAGTTTACAAACTCACGACCGTTGTCAGAATGAATAACTTTAACCTGTGTATGGAATTGTGTCTCAATCATTTTAGAGAATTTTGGAATAACATGCCCGACATCACCTTTAGATTTTAACAAATATATCTAACAAACTCTAGTACAGTCATCGATGAAAGAAACAAAGTATTTATGCCCTGTAATAGATGGAGTAGAGAAAGGCCCCCAAACATCAGTATGAACACAAGTAAAAGGAACAGAACTTTTATTAAAACTGAGTTTGAAAGGTACACGATGATTTTTAGCAAAAATACATTGTTCACACCGCATACTAGAACTAGAAACGTTTTCAAACAATTTAGGGAACAAGTGTTCTAAGTAAGGAAATGAGGGATGGCCTAATCGACAATGCCACAAAAGGATCCTATCTCTTTGAGAGGATTTACTA
Source organism: Osmanthus fragrans (assembly GCA_019395295.1). NCBI lineage: Eukaryota > Viridiplantae > Streptophyta > Magnoliopsida > Lamiales > Oleaceae > Osmanthus > Osmanthus fragrans. The sequence continues at coordinate 130,485 of CM033352.1, read as the reverse complement.
ATAGTTTGAAGACCATGACAATCCTCAGTTTGCAAACTTGTTCCTTCCAAAAAATACAGCCCTCCTCTCTCTCTACCAGTGCCAATCGTCATCTTCGTTCGATTGTCCTGAAATACACAATTAGTAGGTGAGAAGATGACAGAGCAATCAAGATGTTTTGTAATTTTACTAATAAATAGGAGATTAGTAGAAAACGTAGGTGCAAGTAAAACAGATGAGAGAGAGAAAGTAGGTGAAAACAAGACATTCCCGGCCCCAGTAATTTTGACAGGAGTCCCATTGGCCACCTGAACAGACTGAATAGGCGAGTTTGTCAACGAATCAAATGTAGAGGGATTACAGGTAAAATGATCTGAAGCTCCAGAATCTATAACCCAAAAATCAGATACAGTAGAAGTAGATTGCACCCCAAAAGTACCTTCCCCAAATGATGAACGAGCAACATGAGAAACAATAGAGGTAGGTGCATGAGTAGACGCAGCAGATGAATGTGTAGTCTGAGATGATCTTCCGCCCCTCTTCTCTGCCCTCTTTGCTAAATACCAGTCTGGATAGCCATTTTTCTTGAAACACTTATCAGCAGTATGTCCTTTAAGGTTACAGAATGAGCAAGTTTCAGTAAACTGAATAGGGACTCGTGATCGGGGGTTGAACCCTTTTGCAGCCAATGCAGACGCCTCAGAATGACTTTCGCCCCCCATAGTGAGTTGTCTCTGTTCCTCACGACGAACAGTCGAGAACACCTCTTCCAAGCTTGGAAGGGGTGTAGTAGCCAAAATACGACTACGCACTTGATCCAAACCATGATCAAGTCCCGCTAAAAATATATAAATCCTCTCTTCAGCACATCTCTTTTTTAGCGCATCAACATCGGCGGCACACTTCATGGAATTAGGCCTGCGATAGTCCAGCTCCAAGAAAATGGAATTCATTTCAGTGTAGTGTGTAACAAGAGGCCGCCCCTCTTGTCGCAGCTGAAAGGATTTTTTCATTAGTTCATACACTTGAGACGAATCAGAGACATCAAGATAACTTCTCTTAACCGCATCCCACACATCTTTGGCTGTATCAAACTGAACAAAGTGGGCCACAAGAGTATCAGTCATAGAATTAATAAGCCACGACTTAACAATGGCATCATCTGTCACCCATTCACCAAAGCTACTATCATTTTCTTTTGGTGTAGTTACTTCACCAAAAATGTGGGTTCTTTTCTTCCGACCAGTAATGTGCATCTCTAGTAATTTTGACCACACACGATAGTTAGTGCCATCTAACTTAATGTGAATTGGAGAAGATGTTTCATGAACTAACGATGTAACCATTTTGTTGTCAGTCATTACTTCAAGTTGTTAAGGTATAATGTAGCAACCAATACCACAAGAAAACAACACCACAGAAGTCAAAAACAAGAAAACAGCAATGGAAAAAGCCGAACAGGAACTTGAAATTCCAAAGGTAAAGACAACACCCCGCTGGTCAAAGAAACATCTCTGGACTCTGCCCTAATCTGATTGAACAACACATAAACAGGCCAAACTCACCTTAAATCCAAGAAAACTGGGTGAAAACCATAAAAAAAAACTGAACCCCAAGCTACTGCTTCACACCCAGGGTCGTGCGCCGGCGACGTTGCCGGAAAATCAGTCGCGCGCCGGCGACGTTGCTGCCGGGAAAACAGCGGGAAAAAATCGCGCACAGGCGACGTTGCTGCCGGACCTGCACCTAGGGTTCGCACCCTCCTGCTTGGTTGGAATCGGAACTGCAGCTGGCCGGAATCGGTTGCAACGGCTAAGGTTCAGAATCAGCTGGAAGTTTAGGGTTTCGTTTCTTGCTCTGATACCATGTCGCGTTTTGGAGGTTCAAAATTGTATTTTATTGATAGGAAAATAGATAATATATACAAGATATAGAAAATACAAGTATGGTCCCTAACAATAACAAATACTACAAGTTGGTACAACTATATATATTTCAACTCATTTGTTAAATAATAAGGCTTTAGATTAGTATAAATAGGTAGTGGTAACTATGACGTGCACTTATTTTACATGGCACATAAAAGAATATTGATATTATTATCAATAGGTAGTGGTAACTAGGATGTGCATTTATTACATGGCACATAAAAGATATTGATGCAAGACTTATTAATTATTTCTGGAAACCAAATTGCCAATTTTAAGCTTTCTTTGAATTTTCAGGATTTAATTCTTCTCCTGCTAACTTCTGGAAGAGATCCGGGTATAATTCCTCGTAATGCAAACCCCCCTGAACCTGAAGGCTATGAAGGGAATGCAGAAGGAACCCCCCAGTTACGCTTGCCTCGCATTAAGGAAGTTGATGTTAATGGGATTACTGTGAAGATTAAGTATTGCGACACCTGCATGCTTTACAGACCTCCCCGCTGCTCTCACTGTTCAATATGCAATAACTGTGTTGAGCGATTTGACCATCACTGCCCTTGGGTTGGTCAGTGCATTGGACTGGTGAGATATGCATTATCTTAAAAGCATTGACAATAAATGTTCAGAGGATTAACATTAGATGGAGTTTTTCACTGTTTCATCCAAGTTTAATCTCAATTTGACTGTCACCATGAGAAAGACAAGCTGACCCAAGTCAAACAATTTATCTTCCTCCATTGGATATTTGGAGTGCAGAACTTTATTCTTTGATGTGGAATGAAGTCTGCAGACCATTTACGACATAATTAGATTTCAATTGGTCAAAATCATTTACATGATAAATAAATGCTAAGATTGATTATAAAGCTGGCCTTTGTATTTTACCAAACCTTGTAGGTATATAATGTATTAGACCTCAAAGATACAGCTGTGATCTCTTAATTGAAACTCCTTCCTATTTGGTTTTCTTGATTTTGCTTTTGTTGGCAAACAGATGGTTTCTTGTTTGCAGTTTCTTAAATATAACTATTATTTGAGGGAATAACTGGCTTGGTAAGATACTTTTTGAGAAATACTGCCATTTTAAAACCTTTTGTTAGAAAAGATGAAAAAGTTAGCTCCTGTTTGGGCTCCATTAAAATGAGATTTTGGGGGGAAAATGTGGTTTGGAATAGTGTTTTTTAGGAGAATGTGTGGTTAAAAAATAAGGAAAAGTTTTGGGTTTTTGTGTAACATTATTTTATGGGAGAGTGTGTGGTTGAAATTGAGTTTTGGAAAAATGCATTTTTGTAAAAATAGAGCCCAAACAAGGGCTTAAATAAATCGTTACGTGATATATTTTTGATTAACCATCCATTTGGCTGTGGAAGCCATACCCAAATTAGTCATTTTTGGATGGAGTAAATGGCGGGGAATGTTGGTAATTTCAAGTTTTCCCATTTAGGATTGCAAAGTCCCAAATTAATCTTGCTTTAGGTAAAAAGAGCAGTGACGGTAGGTTTATATCTGAAGCATGTAATGCCAGTACCTTTGTTTTGCTAAATTTCAGGTTAAGTCTTTCCTAGTATATGAAATTCCTGTCAAATTGACTAGGGGTACTTGGACAACTGGCTTAGCTAAAAATAGATATTTATTTCTGTAATGTTAGATATAAACCTAATCCTTTCTCTTTATAATTGGGTTCTGGGTTAAAATCACCATTAGGTAATTGACTTTGTTCACACTATTTATACCTGGACATCCTATGTACTGCTAATTGCTTTTGACAGTATCAAGGTATTACTGATGACTCATGGTTTGTAAATGCAAGTGGACATTGCAGTCTAAATCTTTGACGGCTTTGGTTGCAGAGGAATTACCGGTTCTTCTTCATGTTTGTCTTCTCGACGACTCTACTTTGTATATATGTTTTTGGTTTCTGCTGGGTTTACGTAAAAAGGATCATGGATTATGAGGAGACATCAATATGGAAAGCACTGATCAAGACCCCTGCTTCCATAGTTCTAGTCGCCTACACCTTTATATCAGTTTGGTTTGTTGGTGGTCTTACTGCATTCCATCTGTTTCTCATCGGTACAAATCAGGCAAGAGCTGATCTTTCCATGTGACTTGGTATCTGAGTTTTTTAATTGGTTGTTTTTCTGTATGTTAAGAAAACCGTTCTAAATAATGAAAACAATTTCCATGCTGGTTGCAGACAACTTATGAGAATTTTAGATATAAATATGATCGGCGTGCGAATCCCTATAATAGAGGAGTTATTCAGAACTTCAAGGAGATACTTTGCAGTCCTACTCCTCCATCTAAGAACAATTTTAGGGCAGAGGTCCCTGCAGAACCTGCTTTACCAGCCCGAACTGTGAGCGGGGGTTTCATTAGTCCAAATATGGGGAAAGCTGCAGATGAGATTGAGATGGGAAGGAAGGCAGTTTGGGGAGATGTTGGTCCAGTGTTAGATCATCATGAAGGCCGATTGTCTGAAAATGATGGCTTAAACAGCAAAGATGATGGATTGGGTGAAATGTCCCCAGAGATAAGGACTACTGTGGATGAGGGTGATCGTGCTGAAATACATCCTAGGCGATCCAGTTGGGGAAGGAAAAGTGGAAGCTGGGAGATGTCGCCTGAGATTCTGGCTTTGGCATCTAGAATGGGAGAACAAAACCGCACAGGTGGTGGGAGCAGCAGCATCTCTCGACCATCAGAACCAAAGTTGTAACAGATGGTCAAGTTTTTAGATTCAGAGGAATCCATTTGTTGGTGTTGGCATGATGTCAAAGTCTGTTTTTTGATGATTAAACTTATAGGGTGTTGTGCAATATATGGGATTTGCTTTGATGTGGTTTGAGGGTTGCTTTTTATTTCTTATTCTGCATTGTATTTGTTGAATTAGTTAGTGTTCAAATAGTTGATCCAATGGATTGATTACTGCTCTCTCTCTCTCTCTCTCTCTCTTAAAGGGACTTGTGCTGACCATAGTCAGTTCTCTAATGTCTTTAACTTGTGCCTCTCGTGGGCAGTCTATATTGCTTTAGAGGAATGCTACAACAACCACCTAGATGATCGCGTGTGAGTGTGAAAGAAAATATTATTTTATTCATGAGGGGCCCGCACACTCACATGTAGTCATCCGGATGGGTTCTTTAGATTTATCCATTGCTTTAACGTGTTTATTTATGAGCATTAATTCTTCCTGACAAAGAGGTACCAAGTAGTTTATATTTATATTTGAGAAAATGCATACTATACATGTGGTGTCCACATTTTAAAAAGGTTGAATCCCAACCTTGAAGGTTCTCAATGTCTCACCCCTCGAATATTACGGAGGAGGTAAATCCCGGGATGTGCCTCAATAGGTCAAGATACAAAAACTGTCATACTGGTGCCCACAAAAAATCTAATTTCATATATTGTAACATTTTAGTTAATATTAGTGGCGGATCGTGCGTTGTACAATGACTGTTATAATTTTGTAAGAGATTTCGTTGTAACGACAATATATTTAAGAACATATAAACATTTAGTTATTTGGTGTCAATAATGTGAACAATTGAGTTTATCATATGTTCTCGTTGTAATGAAGTATAACTCTTGCTCTATTTAAGAACTGTGTTGGATTTTAAGTTCTATTAAAAGGATAAACTAAATATCTAAATTATTTCGTGAGCATAACTTGACATTCCAGCAGTTCGGCAATCGTAATTTCTTCTGTCCTTAAGTATATGTTTTTATGAATATGAATTAGGAGGAAATGATCTATCCACGACCAATATAAAAATGGGAAATTAAATAAATTAGTAGATTCTTATCAAAATTAAATGAAAACTTGAATCTAAGTAAAAAAAAAAAAAAGGACCTTGTATTTGCAAGCAAACTCTTCTAACTAAGAGTGAAAAGTCAAAAGTTGTTCTTTCATGACATCAGTTTGTAATTTTGCCACATTTTCTTCTAGCAATCGGTATTGATCCTTTCATTAACTTCACCACTCTTAGGTAGGAATGGCAGTGAATCGGATTCGTGGCGGGAGTTTGCCCCATTTGTTGCCCTTTTTTTTTTCTTTTTTTTTACATTTTCAAAATTTCGAGTTATGCTGTTATTGGAGAATAAAATAAAAATTCAAAATTTTGAGTTATGTTATTGTCCAAAGTTCAACCCTTAACCCAAAACATAAATGTCATTACATATATTTTAAATTTTTTTCTAATTTTTCCGACCAAGATATCATAAACTTACTTTGATTAATTGACATAAATTTTTCAAAGCAAAGAATATTTATTTAACTATCATGATTCAGACCTTCAAATTATATAATTTAATTATAATAAAAAGATTGAATGAACGGATTTATAAATATATAAAGCAATTGTTAGTTAGGTAAAATTTTAAATTAACAATTGTATAATATAATTGTTGGATGATAAATATATTATAAAATTGTAAATACATTCAACAATATTTTAAAAATAATCATTCATCAAAATTCTATTTTATTTTTTTTTATTCACGGGACGGGTTCCATTCATCAAAATTCTATTTTATTTTATTTTTCCTTCACAGGGCGGGTTCGGGTGCTGGGAGAGACTCGAGACAGGGCGGCGCCCCGCTAATCCGTTGAGGCGGATTTTTTTGGTCTCATTCGGGGCAGGGTGAATTTTTTGCCATCTCTAGTCTTAGGTGACTTATTGAGCATTCTAATGTACGCCTAGCTTGTTCCATTTTGCCACCGAATACAGCCAACTCTCTATGTCCTCTTTGTCAAGACATCATTTCATCCATTCTGCAGCAGAAAATAGAAAGAATGTTAAAGCATATATGTTAAAAAGGAAAGAACAATAAACTGGCTTTCATCATGGAAAAAAAGGTTGTACAATTAAAAGAAACAATTGGAAGTAATAAAAATTAAAAGAAAGAGACAGAGATAGGACAATGACAAGCTTCAATTCTACTACAAATACTAATGTCGCTAAATTAACTTTTTACTAAAGCAGAAATGTCAGCCATGCAGTTTTTAGGTGAAGCGGCAATATGGCTAAATTGGCAGAGAATTGATACTTCTTGAAAGGAAAGATTCCATTGAAGAATATCATTTCCCAAGTTTTTTTTGTGGAAAGGCAGAACAAATTGTTTGGTGCAGAGTCACATAAGGTATAATATGCATTTTGTTTCTTTCCAAATTTCATAAATTGAAAAAAAGATCCCTGGAACTAACAGCAATTGTGCACACAGTCATCTGTAAAATAAGTCACCTTGTTTCCATGTTTTAATCATGAGCACTGTATGTATTACTGCCTTATGTGATGCTTTAAACCCCATCATATGGGAAAATATATGTTCAATAAATTCAGCTATTTCTTTTCATCGATAAGAAATTGATATACCCATTATCAAAACTTGAAAACTTCTATAGACCATTAAAGGGATATAACCTTCATTGTTTTAGTAAGTTCTCAGTATCCATCAATTTGTGCTTTAGTTTCTCCACCGTCTGCAACAATATTTCCTCCTAGAGGGAAAGGATCATGAACAAATATTTTATTTCTATACATTACCTCAAAATATACAAAACTGATGAACCCCAGAACATTTTTTTTCTAGGATTCAATTAAAAATAACAAATTTCGTAGACTTCCATAAATAGAATGTTTGGTAATTGGTATTGTAGGGGTGGGCATGGGTTGGGTTGGATCGATTTTTTCCCCAACCCAACCCGTGTAAATATTGAAACTCAGCCCAGCCCAGCCCAGCCCAGCCCAACCCAATCAAGTATCGGTCGAATTCGGTTGGGTTGGTCGGTTTGAGACAACTTGTCAATTAAAGTTATCCAATTTTTTGGTCTTGGTCAATTCCTAATTTCCAAATGGATTTCTTAGATGGATTTTCAGTTTCCACAAATGAGGTTCATTAAGCCAACTTAAAACCATGAACTTTATCGGATGTTTCAGAAATTTACCATTCCATTTATTTTTATTTGAAGGTAGATAAAAGAGCAGCAGTTTTGGGTTGTAAATAGAACAATTGAAGACCAATTTCAAGCTTATTTGTCTATTGACATCAATTCCACTCAACACAAATTCCATAGAATGCATTGTTTCAATAAACCAAAATTAGCAAAAGGTATATGACTCATTAAGAAACAGCCTCACTCACTCGACTTTATTTGTTTGCGAGTCCCCGACACAGCCTTGTACCCAAAAAGTGAGAATGCATTTTCACCAAACAAAGCCAAAGAAGAAGATATCCCCCACTGAATTATAGTACTCTTGACAGGGTTCAAAAGATGGAAAAAAAAATTAACAGAACTTAAAAAACGAAGAGTGAAATAATATAAACACCAAAAACTTAATAATATGAACAGAACTATATAATCATAAAAGGAAAAAGACACCCCAAATCCAAACACCAAAAACTGAATAAAATATTTTTTATTCTTCACCAATAAAATCATATGCACAAACAAGAACACGCACTAAAACCCACAAAACTACGAACTGTTCATCGACAATGAATACTGAGCCTAAGAATTCAGAAACTTGTTTGATTAAAAAAACCCACGAAAATCCAGAAAATTCTGCAGAGTCTAGCACCAAGAAGAAAAGGTGCCACCAATGGAAAACATCCTGTCTACCGGGGTGTTCGAATGTGGAACTGGGGAAAATGGGTGTCTGAAATTCGAGAGCCATGCAAGAAATCGTGTATATGGCTTGGAACTTTTCCTACACCAGAAATGGCTGCTCGTACTCATGATGTAGCTACTTTGAGCATTAAAGGCAACTCTGCCATACTGAATTTTTCGGAACCTGCAGCCACCCTACCTCGGCCAGTTTCACTTAGTCCACAAGATGTTCAGGCGGCGGCGGCGGCGGTGGCTAAAGCAGCTGCAATGGAGAAGTTTGATTTGATAAAATCGCCTTCATCTTCTTTGAGTGTGAGCAACAGAGCGAGAGAGAGAGAACAAAGAGATTTTAGGCATTATAGTTTTTTTTTTTTTTTTTTTTTGAAGTAAGCGGGTTGGTTCTATTTTTATGGCTTAACCTATAACCTGACCCATCTACACAGCCAAAATATTGAATCCACCTAAAAACAACAAAAAAATCGATCCAAATCGATCGGGTTGAGCGGGTTCGGTCGGTTTTTGCCCAGGCCTAATTGGTAGTATCATTCTGAAATCATTGTTATGTAATTATGTAAACAACACAAACAAAAGATTACTGAGAACTTCAACAAATATTCCAAATTTTCTGATACGCGAGAGGAAAAACCAACTAATACAAGAGAAATGAGTTTAAATTATTGTCAATTTTGCCTTCATTGTCCCAGAGATTGAGTTCAACAATTGTTGGTACTTCTCAAATTGTTGTTCAACTCGGTCACTTTTCAAAGCAAGATGTATTGAAGTCAATATTGCCTTTTAAGCAAATTTTCAAGATGACAATTAAATATGGTTATTAGAATATCAAAAAATTTCCCTTGATTTAAGTGTACACTTTAATTATAAGCTATGAACACAAAAGGTAAGAATATGTAACAGCAGACTCGGATATTCACAAAATATTGTTAAAATAAATTTGAATAGTTGATAATTAACATGACCACATTATTATTATTATTTATTAGTTACATATATGAACCGAAAATTTTGCAAATCAAACAGAGGTTATATGATAGCAATACTATTTGTTAATTTAAATATATAGGCACAAGATCTTGCCATGTACCTCTGTTATCATATGGTATTGTTTGTCCAGATCATCTATAAATGGATAACGATTTGCTCCATGTACCTCTGTTATAATATTTATTTTACGACCCTTTTTGTTGCACAGTAATATTTATCATAGAGAGTGAAGGTTTGAATGATAAAACTAATTGAAGTAACAAAAATAAATATTACTGTGCAACAAAAAGGGTCGTAAAATAACAAAGAAATGTAGTGGCGAAACATGACTTCTTTTCACTCATTTTCTCTTTTAATTTTATTTTCTTTTAGTTAGGGATTAAAGATTGATTTAGAAGCACATATATATTAGAGTTATCACATAATACACCGTATTATGCATCAGCAACAAGCCAACACGAACAAAAAAAAAGGATAATTAATTCTCAACATCGACAATTCTATTGTCAAAAGAAGCATGCATTATAGGATAACAAAAGTTCCATCATTGTGTAAATCCAAAATTCAAAATTAATTGAAGAACGTCATTGTGCCAATCAGAGTTTTGTTTCTTCTCCCTCTGTCACTCACTCCCATTACCAGCTGTGTCTAAATTCTTTCCATCCACTCTTAACATGTTAGAGACCTTTAGCTTCATTTCTTTCAACCATTCCATAGTAACTCACCCCATAAATGCTACCTATGTATATGTATGTTTCATCCTCAGAATTATATATCACAAGATCTCCTCGAAATTTATAGTAACGGTATTTTATTCATTATGTTCATTGATTTGTATTTTATTTTCATATTTCAATTTTCAATGTAGCAACTATGTATTATATATATTTCTGTCCGTTGTTAATATTTATTGTTCGTGTACAACTACAAAGTTTTTATCAAATTTATGTATTATTACTAATTATAGATGATGTCTATTCTTAGCATTAACTCCTAAAATTATTGCTATAAATATAATCCTACACTCTGCATTTGTAACGTAATAAACGTATTTGAATGTTCAAAAAATATAAACCATAAAACCCCAATATTTAGACGTTGTAGAATAATATAAAAATACATTAATTAGTGTACATTATTAAGTATTTAGTTGTTCTAAAATAATTTGTTCTTTAACCAAAATCTCTTCTAAAATTATAACAAAAATCGTGCAACTTCATTGCACCAGAACTTGATTTCTGTTTTTTCGTTTTTGTCCATTTCGATATCATACTGCAACAATGCAAGTTTGCAACTTCAGGACATGTTATGTTTGATGCTAATGGGTTCTTAATTGCATAAAAAATTATTTACATCACTTACCGGATGCCTATTGGTAAGGAGAGGGATTGGTTGCTGAGATTCCAACCTAGAAGATGAGGAGAGCTTAACGTCTTCTCCGTGCCATTGGGATCGAGCTTTGCTTTTTCCCTGAGAATAATTGAACTCATTTTCTTAATCAACATCATCCTCATTGTCATCACCATCAACTCGCGGACTTCCTGCGGATCAAGGATATATAATGTCCTGTCTGTTACTCCAAACAGAAGACAGAACACGAAAATTTGGAAAGGAGACAAACCTTTGTATCTACTCTCTTGTATCTTGTTTTGCACTGGGACATGACTAATTTCCAGCTTTCCTCTCATACCCATAACAAGTTCAGCAAACTGGAAATCCCGATTCATTGCAAGTCTCCACAAATTTGACATACCCAGCATTCATATTCTTCAGAGGCTTTGGCTGCATTATACATAAGGAATAAGTTAATTAGGACAAAATTTGCGATTAAACAACCAGTGATATTCGTATATCATGCAATGAACACATTGTGGATTATGACATTATCAGACATGACCTATTTTCCAACCAAATGGGATGTTGACATTTTGAATATGATTCAACGATGACAGTATCTTTAATTTTCTAGTAACGTCTCATGTATGATTATAATGACAAACTCATTGAATCATTAAGCGATTCGAATATGCTTGTGCTTGAAAAAATGTTTGATGCCAACAGTATACTTTTATATTTTACTCACATAGTTAATTTTAGCATATCCCAATGATTCTCAAATTCAATTTGATTTATATTTGCTGAAAAGTAATAATCTCATAATTCACAAGCATCCTGAACTCATAAATAAATAAAAACAAAGGTATTTAAAAAATTTATTTTACCTGCACAAGAGCACTATGCATTCACCAAGATGGCTGAAAATTGAGGAGTGCATTCTAAAGAGTTGCCGATTCGCTTACAACACAAACAACAACCATTAACCCTCTTCTTACAGGCCACAAAATGCTTAATCAGCTGGAGAGTGTGGCAGGTCGAAAACTTGCTACATGGTGAAATGTATAGATCTAGCAGGTAACACATAAAGATAATTGTGGATCCCTTGGCTGTCTAGCAATGCTTTTCATTCATATGAATAAATGCTTGATAGTGAAGTTTCAAAATATTTAGCAAGAATCAATGCCCACGAATCATATTGTGTACATTAAAACCCAATACTTGCATTATCTGAACAAACTCACCTGAATAAGTGTCTTCCGAAGTCTAGATTCCTGGGTAGCAACTTCCTCTTTGAGGTTTGAGAGATTCCTATCAATCTTTGAACTTGCATAAAGAAAATTAGGAAGTGTCATAGTAAATAATATATATCCAAAAAGGTATCAAACAACTATGGGGCCTATCTTAGGGGTACTTTGTTTTTATACTTCCAATCAAAAGAGAAAATAAAAGTTTCTATGAATATTTTTTGCATTAACATAATAATCTTCTAGTAAAAGGTTAGTGAATCATTAGTAAATTAGCTTCTAGAGATGAAATTGTCTCGTAAGATAACTGGGGAAAGAATCATAAGTTGTTTCACTTTATCTTTCATTAATTAACCTTTGCCTAAAGTGGGGAAGATATTTCTATCCAAAGAATTCATTGGAAAACAAAAATAGTTATTGATAGCACAAGTGTAATACTTTCAACCAAATAACACAGTTCCTAAACAGAGAAATTTAACCGGCAATTGTTTACTTGGTAACTAAGAGCCCTTTTTTGAAGTTCTTTTGGCAACAATGGATGCTGAGGATACTTCTCTTCTAGATACTACAACATTGCGGTCTCCGATCAACAACAATACTTTTTGATCGTAAGGTTGAATAATACCAAGTCATCATCCACACGTATCCAAGTGGATTAAGCTTCAAAAACTCTACAGTCTAGACAAATAGAAAAGTGTAACAAAAAATTCATATGATAATAATCAACCGAAGCAAAATGTAACTTAGCAATACACATAAAAATGTTAAGTCAACTTTTATAGATAATTGAAAAGAAAAATAAAGAGGGTGAGAACGGAAAGAGTCAAATCTGGAGATTTCTAGTCCCCTTTGAGCAAGTTAATTGCAATGTACTCATAATCTAACCCTGTTTATTCAATTCAAGGTTTTATTAATTATTAAAAAAATATTTAAAGAAATTAAGCTAAAATAACTCAAGATTATCAACGTTTAAGAAGAAAACAGGATTTACGCCTAACTTCTTTTCATGAAATAAAATTTTTTTTTTTTTTTTTTTTTTTTTAATCATTCTTCTTGACCTTGAGTTAGAAAATGTCATGTCAATTTCATGATTGGGTCTCCTCCAGCAATACTATGAAAGAAATATGGCATAATTATAGTAACCTAAAGTTCCATATTTAGATTGTCAAGTTCAAAATTTAATATAATTCGTTTTAACGGAATGGTCGATCTATAAATAGCTAAATCTCAGTTCCAAGTGTGTCAAAATCCTACAAATATAAGATTTGACGTCAATTACTACATAAAATCATAAACTTCCCAAATGCTATTCTACTTGAAGAACCAAATAATGATAGAAAAACTAACAACTTGAATTCTGCTGCAAACATAGATAGAGTATAAGAAGTTAAGAGGAAACTTGAGGAAGCATAGTTCTAAACAATCAAACTACTTGTCAATTTCAGTAATTAGCTATTAGGCACATATATATATAGAATAAGTTGGTCCATTATACTGCATCCTTGTTTCTTATTAGACACAAGGTAGTTTCTTTCAATAGCCGAGAATACTAAGGTTAATAAGGCAATAAATGCTCATCTCAATACTTTGTACATAAATCTTAATGAGATGTCCACAGATTCACAAATTGCTATAGTTTTGTTACAATGATTGAAGAGACGATATCCTAGAAGCAGAATACCAACCATAACCAAGAGTACTTGGGCAGAGCTATGAAAACACAAATGACAACTGATAACCTGGCCACGGAAACAGTTGCAATAAATTTTTTGAAACCTTCTGATTTCCACGCTGCAAAAATGATTCAAAAAGGTTTTCAATATGCAAATTTTAAAAATTTACGGAGGAAAATTTAAGTCATACTGTTCAAAAATTGGATATTAAAATGTAGTAATTTAACTGTACTGATTTTGCTTCTTTGCAATTAGAGATTTATGCAAGAAGCATAGCATGTCTGTCAAAGATTCAAAGTTAAAATGTAAACAAGTTCTTTTGAGATAAGTAATTATTTTTATCAAAGTGACTTTTTTACTTCAAAGAAAAAAATTGTGAAACAGTGAAAAAAAAAATTCAGGTACCCACATCATAAATTACAACTTCGAACAAGGTCAAAGCACCGAAGAAACACAACATAAATGGAGAAAGATACATCATTGGCAACCACATGTATCACCTACAATAAAACGACCACATGAAAATAATTCTATTCATCAAAAACCATATAATTGAAACCCTTAATCTCAAAAATTGTATAAACGTCCACATAATCAATGTTGAAGCCAAGGAAAATTCAATTATGAATACGATAATAAAAGCATATTTCGAATTACCTCATTGAAACCAGATTTTTGGCCGTATTGCCTCTGCACAGTGGAGCTAAAGTAGAGGAAGGAAAGAGAAGTCTCGAACGATATGGATGATTATGTGAAGAATGGAGTCAAGATGCATGGGAGACAACGTAGAAGATTGGAGAATGACTGACAAAAGAAAAAGAAATCCTTGCAAGAATGCAACAAACGTAGTGTTTAAGAGAATAAAAAAATTAAAATTGGTATAAAAACATATGACATCAGCGATCGTATTAGTTCGATTCGATCGGTCATTTGTTTAAATTTAATTAAATAATATTAAAAATTATTCAATATATATATATATATATATATATATATATATATAAATGCACTGAAACGTAAAAATTATATATGAAAATATAGTTCAATACAACCTTAATTCCCCAAATGTCACAAATTCTCAATTCCCTAAGGGTCCGTTTGATAGAAAGATGGAAAATGGGTGGCAAATAAAATGTTTGGCAGGGAAGTGATTTGCCTGAAATTTGTTTGAGAGGAAAGGTGTTTAATTGGTATAATTTTTTACCTGGTAAATTTTTCGTTTGGTTTTATTTTTTAAGCAAATTGTCAATTAAATGGATAAATTTTTTTACCATTGACTTTGGAATGTGTTCCAATTGCTTAAAAAATATATATATATTTGGTCAAAAAGTTGAAAAATATTTTTTCACCAAAATAGTGAAAAAATATTTTCCAACTTTTGTGCATCAACAACTTGTACCTAACAAACATTTTTCATGGCAAATAAAACGTATCAAACAGCCAAAAGTAAGAACTAGGAAAATATTTTCCTAGTTCCATGGCAAATAAGCGGTATCAAACGGACCCTAATTTCCTAATTCCCTAATTTTTTAATTCCCCAATTACTTAAATTCCATATTCTCAATTCCCAATCCACAAATAAAAAAATAAAAAATCATGAATTATAACACAGGAATCATAATTCCTAAATAAAACTCTAATTCAGAAATTGACAAAACCCTAATTCATAATCATGAATCCATGATTCATAAATCATAATTCACACGGCCATAAATATAATCCTTAATCCAAAAACAGTCAACACAAAAATCACAATACTTCAAGATTCCAATTTCCAAACCCAACACACAGGCACAAACCAACCGCACGACTCAACAACACACACAGGCACAGCCACGCACAAAATCACAGATAGTTAGAACCACATTATCGGGTTCGGCGCACAGCAGGTTGGCTCAGTAGCTCTGGCACTCCAAAACTGCAATCCCAATCTCCAACGGTGTAACTGCAATCCCAATCTCAATCTACAGGCGTCGAAGACTCCAAGTTCGAACACAGAACACTCGGCCCTCGCACACTCACACTCACACTCGCACTCGCACACTCACTGTCACAGACCACAGTTTCTCTCAACTCACTCACCCTTACACTATCACAGTAACAAATGCGTCAACACTCACTCACAGCGAGGGGACGCCAGCGCAATTTCACCCAGTCGTGAATCGCCCCAAGGGTTTGCAAAATCGTTTTGGGCGTGTTTGGCTAATTGGCTCTGGTTTGGACTTGTGATGTGGTGTCTCTAATTGACAGTTCTCCAAGTTGGGCGGGCCATTGGGCTTGTTTTAAAATTGAAAGGCCCAACTGAAATAAAAATTTGGCTCATCTCTCCCACACCACCGTCTTCTTCACAGGCTTCTTCTGCTGCTTCTCTTCCACTGTGGTCGGCGCTCCACTCCAGTGCTCCATCCTCTAAAGCCGGAGCTGAAACTTTAGGCGGATCCTGCTAGAACAGCCGTTCTAACTCACTGCTAGCTAGATTCGCCCCTACTCATGAATAAGTTTTCTTTTGAAAAAGATTGTAAGGATATTGCAAACGGTTACAGTCAGTCAATCGCCTTCTAGGTTTTTGTTTTTTTTTTTTATTACGCTCCATTACTGGAGTCCCACCTGTTCTGCCCTAGGCTTTGGTAAATAAGGTAAATCGCAGGTTATGACTCCGAGGGTATAGGGTGGAAGACTGCTTGTACACTTGCACTTACCCAAGAGCCAAATCCATATTTCAGGATTCGAACTCTTGACGCTACAGCTTCAAGTAAAACTGAATTTCTCCGCCTTCCCCTTTTACTACTTGAAGATGTGCCCTGAGAGCACCTTCTAGGCTTTTGTTGCTTCTCTTTATTACTCATCAATCCGGTGTCATATTCTCTAGTCCTCATTTGATCTCGAATTATCTTTATGAAGGTTTTAAATCAAGTTGTATTACTCGTAACACATTGGTTTTGCACGTAACAATTATAGATTGAACTTATTTATTTATTATTATTATTTTTTTTATGATAATTCGCCAACATAGCTCGAGTCCTTGACTTATTGGACCACTATCTGAACAGTCTCGTTATGGGGTCTTAGCGTGTTTGGGCTATGTTTAGCTAAAAGCATATAACATCATCTCCAAAAAGTTATTTAAATATAAGACCCTAACTATTTTAAAGAGTTAACTTTTAAAATTATACTCTAATATAAACAAATCTCTGTAATTAAATGCAAAGTTTTTCAATTTTTAATGGAAAAAAATAATAGAATAATTTGAAGAGAAGTTAGTGAAAATAAAAGATAAAAAAATAGTAAATATTTTTTGGGAGTACTATAATTCAGTGTTAAAGATCAAGAGTATATTGGAGTACTTCGTGTTATTGTGTATACCTTTCATTTTTGGCATTTTAAACTCTATTTTCACATTTCATAGCTAAAAATGTTGTTCTCAATAAAAAAAATGTAAAATGACAAATATATCCTATTATTTAAATATAAAACAAAAAAAATGAATGAAAATTTAAATAACAAATTGTAATTATACTCCCAAATTTTTAAAAAAACTGTAAATGAGTCCAAATAAATTATTAAAAGCGTAATTAGTAAGTACAAAATGTTCATATTTTGCAATATTATTGTGCAAAACGTCTATACCTTTCATTTTTTTTGGCATTTTCATCTTTATTTTCACATTTCATTACGAAAACCATCATTTTCATATATTTTCTCAATTAAAGAGATATAAAATGATGAATATAACATCTTATGTAAATAAAACAAAAATAGAGAACAAATTACAACTATGTTCCCAAATTTTTCAAAAAAATACAAACAAATAATTAAAAAATGAATTTTTATTTGTATTTTTTAAAATTTGGGAGTATAGATGTTCTTTATTTTTTTTTATTTAAACGAGAGGATATATTTGTCATTTTACATCTTTTAATTGAAAAAATGGATGAAAATGATGATTTTCATAATGTAATGTAAAAATAAGGATGAAAGTGTTAAAAAAATAAAAGGTAGGAACATTTTGCAGTGAAGCTCTCAAATAGGGGACAAGATGCTCAATCTACGCTAAGGAAATTAAGAGAAGAAAAATAAAAAATTGCAGTGCACAAACCATAGAAATGTTTGGTGTTGAAATAAATTAAAACTTCGTCCTGTCCCAATCTGCTTCCTGAAAAGTTTAAAAACTTTGGTAGATGTGAATAGTAATTAACATACACTATGTTAAATTTTTTACTGCTATCACAAAATGTAAAATGAAACTTTGACCTTGCAATCAATTATTTAAAAAATTTCATGGTAATTCAATCTGGAATTTAACATTCAACAGTATTGGTTTTCTTCCCACTCCACTCTATGAAGTATGTATCTTTACCCCATTCTATTATTGTCAACACAAGAGATTAATAAACAACTCTGTTAAAAAACAAATTTACGATAAAATAGATTGAGCTCTTGTTTGAGTTCCATTTTTTAACAATACATTTTTCTTAAAATTATTTGTCAACCACACATTCTCTTAATAAAATAATTTTACATTTAAATATAAATTTTTTTCTTAATTTTTAATTTTTTTTCAAATAATCATAATTTTCAAAATCTATTTTTATCAAATAATTGGGTTCAAGAAAGAATTTGAATTTCAATCGTGCTAGCGGTACGTCCTGGGTGTACCGAACACGAGCAGAAAATGACTTGTCATCGGTAGTTTATGAAATCTATAATATTATTGCAAAAAGAGAGTTAGTAGTCCCTTATTACACGTTAATTGAAAAGTTGGTCAAAGTGGACAACTTAGGAAGTTGGAGTCAGAATAGGACTCCTTTTTCTGACTTGCCTATAAACAAGACGACTCCTACTCAATTCAACATAGCCTCACAACCATTTGCCTAAATCTCTGGATCTATCACCGGTCCTATTCAACTGCACGTTCTCCGACGTGCTATGCTTTGCTTTTCTTGATAACATTACTACTGCCTAAATTTGTCTTTTATTCAGCGTTTTTTTGTAAAGAAAAGAGAGGGAACAGTTCCTTTCTCAACAAATATGGAGAAGACAAACGCTGGTGTGGGAAATGGAGACATTATTAAACTTCCCATTGGGTTCAGATTCCGTCCCACTGATGAAGAATTGCTTCTTCACTACTTGATAAGAAAGATATACTCTTTGCCATTTCCGGCCACCGTCATTACTCAACTTGATGTCTTCAACTTCAATCCCTGGGACTTACCTGGTATGTAGTAATTACTTCATTTCATCTACTTACTGCCATTTTCCCCCTTATTTTTCATACATTGCACAAACCCCTCTTGTAATTAAGGTGATTTGAAGGAGAAGAGATATTTCTTCAGCAAGAGAAACAGGAATGTAATGAATAAATGCAGCAGTTTCAGTGCTGGTTGTGGTTACTGGAAAGCCACTGGCCAAGACAGCCAAATTATGGCTCCTGGAACCAACCGAGTAATTGGAATGAAGAAATCCTTGGTCTTCTATAAAGGCAACTATTATCGTGGTCGTGGGATCAAGACTCAATGGGTTATGCATCAATATTGCATTCTAACCTCTCTAATTACTCCGCGCTTAACTCATCAGGTACATCTAGTATAAGTGTATTCTTATTTCATAAACTGTTTTGAACATTTTGTATGCATATTCTTTGTAGAAACTAACGTTGGAAGTGGGAGATTGGGTCGTCTGCTGCATATACCAGCAGCAGGGGAAAAGGAAGGCCAAAAGTCTCGGTATCAATAACACAACTAAGAAATCTAGAAATTCGGAATGCATTAATAGTATCATTTTAAGGATGGGAGAGGATACTGACATGGTTTCTCCTCAATGTTCTAGTGGGATCACTGAGATTTCTTGTGCTGATGACTTGTATCGAGAAGCAAGCAGTCACTAATTGAGAGTACAACAGAGATATGGAACGTTGTCCTTTTAAGTTGTGAATTTACGTCTTGGTTTGCACAATCCACCAGCCTTGTTTAAATATTGGCTATGCCAAAGAATTGTTGGCTTGAATGTTTAAAAGTTATGGAAGATTTTTAATATTCAACTGTGTCATCCCTTTAATTGGTTCTACCTCTCTTTCCATTTGTAATTAGTGAGAATTACAGAGATAAAACAATCATTTTGACAGCAAAAAAGCGGCATTATTGATTATTGCCAGCATCTGAAGGTTTCTTATTGGAAAGCAATTGATTTTTATGAAGGAAAAAAAAAAAAAAAGTGGACGCAAAGATTAGACAAAAAGAGAAGAATCCAAAGAAATTAAGAGGACATACTTTTATGAAAGGAATAAGAACAAAAAAGATGGTGTCTATTTTTCCCATGGGATTAATTGTTTCATTTGGCATCTTTCATTCACTTAATCAATTTCTTAATACATTCAAACTTCAAAATCTAGTATTCCAAGTTGTAGGGTACCGTGCAAGTGACAAGACAGCTGGTTGGTCTTAGTTAACAAACTTAAAAATTAATTAAACATATAAAAGATTCGTCATGTCTGCCCAGTCAATTAAGCACCTTTCATTCCCCCTTTAAAATACAATTAGTCAATATTTTTAGAGATTACAGATTAAAAACGAATTAATATATAAGTTCATGCTAATAAAAAACTCATCCAATTCATTATTTTTAAATTATCATTTTTGATAGCAAGTAAAGTGAACATAAAATGTTTTCTTTTAATTTAATTAAAACAAAGTGTGGTTATGGTTTTGATATTAATAGTCTAACAAGTGCATGTAGGTCCGCACACACATTATTATTACTATTACTAGTGTAGGCGGAACACAATCAAATTGATTATGATGAGCAACACTAATTTTTGTTGGCCAAGTAGCAAATCAGAGAAAGTATTTAGCTTGATTAACGTTGTCGTCAATGTAGGATTAACGTACACATTTTTAGATTTGGAAAATGATACACAACATAGTATATATTAGATATATTTTTTACTGTCATGCACTAGTAAAACTGTAATGATCAAGAACTGGTAGTTATAAATGGGTCTTTAATGGACTATGTGAAAGTACGCACGGGTTTGAGTAAAGGATCTGGAATCATTTATTTGACATAACTTATTTAATATATATTTTTTCAAATTCATTTTCAATTATACATCTTGATTTCGGTAAGTCAAATTCTAAAAATATAATTATTTACCAATTTTACCAACAATAGAAGATTATGTTTGCATAAACTGCAAGGTGGTAGAGAGACAACGACCTATTTAATTAATTGTGAATATTTATCGAGGGCAAAAAATTTGTAGAAAGTTTTCGCTATTAAGCGGTTTTCAAGATTTTCTTCTTAAAAATTGAAAAAAATACTTATGGCTAGTACATTTACATACACCATCGCTCATAATCATCAGACAAGCTTAATACGAAGAGATTAGTCACCATCCTTCATGGAAACGAATATTTAGAATGAGGCATAATAGATTTTGCATTTCCACAACAAAAAGTTGAGGGCATGGTGTGTCAAATGCTCATTAGCCAGAAGTTATGGCTTTAGAATATGGAAATACAACACAGCTTTCCCTTTTTCAAGTTGTCACCGTTGATATTCTAATATCTCAAAATAGAAGAATTGTTTGAGGTAAATTTATTATTACTTTGCAGAAGCAAAAACCAAGAAGAATATGTTGCATAAGAACAATGCTTAGTGAGATAAAAAAAAAAACATAGCTCGAATTCGGAAGGCGCTTATTATATCTATACATGGTTCGATCTGAAAGATTTTTAAGCTTGCAAAAATTTCAAACTAAATTAAACCATTTCATTTTCTAAATCATATCAAACAAAACACTTTATTGTGGTTATAACACTCAAATTGAAATATTAACAGTGCTACAATATTAATATATTTATCCCAATAAAAAACTTAAGCTTACAAAATTCATTGTTTCTGAAATAAATAATTCTTTTTTTTCATAAATTAATATTTACATTAAGAGTTAATTGAAGTCAGCAACAAGTAACTTTGTTGAAGTATAAATAGAACTAAAAAATTATAGAGTAATGTTACTTGTGTGTGTGTGTATTTTGGTCGTGAATATTCGAGCCAGTTTACGCGTACCTCGATTAATCTCACAATCCCTAAAGTTTACGTTATTATATATGTTAGGTATAAAAGTAATTAAAAAAAAAGTGATAAATACAAGTTTCCTTGAGTACAACTTTTGCACACGAGCTTCAAAAGATATTTCAGTCATGTTAGTCGTTCCAACGACCAATTAATTGAGCATTCACACCAGAAGGCAGATCGTAATTTTCATGGTGACCATTTTGATATATTGTTCAAAATCTGAAGGATGCATGCACAATTTTTGGTAGACATGAGAAAGGGGCAACATTTAGCTCTTGTTTGACACACTTTATAATGAGAAATTTTGATAAAATATATTAAGAAATAATATTTTTTGGGAGAATGTGTGGTTAAAAAAAGATTTTTTTTTTTTTTTTGGTTTATGAGTAATATAATTTTATTGAAATGTATGGTTAAAAAGAAAAGTAAAATTTTAAAGGGTGTCAAACGAGAGTTTAGTTCCCGTTTGACCCTCATTATTTGAAAAGTTAGCCTTTTTTTGAGTCCAATTTTGGGAGAATAATGAATTTTTGAATAATGTATTGATAAGAAATATGTGGTTACAAAATAAGGAAGTTTTTTGGATTTACGTGTAATATTATTTTATTAAAGAATGTGTGACTGAAATAATATTGTTGAAAAATGGATTTTTTTCAAAAGAATGAGACTCAAACAAGGGTTTAATGGTTGAGATAATGTTTTTTTTAAAAAAATATGTGGTTAAATTTATTTTTTCTTGAAATTATATATAATATTATTTGATTAAAGAATGTATGATTGATAAAAATAAAAATAAAAAAATTATAATTTTAATAGGGCAAAAGGGCTCATGCGATCGACCGGCATCCCTGATCAAACTTCAAACTGGGAAACGCAAATGTTGCGTGGCGTCATATCAATTTCACAATCAATCTACAATTTTCATCCCTTGCACTTTGTCAGCAAACTTTGACTTTTGACTTGTCCTTTCATTTTCTATGCTTTACCAACGCCGTTAAATGGATAAGTAAGAGGAATAATGCAGTATATCAGCAACAATTTTCTTGTCAATAAATTTAGAGTAGGGAACGGTTTCGTGTACAGTTATTGTACATAGTGTTGTACGTAGTTTCTTCACATGAGAGAAAGTTCACGAATATTTTAATCATTATGAGCTCTCTCTCATATGAGTGAACTGTGTACAAGAATATGTACAATGATGTACACATACCTTTTTTCTTTAGAATAATGGTTTTGCTTTATGTACAATTGAGTCGACGTTTTGATGTACAATTCCCTCACAATAAGTAACTTTTAGTTATGTTACATATATTCGAAGTTTAACACTTCGAATTATTCGACTCCACCCGTTTTCTCACGTTGAAGATGGGGCCCGCACACTTGTTGGAAGTGGGGCTCGACTCCATGTGAGGGCGTCGATAGGATCGAATAATTCGGAGTGTCAAACTTTGAATACAAATGGCTTAATTCTTCAATTTTTTATTGGACGCAGATCCTTACTATTGTGAGGAGAGGGTAAAATAGCAAGACTAATAAGCAATGGAAAGGAGATTTTTCTGCCACGTTGAATAAAAGAACAAATACAAAAGGCCCCGTTTGATGGGGTTTCATCCTTAAATTTGGTGTTTGATTGCATAACTTTTCTAGGAAATTCATTTTTACCCCTTTTTTAGGTGCAATCATTTAAAATATATTTTTCATCTTTTATTTTCCTATAGGTATGATGAGAAAATATTTTTCATTTTTTTTTTCTTTTTTTAACTTTTTGGCAATAGAAACATATTCTAAATTCAATGGTAAAAAAAAAATTATCCATTTAATTGACAATTTGCATGAAAAATAAAGTCAAACGAACATAAAAAATTTCAAAAATTATTATTTTTACTTTTTTGCAATCCAAATAAATTTTAATACAGATTGTGAAAAAATTTATCCCAAAAGGTAACAATTTGTATGAAAAAGAAAGTCAAACGAATTAGGTGAAAAATTATACAAATCAAACACCATTAATTACAATTCCCTCTAAAACAAATTCTATTTAATTCAATTCCCTGTTATTAATTTTATTTACACCTATTTTTCATCATTGCAATCAAACGGACCCTAAAAGATTATTATTTGACCAAAATAATATTTTGAATAATAATTTTTAGAAGAACTAGTTAATGTTGAACGTGCGTTGCACGTTATTCTGTAACACTTTATGAGTACGGTGAAAATAATATTTGACTCCCTCATCCATCACTTTGATCAAAAAAATATGAGATGATTGTATCAGGCCTCAGGTTTACAGTGCGTCGGGCTCCGCTCTAAAAGTGGTCGGGCTTCAGAAATGGCTGCGGGTTACTGAGTCATAAATATTATATATGCAATATAAATAGTAAAATACACTTATAATATGAGTATTATACGTATGCAAACATTGAAACTAAAATGCTAATTATTATAAATGAAGATGAATGGTAAAATACGATTACAATGGATGTATTAAGATGAATGTAAATACGATAATTATTTAACGTGAATTTTAATTAATTTAGAATTAACACCAATGAATATATACGTGACAATGAATGTTAAATCATTTATAGTAAATGAATATGTGGAATACATGCATGAATAAGAATTTTGTAATATTTATTACATTTTGTAAATTATATACATATTGAAAAACGAAAAGTTGGATATTATTGAAATAATGAAATTGTAATGGGATTAAAATCGTCCAAAAAATGATTCTTTCTTGATGTGATATTTAATATATTATAGATTATAGATTATAGATATGTGGTTCAAAATTAGAATTTTTTTATATTTACTTGCGTAATATTTTATTGTCCAAATATATGATTAAAAATGAGCATATAAAAAAAAAAAAAAAAATTCAAATAACGGTTGTCAAATAGGGCTAAATGGGGGATCTCACGTCTTCAGTTCACTTAGTACGACCGGGATTGCATTAGAAAAGATAAATTTCCGCTGCGCTGAATGAAGGAACAAATACAGAAAAAATACTACATTAGATGCGTGGTCCCATGTCTTTATTTCTCACTGGACAACATTGGAGGAAAGCTAACCGTACGTAAGCAACCAAGTATGAAATTACTAAGAAGGACATTAGAGATAGAGAAGAGGGGTTAGTGAGGAGTTACGTTTTTAACTTGGGCGCTTAACATTAGAATTTTCTCCTCCTCCATTTTCCTCTCTGACCGGCTTTTCCTTTTTGCTATTTTTTTATTTTTTTTTCAGTATTGCTCGTTCCGTCGTTCGATCCTTTTATTGTAAATAATTAGAGCCTCCGTTTTTGTTTGTCTTAATTCTGTTTTGTATTGGTAAAGTCTAAAGCAGAAATAATTCTTCAATTGATACGAAAAATTTAGTGCTCGGAAATGAAGTCGCCTCTGGGGAAGCTGAGAAAATTCGCACTGCACAAGATCGATGACAAGGAAAATTGGGATCACCATATTTCGGCGCATTTACACGGGCTGGCTCAAGCTGCAAAGGTGGATCTTATTCTTCTTCTTCTTTTCGAACAAATAATGTTTTTACTCGTGCTTTAATTTTACGCATTCCCTCTCTTAATCAAGTGTTATTGAATTGAAGTTCTAGTGTCAAATTTCTTTATACTGGTGATGCGTTAATTTCGGAGGCAATGTTGATGCCTCAGTCAAGTGTATTGGGTAGCTTTGTGCAAATTTCAACATACGATAATGGTCAAGCAATTTTGTGACCAGATTAAAGTTGAAAAAAAAAAAAAAAAAATTTTGAAATGTTCAATTAATTGGATTTTTGTTTTGTTTTTATATATAATAATTCCTAAATTCCAGAGCTTTTTGTTGCTTGTACAGTATCCCATCAAGTACACCATACTTGAACGTCTTTGAATTTATTGGGCGCATTTTTTCCATTATATGAACAATTGGTAGCCAAAGGTGAACTGGCGAGCTCATGAAAGTTCTAGTTGTATGCGAAAAGAGTAATAGTATAACTTTCATTTTTCTATGTCAATATGGTGTTTATAACTTGTAATATTTTTTGAAACAATTTGCCATAGGTTCTCTTGCTTCTTGCAATCTTATTGTCTTTCTGTATGATGCATTGTATTTACAGGATATGAAAGACATGAGAACTTGCTATGATAGCTTACTCTCTGCAGCTGCTGCTACAACAAATAGCGCTTATGGTACTTGCTTGATGTGATTTAATAGCTGAAGTTGTATTTCAATATTAAAATCTCATTCGGATATAATTTTCTAACAGCAAGTAGATCTGAATGCATGACCTGAACTGCTGTGTGATGTGTCTTGTCCATGCTTATTTCTTCGTTTCCTTTAATACATGTTTTAAATAGGTTATTTGATACCACTATATCTTATATTAGAATGCCAACAGAAAAAACATAACTTGGCCTGAAGTTTTTCTGTAATTTACTTTTTTTCTTACCTTTCAAGGATACATCAATGCCCATCCAAAATGATGATCTGAAATCCACCACTACGGACATCAATCTCAGTTTCTTTCTCTGTTGATCACTGTGATTGACACTTATTCTTCTGTTTTCCTTCGTATCAAGGACTAATAATTTTTTCTTCAAATTATTCTTTTTCTTACTTCTGACTTCTCTCGTAACCTGTAACTACTAAACCTGTTTCTTTCTATACATTAGAGAGAGAAGCAATGCCAACCACTCCCAATTCTTGGTTTATAATTTAAAAAGTTCCTCAAATCTCATCTGTTAAAAAACCCTGTATTTGAAAATCCAGAAGATGGTTAAGTGATTAGAAAGAGCAAACTTCTGAATGAAAACTGGTGTTTTATTTTTTTTATTATTATTTTTTAACTTTAGTCAGCAAAACTACGATATTCCAACGATTAGATGTATGAATTTAGATCACTATTAAGCGACTGATTTCTTCATGCTTTAATTTCTATCAAAATTCAGTAATCTGTCATCGATTTGATACTTTTCCTTTCAGAGTTTTCGGAGTCATTGTTGGAGATGGGGAATTGTCTGCTGGAGAAAATGGCTATAAATGATGGTGGAGAAAGTGGTAAGCCGAGGGATTCTCAAAACTTCATTTAGAAAAGTTTCTTGTCTCATTTCCAACCTTTGGAATCGCTAAATTTCTCCCTATTTCCAATCTGTCTATAATCAAATGTATGATTAAATTTATGTAAAGATACTTAGCCCCTGTTTGGCTTAGCTAAAAATAAGATTTTTAGTAGATTTTGATAAAATTTAACAAAATGTGAGGTTGAAAAGTTGTGGATTCCATGAAATGTTTGGTTGAAAATGAGTTTTAGAAATTGGGGCCAACAAGGGCTTAGTATCTTTTTTTTAGGGAAAAGATACTTGCTATCTTCGTAGAATCGGCAACTTCATCTTGAATTATAAGTCTATTCAAATAAAAATTACGTCATCTTGTTAACTCTTAACAGATTTTTTTTTTTTTTTTGGTACTTGTAATATCTTGGATTCACTTTATTCTTCAGCATACTTCGTCTTCTGCTCCTCATCTTCATTTTCCCCATTGCTTGAAGCTCCTGTCTGAACTTTTTTGCTCTTCGTTTGCATCAAAACTGCTTGAACCATCTGTCTATTGCTAAAGTTGGAAAGCAAAATCAAATGCCCTTGACTTCTATGTTTTTGCAGGCAGAGCATTAGCAATGCTGGGAAGGGTTCAGCTTGAACTCCAGAAACTTGCTGATAACTATGTGCGTGTTGATTGCTGTGCCAATGTTTATGAATCCCTGATGTATTCGAGATCTTGATTATAACTTCCTATTTTTATATTACAGCGGTCTCATATTATCAAGACCATTACAAACCCATCAGAGTCTCTTCTAAGCGAGCTACGGAAAGTGGAGGTTTGTTCATCATATACTGTATTCAATCTGATCTTTTAAAGATCTGTATCTGAACCTTAATTTCTATATCTCATTAACACGCTGAGAGGATTCTGCCAACATAAACAGCTTTCTCTAAATCTTTGATAACTGGCACAATTTTGATGGTCGAGAATAATGTTTTCATAAATAGAAAAGCTTCTTGTAATTTCATTATTGGCACAATATGAGAATACATTAATGGTGCTCGTTATAACTAAACAGTTGATATGGTACTCAAGGAGCTGATGAAACTGTTTAAAGATACTAGAAAGTGCTACATATGACATTACTCACTGACTGTGCTGCATATGACATTACTCTCTAATGTGGTAGAGAAAACTGGAACATTTTTTTTGAGCAGTAAAAAGTAACTCTGATGAACATCTATAATCCCCCTCCCTCTCCATAATAAGAAGAAATCCTCCCATCCACCTGCAAATTGGTATCTCTGAGGTTGCTTTGAACACCTTCATTGAGCTGCTAGCTGCTAAATAACTTTAATCATTTTGTTATTGCATTGATATAGTATGTGATCCACATTCTAATTCATGAATTTCGTCCTGTTTACTGGTGCTTTTGTTTGCGGGGCATACATCAATGATATTATCCTTTTCACTTGTGCAGGAGATGAAATTGCAGTGCGATGAGAAAAGGTATACATTTTTTCCATATTTATCCATGGAATATTTTTTCCTGTGTTGCATTGATTGATTGCTTGCATGCTATCAGAGAGATGTTTGAATACATGGTGGGACAACATAAAGAAAAGGGAAGGTCAAAACATGGAAAGGGAGAGACTTTTACCTCAATGCAATTGCAGACAGTTCGTGAAGAATACGATGAGGCTGCAAGGCTTTGCATTTTTCGTGTAGAATCCTTGAAACAAGGACAATGCCAGAGTTTATTAACACAGGCAGCACGTCATCATGCAGCACAGGTGTTCTTGTATTGTTATGACATCAAGTTTAATCCGTTTCAACTTCTTTACATGCCAAATGTGCATTTATCTTTATATTATTTATCTACTTTTCATAAGCAGTTAAATTTTTTCCGGAAAGGACTTCAATCTCTTGAAGCAGTTGAACAGCATATTAAAAGTGTTGCAGATAAGCAACATATTGATTATGAACTACGTGGATTGGATGATGGTGAATATGGTGAAGATGAAAGGAAAAGATTTGAGGCTAATGATGTTGGAGAATTAAGTTTTGACTATAGGCAAAATCAGCAGGAGCTTGACCATGCTTCCATTTCAAGGAACTCAATGGAGGTGAGATTTCTTGCTAATCATTTACCTTCAAACTGTCACAACTTTTTCTAGTTCATTTATTAAAGTTTTGAAACTTATTATTCCACTTGAATAATTAATTTTTAGTTCTAGGATAAGCTTAAGTTCTATGTTTATATTTGTTCTTTTTAGCTTAAAGATAAGTTGATTGTTTTTTGGGATCCAAATCGTTTGGATTAAGAATTTAATATAACTAGAGAACTATAGCGTTGTAGATTATGATTTCCCACATTAGGGATATTGCAAGGAACACTTTAACTCAACAACGATAAATTGTAAGAGAACTTTTACTAGAATTATTTTTTTTAGGTTTCTTCTTAACCCAGGATCTAGGAAACCTTTTTTCTCTTTTGTTGTAGCCATGCCTTGGTAAGTAAGTTCTGAGTGATTGAAAATAGAAATATAAGGGACATCCATCTAAAAAATGGTAGATAAGCTTTGACACCTGGAGGTGCATGTAATGCTATCGACATATGCTTATGCAATTGAACAAATAATTGTGAGTAAAATGATCTACTGATATATTAAGAAACAAAACCAAAATGAAATTTTGTGAACGGTTTTTGGGAAAAAATCTTAGCTCAAACAGAACAAAGTCCAAATAGGCAAGTCATCAATTTAATATAAAGGAGACCCAACTAAAATGTCCACACTATATCATCTAAGTATCTTCATGAAGCAATAATTGGTCAAAATGTTTAAATTTTTTCCATGTCAAAACTCTTATTTTCTATGAAGAATTTCATGCATTTGATCAAATGATGCAATTTTATTTGAACTTTGTCTTTGTGCTCTAACTTGTGCTCTAGATCTCAATAACCCTTCAGATGGGGAGAATTATTGCACTTATGAGTATGTCATTTCCATTTCAATTGTCAACACTTGATGTTCTTTTAACTGCGAATATAGATGGTCGTCTTCTGGCCATCAGAACTTATGTAATATGGTTCTATAATATGGTTTGTGCAGATAAATCGTGGTAAACACCAAGGGGAGCAAATTTCCAGTCAGCAACCTCGAGGAGGCAGTCATTCTGCTCCAATATTGGCGGAGAAATTTGATCCTGCTGAAAGAATCAGAGAAATGCAGATAACTGTGCCGAAACTTAATACACATGTGCTACCCACTCCTGCTGATGCAATGAGTTCAATGACAAGCAGTTTTACCCTCCTGTCAAACACCGCAAGCTCTAGTGGGAGCAACAATAGTCCATGGAATTCATCACCACTCGATGCAGAGAAGCACAGAAAATTCATTGACGATAATTTGTATGCACGTAAATTTCCAAAATCCGAAATAGCGGTCGAACAGAAAACCATCAACAGGCACTCTCTACCACTGCCCCATCCTCTGACTGAGGGTGGTGCAACCCCAAAACCGGACATACAAAGTGGATCTAATACTCGAAAATTGAAAGACATGCATTCTCTGGTCCATTGGCAAGTAAATCATCATCAAACAAGCCCATATTATCTACAAGTGGACCCATTGGCTCTACTGAGCTTCCTCAATCCGTTTCTGGGTTACTTTCTCATGTACATGTTTCCCAGTCATTATCAATAAATGTATCCCATGGTGCTTCCCTTGTATCTTCTCCCAAAATAAGTGAGCTTCATGAGCTCCCTAGGCCCCCTGATTCGTTAGGCTCCAAGCCTGTCTTTTCTTCTGGTGCTCTTGGGCACTCTGCTCCCCTGGTCAACAGAAATCAAGAAGCATCTCCTACAAATAGGAATACTTTGCAGCCATCAAAAGAAGGTTCTTCTCTTCCACTTCCTCAACTAGCTGTTCCTAGAAGTTTATCCATATCGTCTATTAGTCAGAGAGCATTAGCTTTACATGCGGGCAAGCTATTGGATTCTTCCCAAATTGAAATCAAGACTGAAAAAGTGGCTTCTCCTCCATTAACACCTATTTCCCTATGAAACACGAAGTCTTGAATTCTAGAAGAGTAAGAGGCAAGTACTGTACTTATAGATTTTCCTCTTATACCTTATATATGATACACTCTTATACCTGGATTGTAAATTCCTTTGACTAAGATTGTTTGAAGAAACCACTTCTCTTTCCTCTCCCACAGAAGAAAGAAAAAAATCATGATGGGTGCTTGATTTCTCTCTGATAATTTATTTTCGTAACAATTGTTGAGCTTGATGGTTTCATTCTTATTAGTACTTTTTTCCTTTTTTGGGGTAGATTTTCGTGAAGGGGGGTAGATGACATAGGGGGGAAGGGGGAGTTTTAGGTGAAAATGACATTGATCTGGCAAGAACCAGTCTGCATTCATTGGTGACCATTATATTAATGATCTACCACTTGGTCTCAACTCAGTCTTAAGCCATTAAAAACTTTGATGCTCCCGGTATTGAGTGGCGATGACACAAGCTTCATGACACCTGGAGTTATACTTCATTGGAGAAGATTGTGTTGCTTGCAATTTTTCCTTGCATATGAAAGTAAATCTTTCATAATCAAGAAATGACACATTTATTGGAAAAACGGGCTTGATGTTTGGGCATCTCTAGCTTTATGTTCTAATTCCAAATCTTGAAAACTTTGGTGGATGCAGGTGAGAGATTATTTCCATGGCTTCAGTTGATGGAATGTTATTCCATTGGCTTTGTTAATGGAATGCTTGTGTAAGTTCGGTTTATCGGGTCTGATTCTATTATCTTACCAGTTTCTTTCTGGTTAAGCGTCTGTAAATATTATCATTCTTGTATATTTGTTGATGATCTTTTATTCAGTTCTTTTAGCATTCTCTACCATATTTTTCACGCTGGTACTACAAGAAAAGCTGCTGTGGCGATTTTGACATCATTATGATTGGTACATTGTGCTACTGTTTTCCCCTCTCTGGATGATGAAATAGAAAAGAAAGAAAGATGTTGCATTATTTGCCATATGGTGAGTTGCACTCGAATCAATAATCCAAGTATTTAAATGTTTAGATGTATACGAAGAGAAAAAGGCTTGGAGGTTATTGGACACTTGAGTGCTGGGATTCTTTTGGACTATAGGATGATTGAGTTAAAGAATTTGAACCAATTGGTTCATTGAGATGGTAGTGTCGGTAACAGTTGCAACTTCTCTACTTTCTCGTTTCATGGTGGATGACTTAAGATGAGGATGAAGCTCCTAATAACGGTCCTTAGAGTGTACTACAAGTGATCACAGTTTGGAACTTCACTTCCTCCTTTGTTCTCAGGCTGAGCCCTTTCATTGTTGCTAATATTTTTCCTCTTATCATCTCTTTTTACAACAAGAGCATTCCACTTGGTAAGATTCTCATACTCCAGCTTCAAACTACTCAGCAAATAAAAGATCTTATCTTTTTCAATCCTTTTTAAAATGATTTTTGCATAAGTTGTATGTGGACGGTACGTGCTCAATTCGTCCCACATTTTCTTAAGGCGCAAAGATGTTCGATGCACATCTTATCTCATTGCTGGACAGCAGTAATTTCTTGCTTTAATTAAAATTTTTTAGAAGCATTATTTTTATTTCCATAAATGAAGTCTACAATTCTTCCGTGGAGTATGAAAATGAAAAGATTTCAACGATGTGTTTCAACTAAATTTAGAAACCAAGCTCGAACGAGTTGATCATTGGACATTCACCCTTCATATTTTGGATATGCAGAATTTGGACAAATTGAAGTGCCATTGATGAAGCCCAACATTTTTTCTCAAGCGATAATGTCACAACTTTTGACTATGATATGTAATTTATACCATTCAAGCTAACAATGGATAGCTTCCATCCAGGATTACCATCATTGTCCATCATTACAAATGATTTAACAGCTTTCTTAGCATTGCAAACTCAAACAATCAGAACAAAATTCAAACAGTCGAAAAACAGACCCTTGAAAACACGAATAGCTGACTTTGAGGACAATTTTGACCGACCAAACATTGTTGAAAATAGCCCAAAACACACATATATGGACGATATAAATCCAAGGGCATCGAATATGGAATCATAACCTTTGAGAAGGAACATGGATGTGTCTTTTATCTTTAATTTCGATGCAATGGAATTGACTAGGAGTTGACATGTTAACAACGAAGATTTGACATTGTTCATGTTAGGAGAAAAAGTTTCGAGGTTTAGCTTCTTCCTTGAGTAGACATCATCAACTCCTGGGATGTTTTTTCCTGGAGTTTTGCTGCTGCATTTTTGGATAATCAGATTTGATTTCGAACAATGCAAGTTGTGAATGAAGGATTCAAGGGTTTGAGATTAGGGTTTTGAGAATTCACACGATTCAATTGCCAAACAGACAGTGAAAGAGTATTCATAGCACCATATAAGACCGTCGCCCCTCTCGTTAGTTATTTGCATTTTGCCCGTTTAACTTACCAGAGCAATAACAGCCCTATTAGTACGAAAATTTTAATGTCCACAATTAATTTACCATTCATGGATTCATATTTGTAGGTGCCTGATACGAAATAGTGTGAGTGAGATAAAGAAGCCCTAAAATAATTCTAGGAAACATTGATAATTTGGTCCTCCATCTATAGTGTTGGTAGCAATTTTGTACCCGACCTTTATAACTAAACATCTTGATCATCAACCTTGTCACTACCGTGAGCATAAAATAGAAATAATGTTAATAAGAAACAAAAAATGAATGAGAAAAACAAAATCATGTCATTCCCTCCTAGGTTCTTGCTGTAATAGTTAGACAATTGATTGTTTTAGATAAATATTACATTAGTAGTTTATTTATTGAAATGAATGTTGCATTATGTTACTTAATTGAACACATGATTCGATCGCAATTGTGACAAAAGATTAATTACACGTGAAATACACTACCTAAATTTTTAAGCATAATGGACATTATTCATAACCTCAAGCATATTTGATTTATCAACGAGTAAGATCCATTAATGAAATGAAGTACTACGATACTTTCTGGTCTTAGAATAAGCGAAAATAGCGAACATGTATCCGTGTTAGGAAATTGTTGTATTCTTTGATATGGGCAAAGAGCTTGCTTAATTATTTTCTGCATAATGATTTAAAAATGAGCATAGTGTTTTTTGTTGGAAAAATGGGTTAAGTTGGTGACTTTGGCATAAATTTTGAGTGGGATCCGTTTGATTACTTTGGAAAATGAAGATTATTTGCGTTATCCTCTATGAGAACATTGAAATCATATATTTACTTGCCAAAAATGATGCTCGAGTGAATGAGAAATTGAAGTTTAAAGTGAACCATTGGAAATGGTTTATGTTGGGGGGAAAATTAAATTTAAATTTGTCTGACATAAGAAGTTGATGAAAACAAATACTACTTTATATATGGTTGCACTTTGAAAGTGTGTAATCATGTGTAATATAGAGACTCTCTCCACATGCGCGCCTATGGGGTACAAATCACGGATCGAAATAGGCTTCAGACTTTGAATTTGTGTGTGGGTGCAACCTGCGTACATGAATGTCGGATCAAATTGACCAAAAATTGGCCCCTTAGGAGGGCCTACATTTTGCCAATTTTTTTTGCTTTCTTCAACTGCCTTTTTAGTTTCTGAAACTGTTATAACTCCAATGGTTATTACCCTAAAATGTTGAAACGCCAATGATAATTGTCATTGAGTTAATGGGCATGTTACTCACCATTCATGGGGATAAGTCTATAACTTAGCTCGTTTTCCACCTTTTATACGCACAAAAAATCTTTGCATACCCAGTTTCATTTTCTGTCTGCATCTACGGTTTCGTTTTTTGTCTGGTTCTTGGTGGTGACATTATTCAAGATGCTAAGTCAATTCGCCATAGCAGCACCTGCTGTGCTTAGACATTTGTTGTATCCTAAAAAATAGACGCTCATGCTGAACCTCAAGCACATATGGTGAGGGGACGGAAATGTTTTAAGGAAATTATGTTTACACAGGTCTCGATTTAAAAGATCCGCTCTTTTATTAATTCTGCAATTTAGATTGCTTGTACTATTTCTATTTTGGTTAATTAGTTTAACTTGTTCTATTTATTGGCTAATATTTGGTAAGTTCACTGCATATACGATATGTACAAAATCGGTATGTGCAAATTCAGCATCTAAGTTCACTGCATATACGGTAAGCGTCAATTCGGTAAGTTGCATATACGGTATGCGTCAATCTAGTAAGTTGCATATACGGTATGTGTCAATTCGGTAAGTTGTAAATCCGGTATTCACTCACTAATAATATTAATTTTCTAACATTTTTTACATCAAAATAATGTTTATGATTGTTAAGTCCAAATTGTAATTGGCAACTTTCTAAATCAAACTCTAGTCCTAATTGAATTGTATTAGGTGTTTATCGAGTTATGATCAAAGTCAAAATAGTTAAAAATATCCAAGAAGATCAAATATGATCAAGTGAATGCAATTAGAAGTCTAAAGGGTATCAAAGAACCGCACAAGTTATGCTCCAAATTCTTAGATGTAACTTGTAACACATTTTTTACATAGAAAACATTTGAATTTGGATAATTATATCACTATAAGAATTGTAGCCCTTTAGGTTAACTTTTCAATGCATTTTGAATCACTCCAATCCGATATCATTTAGAGAAAGGTATGATAAAAATATTGAAAACTGCTCAGTTATCATTCACCTTTGCTATCCAAGCGCTTGAGTGATGAGCCGATGTTCAGAATTTTGTTTTGCTTCAAACACTGATTTTTCGATTATTTTTCATCTCAAAGACTTTTCCCTATATATGTATCATTCCCTATGAACGTTCTAAAGTGTGTTGAATCATAATTATTCTATAGAGACCAGTCCTTTGAAGATCCAAAACATTTCTTGATTTCTAGATTCAACCACCATTGATTATTTAGTTCATAAATTCAACTGAACACTGTTTTGTTGATCGAGCCATATGCTTCCACATCCGACCACAAATCAAAACGTAGAAGATCATTGATAAAACACCAAGACCTACATTCGCCAATTAGCCTTCAGAGTTATCGGAGTTTTGAGAAAATGTGCTAGGGATTCCAGTGCAGCGGAACGAGGTTCCATTGGATGAACGATGAATTCTTCATTTAATCCACCAGAGATAAATTGATACTAGGGATTGGGAGTTGTTGCGGAAGAACAAATTCATTAGGACTAAGGTGAGGTACCAGGAGTTAGGATCTGGCATCAAGAGCACGCAGTCCAGGAGGGCTAAGGTATAAACTAGGAGACAAGATTTGTTTTGAAGGAGCACACCTCTAGTAGGATCAATGGAGACTTCAAAAATTGAGGTTAGATGTTTTAAGGGGAAGACAGGTCAGATGAATACTGTAAGTTTGCTTCGATTTATAGTGGATTGCTGACTGGTAAAATGCTTCGAATATTTACCCAGTGTGGTTTCTTCGTGATCATCTTTGGTGTTCTTTACTGCTTTATTTATCGATTATGGCATTCAAACCATAAGGTAATTGAACTTGATTGGCCAATCATCTAGAAACAATTAAAAGTTTCTTGTTAATTGTTTATTTATGCACATTGGGTCTAAATAAATAAACTAATTAGAACTTTCAATGATTAGTTCACATAAATGTTGAAGAAATGTGAGCTTAAAAAGAAAATAATTATAATGACAAAATTGTCATTTTAATCCAAGCAGCTGGTAAGTTTGAAGATGTAAGTGAAAGAAAAAAGATGATGTGATTTTATATAACTCGAGAGACCAGTCGTACGCGTCTAGGTTAAATTAGTAGAGAATAGAAACCAAACGCCCTAGATTGATGCATGTCTCCCACACACAAACGTAGTACCGTGGCCATCATTGTGCAATTAATACAACGGTCGTAGGTGTATTGAAAGTTGTAATGCTTCGGCTGTCTTTTCTTGGTACAGTAAAAATGGTTTGAAAAGTTTTCCAAAATTAGATTAGAAGATTGTCATAAAAGAGTAAGGTTAAGGGTGTAACCGTTCTAAGATATAAAATGAAAAAGTTGTTGGACATATTGTTCAAAATAATGAATTTGGTGTTGGGCCTCAAATGGGCCAAAGTTGGGATGAATTAGTGAATACACAAAATTGACAATTGATTTTTGTCCATGCGATTGCATGGATGGGCCTTACTTGCAGAAAAGTGAGGCTTTTTATCTCTTGTCATGTGATGGCATGGGATCGACCCATGCGATTGCATGGGCATAATTCTACTGCGATGGAGACAAAAACTACACTTGCAACCATCAAAGTGATGACCAAGACTTGGTTTGTTTGGATAGGTTCGATGGAACAAACTTCACCCGATGACAAGACAAACTCAAGTTCTTTCTAATGGTGTTAAAGATCTTCTATGTGCTTGATTTGAGTTTGGAACCAATTTTTGAAGCAATCGATGAAGATTATGAAGAAGTACGGGCCGAGAGGAAAAAAAGACAATAAGATGAACTAATTTATTGCGATCACATTATTAATGCCCTTTCCAATACAATCTCTACACCAACACCACGTCGGTAAAGGAAATTTGGGAAGCGCTAGAAAACAAATACAAAACCGCGGAAGAATGTACTAAGAAATTTTCAATTTCAAAATATTTTGATTTTAAGATGTTAGATAACATCCCATTGTTGAACTTCAAATAGCCGTCAATAAATTGAAGGTGATGAAGATCGATCTTCTCGAATTGTTTTGAGTAGAAACAATTATTGCTAAATTGCCTCCAATTTGGAAAGGTTATAAGAAGACTCTTCACGACTCTGAATATTTTTTTTTTGGGAACATATATGAAAAATCTTTGCATTGAAGAAGAATCAAGGGCATGAGATAAGACCAAAGGTTCTTATGATGATTCGAAAGCCAATGCCGTGGACAATGTTGAACACTCCTACAAATACAAAAAGAAAGGGAAGTCTCTTGATCCTAAAAAGGATCAAAGGGAAGTTTAAAAATAAGTCCAAAGGACTTTGCCATGTTTGTGGAAAATTGGAACACTATTCAAGAGATTGTAGAAATAAAAAGCAACCAAAGAAGGAGAGAAATGTGAACTTTGTTAAAGAGATTAGTGTTATAGTGAGCGAAATAAATGTAATCCAAAGCAAAGTTTTGGGATGGTGGTATGATACCTCTACTACAATCCATGGTTGTTATGATAGGTCCATTTTCAAAATTTATCATGGCATTGTTGATGGACAAGAGATTCAAATGAGAAATGAAGCATAGTATAAAATGATTAGTAAAAGGAATGTCGATATCATCTTCACTTCAAAAAAGAAGATTACTTCGACAAATGTTCTTCATGTACTAGAAATGAATAGAAGCTTAGCAAGTGGGATTCTTTTGAGAAAATTGGGAATCAAATTTGTATTTGAGTCAGAAAAACTTATATTAACCTGAAATATGCACTATTGGAGTCATTTTTGAGCTTTACTTCTTAGTTAGATTAAAAGGTGAGGTTTTCCCTTATAATAAGGAGCTATGAAGCCCTTTCCTTCTCGTAACTCTCTCCATTTATTGAGCTACCTCGCTTTCCTTAAGGTGCTCTTCTATACTAGATAATGATTGGTTACCTAAAGGGCCTTTACAACTTGAGTCGGTTGGTTCGACTACTCATAAGGCGGGGCCATTAGTTGGAGACCATATCGATGGGAGAAAGGCAACTCCTTTTGTCAACTGCGGTTAGGCTGGAGGGATATTTTATTGGTAAATGCTATTCAAGTGAAGGAATGTACAAATTATGTACTCTTAATGATGATTCTAATAAAAATAATTCTTCTGCTTATATGATTGATTCCTATACTTTATGGCATGGTATATTAGCATATATATAGGTATTAGTACAATGAAAAATTGTTTAAAGTTGCTTAATAACATGCGAACTTGATAAGTAAGAAAAATGAGAAACTCACATTAAATCTAAGATGATTAAAAATTCCTTTCATAATGTAGAAAGATCATCACAATTACTTGAACTTGTGCATTCTCATATTTACGAATTAAATGGTATGTTAACAAGATGAGGTAATCGATATTTTATTACATTCATTGATGATTGTTCTAGATATAATTATGTGTACTTACTTGAACATAAAGGTGAAATGCATTTAGTGCATTTTATGTATAGAAAACAGAAGTTGAAAATCAATTAGGAAGAAAAATAAAGAATCATATGAGTGATAGAGGTGAAGAATATTTTTCAATTAAATACAACGTATTTTGTGAAAAAATGAAATTATACACCAATGTTTTGCACCACGTACACCTAAACAAAATGGTATAGCAAAAAGAAAGAATTAAACATTCTTAGAAATGATTAATACTACATTATTAAATGTACTTTTATGATATATGCTTTATATAGCAAGGCCTATCGGTTATTAAATTTAGAATCTAATGTTGTAATAGAATCAAGGTATGTAGAGTTCTTCGAGAATGTATTGTCAATAAGAAATTTTCAAAACGGAACTCATCTAGACCTTTTTGCTTGTAGAGAATCACAATTAGAAATATCTTTAAGAGATGTTGAACAATCAAGTGAACCTTGAAGAAGGAAGAGAGTTAGAAAAGAAAAGGGTTTAGGATAAGAAGAAATAGACTCCCAACTTATCTCTATTTACTTTGTCGAAGAAGATAGGAAGAATGTCGTAATAACAATTCATTTTGTTCTTGAAGTTGAAAGTGATCCTAAGACTTATAAAGAAGCAATGTCTTCTAGAGATTGCATATTTTAAAAAGATGCAATAAATCATTTTATTCATAATTCAATAAGATAAATATTTCTATACTAAAGTATGTGATAGGATTATTACATTTGTGTGTCTTTATATGAATGATATGTTAATCATTAGTAATGACATAGAAGAGATTAAAGAAACAAAGAGGTTTCTATCATCCACGTTTAAAATGAAGGATTTTGGACAAGTGGACACTATCCTTGGTATGAAACTTAAGAAGGATAGTGTGGGTTATTTATTAAACCAATCACATTATGTTAAGAATGTAATAAATATATTCAAACATTTGAACATTAAAGAGGCAAATTTCCCTTTGGATCCAAGTATCAAGTTAGTAAAGAACGAGGAACGAACAATAGCTTAAATTGAATATGCAAGTGCAGTTGAAAGTCAAAAAAAAATCGTGCATTACACACTCAACAATGGAGTTAGAGTTTATAGCATTGGCTGAAACAGAAAAGAAGCTGAGTGGCCAATGGATCTTCTTTATAAAATTCTTTTGGTTGCAAAGGATATCTCTTCGATACATATCTTGTGTAATAGTCAAGCCACCTTAGCACGAGCACATAGCAAAGTATATAATGAAAAATATAAACATATGAGCAGGGGCAGACCCAGCTACTTTGTTCAGTGCGGGCGAAATTAGAAAATGTACAAAAAAAATAACAGCATTATAATACAATACACAGACATTATATTAAAAATGAAATACCTTATAATTGTTATTTATGAGTTTTCATACTTTGATACTTTGTAAAATCACTTCTTTTATGTAAAATGAAGACCTATCGAATAACGATTTACCAATAATTTTTTAATTTCTTCAAGTTATTGATGACTTGAATGAAGATCATAAATATCTAATGCTATTGTTTTGCTTAACTAAGCAACCATAAGTTTTCAATCTTTTCCTCTTATAGTCCATAACTATGGGTATAAATTTTCAGGAAATTCACAAAAAATGGTGCTTTAAGTCAAGAATGTGGATATGGATATAATTCATTAGTTCTAAGCAAAGCCACAAGAAATTTCTATTATGTTTGTTCTTTGTTTTCTCATTCCCGAGTCTCTGATCCCTTGAATTTTATGTTACTTTCTATTGGATGCATAACATATTTGCCAAAATATTGCTAGTACCAGAAAAAGGAAAAAGACTTTCCATCTATTTTCCCAAAGTAGCAGGTCCGCCCCCGCATATGAGTCTAAGACATGAGTATTTGAGAAAATATTTCAAGCATGGAATAATTTCTCTTATATATGTTAAGCCTAATTAGAATTTAGTTCATTCGTTTACTAAACCTCTTATAAGAGAATTAGTAAGATCAACATCGAGAAGGATAGAGGTTTAAACTCTTTCATTAAAAATCCACTAATGATGCCAACTCTACCTAACTATGCTAAATAAGTATATCTAGGTTCAAAGGGTAATAATAAGTCATTCGATTAGTGGATAAGTTTCAGCACTTTTAAATATATTATAAAATCATATCCTTGATAAATAATCTAGTTGTCATGGATGAAGGGATGAGTTTAAAAACTCTTAATGAAGTTCAGTGAGAAGTAAAAGTATCTTTAAAAATACTAAAGATATTGAAAGAATTTCACCTATGCGAACGTCAATATGGTGATGTCTCAATAGAGAGTTAGAGTACCCCTTTTAAAAACTCAATGAATAGGATAATTGTAAGGCCATAATAACACTAAGTGAGTTTGAGGAACTTGTGGAAACATAACACTTGTGTGTGCGATTTCATCGGTATTGTCACAAGGAATAACTGGTTCAAAGCTTTCATACTACCTGGAATTTCGATAATACTTTGCGAGATTCACAATAAGGTTAGATTTAAATCGAAAGATGTCTCCTTATGCATAAGAGTTGATATCTTGAGTATGTGATTGATATTGATTTTTTGAACTAGTGGGAGACTGTTGGATATATTTTTAAAATAATGAATTTGGCATTGGCCCTCAAATGGACCAAAGTTGGGATGAATTAGTGAATACACAAAATTGGCAATTGATTTTTGCCCATGTGATGAAATGGGCCTTACTTGCAAAAACCGAGGCTTCTTTTCTCTTGCCATGCGATGGCGTGGGATATACCCATGCGATCACATGTGCATAAACACAAACCGTTAGGCTGGTTTTGCAACTTGAATTTTGGATGACAAGTTTCATCTTTTTCATGAATGGTTGAGACCATTTCGAAATGTGGTGATGAAAACTTTAAATAGGTGATATTTTTTCATATTAAAACACAATTTTACATAAAAACATTCTATATAATCAAAGAGGAATTATCAAATTCTTTTACATATTCATTTCCAAAGTTTTCATTTGTTAATATGAAGAAACACTCGTGCTTTAGATTTATTCACCAGGCTTGATAAATTCTACAAACTATTTTTCATTTGATTCCTTAAAAGTATTTGGAGAGGAGGCAAATCTTTAATTCGTGTGTTTCCATGTTCATTTCCTTCTGTCCATTGTTGCTATATATCTAACACACGTATTAACTCAAACGCAATGTTGTCTCTAGGTATTTTTAGAATTGCATAAAACTTTAAATCTTAAGAAATTGAAAATTCCTTAGACTTTATTGTCCAGATCCTCCAGTTAAATCACCAAGAGAATTATAAAGTGCGGAACGCACCTTGATTCATTGGGAATGATTCTTTAATGCCGGATCTCAATTTTGGATCTTGAATTGTGGCTTCTTGATCTTTATTGTTCTGCTTGATTCTTGATTTTTTGTTCTTGATTGTGGATTTTAGATCTTCCTTTTCAATATACTTTCTGCTGTTATTCTTGTTTTGATGGGATGATATATATAAAATGAGAAACACATATGTATTGGTGACCATAAACCTATTTATTACTTCCAAATGAATTTCGGCCCATCATGAAATCCAATTATAAAGGAATTGGTCTCTACACATATTTAGGCACATACTTTAATTAAATGCCCAAAGCTCAATATCTTTAATTCTGTATCTTGAACCGAATACTTTATTTCTGAAATAAACTAAATATTCATGGATAAAATTATGTGTCTAAACCGACAACATCCAAATACAAATTTTTTCTAAGCTAGCATATCATAAAAAAGATGCAATACTCATGTGAACAATATGCTCATAAAAGACTTTGGGTAATAGTCCTTTAGTAAACAAATCCGTAATCATAGAGTTTGCCCCAATATACTTTATAGAAACTTGATCACTCTGAACTTTCTCCTTAACAACTAGAAACTTGATGTTAATAAATTTTGACATTATCTGGCTCCTGTTGGAATACAAGACTACTGACTTATTGCCACAAAATAACTTAAGAGGTCTTTTAATTCTATCCAAAATGCACAGTAAGTATGTTAGCGGCTTGGGCATATAGACTGGGTTAAATGCACATTTTTTGTAACGACCCAACCTCTATGCTCAAACCATTAACTTACGTGTTTTTCACTTTGGGAGAACCTAAACCAATCTTACTCCTCATGGTTTTTAATCCTATCCCCAAGATTCGAACACATGACATCCTCTTAAGATAGATTTAAGTTAAATCCTGGTACCAATTGGATGTCATGTGTTCGAATACTATGAATGCGACTGAAAGCCATGAGGGATAAGATGAGTTTAACTTCTCTCAAAGTGGACATTACTTAAGTTAACGACTTGAACATAGAGGTTAGGTCGTTACACTTTATTGACAATATCCTTCAATCAAATCACCAAGAGAATTATAAAATACAAAATATACCTTGATTCATCGGGAATAATTTTTTAATACCGAATCTTGATTCTAGATCTTGAATTATGACTTCTTGATCTTTATCGCTTCTGCTTGATTCTTGATTTCTTGTTCTTGATTGTGAATTTTGAATCTTCCTCTTCAATACGCTTTCTCTTGTTATTTTTGTGTTGATGGGATGACACCTAGAATTAGAAGCACGTATGAATTGAAGACTATAACTCTATTCATTGTTTTCATATGCATTCCAATCCATCATGAAATACAACCTTAAATAAATTGGTCTCTACACATATTTAGGCTCGTACTTTTATTAGATCACTTTAAACGGCTTAATCTTAATATAACTTTTAATATAACATAGCTTCTTTGCACATTTATAGGAACTTGGGGCTTCTCTGAGTATGGGAAGGGAGGGTAAGGATATAAATAAAACTAGTAGAAACAGTAGTCAAATAGGGCAGCTTCACGCTGTAGTAATTTGCATGCTTTGTCCAATAAAAATACCGAAATTGTGAGGCCATCGATCAGGTCCCGACTTGGGAGAAAATTAGCAACGATATTATTTTGATTTGTGACCAATGAAATAAATTGTGACCTATGAATTTTTTGATTCGTGACTGTGAAATAATTTGATAATATGTAACCAATAAATAAGTTGTAACATATAAGTACGTACGTGTAGTTATGACCTTAATATATTTAATTATTTATTTATCACTTGAGTTTTGA
Source organism: Osmanthus fragrans (assembly GCA_019395295.1). Classification (NCBI taxonomy): domain Eukaryota; kingdom Viridiplantae; phylum Streptophyta; class Magnoliopsida; order Lamiales; family Oleaceae; genus Osmanthus; species Osmanthus fragrans. The sequence continues at coordinate 86,302 of CM033352.1, read as the reverse complement.
ATTTTGAAATTTAAAACTTGAAAATCAAAGTGGTCCATAGTTGATACTCGAGTTATGAATTTTCCTCTTAATTATATATGTAGGTCCATATGACAAATTAAAACCAAACATGTATCGTCGTATGAGTTTGACTATTTATTCATAGAAAGTATTTTGATCACGTGATAAAAGTTCCTTCTGTGGAATTTTTTTTTGGTAGAATAATACTTTCGTTTTTAATTCATTTTATAATTCACACACCAACTGATGCGAACCCACGTAGCAATTGAAGCTACGAAATCCACACGAGATTGAATCAAATACAAGAAAGCCAAATAAATCAAAGTTTTGGATTTGACCAAAAAATAATGAATCAAGCAACCAACACAATCATCTATGAAATGTCGACCTCTCAATCACAAGATTTGTGAATCTCACCCAATTGTTTGAACGCCACAAGAATTTGTTGATAAGATCGGTAATTTGTTCAATAAAGAACAAAAGAATGAAAGCAAAATTTGCATATCAATTGAATATAATATCAAAGTTCTGTACAACGTAGAATAATATGTCCTATTCATAGGAAACCTATAAAATCTAATTTAAAACGGAAATAAAGTCTAAAAGGTTACAAACATATCAAAAAGTAGAGTTTTAACATAATTAGGAGATTTCGCGGAAAATTGAAAAATTTGTCCAAAATTTTGTGCTATGGCGGTCGCATAGTTCAACATAATGCTTCCATGTGAACTTCTGGCTCCTATCATACGACCACATGGTAGAATCAACTATGCGGTCGCATAGTTGTGAATTTCACCCCTTCGCCTTTTGTTCGAGTTATGTTGATCCAACGAGTTTCCTCTCCGGAGCCTAACATAAAACTTGTTCTTTTGTTCGCCAAGATCAATGTTTCATCCATTGCAGCTTGAACGAGCAATCCCATCATTTCTTTGACCATCTTTGCTTGTGATCGAGTCATTGGACCTTCTTCAACGATTAATGGGTCCTTGCCCAGGCTTGTGTTCGTTGTATTCGTTCATCGGATCACATCATTCTCTCCCTCTTCAAAAGGATTCGTCCTCGAATCTCAACCTATATCAAAGAGAGAGAGAGATTAGATACATTAAAAGTTGCTGAAACATTGAACTCACCAGGAAGATCTAATTTGTAAGCATTGTCATTAATCATTTCAAAAACTAGAAATGGATCATCTCTCTGTGGCTGCAACTTTGATTTTCTTTGCTCTGGAAAATGTTTTTTCTCAGATGTATCCAAACCCAATCACCGGGTTCAAACGTAACGCTTTTTGGCCCTTGTTTGTTTGCGACGCATAATACTTGTTTTTTTTCTTAATCTCAATTTGCATCCTTACCCTTTCATGGAGTGACTTTACTATCTCGACCTTCTTCTTTCCATCTAAACTACCATGTTCATTCACTGATAAATGAATTAAATCCATTGGTGTTAGCGAATTAAAACCATAAACAACTTTCATATGGTGAACATGAAGTAGTAGAATGCGTGACCCTGTTATATGCAAACTCAATGAAAGGTAAACATTCTTCCCAAGTTTTCAAGTTTTTATCAACCACAGTGTGTAACAATTGGATCATAGTCATATTAATTACTTCGGTTTGTCCATCGATTTGTGGGTGACAAGTAGTAGAAAACAATAATTTCGTACCTAACTTATTCCACAAAACCCGCGAAAAATGACAGATATTTGACATCCCTATCCGACACGATACTCATAGGGACTCCATATAAACACACTATTTCTTTAAAGAACAAATTTGCAATATTAGTGACATTGTCGATTTTATGACATGGAATGAAATGTGCCATCTTGTTAAACCCAAAGCAAAATCCAAAACAAAATATTGAATCTCGACATTTCTTAGTCCTATGTAAACCCAAAACAAAATCCATAGAAATGTCAACCCAAGGTTCACCAGGAAGAGGTAAAGGCGTATACAATCTCTGAGGTAAAACCTTAGACATAGCATTTTTACAAGTTATGCATCTACCACAGACCCGTTCTACGTCACTTTTAATTTTAGGCCAATAAAAATATTCCTCTAACATCTCTAAAGTATCCTTAACCCCAAAGTGACCTATTAAACCCCCACTGTGTGCTTCTCTTACCAACAATTCTCGTATTGAACAATTAGGAACACATAGTTTGTTTTTTCGAAATAAATAACCCCTCATATCTAAAGAATTTATCTACAACCCCTTTATTACATGATTCGTATAATCGAAAAAATCTGGATCATTGACATACATGTCCATAACATATTCAAATTCTAGCAATTTCGCACTTAAAGAAGTTAGAAGCATATATATTCTAGAAAATGTATCTGCTACCACATTTTTCTTACCTTGTTTGTACCGGATGACATAGAGAAATGTCTCGATGAATTTCATCCATCTTGCATGCCTTTTATTTAGCTTACCTTGGCCTCGCAAATGCTTTGATGACTCGTGGTCAGTGTGAATCATAAACTCCTTTGGCCATAGAAACTAGCCAAACAATGAAAATTCCTTACATCAGTTGCACTTTTAGGTGTTGGCTATTTCTTAATAGCTTTTATTTCCTCTTCATCCACTTTTATCCCATTTGGATTAACCACATACCCTAGAAAGACAACTTTTTCCATGCAAAATGTACAATTTTTAAAGATAGCATAAAATATCTTTAGATGTTCGATATGCTCATTAAGGTCATTGCTATAGATTAATATGTCATCAAAATAAATCACCACAAATTTATCGATAAATGAATGCAAGACATGATTCATTAGTTGCATAAATGTGTTTGGTGCATTAGTGAGTCCAAACGACATAACCAACCATTCATACAAGTTATATTTAGTCTTAAAAGTGGTTTTTCATTCGTCTCCTTCCCTCATTCTAATTTGGCGATATCCAATTTTAAGGTCAATTTTACTAAATATAAATGCACCATATAATTCGTCCAACATATCATTTAACCTAGTAATAAGATGACGATATTTTACCGTTATGTTTTTGATGGTCCTACAATCCACACACATTCTCCAGGTTCCATCGTTCTTTGGCACAAGTAGCACTAACATGACATATGGACTCATACTCTCCCTTAAATACCCATTGCTCATCAATTTCTTCACTTGTCTTTGAAGTTCCTTTGTCTCCTCGGGGTTACTTCGGTAAGCTGGTATTTTGGAATAACAGCCTCAGGTACGAAGTCAATTTGATGTTCAATGCCTCGAATGAGTAGTAACCCACTAGGTACGTCCTACGGGAATACATTTTCAAATTCTTGCAACAAAGAGATAGTCAAACTAGGGAGTGGTGGGTTAGATTCCTAAAGATTGATGAGTGACTCTTTATAGACCAATAAAATCATTTGTTGCCTCTCCACTGTTGCCCTCTTCAACTCACTCCATTTTGCAAAAAAATTACTTTCGACTTTTCTTTCCTCTCGGAAGACTCTTTTTGTTTTCTCTCATGTGGCTCAACTTTTTTGTTTTTTTTTCTCTCTATTAGCTACTTCACTATTTTCTCTCTTGGTCACTACCTCATTATTTGCTCTCTTGCTATCTAATTCTTCTCTCTTCCTCATTTTTCAATTTTATTTGGTCTTCATACACTTGTACCGGTGTTAATGGCGTAAGGGTAATAGACTTTCCATCCTTGACAAAACTGTACCTATTTTGTACCCATCGTGAATTATTTTTCTATCATATTGTCATGGTCTCCCCAACAAGATTTGCCCGACATGCATAGGTACTATGTCACATATTACCTCGTTATGATATCTACCAATTGAAAAATTTATCAAGACTCTCTTGTTCACCTTAACCTCCTCACATTCGTTCAACCATTGCAATCTATAATGTTTATGATGTTTTAGCAAAGTTAGTCCCAATTTTCAACAAGTGTAGTGCTAGCTGCATTTGTGCAACTGCCACCATCTATAATTATGCTACATACCTTATCATTGATGTGGTACCGTGTATGAAAAATATTTTCTCTCTACTACTCCAAGTCATCCGCCTTGATTTGAGTATTAAGAGCTCTCCTCGTGACCAATAGCTCTCCAACTGCATACTCCAGCTTTTCACCATCACTTGCCTCTTCCAATTCTGGCATGTCCTCATAATCACGTTCACTTTCGCTCACCACTTCTCTATTGTCTTGCAAAATCATTGCCTTTCGTTTGGACATTAAGAAGCAATATGTCTCGACCTAAACACCTAAAGCATTTGATGTCTCGGTTCCTTGATGGTTGAGATTCCGCATGAGCTGTGACATTGCTAGCACTTTCTTCTCTTTCCTTTGGTATTTCAACTTTGCCCCTTGAAATAGCCCCATCTCCTTTATTGTTATCCCACTTCAGTTTCCAAGTGGAATTAGAACCCGAAGAGCCTGATGGATACCTTGTTGTCCCCTTCCTCTTCAATTGCCTTTCCACCTTCATAGTCACGTGTAGCATGTCTTCCAATTCCACATAGTGTTGCAACTCCACTACATTAGCTATTTTTCTATTCAATCCACTAAAAAATCTAGCCATTGTGGCTTCCCATCCTTGTCCACGTTCGCCCTTATCATCAACATCTCCATCTCCTTATGGTAATCCTTCACGCTCCTAGAACCTTGGTAGAAGTCTTGTAACTTTTGATGAAGCTCCCTATAATAGTGATTAGACACGAACCTCTTCTGAATAATAGCCTTTAATTCATCTCATGTGTTAATTGGCCTTTCACGGTTCCTCCTCCTTTTTTCTCCCACTCTAGGTTAGCTTCCAGATCACTCATACCCTTAAATGACAGAATTGACATTTTAATGTTACCCATACTTCCATTCGCCTCCAACAAGATTCCAACCCCTTCTTTCAAGCATAACTCATCTATTCCCCATTCTCCATTTTTCAGCCTCAACTAATGCATCTTCATCTTAGTCACTGCCGTCATCATATTCTACTTGATTCTCCACCCTAGGCTTCGCCTACCTTATCTCATTGCTTTGGGTGCTCTACTTCGTAGATTGGCAAGCACTGGGTCTTGCCTTTCCATCCATGTCTCGTGCCTATCCAACCTATACCGCACATCTTCAAGCAATCTTTCAAACTGCCGTATCACCTCATCCGATATGTTGACTTGATTGTGGTTCCTGCTTGAAGTTGAATCTTCCTTGCCAGACACCCTAAATCTAGTTTGTTATTAGCCTCACATGTTTCACTCAAATTAGCTTTTACCCTCTATTAGTCTCACCACTCTACCTTTTTCACTCAATGCTTTTGCCCAATTGCTTCAAAGAACAAATTCAAACTCAACAAAGTATTATTCTCGAAGAATTCAAACTGGAATGTGAATGAAAATCGTGCCTTTAGAAGACTCAAGAAAGAAAGAAAAGAATTTAATAATTTGGATGTGAACTATTTTTAATTGAACAAAGTGGTTCTTAAATTTTGGGTTGGACCAGACATATAAATTTTTTTTGACTCAGGATAAATTGTAGTATGCTGGTAATTTTCGAAGTAAATAACAATAATAACTTTTTTTTTTTAATTTTCGAATTTTGTTGCTTCGATTTTTTCTTTTTTAAATCGAAAATTCAATTATGATACCAACAAAAGAATTGAAAGTTGATTAGGATGCTAAATTAGCTCACAATTTTTTTTTGTGAAATTTTGTTGAAACTTTTACGGATTAAATATTTTAAAAAAATGAAGAACATGAATAACGAAAGAAATAGGAAAACAAAAGACTCAACAAAAAGAAAAAAAATGATATAATCTTATTTTTGGAGCCCAAACTCTCATACTAACTGGTGCGAACCTACATAGTAATTGAAGCTACGAAATACACACGAGATTTAATCGAACACAAGAAAGCCAAATAAATCAAAGTTTTGAATTTGACCAAAAAATAATGAATCAAGCAACCAATACAATCATCTACAATATGTCAACCTCTCGATCACAAGATTTGTAAATCTAATTCGATTGTTTGAATACCACAAGAATTTTTTGATAAGTACAGTAATTTGCTTAATGAAGAACAAATGAATAGAAAACAAAATTTGCCTATCAATTGAATATAATATCAAAATTTTATATAGAGTAGAGTAATATGTCCTATTTATAGGAAACTCATAAAATTTAATTTAAAATGGAAATAAAGTCTAAAAGATTACAAACATATAAAAAAGTAGAGTTTTAACATAATTAGGAGATTTCGCGAAAAATTGAAAATTTGTCCAATTTTTTGTGCTATGCGGTCACATGGTACTTTTCTATGAGGTCGCATAGTTCAACATAATGCCTCCGTCTGAACTTCTGCCTCCTATCATGCGACCGCATGGTAGAATCAACTATGCAGTCACATAGTTGTTAATTTTCGAGCCTAACATGGAACTTGTTCTTTTGTTCGCTAAGATCAATTTTCATCCATTGCAGCTTGAACGAGCAATTTCATCGCTTCTTTGACCATCTTTGTTTGCGACCGAGTCATTGAACATTCTTCAACGATTAACGGGTCCTTACCCGAGCTTGTGTTTGTTATATTCGTTTCTCAGATCCGCTTTTTTAATTGTGGAAATTACACAAACCCCTACTTTAAATATTGAGAGTTCTAAAATCAGATGGGATGTTTCATTGTTCAAAAATCAGATGTTTTATTAATTAATTAATATATAAAAAATTTAATTAATATATTTTACTCAATCAAACCTTAATTATTTCACCACACTTCCCTCTCACTCTAATCTCGCCCCTCTCTCTCTCTCTCTGCAGAAACATCAACACTCCATCACTGCCGGAAGCAACCGCCTGTGTGAATCGCCGGCCAGAAGAAGATGCAGCTGCCGAAGACTACAGCCCGCTCGACGTCTCAGGTGGAAGGAATAGGTCTAGTTTGGATCGACGATTTCAATTGGCTCAAGCCCCATCCTCTATTTCTCTCTCCTATCCTATCCTCTCCTCCCCTCCCCTCCGTCGACTCTCTCTGATGGTGGAGGCCGCCGAAGACTACAGCCCGCTCGATGTCTCAGGTGGAAGGAATAGGTCTAGTTTGGATCGACGATTTCAATAGGTCGGCGATTTCAATTGGCTCAAGCCCCATCCTCTATTTCTCTCTCCTATCCTCTCTTCTCTTCTCCTTTCCTCACCTCCCCTCCGTCGACTCTCTCTGATTCTGCGCGAGACTGTGGCGTATTGATTTTTGGATTTGATTTTTTGGATTTGATTTTTGGTTGTGTTTCGGTGGTGGTCGTCGTGATTTTGGTTGCAGTGGTGCTGGTAGCGGCGAAGTTGGGGCGTGGTGATGGTGGAGGCTGGTTTCACGAACATGAACGCCGCGGTGTGGTGGTCGCAATGGTGGTTTGTGGGTTAATGTGGTAGTGGCAAGAGGCGATGGGTGTGGAGGCGGGCAAAGCAAAAGCAGCGTTGCGCGGTGCACCAGAGATTTGGGTAGTGTTTATGGTGTGTGGTGGCGGTTTGTTGTGGTGGCTGTGGTGGTGGAGGCGATGGAGGTGGAGGCGGTGAAGGTGGCAGAGGCGATGGGTGTGGAGACGGTGAATGCGGGGGAGGTGGTGGTGGCATGGTTGCGGCTGCAACAGTTTGTTTGTGGCGGTGCAGTGATAATTTTGGAAAGGATTCTTTGGATGTTTGGGTGGTGTGGTTGCGATGTGGGCTGCGGTGATGAGAATCTTGGTGGTGTTGGTGATGTGGCGGTGATGCAGGTGGTTGTGGTTGATGCAGTGGGGTGATAGTGGTGGTGGTTTTGGCGGATGTGACGGTGGCGGCGGTGGTGGTCACATATCATTTCGTTGACTGTTATCACTAAATTAATTAATTTGTGACCAATAAAAAATTTGTGACCAATAATTTGTGACCGGTGAACAAACTGTGACCTACGAAATTTTTGAATCATAATTTGTGATTTATTAAAATTCTGATTTGTGACCTCGAAAATAAATTGTGACCTATTAAAATTTCGATCTGTGACCTCGATAATAATGTGACTAATGATTTGTGACCGGTGAATAAATTGAGACCTATGAAATTGTTGAATCGTAATCTGTGACTTATTAAAATTCTGATTTATGACCTCAGAAATAAATTGTGACTTATTAAAATTTCGATCTGTGACCTCGAAAATAATCTGTGATATTTAAAATTTTTGATTTGTGACCGAAAAATAATATGTGAATAATTAAATTGTGAATCTGTGACCGATGAACAAATTGTGACCAATAATTTTTTTGAATTGTAACGTAAAATAATTTGACATTTAAAATTTCTGATTTGTGACTGAAAATAATATGTGACTAACTAAATTGTGAATCTGTGATCAAATTATATAGATCTGCGACCTTAATATATTTAATTAATTAAATTATAAATAAAAATTAATAAAAATATGATTTTTGAAAGTTGAAACTTATTTTCTTATTATTAAATTGGATCAAAGTTATAATCTTACTTATAAAAATTTCCTTTTTAATTTTGTTACTCCTTAAATCTTTTTAAATTTATTCACATACGTCCGTCCTAGGGTGAAATGAAAAATTTCAACCCACAGTGAACGATGAGAGAGAAACCAAAGAAACGCCATTGATTTCAGTAGCTAGAAATCAGAGCTTTTTCAACACCTGGACCTTCGCCTATTACCCCACCTCACCTCACCTCACCTCTCTCTAATTTTCCATTCGTCACTTGCCTTCGACCGCCCTTCATTGCAAATGGACGATTCTTCCACAATGCATTTAAGATAATACGATACGATAGATAACACAACCCCATTTTTCTTTTCTTAACTCTGGTTAGGCTTTTGCTTCAGATTATCTCTCACTCTCACAAACTTACTCATTTTTTTCTTGAGCAAAAATACAAAACTCCATGAATCAATATTGCACAAATGTCACTTCTGATCAGGTATCCTTGCTAAAATTAGAAGAATTAACCCCAGTAAACCATGAAACCCATTCCTCATTGCCCATCTCCATTAGTTACCATAAACCACCGCTTTCCTCTCTTCTCTCTGTACAAATCAACCCCTCTTCTAAGCTTAAGATAACAAACAGAGAGAATGGAGGGAACTTACACTGAAAATGGAAAAAGCAGCAGTACAAGGAGCACCGGGCAGCGGGAGCAGGCTGACATTTTTAACGTCCCTGGCTTCACTGTTCAGACTGGACCAAGGATGCCCAGGGCGAGGCGAGCTAATCTTGAGGGGTTGAAAATTTCCAACTCCCACTTGCTACCTCCTCCCCCTACACGCGTAAACAATTCTTTCTTTTCTTTTCTTTTTTAGTATTCTTAGTACTCATGTCATCTATTTATTTTGCTCTAAGTGAATTTAGTAGTGAATATTAATAATATAGTATGTGTACTTGTGAAGTGAGATCTGGATTTGGTTTCTGTCATTCCCTTCTGCAGTTATTATTATTTGTTTCTTTGCACACAAAATCTTCTTCTAATTTTTGCAGAATCTATTTCAGACAATCAATCTGTTTGTTCCCAATACCCAATCCTTTGAAGTCTTGCAACTCTGATAACAATTTTTATTTATTTATTTATGAAGTACATCTTATGCATTATAAAAATCATATTTAAATTTAAGTAGTCAAAATTTTTATGCACTCCAACAATGCTCTCTTTGGACTCTTTATTTTGTTTTTTTCGAAAAACATTAATAGATTTGTCCTCATATTTTATTTAACACATTTTTTTTTTTATATATTAATGATCAATAAATTTAAATGTGATTTGAATAGTTTAAGAAGTTGAGCATTAAATTTATGACCTATTAAATGCAATTATTGTACATTAAAAATAGAGAGTGAGTTTGACTTTCCAACCCACTCTCTTTTTTAAAATGGAGTTTCTTGGAATTTATTTTTAAGCATTAACTCTTTAAAATACGACGAGTGGTGGGGTCCTGATCTAAGCCTTGAACCTTGGAAATCTTAATGTGACAATGCCAAAGCATTTTGTGTTTATAGAGTCTTTTGGAATGCTCTCCATACCTCAAGAGGTTAATGCAACTGCTTTAGTCTATGTTTAGCTTTATCTTTTCTCTTAAATGGCGTAAAATTTACAAGGGAGATGTATTTTCTCATAACAAATTAAAACAGCCAGTTCTGAGGCACTTGTCTTTTGTACCAGAGAGTTTTACAAGTATGATCTTGGAGTCTAATTGTTTGAATACTGTGTTGGAAATTTACTTAACATGTACAGCGGAATTTAAACAATATTTCAATTCCCATCAACGATCTTCTTTGTGTTTGGAAAGAATATGTGATAGAAATTATACATTTGTTGAATTTTGCAAACTCCATTGCTTATCTTGAACACGAACAATCACGAATTAATAATGAGAGAATTATGATTTCTCTTTTTTTGTGCTAGCAATATAATGAATTGTGTTGTATTATTATTTCTCAAACATTAACAACTTATTAATAGAAGTTTAAGTGGGCTTGACACATCTCTTAAATTTAACCCAATCCAATATTTAATTAAACAAATCAATTAAATTTGGTCTATGAATTAATTAATCCAATAAATTAACTCGCGCTTATTAACAAGCAACTCAATTAATTAATTGTCTAGCGTTTGTTAATTAATTAATAAATATCATTATTCTAATTATCCTTTTGTGTGTAATCCATTAGATTCCCAATCACGATGTCTAACGATGTGAACTATTATTTTAATCTAATCAAAATCAATGAACTAAAATATCCTTTTTAATTTATCGTCAATTTATATCCGTCGTCCCAAATTGACATCTAACAATGTGTCAGGGCAATACATGTGATGAAAATGTCACGTAGTATGATAAAATAAACTCGTTCATTTACCTTGAAACTATAATCCCTTCATTAATATGATTCGATTAATTACGAGATATGAAGTGTGTCAATCTCGGTTATTAATCATATCTTTCATCTCACTATTAAGTCAATGTAAGTCGAAAACTCTTTTCGACTTATGAGTACACCATGACCAAGGATTTTGTTATCAACTTAATTGAATAATATGTAGATCATAATCTCTTACTATTTAGAGTGAAAAATTCTTTATTGATCATTCACAACCTTCATATAATTTTTTAAATACCCGAACGATGACGTATTAGCGACTCTTGATAGAGCAACATCTAATATCACCAAAGTATGACTCTCCTCACATAAGGCACTATGATAACCTCAAATCGAAGGACCAATACCACTAACGAATGTTAGAAATTAATTACTGACACTCAAATAATTATTCATGTGGAATTTCTCCAGCTAGTCTCCAATAATTTGTTCTCATAACAAAACATTCACATGTTCATTCAAATGTCACCATATTTTAGCTTGTGAGATCAGCTACTCGCTTCACAAGTGGAAAATGTCACACACGATGGTCTATCTATAATAACGATGTCCATATCTCGTTATTACTTATGACTATAAATAATTTAAAATTCAGTCATATATAATTTGTATCTCACAATCACAACTTCTCGTGATTAACGAGTTACCAAGACTTGAATCTATGAACTCTATTATTTAATTTATTAGAATATTAATTCAATTAAATAATAGATCTGCTATAAATAAAATGCATCAAATATAAAGTGTATGTCCAAAATCGATTAAACCTAGGGCATACTTACATTCTGCTGGTGTTTGATGATATTCATATTTTTCTTTTTAGAATTTTGATCATGTAATGGAATCAACCTTAGGTGAATACTACTACTACAAGTTGTCAAATAAAATGGCATCTGCAGGTTACTACTGATGTAGTATATTTTTCTTTAAATATGTCTACTTGTTTGCTGCAAAAAACTCCTATAAATGTGCAGTATCAGGTACAACTGAGAAGACTTTTGCAACATTAAACTTACAGCACTGATTAGTCAAACCGCTGCTCTTCTAAATTTCAATTGTATAAATTTATATGGTCATTAACAGTGGCAACTTTATCTCTATGGCAACTCACTTTTATTTCTAATGATAAGGACTAGACTAGCATTGTCATCAACCTCCTTAATTTTATGCAACCAACCATTTTAGAGGTGGCAGTCAGACAAAAGCCGCTGCCATATCTATCAAGTGCTTGAACGTTTAAGAAAGGTGATATGTTAAGGTGTTGATGCACATTTCAAGCAATTATCTAGACTGCCGCTAGAGTAATTGTGTGTTGGAAATTGGTTTAAATTTGAGGAAATCGATTTAGTATTAAAACAAAAAAGTGGAAAAAGTGACTTTCGTGTCAAATTCAACCAAATATTCGGATTTGATCCGATAGTCAAATTACTAATTTCAGATGAATGAGAAATTGCGATCCAAAGTTTAAAAAAAGAAGAGGAATTTTACCCTTGAAATTGCCTAACTCCGTCGCTCGAGCAAGGGGTTGTCGCTGAAGCGACAGGTTAGCGACAGGCGAGCGGAAAAGGTTCTATCAAAATTTTGTCACTGACGCTCGAGCGAGAGGTCAACGACAGGCTAGCAACAACAAATAATGCTTTTGTTCATAATGTTGCGATGTTTGACACACAACACTTCGCCCACAACCCTCATCCTCTATAAATTGGACCATTTGGACATCCATTAGGCATCCCATATCACTTTTGCATTAAGTATTACATTGAATCTCTCGCAAAAACTCTCCAAAATTCTTTTCATATCATTTTCTTGTAGAGAAGATAAAATTCCGTTTGAGTTCGCTATGGCTTGTGGTTTGAAGTGCTTCTACCACAAGTCGAATCCGTTGTATCTTGGGAGACAAGTGCCGTGAACTTTTAGCACCGTTGCGGGGCAATTTTGTCTTAAAGAGAAAATATAATCATTTGCCTCGGATCCTTTTCCATCTTCCTTTCCTTCTTCATTTCTTGTTTCTTTGTGGTTTAACACGTTAAAGTTCTTTCTATATATTGTTGTGTTTAATTATGCTCCTGCGGATTAAACTTTGCCATTTTGTTTGTTCATTTCAAAAGCAACCCTTTTACTATCATATTTTCCAACATTGTGCCTTTAGTTATAGGTTCATAGTTGCCATGTAGACGCAAAACAGTGGCCAATGAAAGTCGCCACTAAATGTTAGAAATGCTTGAACATAGAATAAAGTAACGTTTGACACAAATTCAGCAACTTAGTCGCCAGATGTTTGGTGTTTCTGCTAATTTAGGGACTTATGAGCCAAATGCTGGAAATGTTGTACTCTTCTCGAGGAAAGACTAATTTATGCAGCTATACATACTCTATTATAAATCATTTTTATCTTGTCATCAGACTGGTTTTTAATTCTCTTTGTTATTTAGTTTGAATCAAGTCTGTTTAGGAATATCTTTGACAGTAGTCATGGTTTGATGTTTTAGGCAATTGTTAGGACAAAGCTGAAGTTTCTTTTCAAGAAGCAGCTCCAGAAGAGTGATGTAAACAGCCTCAGAAGAATGGTTCTTCCAAAGGTTTGCATATCAGCTTTCACTTTGCAGAATCCTTGCATCCTTTTATTTAACTTATATCTGTGTTACGACCCTTAATTTCTGGACATTTGTTTCATCTTTACTTTCTTTCAATAGATAACCAATAGCATCATAGGAACCAACCATCCTTAGCTATTCCAAAGACTGGAAAGGTACTTTGCCCTGTTCTAGAGCCTATGAATCAAGCTGCTTTCCATTTTTTGATTGCAGAAAGAAGCTGAGACTCATCTTCCTGTCCTTGAGAGCAAGGAAGGGATTATTGTCAACATGATGGACATGGATGGCATTCATGAGTGGTGTTTCAAGTTCAGGTTTCCCTTAGATTACCATTATCTCTGATATCAATTACAAACTGGTATAATTGATTTTTTTATTTGTTGTATGATTCCAAAAGGTAAAGTACTAGAGATTGAAGAAATTAATTAAATATCAGTACCAGTTTATAAGTTGTTTCTGATGAAGCTATAATGCAATTATAAGGGCCTGAACTGTGAGTCAATACCTTGTGTTTTCTTATTCCACGTAGGTTTTGGCCAAACAATAGCAGCAGGATGTATGTGCTCGAGTACACTGGTATTTAAGGAACAGGTTTTAGTTTTGTTCTCTTTTTGGGCTCCTTGAATTAAAATTCGTTTTAATGTTATTTTGTCAAAACTGCTCAGGGGAATTTGTGAGTAGCCATAGCTTGATTGCGGGGGATTACGTTCTTATTTACCGAGATGATGAAAGAGAAACATACGTAAGAAATCATTTTCCTTAGTATTTTGAAAATTCTTCTTAATTTTCTGATTCTGCATTATTCATCCTCTTTATGTTGGATCAGGTGATTGAGGCTGTGAAAGCAGGAGAATTGGAAATGAGAGAGATCTTTGATGGCATTGATTTTAGCCTTCCTATTTTGGGTGTGATGGGAATGTCAATTGATTACGACCCGAGCTTCCTAGATGATTCTCCACTTGATTATCAAGGAGAAACAATGGCAGATTTCGATGGTCTTGGATCAGGATCATCTCTTGTAGGAGACAATGACAGCTTTCCTACTGATCATAATCTAGGTTAGCATTATTGTCATTTATTGGTTCATAATGTCGTTAGTACGCCAACTGTTAATAGTTACAAAACTGTAATAGAAAGGGCAGAAGTCAAGGCTTGCTCGTCTATTGCCCTCTGTTCACTGTTTGTTACAGACTTAAAAGTACATTTCTTTGCGGCACAACCAAGTTGCAAACTTAGAGCACGACATATTAATTGAGAAATCCGAGATAAAAGAGGAAGAATTTTTTCGACTATTCAGATCACTTCATCATTGTCGGAGCCTTTTTGTCTTTCCATTATCCCTCACTATTTAAGAAAACTAACAAAAACAAAGAAAAGAAAACATAAAATAAATTACAGAAACTGCAAAAGTTCAATCACTAGCTGTATCTGATAGAAAAATAACCCGGTCCTATTTTCAGTTGCCACTTTCCATTTTACCATTCTGGACATCACCATTACTGCCGATTTGGTAAGTTCAGTGGCTAGTCAAAAACGCTTTAAAGTTTAGTGATCAATGGTAATTATTGTAGAAAGTATAATGGTCATTTGTACATTTAACCCGAGTTTGACTGAAGAAGTTATGAACTATTAAAGCTTAGGTTGTTAGTCAACATGCATCCATTTTGTTTTCTTTGTTTTGGAGTATAATTAAGTATTATAGTCATTTATCGGATGCTACCAAGTCTCATTTATATTAGCAGTGGCGTATTGGAATCCATTCGTTGATCTGATCTCAACAAAGAATTAAAAGATTGACTTGCAAATTTGTTGAGAATTAATTTTAGCCTTTGGTTCAGGGATTCAATGGTAATTTTATGAAAGCTTGATATTGCAAAGATGAAATGACTGCTACAGATACTTTAACTGGAAGCAAATGCTTATTATTATAGAATTATACACACATTATTTTCAACTTCATACAACACAAAAAAGATTAGTATCTTACACAAACGAGTGATCAACTAGATGCACTTAAGCTTAAAGTATGATAATAGTGGTTCTAGCAGATTTCTAGTTGGCATAAGGGCTGACAGAATTCTCCTCCCAGAATGTCACAAGCTTCGCCCAGCAACACGCTGCAAGCACGTAAACAAATTTTCTAGTTAGCACAACGCCATGGCTTTATTGATCTGTAGCAATTATATATAGTGTTAAGTTGAGATTCTTACGTTCTGGGATCAGTATAATCAATGTACTCTCTATCAACTGGTTCAGAGGAAGTCTTTGGCATATTGCTTTGGGCCTCTGGCCTGAGCTTCACTTCCGGATATATATCTGCGATGCAGCTATCTCCGCCAATTGTTTCACAGGCTTCTGCTGGAAAAACACTACATAGTGGAAAGGCCACAAAAATCAGAAATGGAACAAAACACGGAATGAAAATACATATATAGGAGAGTTATTGGCACATACGAGATTGTGGAGTTATAGTTGACTGCGAGGGCATTTGTTCTGATAGAAGGAAATCGCGAACAAGTTGAAACACAAAGCCTTGGCGGGGAAAGGGAGGGAAGTGCGCAAGGGAGAGCAGGAGGTGACAAGCTTAAAGCTGCCTGCATTTTGTTTAGCTTGGTTCTGAATGATTGGATTCACTCGGGGTTCCAATCAATTTATAGTCTAAGAAGAAGAGCAAAGATATTTAGGATGTGGATAAGGAATCTTTTTCCTATGATGGAGGTGGTTTTGCTGGCGCCTATCATCTAAGATATTTGCTTAGTCAACACTACCTTATCCCTTATCTTTGTCATCCCAAAATATCTTACCTTGTTAATATACGTATATCTGGAATACATGCTCAAACCTGAGAAACTTAACAATTTTACCGAGATTTAACATTAACCCGTCTTAAATACCTGCACAAAAATGTGTCAACAAAATTTGGTACTCTGTAAATCCCTACTAAATAGCCTGAGACATTAGAAATTTCTTTTTGGTTGTCATTGTTGAAAAAGTATTACAGATTTATTGGCATTTGTATTCTTATATAATCTTTAGTGAAAAAAGCAAAGACTAATAATTAGATTAGGTGGTCTAAGATTGACTAGACATGATCTAATTATTAGAATTTGGATAATATATGTTCGATCAGGTTCCTGTGGTAGCTCTATAAGGTATTGTGACTTAATTATGGTTTAGGGACTAGACATGATCTAATTATTAGAGTTTGGATAATATATGTTCGATCAGGTTCCTGTGGACTGTGGTAGCTCTATAAGGTATTGAGATTTAATTATGGTAATTATAGTAGTTTTGAGCCTAATTATAATTACGATAAAATTTTGTATTCAGTTGTAATTGTTATAGAAGTTGTAAACTTAATTATAATTGTAATTGAATTACTAGGACTATACATATAATTAAATGTAAACTAATTGGATGTGATTTTAATCAAAAACTCCTATTTGGATATTAATTAAGGCTTGTGTTTTTGTTAAAATTGGAATTATTATTGTATACATGGATTGGAACATATTTATCTCTATAAATAGAGACTGGTTGGACATAGAAATCCTCGAATAATCATAATACATAATCCATAGTTCAAATTGGAGAGGAAAAAAAAGATAGAATTATTTTCGTGCTTTATTCTATTATCAAGTTAAGAATTAGTTTCTTGATTTAATTAAAAGAAGGTGCACACCTACCAGTGTAGTATTGACTTTGGAGAATATTATACTTGAAGGTTTGGAGCATCAAGTTCTTGGAATTAAAAGTTGAAAGTTTGTGATCCAAAAAACTAGAAGCTCGTGATTCAAAATCAATTCAGGAATTAACCATTGAATTTAGGTAAAGATTTGAATCATTGCTGAGTAATTTGACTTTCAAATCCCAACAACTGGTATTAGAGCAATTTAGATCATTTCACGTGCTTGTTATTTCTGAATCTTGATTACGTGTTATAGTTGAGTAATGTCTACGAATATTTTATTATGTGATGATTGAATCATTGAATCATTTTAAATTGTGATCCAATTATTAGTGGTCAATTTTTGATGTAATTCGTTATTTTGAGTATTTAACACGATAGGTGAATTACGACTCTATCATCTTGATTTAATTTTCTTTTCAATTAGATTCAAAATTGTAAGTTTACAGGACATAAGATTTATGTAATTTTTCAATTATTGTAATTGTTGGATCTTATAAATTGATTGAAGATTGAAGACCGAAACTATGAAGAAAAATTGAAGAATTATAGCATTTATTACAAAAAATATTCTTCTACCAGCAGCAAATAGCTGCTGCCCACGGGTAACAACAAGCTACAACAGCAGGTTGCTGCGTTTGGCGTCATAGATTGTTCGATTTTAATTTGGGACTTTTTTGTACGGACTGGGTCAAATCTAGTTAAGTCGGGTTCAAAATTAATTAATTTTTATAGGTATGCTGGTAGAGTCCTATTGTTGTTTGGATTGCTACTATTGAATCTATGGAGTTTTTGGCTAAAGATTTACATTACATATTGGATTTTGGTCCAATTAGTTTTGAAATTTAATTCTTAAGTCTTTTTTTTTTGTTACAAATAATTGTTAATTTTATCGCTTTATAGATGATAAGTGTGCGTTTACACACTTATTGGGCATTTATTGGATTATAATTATAGATGAAATTGAGCATGTTCTATACATAATTATGTATTATTTGATTTTATAGGCTAAAACCCCGAAAAGACGGAGAACGAAGCTAAATGGAGTGAAAAGGGACTGAAATCGTACAAATTGTGAAGATGGGGACTAAGTTGCACAACTCAAAAAGATGAAGGACTTGAAGTACAATTTATCAAGGGCTTAAATGTAATGAAGATCAAAATATGAGGACCAAATTATACGAGATGAAAGAGGAGGGACCTAACGTGCAAATATGGAAGGACTGTGCTGCAAGTGAATTTTTGGATTGAGCTATGCGATCGCATGGCTTATAACCACGCGACCACATGTATTAACTCGAGACGCCAAATTCATTTTTTGACTCTTCCACGCGACCGCATGGGTTATAACTACGCGATCGCATAGAGCAAAAATTTGATTGGCGGTTTAAATTCCGTCCAAATTTGATTTTGATCGAACTTGCATTATTTTCTCTTTGTTTATTGGTAGATATTTTAGAATATTTTAGTTTGTGTCTTAAAATATCTCTTTTTATTTATTATTTCTAATATATTTTATAGTCTATATATATGAGATATATCTCATTCACTCATCTCCTCTCTATAGTTCTAGTTAGTTTTAGATTTTATATCTTTTCTCTCTTTCTTTTCTTTTAGTTTTATTTTCCTTTGTAACTTGGCTTATGTTTGGGAGCAAAAGTGAGTATAGCAAGGAGGTTTGATCAAAAAATACTTGGAGAAACATTGGAGGAGTGCAAATTTATACTAAAAAGGGTTATATCTTTCCTTTTGTATTCCTTAATTGTTTTTCCAAAGCTTGTAATGTATTGTAAATACAAATCTCTTTTTTATTATTTATATATAATGAGCTAAGTATTTTGTGTTGAAATTTATGTAGTAGCTTAACCAGGTTTCATTAATATCTTTATATGTTTTGAATGATGCATTTGTTATCAAAATCATGGTATATTAATTATTATGTTTGATTTTCCTTCATTTACTTGATCATTAAATGATGAGTTAGGTGGTTGGGGTAATTATTGAGAAATTGTTACACTAACTAGACCAAAATAATTAATGCGCTAAGTTGTGTAGTATACTATGCTTGTTTAGGTGTATAGAGATATACACCTACCTTAGGTGATCCTTTGAGTATTCTCACAACAATTGAATGCAATTGATTAAGTCTTACTCGGCATAGAAATATCGTGGAGGGGCGTGATTGATTAGAGTTAATTTCACTCGAGAGAGGTTGTTAACTAAAATTGGATAATCGGGTCTAACTTTGTATTTTGTTAATTTGCATCTGTGCGTTGTTGATTTGATATTAATGAAACGACGGTTAAGCGAAATCATAAATTTCAACCTCTTTCAAATCAAAAACCTTTCTCTTTTTAAATTATTATTTTAAGTTTTTAATCAAATCATTTCTTTATCGTTTTTCAAGTTTATAAATGTGTGTGTCGCTTTCGTTAATTTGAATCCACATACTTGTAATTTAAATTAACACTCTTCGTGGGATCGATATTCGAACTCTAAAAGTCCACTGTATTACTTGTTCACGATCCGTGCGCTTGCGGTGTAATTTTTAGCGAACAATAGATACTTTAAATTATTGTGTGAAATATTATCGTTTGTGAATCATGACATATAGAATTATTTATGACATCGTTCTTGATACTATGAATAGTATGCATATCACAGTACAATGATTTTTCCTTGATTAATTTTTTCAGAGGGAAAAATCGTAATAAATGAACTATATGTTAATTTGATTAATGTGAACAGTTGATAATTATTTAAAATTAAAATTCATTACTTTAAAAAATTGAGTGGGAGATGGTGTTTATTTAAATAAAAATTCACAGTCTCCTTTAGTCAATCCAAAAGCAAAATAATATGCTTGCCACATGTCAGTAATGCAATGAACTCCCTATAGGAGGGCTACGTAGTTCGAGTTGCTTGATTGGATTCCTTCATAGTAAGATCATCTAGAAAGAATATAATTTGTGATCATCCTATAGATGACAAATTTATTTTCAAGTATTTAGAGATCTAGACAAAGGTTATACGCTCAAATCGAGATCATCTACAAACCTCCTATAAAGACTCTCGTTTATGATTTTGGTGATCAAATAAAATGATACTAGGCTTATATAAACATTGTTGTCAGATATGATTTGTCTAGTAGAAGGTATCCAACTTGAACAGTAGACATCGTGACTTTTCCACATGTTGGATAACAAAGTTTATGTAATCGTAGTATTATTGTAGTTAGATGGATCTACATGTACATTCATGCATCATATGGTAAATTATGATTTGATGCTCAATTTTAATAGGCAATGTATGATTATTTTATGCAAAATGTCATTTGGCCAAATTTCCGTTATTTCTAAAAGAAAACCAATTTATAGAGAAAAATTATGTGGTTTGGAAACGTAATTTGCCCATTATTGCGCTCAATTAAAAAAATAATAATTTTGTGCTTGAGAGATGTCCTAATAAATCTACTAAGACCAGATGACAAGTCCAAAAGGCTGGATGTTTTGAGTGGGAGATTGCAGACAAGATGACTAGCTGTTTCATTTTAACTTCAATATCAAACGTGTTACAACAAAAGGCTTGAAAGTCAGAATGCCTTCCATGACATATTGTAGACCCTTCAAGGCATGTTTGGTCATTGAAGCATGAAGGGTTTTTTTTGAAGCTATTTCTACCTTCTAGAACATTCGCATGAAATCTAGAGTACCTTTAAAGTTTCATAGTTTGACTATGATTGCACACTATAAACATGGCTAAGAGTCTGGGTGCAACCATCTATCGAAGAGACTCAGTTTGACATGGTATTGCATTCTTTACCTGATAATTTTTCATAGTTTACTATGGACTATTATTTGCACAAGTTGAAGATACCATTGCCTAAGTTGATGATAGAGTTTTCATGTGAAAAGTGATCTTAAGGGTACAATGTCGATGCTCGTGCATCATTTGATAGCTCCTATAGTTCTATGCCGAAAGGAAGATTTGAAAAGAAGAAGAAAGATAACAATAAGCATGAAAACAACAAAAGGCCCAAAGTAGATGGAAAATCGAGAGGTAAGTGTTCCAATTACATTAAAAAAAGACTGCCCAGAAAAATCAAGTAGAAAGCAAAGTGCGGGTGAGATTTTCGTTACTGAGTATTGTTAAGTAGTTGATACTACAAATTTTTGAATTATAGATTTTGGAACCACTAATTATATCTGCATATTGATGTGGGTACTTCAGGAAACTAGAAAATTCAGTGAAGCCTAGTTTAAAATAATCGTTGCCACAAGAGCAAAAATTTTGACTAGAGCATAAGAGTATTTTTATTTCAGTAGATGTAGACCTTTGATTCTAAGACTGTCATTATGTCTCATGAATGAAGCATAACTTTGATTTCTATTTTCGATTCAATAGGACAAAGTTATTCTATAAAATCAGTGTATGATACTCTTAACATTTTAATGAATAAAATTCTAACAAGCGCTAAACATTTGATAAATGATCTCTATATTTTAAATTATTTCACATATGAAATAAAAGATTACTTCTGCAAAACATAAATAAAAGTCATACCATACAAGTGATACACATCCACGACGTTTTGGACAAATCAACCTTGACAAAATAAAAAAACTGACTAGAGATGGTCCTCCTAACTCGGTTAATATCGAACCATTGTCAGTTTGTGATTCTTGTTTGGAAGGCAATATGATTTCAAGATATTTTTTTCACATGTTCGAGCTCAACCTCAACCAATTCTTCCATAGGGGTAAGTCTCTCATGATGCTCGAGCTCCGAAAGCTGCACGACGCCTACATTGATTTCCCGAATGCTGGTAACATAACATTGCCTAGCCACTGTTTGGTTTCGTCGAACTACTCCAACTTTGTTATTTGTAGGAAATTTCATTGCCAGGTGAAAAGTTGGCACAATAACCATGATTCTGTTAAGTATTGGCCTCCTAAGTATGGCGTTGTAGGCTATAGGAACACAAACAACTTCAAAGGTTGTGATATGTGTTACGTGTTTCCCTTCTGATCCCAAGGTCAGGTGTAATTCAATAATTCATTCCGGGATGATGACCCCACCACCAAACCCTTGAAGTGGGGGTTTAATTGGCTTGAGTTGTTCGGCCGATATATCCATATGAATGAAAGCATCGTGGGACAACACATTAGCTGTGCTTCCATTATCTACCAGAATTCTTTTTACTTCAAAATTTGCAATGATAGCTGATATGACTAAGGCATCATCATGAATGAAGGATATGTCTTCTAAATTACTTGATCTGAAAGTTATGTCCTTCGTACTAATAGGATCTATTCTTGAAACTAATGGATACCGCATGGCATATTGTTTGTGTCCATTGCTAGAGTCTCTCCCCAAGGCTATCCCTTCAATGATAACATTAATAATACCTGATGTTGGTTGCTTATTACCCTGACCCTCCAAAGCCTTGTCTTTATTCTAATTGTTCGTCGGGCACTTGTTATAACTGACATAAGAGCCCCAAAACTCCCTCTTGATGAGAGCTTCAATTTCTTTCTTCAGAGTGAAGCAATCCTCAGTCATGTACCCGTGGTCTCGATGAAAATCACTGTACTTGCTCTTATCATGGGTGTCAGGTGGAGATTGCATCCTGGGAGGCCATTTAAGTTCTTTAAGGTCTTTGATCTCAATCAAAATGTTAGACCTTGTGGTGTTTAAGCGAATGAAGGATGTATGAGGGGGGTCTTGCCTTGGCTTTGCCCGAGAAAGGTCCTGTCGTAGATTAGACTCATGCGACCTTTTCTGATCGGGTCTACTTGATGACGAGGTATCTCTCCTTGGGAACATTGTTTCCTTCATGTTAATGTACTTCTCAGCTCGGGTAAGTCGGTCGGTTATTGACATTGGAGGAGTTTTTGATAGAGACATCTTAAACACTTCACACTTTATAGCATATGTTAAAGTTGAGACTGCGGCTATGATATGTAGATCAGGAATTTGAAGCTTTTCTTTGTTAAATACGGTCATTAAAATACGAAGTATTTCATTGGGCCCTTGACGCATCTACATGAGTGATGCGATTGTTTTCCCAATACGCTTGCTGCTTGCAACGAAAGTGGAGAATCTATCAGCCAAATCTGAGAAGGAAGCTATGGAGTTAGGCTCCAATGGGAAAAACCAATCTCTAGCCGCATGAGTGAGAGTCTGATGAAAGGCTTTGCACATTACTACATCAGGTGTAACTTGTAAGTTCATGACGTTAGTGTACATATTGAGATAGTTGATTGGGTTGGTGGATCCATCATAATCCTTTATTCGAGGATACTTGAATCGATCCAGCAATGGATATGACAATATCTCGGGAGTGAATAAAGTGTTAGGGGTAAAACCTGTTAATCCCTTAGTATTCTGAAACAGGCTCGCCGTAATTCCTTCTTGAATGATCCTGGCTAATTCACTAGATTCCATGGTAATTGATCTCGAGGTCGAGGCCACCTGTGGTACACCGAAGGTCCCAACTTTCCAATATCATGAGCAAAATGTGGGGCTCGAGCTCGGGCATCGACCATAAAGCCCTCCTGGGGAGCTGGTGTAGGTATTGGATGTGAATTCTTTTGATTTAGCAGTTCAGACAATGCAGAAACTTGTCGACGAAGCTTTTCAAAGGCTTCAGCGGTAATTACTAGTAAGTGTACTGGTTTTTCTGACGATTCTTCCTAAGGAATAGGGAAATTTTCGGGGGGGATGAGGGTTTGTGACGGATAAACTTGCTGGCGGAAGACCTGAATGTATGTTAACCATGACTTTTAGTAGCGCTTCCCACAGACGGTACCAATAATGCTACCAAAAAACGTACATATTGATCTCCGAGCTTGATTACTTGAATTGACCACGAACGAGATCTTCTGGTATCTAAAACAAAGGCGTCAATGTATGTCCTTGTTGCTCCTCCGATGCTTAAGTCAGAGAGAGAATTTTTGCGTGAGACTATAATCGGGAAATAATGAAAAACATAGCTCAATAATGAACATTGTTCATGTATATATAGATGTTGGTGATAGAGTTGTGAAATGACTCAACCACCTATAGTCTTTATCCTTATCATGCAATGCGTTTGTGTTATATTGTAAGTGTTCTGTTTGAGTTTGAATCAAATTGTGACAAGTGAATAACTTGGATAAGGATAAGGTCACGAAGAGTCATAGTCGATGTAGGTATGAGGTAAAGACTAAAATTCAAATTACGCATAGCCCGACCTGGATGGCCCGACGATGTTAAGGATCCCGACCTTAACGATGGAAAATTTGAGGGATGCTAAGATTGGGCCTCCAAGTTCAAGATCGGGGTCCTTGGCATTTGTCCACTTCAATCTCTTTAGCTGAAGTTCGATGTCCCAACATGATGCCATTTTGTACCATGAAGTGACACCTTTTCCGTTTAGTACCAAATTTGTTCCCTTACACCGCTACAAGACCAATTTTGAGTGCTCAAGACACTCATCAAACGAAGAGTTGAAAACTAAGAATTCACCCATAAATACTTTTATGAATTTCTCCACGATATGAAAGAAGATGGCTATCATGTAACATTGAAATGTAGCTGGTAAGTGTACACTTATTTGGGGATTAAAATAGTGATATTTGATAGTTCTTTTGACAAAATATATTCTAAATTGATGTATTTTGTGCTATATAGGTAAAACTCAATGGTTGAATGAGGAATTGAAATAAATAAGCAAAAAATGGTGAAAATGGTAAAATCTAAAGTTTGGAGACCAACTTGCAATATTTCAATAGTTGATTCAGACCATAAAATGAATATTGAAGATGTTGCGGGTTCAATTGGACACAATTGGAAGTTAAAGAACCGAAATTGCAAGAGAAAATGACTTAAAAGAATCAAGAATCAAATTTGGAGACCAAAACGTAAAGTTTAAAAGATTTTATAACCGGGTGACTGCCCAATTATAAATCCAAGTGATGGCTTGGCTTGTGGTTCAAAAATAGAAGTTGAACATATTGTCCGGGCAACCACCCAAGAAAAAATATTTGGGATCGCTTCCGTTTTCCTTTTTCATTCCAATTCTACTTGAAAATCACTTTCTTGCACGATTGTTGACCTAATTTTACCTCTATAAATACACAACATGGGCAACCAATGTAAAACACCTCTCATATGCATAATATACTCCAATATTCCATTGATTCATACACAAAATGAGAGGCAAATTCATAGTTTTTGTGATAATTGAAAGGGACTTGCAAGAACTCAATCAAGTGAAGTTTCAAATTTGATTTTTGGGCAAAGAAAAGAAGGCGCGAGTGGAGATTCATCAAGAAACCTTTGAAGAAATTCAAGATTTCAATGTTCATCTTCATCTTCTCAATTTATCATAAATCGGGGTCATGTTTCTACTTAAATATGATTTCTTATAATTTCGATATGTTAGGCTTGTTTTATATATTGGTAGGATGAAATGTACCCTTGTTATGATATTTTTAGTTTTTAATTAATTATTTTGACTTTAATTTGGTTTGATATATGGATGTTTATTATAGTTTTCATCGTTCTTTTCAATTGATTGATCACCAATTGAATTGTTAGTGGATTTTATTGTTATTGAGAGAGACAATTGGGTTTAAACATAGTATAATAAATATTGTAAGGTTCAATAGAGGATAAAGATATACATATCTACTTTATATGGATTCATAAGTGTTCTAGTATTTGTTAATGCATTTATCATATTTGCATCTTTCATCGCGAGATGGAATTATCATATAAGGAGATAGTTTTGATCGCCATCGAGAGAGGCTTTCAATTAAATTAGGAACATTAACCAACATTAATGATTTCAAATTGTCACTTTAACTAGTACACTAAAATGGAATAATAAGGATGATTTGACATCTTAGCAATTCATCTCACATATTTGACAAAAACCTCCATAATTTGCTTAGTTAATATAATTAGATCATTTAGTATAAATACTCAAAACAATTTGGCTATTCAATTAAGATTGAAATTAATTAACACTAGATTGAGTACATAGTAGCGGAAGCATTACATAGATCAAATGGCATCCTACGATAATCAAATGTAACATAGGGATAGGTAAAAGTAGTCTTCTTTTGATTCTTGGGCACTATCAGAATCTAATTATAATCGGAGTATTCATCAAGTAAGCATTAATTGGAGTAACTTGCTAACCTCTCTAACATCTGATCAATAAATGGAAGGGAAAGTGATCTTTCCAAGTAGTAGTATTGAGTTTGTGATAATCAATGCAAAATATTCATTGCATAACAATTCTGGTAGGAATTAGTTCATTCTTCTCATTCTGTACCACTGTGATACCTATCCTTTTTTTGGTACAACCTAAATAAAATTGTTCTATGCACTGTCTGAAATAGGATAGATGATCTCTGCACCTAAAAGCTTCAACACCTCTACTCTGACTAGATGATCCCTGCATCTAAAAGCTTCAACACTTCTACTCTAACTACATCTTTCATATTTAGATTGACTTTCTGCTAGCTATTTATACTTGGTCAAAAGTTATCCTGCATGAGAATTTTATACATGTAAAGTGTGGGGTTAATCTCTATGATGTCAATAGTAGACCATCCAATAGCTGTCTTATTTTCTCCGAGTACCCACAACAATCTCTCTTCGTCAAGCCTATTGATAGAGTTTACAATAATGATCGACAATGTAGAAGATTCACCCAAGTAAGCATAACTGAGATAAGGTGGTAATTGGTTGAGCTCTAACTTAAGAGCTTGTTGAATTGATGGCAAAGGCTTTGTAGGTCCTGTGCCCAACTCCTTAAAGTGTGGTCTGCACCTATATAGAGTATTAGCTTCAAGATATCTTGCCCGTATCTCAATCTCACTAGAGTTATAGTGAGTGGATTGAGAATGTACAATACATGCCTTATATGGATTAGATGAATTATGCAACTGGAAGGTGTCATGAAATGCCCTATTAATCACATCAATCTGAAAGAATCTGTTAGACTTAGTAGGGTATTTCATGGTCTTGAATACATTAAATGTAACATGCTCTTCACCAAGCCTCAGAATCAGTTGACCTTTTTTGCACATGAATAAGAGCTCTACCAATGGCTAGAAATAATCGATCCAATATAAGTGGAACATCCTTATATTCCTCCATGTCAAAAATAAGAAAATCAAGTGGAAAAGTGAATTCTTGGATGCGTGATAGACTGATCTACTAGCTGTAAATTTATTATAGTTGCTTTAGCCTTCCCCAAACCTAGTTTCCTAAAAATAGAGAATGGCATCAAGTTAATGCTTGCTCCTAAATCACACAAAACTTTATTGAAATAAAGTTAGCTATAGTGCAGTGTACTGTAAAACTCTCTGGATCTTTTAATTTTGGAGGCATCTTATTCTGTATTCTGGCATCGGCCAACATCACGATCTCATGTTCGTCCAGTTTGTGTTTCTTAGATAAAATATCCTTCAAGGATTTGGCATAACTAGGCATCTGAACAAGTGCATTAGCAAAAGGGATGTTGATGGAAAGCTTCTTGAAGACCTCAAGGAATTTTGTATATTGCTTCTCTAACTTGTGCTTTTTCAATCTTGGAGAAAATGGTTTTGAAGGCTCGTATAGTTTGATATGAGCGGTTATCTTAACCCGTGGTGTATTTAAACTCTCTTTGACATATGTATTTATTTTCTGTTCAGTCTGTCCCACATCATCCTCATCGATATGAAGTACTTTTTCTTTATTTGCAACTAGTGTCTTTACTTGAATCTCAGGTAAAAGACCATATTTCTGATAGTAATTGCTTTAACATGTTCTTTGGGATTAACTTCTGTATTGCTTGGTAATATACCTAGTGCTCTGCTTGATATAGCATGTGTCATCAATCACATCTGAGTTCCCAAGTTTAATTTTAATTGCTGGACTTTTGATTCTTAAGAGCCGTCTTAATCTTTCTCATGAATTAATTATTCGTCTCCGTGTACTGATCTTTTTTACTATGAATTTTTTAAACATCTCTTCAAAGGAAGTTCTCTTCTCTACTTGTTGAAAATGAGAACCAAGTGGCCTATCAAGATTGTGATTATCCAAGAATAATTTGGATGTTTCTCCAACCAAGGTTGTAGGTGTTAGAATATGGATTATTTTGTTGGCTTGGACCCCTTTATACATAGTCAACTTGTTCTATGTCTTGTACAAGAATTGGATAGTTTGTTGTGCTGTGAACTGCCCCGTATTCTTCACAACTTGCTTGATTAGCATGTATTTCATTGGTTGACCGTGACATGCTCTCAACCTTCTGAAACAAAGAGTCCACTTTTACAAATAATGTTGTATAAGTGTCCACCACGTATACTCCTAGTACCTTCTTGTGAACAACCTACTCAGTGGCCTACATGACTGTGGTAGTAGCCACTTTCTCAAACAATTCCAAGGATTTATCAATTGTCTTCGTGGATAAAGAATCATTGAATTAAGAGTCTACCATTCTATTATAAGATGAAAGTGGACCTGCAAAAAAATATTGGACCTGGAGCCCTTTACTAATGCCGTGATGAGGATGCTTTCGAAACATGTTCTTAAATATGTTCTAAGCCTAATCAAAAGATTTAGTTTTATCCTGTCGAAATATGGATATGTCATGTTTCAACTTCTCAGTCATCGCCGATGTAAAGAATTTGGTGTAGAATTTTTGAGCTAATTCATTCCAAGTGATGATACTGGCAATAGGCTATGGATTTAACATTCAAGTGCTTCTCTTTACCTACGGTGAAAAATACATTCAATTTTCGGATCAGCTGGTATCAGTTCACTGTCTACTAACTTTCCTATAAAATGCTTGAAAGAAAAAAGTAGAAACACTGGAGCAAATTGATAGAAAAATGAAATAAAATAAAAGCAAAAAGTTTGAATTAGTGTCAAGGTAAATGAAATTAAACTCAAATTCAATCCCCAATAACGGCGCCAAAAACTTGTCATGAATTTTTTTTTAAAAATATGGCAAGTGCACGGTTCGTTAACAAGTAGTAAAATAGGTTTTGAGTCCAAGTATCATATCTAGAGAGATTGTACTAGTAAAACAATAAAAACTCATGATTTTTCTATAGTTAAATTGTAACCACTTAAATTACGTTTGAATACATGATCTAAATTAATTAAAATCGATGCAAGATAATAATTAAATACAAGTTTTATAAAAATATGATGACAAAAAGCGTACTAGGATCCCGAATCTCCTTATATAAATCCCATTTAACCTCGAAACTTATGAATTTAACAACACTATTCAATTATGAAGACCAATATTCCTAATTTATTTAACAATCTCTCTTTAGTAGAATTAAACATATTGTTATCCCATTTATACGAGCCTCCAATGAGGGCCACGTAGAGGCATGACATGAAGATATTTGGTAGGTTAAGTCAAGAAGAACAAAATTTGCTTGTGGCCGAAGTGCCTATTGTAATTGCCGAGGTCCTCCTACACCAAGTCGATGTCTTCACCTGATTGCCCAACTGCTCCATATCCGAACTCCCACTTCATCAAGGCGAGGCGTTCATCATAGACAAATCTGATTGGTATCTTTAAGAATGATTGATGTGATATCCGCATTAATTAATGTCAGTTTAGGAATGTAGGACGGCTAACCCCTTGTCATTGTAATTAATTTATTGAAGGAGTGATTTGAAGCTTTAAGGAATTAGATGGAGCTACGTGGATATGATCCAACAGTAGGTCTCCTCGGTTTGATGTCTATAAATAGAAAATCTTGTAATTTTATTAAGGATGCGAAAATATATATTGAAAAGAGCCTTATGCTCAAGATTTTCCTCTTTTAAATAGAAAATAGAAAGTTTCTCAAGATCCATTACAAGTACATAATTTTACAGTTCCTTTTTTTCGAAATTTAAGCTTGTCGCTCGTGTGCTATAGAATACTATTTTGTTTGTCGCCGCATTGACTTTACGATTGGCGCCTCCGGCCATTGCTCGTCGGAATCTGTCCACGTGTTGGCAAGTTTGACCCAACATCTGTTGTCAACATTTTTTGGGGTCAACAGATTGGCGCCATCTGGGGGAAACGAAGATAGTTAACCACGAGAATTCTGTAAACAAAAGCTTTCCATTATGCTACAAGAAGATTCTTTGCCTTTGAAAAAAGAGAGTTGTCTTCAAGAAATGATTAAGAAAAAGGATATTTTTCATATAAAGTCATTCTGAAGAATCTTGTTTGTTTTCAAAAAGCATGCTGAGAATACAATAAGTGCTAGTGAGGAAGAATCAGCACCTCGGAGAGCTAGGGAACACCCTGAAGAAGAGGAACACTCGCACACAAATCTGACATCCCACCATCAAAGACTCCATCAACTTCACAGGCGAGGTGGGTCACAATAAGGATTACGAGAAAGGTCTAGAGTAGCCACTAGACTCACCAGGAAAGTAGCCGCCATTGGTAAAAAAATGAGAAACATAACTCACTAGAACCTTGACATGCAAGAGCTGCTTAGGGGTATGCAAGCTCGGGGGTATCATTTTCCTTCCTACGCTGCGCAAGGAAATAAATTTTTCCAAGGATATCACTATGGCGGTAGAGATAAGGTCCATAGCCAAATGGGAGGTCAATCACCCTATTAGAGGGAAGAAGCGCCCCTGGAAAGGGAGGTCAGAGTGGATACTTCGACAAATTATGCCACTGACCAACCCCACGAGATGCCATTTAACTTCCCACCAAACTACGATTTCGAAGGTACCCTAAGAAGGTCCACAAGCATCTTCGACAAAATAAGTTTCGGACCGCCTACAAATAGGCAAAACCAACCTCTTCTTGCACCTAGAAATAGGCCGCTGGAACGGCCTCAGTTTGAAAGGCAAGCTTAGCCCTTTCATGAGGAGCCCCTTTATGAGGAAATAAGTCCACCGCCTAGATATAGGCATGAAAGGAGGGATAGAGCAAGGAATCAGGCAGAGAATCAAGCAGGACCATCCCAACTACCCCGAAAAATGCAGGACAGAGAAGATGAACATTCTGACAAGCCACAGAGGTCTTGCGACCTCGACGACGATGATGACAACCTGCTATTCTCACAGGAGATTAGAGGTGCGCTTGTACCAAATCGCTTCATGCTGCCTAAGATACCAAAGTATGAGGGAAAAGAAGATCCTGCAAAGTATCTCAACAATTTTAAAACCTACATGAGCTTAACAAGTTCAACACCTGCAATGAAATGCAGATCTTTTCACCTCATCCTAAGCGGGACAGCTAGAGTTTGGTACATCAAGCTCCAGGCTGGAAGTATCTGAAGTTAACCTAACTTTAAGAAGGTTTTCCTTAACCGCTTCGCCACCAGCAATGAGAGTGATGGACCAATTCAGTGCCTCCAAGACATGAGGCAACAACCTGGGGAATCATTGAAAACTTTCTTGTCTCGGTTCACAGATGAAATGACTTATTGTGTTAAGGTCATAGATAGAGAAGCTGTAACGGCCCTGAGATGAGGGTTGGACATGAACTCACTAATTAGGAGAGATATGCAAAACAAGGACCCCACTAGATACGACGCCCTGTTAGATATGATAAGACGAGAAATCATCAATAAAGAATTGAGGGATCACTATAACAGGGCTAATCGAGGCCTCCCACCTCGTCAAATGCAAAGAGGAAGAGGCCATACGTCCTATCTCATAAATCACCAAAACGAAGAATCGACCCACCTCAACCCAGAGCAGGCTTTGGCTGCATCCACGCTTATTGTGGTTCCAACTTTGGCATAAGATGAGACGACTCCAAATGTCGAAGTGGGTCAGGACAAACGACCTCAACCATCAACTTGCGAAGTGAGAAATAGAGGACGCGGTGCCAAACCTAGAAATAGGGATAAAGCATTTCCTTATTGTTCATACCATCATTCCTACAGCCACAACGCCGCTAGGTGCTGGGACATAGAAAGACACTCAAACAATCCAAGGAAAAATGACCGCATGCAAAGAGATGAGGCACCTCGACAAGGTCGACAACATAAGAAGGATGAGGTAAACCATCGAAGAGAAGACGATGATCAGAGAGAATGTGGGTGCGATCATAGACGACCTGAAGAAGGTCAAAGACACCTAAGAAGCCCTGTAGCCAATGATGGAGGTGAACCCATTCAAGAAATCGATACCATAGGCAGAAGAGGAGGGCCTTGAACCCCGAAAGATATGAAGCCCTGAAAGATGAGGTAAAGAAATTGATCGCCAACCATTTTATTCGTGAAGTGACATATCCAAAGTGGGTGTCAAACTCGGTATTAGTGAAGAAGCGCATCAAAAAGTGGAAGGTATGTGTGGATTTTTTCAACTTGATCCAAACATGTCCCAAGGACAGCTTTCCACTTTCCCGAATAGACCAACTGGTCGATTCCATAACCGGACATGAACTACTGAGTTTCATGGATGCCTACTCTACAAAGACAACATAGACCTGTTATTTTTTATGATTATGTGGTTTACCTGCAAGAGTCTAAATTTGACTTGAAAATTGTTGTTAATGATCCAGTTTCATTTTCATAGGTTATTAAGAGTGATAATTTTGATAAGTGGTTAGATGTTATGAAAGATAAGTTGAAATCTATGGAGCATAATGAAGTCTGGGATCTCGTCGAATTGCCAGAATTGTGTAAAAAAGTTGGGTGCAAAAGGGTCTTTAAGACCAAACGATACTCTAACAGTGATATCGAACGATATAAAGTTAGACTTGTTGTGAAAGGTTTTACTCAGCAAAGTGGCATTGATTATAAGGAGATCTTTTCGCCAGTCTAAAAGAAAGATTCACTCAAAATTATAATGACCTTAGTAGCTCGTTATGAATTAGAGCTACATTAAATGGATGTGAAAATCGCCTTTCTAAATGGAAATTTAGATGAAAAAGTTTATATGGATCAGCCTGAAAGTTTTTCAGTTGAAGGAAATGAACACATGGTTTGAAAGTTAAAGAAATCAGTATACAGACTTAAACAGGCTTCCCGTCAATGGTATCTTAAGTTCAATGATACCATTACTTCCTTTGGATTTAATGAAAACATCGTTGATCGATGTATATATCTAAAGGTCAATGAAAGCAAGTTCATATTTTCGATTCTGTATGACATCTTGCTAGCTACTAATGATCTTAGCCTATTATACGAGACTAAAAAATTTCTCTCTAAAAATTTTGAAATGAAAGATATGGGATAGGCAACTTGATATGATCCGGCATAAGTTATTTTTGGATGATTATTTTCTATTTTCACGAGAGTTTTATTTAGCCTAGAATTCTTATATTTTAATAACTTTCCATATTTTAGGATTTTATTCCGTTTTTAATTAGTTTCTAGTTTTTCTATATAAATAGTTTATTATTTCATTGTATTGGAGAAGCTTTTGATTATGAACAAAAATTGAAACTTTTCTCTCCATGGTTGTTGATGAACTTTATAGAATTTATCAAATATTCTTCAATATTTGTGGTGTTCAAACCTAGAACTTATCAAAGGATTAGGCACCACTTGTGGTGTTCACAAATCGAGGTTCGTTGGTTTTGTAATCAAGAGGTCATTCAAACTCCCTTTTTGTTTGGTTGCATGGTTTAATAATCTTCGGGTCGAGATCCTATCATCTACAACCTGAATGGAATTGAAATATTTCGAGATAGATCACAAGGATTGTTAGAATTGTCTCAAAAAACATATATCAATAAATTTTTAGAGAGATTTAAGATGGAAAATTGTTCAGCAAGTGTCGTTCCAATTCAGAAAGGAGACAAATTTAGTCTCATGCAATCCTAAGAATGAATTGGAGTGCAAACAAATGGCAGCTATTCCTTATGCATCCCTTGTTGGGTTTTTTTATGCTTAGACTTGCACCAGACCAGACACCAGTTTTGCTGGCGGAATGCTGGGCAAGTATCAAAGTAAATCGGGATTTGATCATTGGTAAGCTGCAAAGAAAATATTGAGATACTTGCAAGGAACGAAAGACCACGTGTTCACTCATAGAAGATTTGAAAACTTGGAGGTCATTGGGTATTCAGATTCGGACTTTATTGGATGTGTCGATACTAGAAAGTTCACATTTGGCTATCTGTTCCTCTTGGCTGGAGGGTCTATATCATGGAAAAATATGAAGCAGACAATCATTGTTGCATCCACTATGGAAGCTGAGTTTGTGACATGCTTTGAGGCCACGGGTCATGGAATTTGGTTGTAGAATTTTATTTCAAGGCTTGGAATTGTCGACAGTATTGCCAAGCCGTTGAAACTTTATTATGACAATTCTACAGCAGTCTTCTTTTCAAAGAACAAAAAGTACTCTAAAGATGTTAAACACATGGAATTGAAGTACTTTGTTGTTAAAGAAGAAGTTCAAAAATAAGAGGTGTCAATCGAGCATATTAGCACCAATCTTATCATTACAGATCCACTAACAAAAGGATTGCCACCAAAAATATTTAATGAACATGTCGAGAGAGTGCATTATTGGAAATGATGACTGATATTATCAGGGGCGGATCCAAGAATTTCGTGCGCATGGGCTAAACAGTAGACATATTATCGAAATATATGTGACCTTCACTCAAGCTAGTTTGACAATGAAGACGAATTCTACATTTGAATGAAAACATATTGCACGTCTACGTCTACACCTTCGAAAATATAATGCACCTTTGAAATTCAAAAATGATTCAATGGCGCCGATTAACAATGAAGAGGAATTCTGCATTAGAATGAACTTTTACTCAACTCTATGTTACCAAGGCACGTGCATTAAAAATTCTCTTCGACTCTAAAAAATGTTGTGAAATCCATTCAAAGAAAAATCAAAAAAATATTAACTTTTACTTCAAAAATAATAAAATATGTGACCTCCACACCAGCTAGTTTGCTACTTAACATAAACAAAGAAAGTAAATAGATAATTCTATTTGTTTACTTACCCACCTAATCGAAGGTCCGAATTCAACCAATTATTTTATCCCCATTTCCATTCAATTCGGAACTTAAAATCTTAAAAATATTCCGACTTTCAAATTCCAGTCGAACATGAGTCGACCCTCCAAGGCTTGGACAGCCGAACCCCAGTCCGGTGCTAGCTACAAGTAAGGTAAGGGGGATTTAGGTTCCTTAATTTTCCAGAAGTATTACAAGGGATTGAGAGAGTCGACCGGCGGGTTGGAGATTGAAAATTTGAATTTAACAAAGAATATTATCTACATAACAATACTAAACAATATCTTGGATGTGTTAGGTTAGTAACGTTAGTTAGACTTAGACAGGTCTGGGCAAGAAATGAATTTTAGGTTAAAAAAAATTAATTAGACAATTGAACTTTTCATTATTCTTTCTATTATTATATTCAACGGTTAATTGGTTTAGAGCGGGTCGATGACGTAAATACCATACCTGCCCCACCCTGAACCGGTTCATTAAAATCAAATATCATATCCACCTCATTGCCCCATCGATTCGATTTTTTTTTGCCCCCATTCAGTTCGGTTCGGTTCACCGCGATTTCTGGTTTGACAGTTCGAATTGTCATCCTAAGAGGAGATTCAATGGATATTAGGTTTCAATTTAGGGCTTTGGGCCCATAAATTAAATTTTCCTTTGAGTCATAAAATTTGATTTGGGCTCAAGTTGTTGGGCTATTGTTTTGATTGAACACTGTATGGTGATTAAATGGATAAGGGCTCAACTTAAATATTTATCTAGTTCAGGGTGCGCCATTTAATACGAACTACCCAACGAGCCCAATATTGATATACTTTTTCCTTCTCCTACAATACATAAATATTTAGCCCAAACAAAATAAAATAAAAGGATGGGGCGATCAAATAATCTTATGGACATCACAGTGATTAACAAGACTAAGGCGTAAATGCGTTTCTGTTGTCTAAATAATAGAAGATCACATAATAAAATTTAGTCGCTTTATTTTTAAAACACATAAAAAATTCTGGAGTGTCAAAATCAATTTATATCATAATATCATATACAACAGAATGAGATTAAATACACTGTTTGCTATTCCAGTAAACTAAATAAGTTGTAGAATAACAAGATATACTAATGAATGTTAAGTAAAAGTGGTAATATATATCGAATAATAGTAGTCGAGAACGGAATTTTCAGAAGACATCCGTGGGAAAATGTTGTACACCCTGCTAATCCCAATTTTAATTGATACTCTAAGGGAGCTTAGAAGCCGTATCCAACTTTCAGATTTCATCATCATCCTCTTCTATTGCAACCTTACTCCAACTTGGGCCGCTCAGGGAGAATAACTTTGTCCGATCAAGATTACTTCCTCTAAAACCCGTTATTTTTGATGAAACCATTGGCATCACAAAAACAGAAGATGCATGCATTGATTCTTCTCCCAAACCCAGTGACAATGAACAAGCAGTCTGCACAGAAACCAAAGTTTCCCAAATTTTATATTTCCAAGTTACCATTCGGTAGATAAAACTAACAAGTCAGCAAACAGAACCTTTGCCTTGACCATCAAGTTTGCAGCATTAATCCGCATCACTCGTGCAAGTGATCTCATATCTTTAATTTGTGAATCGTCAGCAGGCGTGACAAGCCTGTGCAAATGAGGGACAATCACATAGGAACAAAATTATATTTCCCAGGATATAAAAACGTGTAGTTAAGGGAAAGGGGAAGCTGTTATTTTTTTATTTCTTTTTTATTAACTTGGGGAAGCTGTTATTACAAAACACATTATCTGTTAAACAACTTAAAATAAGATTAAAGATGTGATTATATAGTCAAATTGCATAAATTAGATTTTTGTTAGTGAAAAACATATTTCACCTAAACCAATATATGTTCTATCATACCTGTCCATGTCATTCGGAAGACTTGAAGGAATAGAAGCCGGTGCTGTATCCTTGATTTCCCATCCTAAGAGGATTTTCCAAATTATTTCCCATATTTTCCCTACGCACAAGAAGAATGCAAAAGGAACTCTTTACAAACATACCTTTTGATTCATCTGGTGCCAACAAAGAAATGCCTATAAATACTGAAATCATTCCCAGTATGAACATTGTAGTTCGTAATGCGTCAAACACCTGCTCGAATAGCATTCAATAGTTCAGCATATTATTATCAACTCGAGGCGGGAAAAAAAAAATCGCAAGTAACACTGCGTAGAAAAGGAAGTAACTTTTGCAGTTAGACATCGATGGAGAAATAGGGATGCCAATGTTAATGAGGTTAAGGCTCTGTTTGATTCCCATTTTAATTCTCATTCTCATTCTTCTACTCATTTTCAACCACATTCTTCAATAAAATAATATTTTCCATCACATTAATAACTTTTCCTTCTTTTTCAACCACATATTCATCATCCATCACATCAAAAAAATGCATTTTCTTCAAAATAATGTGCATCAAACGGGCTCTAAATAAGATTACGACTATATTACAATTATAATTGTACCATATATAGATAGATTACTTTTACCATATTTAGTTTGATTTGGTTCTATATAATAAGAGAACCTCTCACGTTGAGGGCATCAAATCTTATTGAGTATTATTCGGGTATATTTGACATGCATCAGAGCCGTTCCAATTCTAAACAAGTTAACCTTTGAATTTCGTTTCCAACGAGCAGCCTTGTACTACTCGTCTGGCCAATTTTTTTAGTAGAAATCCCAAGTTTTTTTTTTCTATTCAGGGAATATTACTATTAATGAGGCTCAATCTCGAGGCAGTGGGGGTGCTGGAGGTGGTGGATCTTCATGAACTATTGTTTCTTTGATTTCTTCAACAGTGGCTTCAATTTTTTCAATGAATGATTCTAATGGCTCTGTCGCCGCCGCCAATGGAGCGACGGATCTGTGAATTCATGCTTGTGAATAGCTTCACGAATCAATTCTTTGAATTCATCTAAGGCTGTGTTTAATAGGTGGAATTTTCCACCTTTGGACCTGTTTGATGGCAAATATTTTCCGGGGAATTTGTTTTCTTTCCTCTGGTCACATGATGCTTTTTTCCACAGATTGAGGAATTCATTTTCCTAAGGAATTCATCTACCCAAATTCCACATTTGCAATCAAACGGACCCCCAAGCTTTCTTTTGTGGGTCAATCAGATCATCGACCTTGTTGCTTTCCTCTTTAAACGAAGCCGATTCAGTTATTTTGTTCTCTTCAATAACCTCCTCCGCCACCGGTTGCTCAGCCTAGGGCTGTGGTGGCGTGGGGGTGTAATAGTATGTATTCCGTGGTGGTGTTAAAGGGATAGCATACATCGATTTTAAGGAGAGTACATAATGTAGCTTAGATTGAGAAATATTCAACAACAAAAAAGAAGCAAAAGAAGAGCAGAGAAGAAGCAGGAGATAACTAGAGAAGAAGAGAGAAGACACAGGAGCAAGAGTGAAAACGTGGCCAACAATTCATTTCATTCATCAACTGATTTTGAATCCCATTATAGCCATATAAATAACAAAACAATAAACGTAGTTAAGGGATTGTGCCAAACTCATATACAAGCCTAATAAAACATAAAGCCTAAATAAATGGACATAAAACATAAACAAATGGCCCAACAAAGGATGTTCGCATCAACTCTCCCTGGGTGGGAAAAAACTCGACCCTGTCAAGTGGGTAAATCATAAAAGACTGTTGTCAAACTCCCAACCACAAACTAAGCGGTTGAACAAACTTTTTTCGACGTCTATAGACACGTAAGGGTGGTGAGCCAAGCAAAAGAAGATCTTGTTGACTCTTATAATGCTCTACCAAGTCGGGGTCAAGCTGCTGAAGTGTCTCCTTGGAGATCCAAGTACAATCAGAATCAGGGTAGTCCACTCGATAAACAAAGAAGTGTTAGGGATGGCAACGGGGCGTTCGGGCTAGGGCACCCCCGCCTCGCCTTAGACGGGGTGGGGCTGGAGCTTGCCCTGTTATTTTTTTTATTTTTACATTTTCAAAATTATGAGTTCTGCTATTATTAGAGAATAAAATTCAAATTCAAAATTTCGAGTTATTGTATTATTCAAAATTCAACCATTAACCCAAAACCTAAAGGTCATTCCATATATTTAATTTTTTTCTAGTTTTTTCAATCAAGATATTATAAACTTATTTTGATTAATTTGTATAAATCTTTTAAAAGAAAATAATATTTATTTGACTATCACGATTCGAAACTTCAAATTATATAATTTAATTATAATAAAAAGATTGGATAGCCGAATTTATAAATTATATAAAACAATTGTTAAGTAAAATTTTAAATTGACAATTGTATAATATAATTGTTGGATTAGAAACATATCATAAAATTGTAAATACATTCAACAATATTTTAAAACTAATCATTTATCAAAATTCAATTTTAAATTTTGTTTT
This sequence comes from Osmanthus fragrans, assembly GCA_019395295.1. Taxonomy (NCBI): domain Eukaryota; kingdom Viridiplantae; phylum Streptophyta; class Magnoliopsida; order Lamiales; family Oleaceae; genus Osmanthus; species Osmanthus fragrans. The sequence continues at coordinate 46,788 of CM033352.1, read as the reverse complement.
TCACGAAGTAGGTTCGGTTCGGTTCGGGGCGGGTAGGGGCGGGCAACCCGTCAGGGCTGGTTTGTTTTTCCCATTTGCAGCGGGACCCCGTCGGGGTGGGGTGGGGATGGGCGGGTTAAATTGTCATCTCTAGGAAGTGTTAAATCTCTTCATCATTGGTTAACATAAGCTGCTCATCTAAAATCACATCAATTTTATCTGTGTGCTGCGACAGGTAGAATCGAGGTAGGAATAACATGTTCAGATTGAGAGTCCACAGATGAAGGTATAAAAGGATCATCACAGGTGTTTAAATGACCTTCGTAAGCAACTAAGTCCTCAATGTTGATAGAGTGGTAGCCAAAATGTGATGGTAAATCAATGACGTATGCATTTGGACCAACACTCTTTAAAATTTTAGAAGGACCAGCACTACGAGCCTGTAACTTGGAAGCGAATCCAGATGGACGCCGTTCCGATCTAATTCGAATCATAACATAATCCCCAATATTAAATTCAGCGTGTTGTTTGTACAATCAGTTCAAAGTTTATATGATGCATCACTTGCTTCCAGTTGTTTATTGATCTCAATATGCAAGTCATGAAGATGTACAAATGCCTCAGCTGACACAGACACACTAGCTTGTGAAAACATGGGAATTAGGTCTAATGGCTACCTATGTTTATAACCATGAACAACTTCAAAAGGACTCATACCTATAGACCGATTCACGGAACTGTTATATACAAGTTGAGCTGTAGGGAGGATTAAATCCCAAATCCTAAGTTTTCCAGGATCAAGCACCTTAATAGATTACCAAGACCGTGGTTTAACAACTTTAGTTTGACCATCAGTTTGTGGGTGGTATGCAGTAAAAAACTTCAATTTAGTGCCTGCCATACACCACAGGATTCTCCAAAAATGGCTAATGAAACAAACATCTCTATCTAAGACAATGGTCTTAGGAAGGCCATACAACTTGACAATCTCATGATAGTATAACTTAGCAACCTTGGATGCATAAGAAGCTTTGGTACAAGGGATAACGTGTGCCATTTCCGAGAAGCAATATGCCACAACAAAAATGGAGTCATGTTTCTTTGGAGTATGTGGCAACCATAGTACGAAATCCATACTAACGTCCTGCCAAAGACAACTAGGGAACGGTAGCAATTTTGCAGATTATGGTGGTTTGTGTATTGAGCCAAATTAGAATTTGGGTTAACAGGCGTATTAATGTGGTTGAAGTTGTGTTAGATGCCGTTGGTTAACTGTATATTTTCATGATGCCTTGACATGAAGAAATTTCTGACTGTAGACACCTTGAGGTCCCCAGATTACTCTACAGTTTGAGAAAACAGTAGAAATAACTCTGATACCAAATTTGATGTAGCATAGATTGAGAAATATTCAACAAAGAAAGGAAGCAGAAGAAGAACACAGAGAAAAGAAACAAGAGATAACTAGAGAAGAAGAGATAAGACAGGGGAATGGGAGTGAAAACGTGGCCAACAATTCATTTCATTCATCAACTGATTTTGAATCCCATTACAACCATAAAAATGACAAAACAATAAACCTAGTTAAAGGCTTAGGCCAAACCCATATAAAAGCCCAATAAAACATAAAGTCTAAATAAATGAACATAAAATATAAATAAATGGCCAAACAAAGGATGTCCTCGTCAATGTAGCCTTCAACAAAGCTCTAGAACTTGATGGATCTGAATTCGGGGAGATTCCTTATCAGTGGAAGAGGTTAAGCCGAGAGGTGATAGTGCTGGTGGCGGCTATAGCCTTCGAGAAGGAGGCTACAATAGCTGTTGTTGGTGGTTGTCGGAGTGGCAGAGGTGGTGGCGGATTGGTGAGTTAGCAGCTGAGGTTGGAGGTGGGTTAGATTAGAATAGGGTTTGGAGGAAGAAGATGGCGATTATGGGCAAATTTTGGCATCTTCTTCCGTGACCCAGTTGGAAAATCGAGAGCTGCAATCATAGGTTTTGTTACTGAAATTGTGGGTTGAGTTTGTAGCTGAAGTGTGAGCTAGGAAAGAACTAAAGAAAATATTTTGGGCATTTCAACTATTTGGGCCAAAGTTGGCTGAATATATTAATTTAGGTTAACTATTGGGTTGTTAAAACAATTATCTTAGTTTGGGCATTTTTTATTTATTTAGTGCATTGGTCTTATTATTGGGCTATTTTATTTAAAATTCTGGGAGTTAGTAACCTGGGCAGAATATTGAGCTGCATAATTCTGGTGATTCTTGGTAGTTGTGAAAATGTTTTTTTATTGTGGTTTGACTTTCGGATGCAGAGCTAGAGCTTTGGATTTTCAAAAAGGAATCATCTTTGAGTTTTTGATGTAGGCTGTTTTGTGGGATTTCTTCCAACTACAGAATCATAGTCAGCGAAATTTTGCTGGATATTTTTGGCCGGTGCATTGGCCGTTAGAGTTTTTGTCGGAGCACGAATTATGTGTTCTACTAAGTTATCCCGACAAATAGAGCTCATTGTGTGCGTCGACACACTTCGTGAATTTCTTTTGAAAATTCTTCTTAGGTTTGTGAGCTCTTTGGAGTATCTTTGGAGTGGCTTTGGAGTAGTTCTTAGTTGTTTTTGCATTATTTATTGTTATTGGTATCTCGTCGTCACTATTTTTCGTATAGATTGTTTTTACCATATTTAGTTTGATTTGGTTTTATATAATGAGAGAACCCATCATATTGAAGGGCATCAGGTCTTATTGAGTATTATTCAATATATTTGATAGCCAAGTGGGTACCATTCACAGCAATCCACAAAACAAACACTCTCGAGCAACAACTGTATTAGTATGGGTTCTTTAAGAAACCACACAACATTTTCTTGTCAAAGCATGAATCTCAAGATTTTCTAAACAAGATATAAGAATCAAAATTAGCCCATCCATCCAGTAGGACATATAGTTGAGGATAAACCTTTGAACTCTGGAGGACTATGTTGAACAGTATTTGGAGAAATAAGTTCACCATATTAAGTTGAGAACTAAAACTTATGTTACACTGAACTTATTATAGGTCTAGCAATCAACAAAAACAAATTGTTACTCTTAGAAGGAATAAGAAATAGACACCCTATGCCTATTGTCAACCAGCAAAAATAGGTCAGCAAAGCAGATAAAATTCAATGGCATGGAGTTCACTAGAAATTGAAAAAACCAGGTGTGTAATTCAAGAATGGGAGTGACATGAGGGAGCACCTGATATTCCTGGAAATATACAAATCCTGTACAAATGGAGAAAAATGTCCAAGCAATCTGGAACATAGGAACAATGATCATCGCATCAAAAAGAGAAAGTCCTTCATTCAACCTTGCCATCTGCAGCCATGTTACCAAACAATATCAGAATTTAACATGATTCAATATCTCTTTTAAAATTTAAACTTCTCCCACAACTAGACGGCGAAGAATTAGATATAAGGGTTCAATTTTACCCAAAATCCAGCTGTACTAAGAAATGATATAAGCATGGAGTAAGTGAACCAGCTATGCAACTGATAGCCACTTGAAATGGACAATCTTAGCAAGTTTGAGCTGCAAGAGTGAGAATGGAGGAGCGTCATAAACTAATGTGCTCCATACATATTTACAACAAAGAGACGACAAAACCATAGGGACTACTTACAGAGACTTTGCAAACAATACTGAACATGATCCCACAGCACCTGAAACAATAGCATAAGAAAACGGAAGAAGCATGTGCCAGTAAGGCTGAATGTCATTTCCGGGAATAGTGAACAGCAATTCTCCTCTCCTGCATTTAAAGATATGATTGCTATGAGGAGAAATATAAAGCATTGGTTATTGGGCCAAGAAAAAAATTATGGAGAGATTAGTAAAATGATTCACTCAGCTTCCATTCTTTGGAACATTACCAAAATTATGCCTCACCTATATACTGAGTGATGCAAGCCAACAATCAAAACCAAAATTAAACAATAAATCAGGAATGTAGTGTTTCCATACTTCTCTGCCAATTGCTCTGGAGTGTAAACTGTAAAGAAGGAAAGGATATACAAACTTATCAATTGCCCAAAAATTGTACAATTTTAATTTAGAACTGGTACAATATATACATTAAAGGTAACCCAAAGCTGGGGACATGAGCCCATGGACTGACATGGTACTTCTAAGGAAGAAGCATCAGATGAAGCATGGGGCACTTCCCTGTACAAATTTCCATGGTTGGACATTCGTTGTTATGTAGAATATGGTAGCAAGTATGCACTTAGTTTTCAGTTCAAAGTCTTTGTTCTTTTAAAAATATACTAGACTAGCAAATAACTCAATAAAGCACTAGTACAGCTTTTTTGTACTGTCAAACAATTTGAGAAAATGAGTGATCTGATTTAAAATGTTCCAAAAGGGAAGCAAGGGTTCTATGTTGAACTTGGAACAGTTGGGCGCAATAGATTAAATAGTAAAGGGTATCTGTGTTATTTCTATTAAAAATATTTATTTAGTTAACAAAAAATCTTTTTCTTTGAGTAAATTCAAAGGCTATTTGAAGTTCAAGAAGTAAGCTTCTCTTCAAGAATTAAAATATTAAACTATCGTTATAATGGATTATTCAGTTACAAGCGACACTTTTTCAGATCAATAAGGTGTATAATTTTCTCTAGGTAATCAACAAGTTCATTATGAGCTTTTCAAGGCATAAAAATTTCACTGATCATATGGTACCTCAATTAATGACACGAGGCACCCAAGTTAGATTGACATCATAAAATACAGCATGCTGTGTGGCGTAATTCCTTTCTATCATGGGCTATAGCAACTATTTGAAAATTATGAGTAGAAGATAATACATTCCATGAAGACAAAGATGTTGCTTAACAGTTCATAAGTGATGCTAAAGTGAAAGATTTTCCAATAAGCAAATAGAAAGTGGTTCAAGTACAAGAAGTGTGCATATTTTACGGTGGATAGTATGAAAAGCAAAAATTTGCAATCTTTAATATCATATAACAATTTTTTAAAACTCCATCCTCACAAACACGCTTCCTCTCAATAACTCAGTTACCTAGACAACCAAATATGATCGTTTAACATTTTGTAATGTAGTCCCAAATTTAAACCATCAAAAGTCAATTATCTTTTGAACATTGCTATTTTGAAAAAAAACATTTAGAAAGTAATGTATGGCATAATCAGTGCTCTGAGAAAGTTAAACTGCAAAACCTTGTGACATACCAGGTGATTGGTGGTTTCCGAAAGAAACAAGGAAGATGTTTCCAAGAACAATAAAGGCTGTGGCCACAAGTACCCTGTAAAAGAACCGAGAGCCCATGATATGACTAGTCTAGAAAGTCAGGAAAAACATAACGAACAGAAAAAATAAAATAAAAACAGGTTATTTGATTATTCTGGAGAAATGACAAATTTTAAGAATTTAGACATGAACTGATGAACATACTTAACAGACACAGTTTTATTTAACACGAAGTAGGCAAAGGCGATGTTTGACACAAATTGAATAGATCCCAGAGCTGCAAGAAGGGACTGCACAAAGCAATTGAGATACCAAAGTGAAAAGACGATTAAAAGAAAGAAAAGGAAATGGGATGTACATATAGATAAATAAATATCTGCCAAAATTATTGATGCCAGAAAGCACTTTATCTACAGCATACTGACCTGAGCAGCATATCCAAAGGAAATGAAGTTAAGACAATTTCCGATAATGAAAAAAAGAATGCCTGCATCCGAAAGCATTGCAATTTTGTGTATGAATAAAGATTTTATTGGAACTATTGAACAAAAAGAAGCAATATGCAACTGAAGTTACCAATTCTCCAAGCCTGGAAGTAAATTATGGGCTTCATAATAGTCTTCCCATTTGTCACATCACTGCTAAGCATTGAATGTCTCTCTCTCTGCAAATTATTCACTAATAAAGGCGGGCAATAAAGAGAACCATGAATATTTGCAACATGCAAAAGGGGTGATCATTATTCTTGCTTTTAATGTTATCTGTGTGTACATGTTGAAAATAGGAAGGAAGGGAGAACCAACAAGATAATGCTGCACAGCAATTGGTCGTAAATTTTTAAAACTCATTTATAAGCTCGTGACGATTCCAGTATTCCAACCCAAAATCAATTTGAGATAAAACTGGAAAGCCTAATGTACCTCGTCATGACCCAATTTAAGAAGGTTTGTTCCAAAATTGATGGCAATGCTGCCGAAGAAGTTGATGAAGGCTCCAACTATCCACTCGCCCATAGATAAATGATGTGTAGAAGACAAATTATATTGGAAATTGATGGTTCCATTCAACTGCATCCATAATTGATGCTGTGGAGTACACTTCTGATAAACATGACATCCAGTATCAAAGACAGTGTCATTTACCAGCTTCAAGCCTGGAACTAGTTCATCAAAAATTGTAGTCGTGGGAGGATTGGTGAAGTAGATGGATGGCAAGATGAAGACCTCAGATCAATTTAATACTAATGAAAATCTATCAAAGCAAAGAAACATGCTAGGGGAGAGGCAAGGTATGTTTCCTATATTCAAAAATTACAACACAAATAAATAAGGAAAACAAAACCATTTACATAATCAACTGACATGTTCTGTATAGAAAATAACCAAAACCGTTGGCTGCCAATCTCAAGGGACCATGATAAATTGATAATGGCGCTCGTTATTGAGAGGTCATCTTGTTGGGCAAGAATGAAATAGTCATGAGTCAGCTTTAGATTAGATTGAAACGAATAAGACAAAATCAACATGATAAATCGATAATAATGATGAAAAGAAGAGAAATTGAGAAGCTCCAGCATCTGGGTTTTAAAGCAAAAAGAATTTCTCTCGATCCAGTTGTGGTTGCATGAAATCCATATTGCAAAACAGCAAAGGCATAGCATCAAGATAAAATAACGCCGAAAGTCTTTATATGTTGAAAGGAATCAACAAAATGGAATTTTCAGAATAAAACTCCCTAAATCGGAAATCAGGGGGAAATTTTTGATGAGTATAATAACTATTACATAAATACACAAAAAAGTGAGTGTGTGACAAAACCATACCGTCAAAGGCCGACGTTGAGAAAATCAAAGAGCCCTCTGTTGGATATACAATATAATGGCCAGAATATTGAGGAATCAAATAATCAAGCTTCTAATAATAGTGAATGGTGACACTCAGATGCAATTATCCCAAAATCAAGAAAAAGAAGAACTATTTGCAGTTATGTTGGAACTCGTATAGAAATAAAAATCGGAGTCGGATGAAGCCGCCGAGTCTTGACAGGAACGCTGATCTCCTCTTTCTTCTTTCCTTTTCTTTGTTAATTTTTAGGAATAAATTTTGCGCAGACTCTTGAGAATGGGCAATTTCTTTTTTTTTTTTTTTCCTTTTTTTTTGAACGACAAAACAAAAAGTAGAGCTTTTGACATTTGCTACGTATGTAACCATCTTAAGTTTTTCGGTACAAGATAGTGTGCGGTATAAACAAAACAAAAAAGAGAATGTGCTATGTGTATCGTATGGATTATCATTCGATTTATCACATACACACACATTGATAGAAATAAATTTTTAAATAGACTGGCCCATTGCATTTATGTGAGGGTGTGGTAAACCTTGTTGTAACCCATGCGATACAATAAGGTTAATTCAACAAAAAAAGACGCGCATCAGTTTGAATTTGTTTTTCTAATGGAAAAATGAGTTAATATTCCTCCGCTTGTTTCATAAATATTAGAATTTATAGCAAAATCAGAAAATTACATTTCTGATCTTCAACCTTTTTATTGTTGTTTATTCGGTAAAAGAAAACTGTCAGTTTACAAGGCACATCTAGTGCATGTGCAATAATATTTTGTCATACCAAGTTCAAAAGGCTATTATCAAGTCGATTTGTATGGTAATGTCATGTTGGATGATAACATTGTTAAACAAAGACTTTAATCTTTGATTTTTCATAACTTTATAACAGCATGCAACGTCCCAAAATCAAATGTAAAGAAAGAATGGGATGAAAGTGTCCAACCCAAAAAATAGAGTTGACGTGCATGTTTTTCTCTTTCACGTTCAATTTCTCTACTTACACAATGAAGGCAGAAAACACAATGATACATGTGGCAAAATAGCTGTGGAAGAAGGCCATTCAGTAAAGATTACAATGTCCTTTGAGCATTTAGAGGAGACTAAAATTGATATCAACAAATTCAATCTTTGGAAAATCGAAATTGATCAACCCTCTTCACTTGTGTAAGGGTGGGATGCACACCCTCATGGGGATCTTGGGTTCGAATGCGAGTAGAAGGGTACTTGAGATTCAATTTTAATACAAATTATTAGCATAACTTGAACTTCAGTTCTTGATGATATGTTTTGGAGTCGAGTCTAGATTCATCAAATTTCACACGATATGGAATTGATAACTCACTGGAAACTTTGTGCCAACTTATGGCAACGCTAAAGGTTTAACCTACAAGGGCAAAAACAATGACAACTAACAGTGGTTGATCTAGGATTTCGGGTGAGCACGAACGATCGTTGACGGTTGACCATTAAATGTGACAATGAAAATCAATATCGTGAATTGAAATTACTTGTAGTGTAGTTCGAATTGCAAGTGTAGATGTGCATTATCTACCAGTCTAATAATATTTATTGAATAGAAATTTCAAGTTTTAAAAATTGGTCAAATTACTTACTTTCTTGGTTCGACTTGTTAATTATCCCAGTCTTGCAAAAGACTATTTCATAGTGAAGAAAAGTTTGTGTCAATACTTATACGAATAGCTAAGTTTTTTGTGACTAAATAGTTTCAAATGACAAGATTAAAAAAAAAAAGGATTTCAATAAATGTCAATTGTCTATTTAATTTTCTTCTTCGTTATTATTTCACTTTTCAAAACATAGTTATCATATACGATTTGATCGTTGACCCGAACAGATTATCAGGGCATTGAGTCATTAAAATGTCGAATTAGTTTTTTAAAAAAAAAAAAAAATTAAAACGAAGAGAAAATATATCAATTACTTTGCTAAAACTAAATATATATATATATTTTTGTTACAAGAAGTTTCAACATCAATTAAATGTCATACTGGTCAAACTTTCAATAATTGCAGAGGACACAGGGTCGAATCTCTATTGTCGCACTATTTCAAAAAAATTAATCTTTTTATAATGGTGATGAAAAATATTAAACCAAAATGCAAAAGGATGGTCTAGTAGAGACTCCAACCAATTGGACTACTAGAATTGTTTGATAACAAATAAGATTCCAGATATACATACATACATATATATATATATATATATATATATATATATATAAAAGAAAAACATATGTACATTGACAGCAAAAATTAATACCGACGAATCCAACGCGGACGGCCGTTGAAGTTCGTCAGGTGCTAGATCCGCCACTGACAATTAGTTTTAGACTCCATTGGGATAGTAATTTATAAATAGTTTACAACCCAAATAAATTCTATCAAACAAATGCTAATTATTATGTGCAAAAATTTGTAATACTGACTACTACGCTCTTACCATTCTTAGTTATAAACCATTTATAAATTTATCAAATGGCGGCTACCATTTTGCACAGTTCTGCTGCTGCGTTGACTACCCATTTTCAAGAATTATTGAATTTTAGTGATTGCTTGTGCGTATATGGCTTTGATTTGTGTGGTGATGGGGTGGGTTTGTTCGAAACGATGAATGTAGGAGGAAGTTGACGGAGTAGTGACAGATAGAAGGGCCACGTGGTGGTGTCGGTAGAAGTTGATGTATTGATGTGTGAGTAAGTAAGTGGCAGTCACCAAGGCCGTGGAGTTGGAGATGGGTTGAATTTTGGTTTGGTGTGGTAGGTGATGATGGTCAACGTGACACAATGATTTGGATGTGGTGGGTGGCGATCGTCATGGGATGGTGGCAGTCGGTGGATGCCGACGACAGGCGACGATGGGACAATTGTGGTGAATTTCTTGTTTCGATTTACGAGGAGGTGGGGTGTGGGTATGGGAAGGAGGAGATGAACAGAGAATTGGTTTTTTGTTTTTCGTTTAATTATTTAATGAGGAATTTTCAAAATTACCATTTTTATTTAATGATTTGGTTAAAGTCAAATTAGGTTCTAAAAATTACCATCATTTTGGACCCCCTTATGAAATGACACAAAGTGAATGTTAAGGTAAAGACTGTAAAAAAAATTAAAGGTTTGGAAAAGTCAATTATTTTTAGGTAAACCAAGCCTAAGGGTGAAACTAACAAAAATTCATTCCAGGAAATTGAATTGCCTGAAATTGTTGGACCGAAAATTGAATAAAAGGTGTTTGATTATTTGCTACATTTTTTATAAACGTTTGGATTTTTTTTATGCAAATTACAATGTATAAATGATACAATCATTGGGGACAAAATATGTTTAAAAAAAAAGATAAAAAAAAAATTTTTTAAAGTTTGGCTTTGAATCGCATGAAATTTGTCAATTATCCCTAAATTTTTTTTAACTTTATCAGAATTTATTTTCCATGCTAAAAAAAAAAAAAAAAGGCCCAAGCCTAAGCCAAGTCATTGAGGCAATGGCTTCAAATACCTTGGAATTGGGTGGAAATCAATTCCTAAAAAATAAACGCTATCTAAAGCGCAAAAGTGGAAGTTGGAATTCGGGGGGGGCTTTAGAGGGGGTTACCTGGGGGGGGGGAATGGAAAGAGACAGTGAAACATGATGAATTTTCATTATTTTCTAGGCTGTGTGAGAGTCCTTAAATAAGAACCTACAGAAATTAATTAATTCTTCACAGTAAAACCTTGAGCATTCTCTATAGCAAACTGCAAACCACATTTTTTCTCCATCCCCTCCACCACAACACGCACAGAACTGGTGAATTTCATCTAAACCAAGTAATCTGGTGAATTTCATCTTAACCAAGTAATCTCAAATTCATCCCTGAAATCAGTTTGATCAGCAAGTTGGCTAAATACGGATCTCTGAAGGATCTGAAATTCTGTCCATAGTTTCCGCTAGTTGAACTAGGTGCTCAACAAGTAGTAGTCCAAAAGAGGGTTGTACTACCAGATCACTGTGAGGGTCTTCACTAACAAAAAAAATAATAAACACATATGAATAGAAAGCTTCTAATCATAACCTTAGCCTGTGGTTAGATAGAAAACTGATGGAAAGTAGAAAGGGTAGTAAAAGGATTTCATTCATTAATAGAAATAAAAGACGGAAGCAAAGAGAAATGGAGAAAAAGCCCAATGTTTCTTTATATTTCAAACTAGAAGGGATGAAGAAGCTAAAGAACCAAAAGGCCAAATTAATAATAATTAGAGGGTGTTGGTGACACTCGACTTGCACATATATCAATTAGTTGTCTCTTCCACTCATTCTCTCTCCATCCCAATCCCTCCTCTTCCTTGTAAGAAACAGGGGAGAAAAAGAAATGTATTTTCTCCAAGGGGAAGTGAATAAGTTAGTTTTCTCTATTCTTCACCTTACCCTACTTTTCACAGGAAAAGATCCTTTTCATAGGTCTTATAATTTAGAAATACAATGATAAATTGCAGAATTTTCTAAATATACATTCGGACCCAACACTTTGTTTGAGGGATTTCCTACAATCGGGTACCAACAAATACTATCATTCTTTTGATTTCACATCTATTATTTCAACAATCTGATTAAATATACATTTTAGCCTTTAACAAGTGTTCTCTTCTCTTTCTAAATTTGAATTGAAAGGCACCAACTGTTGTAACTGTAGCACAAGAATATCACACCAAGCAATGAAAAGATAGTGCAAGTATACCAATTCCCTCACGGGAAAGGGGAGAAAAATAAAAAAGGGAAAGTGAGGAGGAATAAGGACAAAAGAGATGGGGAAAAATATAGGAATGAAGTGATATTGTTCAAATACTCTTATATAATACCAAAAGAAAATCTACGAACAAAAAGTGAATATCGTAGAGTAAACTATAATCAATACATGCTTACAACATACCAGTCTCCCATCATGCCATTTACTCACGAATTGCCTTAGTTATTAAAACTTTGAAATAATATTAGTTACAAAATACTGGCCTACATTATTGGTATTTATGTTCCAAATCCATAATCATGTCTTTATGTAGTTTCAAGCAAAAGTATTTCATATGCTGGACATGGTTATGTTAGAAAACAATCATATTACAGTAGCTAATATATTCTCTAGGTAAGGCAAAAATACAGAAAAATATAAGTACAAACTACAGGAAATGACTTAACATCCCAAAATCAATGGAATTCACGAACTTCCATGTTCACTCGTCAGTCTATAGACTGTATCTGTAAGTCACCAATGATTGCAGCGTAGTGAAGATTTAGCAAACTTTGTTCTTAAAGCAGCAGAAGTAAGGTCACATCACTCTGATGGAGTTAAGAGAAATATCAAAAATAGGAACCAGAAAAAGAAGTACGAAAAAAGATGATGGTAGCTAATAATAGAAGCAGTGCATCATCAACCAGCAACTTAATGACTAACGCAAACCTGATTATGAAACATGAATATAAGTAGTGATATAATAGTATAGTGTCTCCTTTCAAGAGAGTTTACTATGTAATATAAAGAACCACAACAATTAGATGTCATCATAAATACTCTGTTTCTTTGTACACATAATACTCCCTTGAAGTCACATGAGATTACAAGGTTTCAGTTAACACGGAAAAGAAAGAGCGAGCAATTGTGCAATACATAACTAAGGCTGAGGGTATAGAAAAATGTGAGAGATCAAAGATACCTAATTATCTTAACAAGGAGAACGAATGGTGCAAGGAGTTTATGACTGAGTGCCGGTCATGGCCTTCATTTGAATGTGACTGGAATCAGCAGCGGCAGTGGGCAAAGGTTTCGTAAGAACCGAATCTGTTGTGGATGCCAACGGTCCTGGCAGCGGCAGCATACACCACCATGAAGATGAGGAGCACAAGGAGCACGTGAAGCACGAACACCAGATCCAGAATCGCCACGGCCCTAAGCTTGGAATCTTCCAAATCGCACTTGGTTGAGCCCTCTACTCCGCTGACGACGTCGAGAAGCTTGTGGCAGCCCTCGGGAATGAAGGCGTCAACGTAGAGGGAGAGGCCAGTCTGTAGGGTCCACAGTCCCTGCAGGCAAAGGGATGCCCCCAGGGCGGCATCAACGACGAACAACCTTGGCTGGAAGGCAAGAACAAGGCACAGAGCGGAGGAAAGGGCAAATATGCAGGCGGCCACGGAGTCGCACTTGGCCTGGAGATCGGAGGTCTGGACTGCGGCTGACCAATCACCCCCACCCGTCGGCGCTACCTCGCGACGGCGACAGCTCTGATCTTGGCCGGAGTTCGCCCTCTTCCTTCACCACTTCCCCTCGCCTCTCCCTCCTCTCTTCTCTCTGGTTTCGAAATAAAGAGAGAGAGTGTGTGTGAGATATAGATATTGTATATATATTTTAAGTTTTGAAATTTATTTCTTGAGCCCAAGTTTTTAAAAGTTATCTCTTTTAACCCAAAGTTTCAAAAGTATTTTAAAAAGTTATTATTTCAATCCCAAAGTTTTAGTAACTATTAAATTAGCCCATAAATTCCAAAAGGTTTATTTCAGCTCTCAAACTTTTAAATTTCAGATTTTAATGCATTTTCCAATTAAGTCCCTAAAAAGTTTTAAAGTATTAATTAGGACTTAATATCCTAAATTATATTAATTTTGTTCTTCCTAGACGAGATCGCGGGAAAAATTTAAAGAGGTAACATCACATCCGTTTAATTTTCAAGAAAATTTTCAAGACTTTGAGGTGAGGTTTACATTTAAGAAATTGTGGTTATTTGTCCATATTAATTCTTGATATGTGATTTTGATTTTGATTGTGATATAATGTTTATACATATGAAAATGTTGTTAGAGGACCGTAAATACGGTCCGGGATCGAAAGTGGGTTTTTGAGATTGTCCCACAGTGCAAAAATTTGTTAAGCACTTATAACATGTTGTTAGGGACTGTAAATAGGCCTGGGAAATCGTAATTGGGTCCTTGGGAATGCCCATTGGGTCCTTGGGAATGCCCACAGTACATATTTCTACAGTATGTTGTATTGATATTATATTTATCACTTGATTTCATATTTAGACTTAACTTGGACTGATTGTTGTATCTCCACTGAGTATAATTCGTTATGCTCACCCCAATATTTTTTAACTCCTTTCAGGTTAAGGAGGTTGGCAAGGCAAGGCAATGAGCAAGGAAATCTTGATTAAATAATAGACCTTTTAATTTATAAATTTGAAACAATTATTTTAAATGGCTAGTTTCCATTTTGGCAATTTAATATCAAATTTTAGTATTTTTGTAAATGTTGGTACTTGCCTATTATATTTGGTAGTGACACTCGGATGTGAGTAAATTATTAAAATGACGTTTCCGCATTTTGTGCTAAGTTGCTATGGTTTTAAAATATATGTATGCCTTCGCATTTTGGCGACTATTGAAAATATTTATTTACATGATATTTTGACTTAAGTAGCGTCTTGAGTTGACAGTGAATTTGGGGCGTTACAGGAGGAGACAAAATACTGGAGGAAGAAGATAGCGGATGCAATGGCAAACAAGAGATCTGGCAGAAGAGGGAGGAGGGAGGTCGTATCGGAGAGGAGGAGAGCAATAGAGAGAATGAGAAAGCAGAAGAGAACGGCGGCGGCCTGGAGGGAGGTGAAGCAGTGAACAGGGGTCCGACCCTTTAGGAGGGGATCAGCATCGAAGGAGACGAGGAGCTGGTTGACCAAGGCAATGAAAAGACAGAGGATGATCAAATAGAGCTAGAGATACTTGAGCAATCGATTTGATGAAGAAAAGAAAAGGAGAGGATGGTAGGGTTTAGCTATGTAATCCCGTGGGGACTTGAGATGGTGTCTGGTGATGCAAATGAGATGGTAGAACCCCAGGGATAAAAGTGCTGAAGAAGAGAATATATGGTAAATCAGAGCTGCCATTTCTCAACACAAATCTGCATTCCTTTATGTTATTTCATTACTAATACCAACTAGGCAACTACCACTGCATTTTGACGTATTACAGATCGACCATACTATAGCTACCTGCTACTCTCTTCAATGTTCGCCGAAAAGTTGAGGGGTGGTGGCGATGAATGATTGTCATCATAATTTGTGACAATAAAATACATTGTGACATGTAGAATTTGTGATCAATGAGTAAGAAAATATGACCAATTAATTTGATAATTTGTAATTGTAAAATAAGTTGTGACATAAAAAATTTGTGAATTGCGATTGAAAAATAATATGAGACTTATTGATTTGATAATTTGTCATCGGTAAAAGAAATTTGTGGATGAGAAATAATACATGACTAATTAATTTGATAATTGTGATAAATTTGTAAATATGATCAATACGTAACTGTGGCCATAAATTATATAATATTATGACATTAATATATTCAATTAATGAAAACATTGTTTAATTTAGAATTTGTTTTCCCTCCCACGCACCCACGTGCCCCAATTCTTGAAAAATATTTTCCACCACTTTGGTGAGAAAAGCAATTCCACCTTTTTTTTTTGGCAATTGGAATAAATTCTAGACCTAATGGTAAAAAAAAATTATCACTTTTATTGACAATTACCATGGAAAACAAATCTAAATGAATGGTATTCAGTATGATTTTTTTTTTTTTTTTTTTTTTTTTTTTTTGGTAATTGGAACAAATTCTAGACAATGGTAAAAAAAATTATCACTTTAATGGCAATTTTCATGCAAAACAAAGCCAAACAGACACCAAACTTTTAACAATTTTCAGATGAAAAATTATATCAATCAAATACAATTAATTACAATTCTCAATAAAACAAATTTTAGGCAATTCAATTTCATGTTATTTATTTTTTTCACCCAAATTTCATATTTGCAATCAGACGGACCCACATTGTGGGGGCCTCTTGATCGTGACAATCAATCAGGCGGCTGAAACTAATTGATCAAATTGACACAAAAATTTTAGCTTTACATTTAACACCAATTATTAGTTTTGACATTGGTTCCTTCAATCTAGTCAATAATACATTCCTAAAACATTTACCATAAAATTCACAAAACCAAGGTAAATTCACATATTTTACCTAATTTTAACAAGTTGTCTACAAAAATGTTTTTGATATGTTGCCGTCAACAATGCAAGAATTGTCTACTTTAATACTTTCATGACTAGCTGAGTTATGTAATCATACCTACTCTGATAGGTTCAACAATTCTTGAATCTTAGCGGACTAAGATTAACGATTTCTTCAATATTACCTTAAGTTCTATTTTTGAAAGTTGTATGTTTTGTGATTTGGTTATTCGGAGTTACCTGTTTCTCTGCTTACAAACTTTGTACATTTGTGTGAATAATATTTGTACATTAACACTCTGTGTGTGTACACTAGTTGATAAATTCTTCTCCGCATTGTGTATTTCAAACTTTGTATTTTTTTTTTCAAAACTATCAAAATTCCACTATTTTTCAAAGTTTAAATACAAGAAGTACAAAAGTTGATATTGAAAGTTGGAATGGCAATGAGATTTTAATTTCTGGAGTAAAAAAATGAAAGCTCTTTTAATACAACATAAATATGGTCAAGCACTTGATAAATCTTAGGGTGAAGAGGTTGTTGTTAATAAAAGAACTGAACAAGGTGAAATTGCATAGAACATGATTTTCTTGCATTTATTTGACAGTGTTATTGGAGAAATATGGAAGATTGAGATTGCTGCAAAAATTTGGACTAAGCTTGAATCCCTGTATAAAACTAAGATCCTTCCCAATAAATGTTACTTGTGGAAACAATTTTTCAGTTTCAAGTTTGATCCAAATTGTGATCTTGAAACAAATCTTGACAGATATAATAAACTATCTCAAGATCTCACCAATAGTGGTGAGACTCTTTCTGATGAACAATAATCTGTAGTCTTACTATCATCCTTACCTGAAAAATATAAGGAATTGAAAAATGCCCTTGAATATGGAAGAACTTCCATTAATGTTGATATTATTGTTTATTCTTTAAAGAATAAAGAACTTGAATTCAAAAGTGAATAAAAATCCTCCACTACTGGATTTGGTTACAAAGGAAATAATTCCTTTAAGAAAAACAATAAAAATTTTGGAAAACCAAAAGAATGTTCTAAAAATTCTTACAAGGGCAAATTCAAATTCAATAAGAAAAATAATAAGGCTAAAGGAAAAAATGTTGCTTTTGTAGGAAAATGTGTCATTTTTATAAAAAGATTGCGTCAAGAGAATTGATGAACAAAAAAATATTAATAAAGTTGAAGGTGAAGCTGCAATAACTTATGAAGAGCTGCAACCTCAAATGGACAAGTTTATATGACATGTCAATCCTCAGTTAAAGTTGAATGGATTCTTGATTCAGTGTGTACTTTTCATATGACACCTTGTAAAGAATATTTTACTGATTTTTTGGAAATTAATGAAGGACAAGTGATAATGGGAACTGATTTTCTTGCAAAATTAAAAAAATTGGATAAAATGTCTTAAAACTAGAAAATGAAAATGTACTGACCTTGAATAAGGTCAAATATATTTAGGGCTGTCAATGAATTGGATTTTGATCCAAATCCGATCAGAATTCGATGAAATTAATGGGAGATGAATTTAGAGTCTCAATTCGATAACCCGATTAAAATCCGAATCCGATAATCCGTTAACTAAATTGATCAAATATGGATATAGGTCAATCCGATCCGATAACAATCCAATCCGATTTTTTTATAATAATATAATATATTTTATAAAAGTATGTTTTTTTGTTATTTTTGTTATGAAAAATGATTTTGATTGACATTTTAACATATTTTTATTATGCCACTATTCCACATTGGAAATTTATAAAATCATTGGAGAGAAATACATCCATAAAATGCACTATCCCACATTGAAAGTTTATAAAACTATTGGAGAGAAGTGCATTAATAAAATGCATTATCTCACATTGAAAATTTATAAAACAATTTGAGAGAAGTGCATTTATAAAAGGAGCATGTTATCCAATAATTCTCCATGGAATTTTGAATTGTAGTTTACGAGGCCCTTTCATGAAGTTCAAAATTTTCAAACTAAAAAAAAAATAAAATTGCCCGATTAGCCGGGCATGACCGGCCTGGTATGGGGCTTAAATGTGTAAAATATTTCGGATCGGATTATCGGATCGGATATCCGATAATATAGCAAATCGGATATGGATTTAACAATCAAATATCCGTCGGATTATCGGATCGGATCGGATCCGTGAATCATTCTTATCGGATCGGATCGGATATGGGTAGATCCGGTCCATATCCGATCCATTGACAGCCCTAGATATATTTCTAACTTAAAGAGAAATTTAATCTCTTTAGGTACACTTGATGATGGAGGTTTTGATATAATCACAAATAAAGACATTTTGACACTTCAAAAGAATTTTACAAAAGTTATTCATGTTAAAAAATCAAATGGGATCTATGTTCTAGAAGCTTTACCCTTACTTAATCAATCTATTGCTACTACAGTTTCTCAGTCAGATAAATCTGCAATTTGACACAAAAGACTTGGACATATTAGTGATAAGAATTTACACATTCTTAAGAAACAAGGCATTTTAGGAAATGAAAAAATTAAAAGAATGTCTTCTGTGAACACTGTATTTATGGGAAGCAAAAAAATTGCCTTTTGCTGGTACTCCCTTGAGTAATTTCAAGTGCATGCCAAATATCATATGCGGATTCACACGTGCTAATCCGATTGAATTCATTTCTATATACTTCCATGTACAATGAAACTAATGCAAAAGAAGGAATCTAAACTAGTTTCCCTATTGATCTGTATGAGTGTCCTAATCTCTCCTAAGCTTTGCTACCATATCAGCATGGCAGCTAGATCGGTTGGCTCACCACTCTTAGGACTCATATCGATTACTGTGGAGCTCCATCTTCTTTACCACTGTTTCATTCTTCTGCTGGAGACTATGGCATGATCTCATTCCAATAGTTGTGGTTATTCAGATGAGGTTTAGGGTTTAGGGTTAGGGTTTTAGGTTTTAGGGTTTAAGGTTTAGGGTTTTTTAGTTGAAGGAGGGCGGTACCTCCGAGGTTTTATTGATTATCCTCACTTGTGGCGGAGGAATACCGTTGTTACATGTAGAAATGATAAAAGCAATAAATGAGGAAGTACTACTTCCTTTACAACGATAATAAATGATAAAGAACAAATGTAAAGCAGTAAAAAAGGAAATACTACTTTCCTTACAATAAGAACTAAAACAAATAAATAACTAGTATCAAAATCAAAATCTAATGCCGGGCAGTCCATGTCTGTCAATCTGTAAGAGTGCCATGATATGTCATGGTAGATCAGCTAGTTTAAAAACCTAACATCGCCGTTGATCACAACCCTCTGCAGCAAGAGCATCTGAAACTTGGTTTTTCTCTCTGTAGATGTGGGAAATTGTGTCTCTGTCGAAGGATATGATGTCTGTAATCTGTTTGAGTATGCCCTGAATAGCCCATGGTCCTCCGCCTCTTGTGAGGCAGTGGATGGCTGTAGTAGAGTCTGACTCAATCCAAATGCCTAAAAGTCCAAGTCCTCTAGCTAAAAGAATCCCATCAAGTATTGCTCTGAGCTCGGCCTCCAAGATCAAACACGTGTCATACAATGTCGAGAATGCCCAATGTAATGTCCAGTGTGATCCCTAATGATGCCTCCACCACTCGCAAACCCATCCTTGATGCATTCATTAGTGTTGATCTTGTATGATCCCACTGGTGGAGTACGCCAGATGATAAGTGTGCGTTTTCACACACTTATTGAGCATTTATTGGATTATATTTATAGATGAAATTGAGCATATTCTATGCATAATTATGTATTATTTGATTTTATAGGCCAAAACCCTGAATTGGAATGGAACGGAGGCAAAACGAGTGAAAAAGGACGTCAATTGCACAAAAACGTGGAGTTGAGGACTGAAATGCACTTGACCAAAAGATGGAGGGCTTTTACTCCAATTTGGTAGGGGCTTAAATGAAAGAAAGATCAAAATCTGAGGACCAAATTGTACAAGTTCAAAAATGAGGGACCTGGTGTGCAAATATTCAAGGACCGGAGCTACAAACTTTGGAAGAACCATGCGACCGTAAGGATCAAAGCGTTGCGGCCGCATGGATAAAGCTGAGACATCAAATTGATTAAATTTCTCTTCTATGCGACCACATAGGATTGAACTATGCGGCCGCATAGAGTTAAAAAATCAATGGCGGTTTAAAACCTTTTTCTCGAGTCTTTGGTCAAAGTTTTGATTATTTTTGCTTTGTTTATTACTAGATATTTATCTATATCTAGTATTAGAATATATATAATATAAATAATTATAAAATATCCTATAATATCTTAATTATATTATTAAACTATATAAATATCCTATAATATCTCATATTTATATTATTTAAATTTTACTTAACCTCTAAGTTTAGTTACTATATATATATATATATCTCTCTTAAATCAATCCAAATCTCTTCTTCTTTTTTTCTCTCCCTCACTCTCTACGGTTTTTCTCTTTCTTTTTATTTTTCTTTTTATTTTTATTTTTCTTTTTATTTTTCTTTTCTTTTCTTTCTTTTCTTTTTATTTTGTAGTTGCTAATTTAACCAAAACCTAGTAGCAACTACACTTTAATGGATTATGTGGAATTTTCTATTAAATGTAGGTGGATTATCACTTAAGTTAACAAATCGAGCTTGTGTGTTTGTGTTTAATTCAATTCGACTCTCTCGTGTGAATGCTTTTGTTAAATTAAATTTAGGGAGCTTATCCTAGGTTGTTTAATGAATAGGGTTGGGTAAAGAGCTTGTTTTATTCAACTAAAATGTAAGGAGAGTTTGAGGTAATCGAGCTTGTGATTATTCTCGAATTGTTGTTGATCTTTTGAACGAAAATCCTTTGCGAATATCGATTAGAAATTCATTCTAGCGGTGAAGGAGTACCCCTCGATCACATATTCCTTCCTTTGTTTCTTTTTTATTATTGTTTTTTCCATTTTCAGTTATCGCTTTCTTTAGTTTAATCCAACAAAAACTTCCCCCCCATTTACTTATTTGTGCAGTTTTACTTTCTTATTGCAATTGGCGTAATTGAAAATAATCCTCTGCGGGAATGACCCTTACTTACCAATTACTACTTGAACGACACACTTTAGAAAAGTAAGGAATATTATTTTGACCCCCTTTTGGACGTGTCAATTTTGGCGCCGTGTCGTCGGGGATTTTTTTTCCAATTTATCAATTGTATTATTTTTATTTTTATTTATGTTTGCATTGTTTTTGTTATCTTCTTTGTGACTTAGGTTGTGATTGGGCAAAACGAACACATTACACCACAACCTAGGAGCAAGTGAAGAGGTTGGTTGAAAAAAATTGTAAGATGGAGGCAACTTCTCAACTTGATTGTCAATTGTCCGACCTTGCATCTCTTGTGCGACAAGTGGCTCTTCAAGGAATTCAACAACAAGAAGTGTGTGGGATTTGTTCATTTACGGGACACCCTTCTCACGCATACCCCACACTTCGACAAAGAAGAGCCTTTGAACAAGCGAATGTTATTGGTGGCTATCGAATGCAACAGAGACATGGGTATGATCCATATGCCTACACTTATAATCATGGATTTAGTGATCACCCTAGTCTCGGTTATGAAGAAAATTATTTCACATCTCCACAAGCACAATATCATTCACATGGTTTCTATCAACAAGATCAACCTCAAGCTTCTAGTATGTCTCTTGAGGATATGGTTAAATCTTTGGCATCAAACACGGTGCAATTGCAACAACACACGATGCAAATCCAACAAGAGACTATGCAATTTCAACAAGACCAAGGGCAATACTTCCAACCTAGTCAACAAACTCAAACTTCAAGTGCTAGTATGTCTTTAGAGGAAATTGTTGAGTCCTTGGCTTCGAGCAATCAACAAGCTCCAACTCAAAGCTCGGATATGTCCCTTGAAGAAATGGTAAAGTCTTTGGCCTCAAACAATATGAAAATCCAACAAAACACTTTGCTATTCCAACAAGAGACTATGCAATCTCAACAAGAAACAATGACCTCAATCATGAATTTGGAGACACAAATTAGTGAGTTGGCTAGCATGGCGGAGAAAATGGAGGCTCAAAGATTGGAAGAACTTCATTCTCAAGCACTTAACTCGAAGGAGGAAAATGTTAGTGTTAAGACACTAAGAAGTGAGAAGAGTTGGGATGAGGCACAAATGAAGATGGAAGATCTTGATGAGGAACTAACACAAGAAGAAAACTTAGCTTGTGAGAGTATTGTGGAACCCATGGCATCTCTTGAGCCCTTACCGAGCAATTCACCAAGGTATAATATTTCATGTTTTACTATTCCGATTTCTAATGAGAAATTTTTACCTTTGGTGATGCAGGCTCCCACTTTTGAGTTCATACTATTCCCCGAGCACTTGAAGTATGAAGAGTTGCAAGAAGGAAAAATACTACCGGAGATAGTTCCAAGAAATCGCACCACACTTCACAACCAACTTAGGGGAGTACTTGAACCCCTTACCCTTACTCTTTCATGTTTTATTCTTAAGGGCGTTGTACAGTTTAAAATTGTGTGTGATGATTTATGCTTGTTTGGTTGGATAGCCTTGCCGGCTTTGTTTTTGGTTATTACATTGCTTTGATTTATGGAGTGTGGACATGAATGTTATATGTTGTTTATTTTCATCCACTTATTCTATGTTTGACACTTTATGGAGCACTTGCGTCATGAAATTCATCACACGCACTTGTTGGTGGCACTTTAAGTTGTTGTGAACTTAGATGACCATATTGTTAACATTTCTCGAATCACTACCTATAAGAGAATAAGTTTGAGGGTGATTGAGCCGGTGAAGGAAATTGTTTAGAAGTGTATTAATTCCTTGCTCAAATGATTTATTTTATGGAGTACTCATGAACTTCAAATAAAAGTTAGATGTTGTTTCTATCCCAATCGAAAAGAAAAAAAAAAATTCTGTAGGAAAAAGTTGCCCACCTTAAGGAGTGTGAGTCAGCGTTGAGTAATCTGGCCCTATGCATCTCCAATGTGTAGGAGGCGATCTACCAATGAAGAAGGCTACCCTTAGGGACCGAAGCGTAAACTACCTACATTGGAAAAAGAAAAAAAAGTGAAGCAAAAGAAAATGGATGCTATATCCTTTGTGCTATTGATTGAATGATTGGTGAATTGTGCGTTAATTGCCTAATGAATATTTGTAGTTTAAGCACTCAAGGTTTTATGGTAAATTAATACATGACTAGATGGTCTAATTTGTCGGTTCAATCCAACCGAATTTCTGAGAGGGAAAGATTGAGTGATTTGAGAGCAAACCTATATTTTTGAACACCTTTGGGCTAGAGAGAAAATATCAAGTTTGGGGGAGTGCGCAACCCTCGAGCGAGAATTTTTTTTTGACCATTTTGAGAGTCGAAAACACCACCAATTTGTGTAATGCGATGAATTGGAATGACTACACACACACACGAGTCAAACATGGTATAAGTTTAAAAATGTTTGTTGTAGCATTTTTGTGTGCATTTCATGAGTTATTAGCATATGTGAGAATTGAGGCAAAGTGGCAAACTATCAAACCTTGAAGTTTTTGTTATTATATAGTATTATTGTTTGATTTTTATTTGTGTGTTTGCATGTATATTTTTATAGCTTTGTTCGAGGACTAACAAAGATTTAAGTTTGGGGGTGTGATAAGTGTGGATTTTGCACTTAATTTATACCAGTAAATTGAAATATTTGTGAGTTTTCATTAATATTTAGTTACTTAATATAGTTATATTCTATTTTGTAGGTGTTCCATTTCCAAAATCCCAAATTGGAGATGAAAACGGAAGAAAGAAAGAAAAAGGACCAAAAGTGTACAAAAAGATAAAATTGGGGACCAAAATGCACAAGAATCGAAAGTTGGAGGACCTAGGCTGCAAAATGAAAAATGTTGGGATGGCGCTGCAGCACCACTGTAGCAGCACTGCAGTGCCCGTACTTCTGCTTGTGGCACCGCGGCGCCACCTGTATCGGCGTCGCGACGCCTGACCTCCCGGGTAGCGAAAAAATTCGATTTTAACCCCTTTTTGGCTTATTTTCGACCCAACTTATCTCATTTCCTTCTTAAAATATAAATACTAATTGAAAACCACTTTTAGGGCAAGAAATCAAGGGAGGAGCAGCCCCAAAACAAGAGCAAAAATATGGGGAACTCCATTGCCAAACCTTGAAGAAAATGAGGAAGATGAAGAAGAAGCTCCAATGCCATTGATCTCAACCTTCCATATCTTCATCCATAAGCTTTTCTCTTCTCTTTAATCTCATTTTCTATCAATGGGTTGTATTATTTTGTTAGCTATTATTGAATATCTTATGCATAGCTAAAACCTATTGTGATTGGGGGTTATTTTGGAACCCTAGAATGATAATTTAATCAATTTGTGCTTCAAAGTTCTTGAGATTGATGTGGTTAATTCATTGTGCTTAATGTGTTTATTATTCTTCTCGATTATTTAGCGGGCCAACTAGATGATTGAGTTTTTTTCAATATATGCTATTTTGAAAATTTTAGTACGTAATTGCTAATTTAACCAAAACCTAGTGGCAACTACACTTTGATGGATTATGTGGAATTTTCTATTAAATGTAGGTGGATTATCACTTAAGTTAACAAACCGATCTTCTGTGTTTGTGCTTAATTCAATTCGACTCTCTCGTGTGAATGCTTTTGTTAAATTAAATCTAGGGAGCTTATCCTAGGTTGTTTAATGAATAGGGTTGGGTAAAAAGCTTGTTTTATTAAACTAAAATGTAAGGAGAGTTTGAGGTAATCGAGTTAGTGATTATTCTCGAATTGTTGTTGATCTTTTGAACGAAAATCCTTTGCGAATATCGATTAGAAATTCATTCTAGCGGTGAAGGAGTACCCATCAATTACATATTCCTTCATTTGTTTCCTTTTTATTATTGTCTTTTCCATTTTCAGTTATCGCTTTCTTTAGTTTAATCCAACCAAAATCTCCCCCCCATTTACTTATTTGTGCATTTTTACTTTCTTATTGCAATTGGCGTAATTGAAAAGAATCCTCTGCGGGAATGACCTTTACTTACCAATTACTACTTGAACGACACACTTTAGAAAAGTAAGGAATATTATTTTGACCCTCTTTTGGGCGTGTCAGTTATCAAAATAATGGTGTATTGATTATTAGTTTAAAATTACTTCATTTATCTGATCAATAGATGTTGTAGTTAGGTATTTTGTGTAATTATTGAAAAATAGTTGCACTTACTATACCGAAATAATTGATACCATGGGTTTGTATGGTTCCGACTATACGCGTTTAGATGATCTAGAAATAGACTATACCCTATGTGATCCGTTGAGTATTTTC
Organism: Osmanthus fragrans; assembly: GCA_019395295.1. Taxonomy (NCBI): domain Eukaryota; kingdom Viridiplantae; phylum Streptophyta; class Magnoliopsida; order Lamiales; family Oleaceae; genus Osmanthus; species Osmanthus fragrans. The sequence continues at coordinate 21,279 of CM033352.1, read as the reverse complement.
ACAGTAATTTAATGTAATTGGTTAATTTTGTATCGACATAGAAATATGTGGTATAATTTAATCAATTAGGGTTAATATCGCTCGAAAGAGGATATTAATTTAAAATTGGAGAATCGGATCTAACTATGTATTTTGGTAATTTGCATGTACGTTATTGAATTAATGTTAATGAAATAAAGGTTAAGTGAAATCATAAATTCCAACCACTTTTCAAATCAAAGATGCAACTACGTCTTTTTAGTTTGTTAGTTTAGTTTTAGAGTTATTAATTTATAATTTAATTTGAATATTAATTGTGTGTGTGTGTCAGTCGTTGTTAGAACAAAAATCGATTAGAGTACGTAACTTCAAAGTAACATTCCTCGTGGGATCGGTATTCGGACTCAAAAAGTTCACTATATTACTTGTTCACGATCCGTGCGCTTGCGGTACATTTTTCAGCGAACAAGTTTTTGACGCAGTTGCCGAGGGATGTTTTTACTTTGATTACTGCTTTAGTTAATTTTAATTTTAACAACTTGTAATTGTTTGTTTTTATTTGTTTTTATTGTCTGTGTATTTTGGCTAACCCCGTATTACTAATCTTTCTTGTATCCGTAGTCTTTTTCCTGTACCCTGCACTTGTCTCATATTTGCAGGTTTCTAACCTTGGTAAAGTAACAAGATGTTTGCACTATCGAGTCTTTACGGTGACTATACAAATATTCTTGGAGGTTCAAGATGTGATATTTGTTTAGCAGAGCATTGTACAGGGATGTACTTGTATTCGTGTACCAAAGCTGCACTGTTGAAACTTCTAAAGTTTCGATATTATTTGAAATGTCAGAGACAAGCATTGGACAATTTAGATGAAAGTTATATGCTCCCGGGAGACTATGTACATGATGATTAGGATGAGGACATCAAATTCCTAGGAGATGGTCCTCCATGTTTGAATGAGAAGGTACTTGCAAAGTATTACAATGAGCTTGCCAGGTTGGATGAAGAAGATATGTTAGTGGGAGATTACAAATATTGGGATGGATTTAGGAAGTGGGGGTCTTATCCACTCGAGGAAGTCATTGAGACCGACTTCTCGTTGCCCGTAGCATTAGATTGCGAACCGGTCATTCAATCCGAGGAGATGTCAACGATTGTAGAAGAACCTGAAGATAGTGCTGATTTAATCACAAATGATTTGAGTGAAGATGTAGAAATCATTGAAGATCATTCGGCCGATCTCAGTGATTGCATAGAGTTTGATTTTGTGATTAACTCCAATGAGGAGGTGGAAATCTACAGTTTTGAGTTTGAATCGGGTAGAATGGATAGGTTTTATTATATTGAAAATGGCACTGATGAGTTTTGGCGATCGAATGAGGAGTGGATCCGAGCCAAAAGAATAAAGTTGGGTCGAGCATCCAGAGCTTACTTTTTGGGCCCACAACATTTTGCATAGTCGAGCTAAGACTATAAAACAGTGCTTGTTGGGAGGCAACCCAACTTTTCTAAACCTTTTGTGTTTTTATTTACTTTTCTGTATTTTTATGCTTTTAGTTATATTTTTGTTTAATAGTTTAACTTCTTGTAGGTAATTGTTTTTGGAAGTCCAAAGTTGAATGGTTCCTCACGAGTCTGGAGCTGAATTGGAGTACAATGAGGTCTGTTGGCCCTGAGCTACTAAATTGCATTTCGAGTCCAGTTCATGCATTAGTTCTTCTTCACAATGGATTCAGGGAAGTTCCTTTTTACTCTTTGCTTTATATGTTAATTTACACATCGAGGACAATATGTGAATTAAGTTTGGGGAAATTGAGCCTTGCCGGCTATTGTGTGCTTTAATTTGATGTTACAACCTTGTCGACTGTTTTGAGCTTACATTGGTGATTATGATTGGTATGTTAGATAGCCTTGCCGGCTCAGGATTGCATGAGTTGAAATTGTTATTGATTCATGAGCTATGTATGCGCAAATCCAAATATGCTATTGGTGCGAATTTTTTTTTTTCTTTCAAAAATGGCTTATTCATTGTGAGATAATACGTTACATTGCACATAGTCATGTTTAATTATCATTTAGATGCGGAAATAGGTGCTAGATGTGAAAATTTTGAATTGGTATAACTTAGGTTGTGAGTTGTTTAAATTTTTTTTATCAACCTATACTCTTTTTCTCTTTCACTTTACCATAGTCTGAGGAAATTTTGAATCAACTAGTTGTTATTTTTATTGAAGATGGTAGTAACTGAATAGTGTGAACACAAGCTGGTGAGACTTTGAGCCAATAGACTGAGATAATTATTACAGTCTCATTACTTCTTTCATGTGTGACACTCTTCCATGATCTTGTTTCTCTAGAACAAAAATCGATTAGAGTACGTAACTTCAAAGTAACATTCCTCGTGGGATCGATATTCGGACTCAAAAGGTCGACTATATTACTTGTTCACGATCCATGCGCTTGCGGTACATTTTTCAACGAACTCCAGACAACCATAACAGGAGGTGGTAAAAAAGGAGTAGTCATAGAAATACCAAAGAGAGAGGCGAATGTTAGGTCCCCTCGCCAATGCGTAGCTCTAAAAAGTCCTCCCATATGGAGAAAAGAGATCATGCGGTAGACCCTCCAGATGATACGTTTGGCCACCATGTGGATCCCCTTGTGCTTCGCATCATTTCCCTCGGTCCATAAAAACCAAAATATCAGTAGAGGAATGATAGTGCGAATATGTCCACAACGAACGTACTGTCCTGAATATCTCCATCTCTGGAACCTCTGTCTGACCCCCTCACCTGATCTCATAGGTATCTGAAATATGTCCCCAAAGTGCTGCCATACTTGATCAAAGATGCTGCTACCAGTGAAAACATGACTGATGGTCTCGATCTCAGAACAACACTGACATCGAGAGGCCAAATGACATCCAATCCTCCTCTGAATAACCACATCTACTGGAATGAGATCCTGCCATAATCTCTAGCAGAAGAATGAGATAGTGGTAGGCAATGTGGAGCTCTACGATAAACGATATGAGTCTTGAGATTGGCGACCTAAACGAACTCGCTGCCATGCCAATTTGGTAGCAAAGCTACCATCCGATGTATCCATCCAAACAATGCGGTCTGGGGCATCAACACATAAAGGTATCGCCCCTATCTGCTCCATCATTTGAGGAGGAAGAGCTTATAGTAATTGTCCAAAGTCCCACCTAGAGTCATAAAAAAAGTCCTGCACCCTCGCAAATGTATGCTGTCTGTGTGGAAAAATAGAACCCAACGTAGACTCGCCCATCCAACAATCATGCCAGAAGAAAATCTGACTGGCTCCAATGTGCCAAGCAATGTGCGGCTCAGTATGTGGCGCCACTCTCTTCAACCTCTTTCAGGTAGGAGAGGCCGAGTAGGGAATTGTTGCAAGTGATGGATGTGTCCCCATACAATATTTTCCCAGTAAGAACTGAGCCCAAAGAGAATTCTGAGATCGAAACAGCCACCAGAGCTTTATGGAGAAGGTGTCCACCACATCCTGTAATTGCTGAACCTGAGACCACCCTCATCAATAGGAAGGCAAACCTCCTTCCAACTCCTCCAATGTAGTTGACGTGCCCGTTCCTTAGAATCCCACAGGAACCGTGCAAAGATGCTTTCCAATTTTTTCAGTACATCATTGGGAGGCCGCATGATCTGAAAAAGATAAAGTGGCAGAGATGATAATACTAATCTCAATAGAGTAATTCGGCGCCCAGGAGAGAGTAGTCGAGAAGCCCAGCCAGATATCCTGCTTCTGACCTTCATCACGAGGTCTTCATATAGAAAGCTCATCTTGGCCCCTTTAAACAAGTGAACTCTTAAATAAGTAAACGGCTGCTGCTGATGAGCAAAACCAGTCAAGATTACTAGTTCCTGATCTGAATATTTGATGCCCGTCTAGGTAGTATAAGACCGCTCTTATCTCTATTCACCAACTAGCTAGAAACTCCCTCGTAGTACTCTAAACAGTCGAGGACTCTCCTGATAGACTGTTTCTGACCATTGGAGAATATAATTTTGTCGTCAGCAAATGAAAGGTGTGAGACAAGAGTGCTGCCTCCATGCCTATATCACATACTAGGATAGACCCGAAAGCTCTGAGTGAGAAGGCAAGAGAAATAGTCCGTAGCTATAATGAACAAGGAAGGTGAGATGGGGTCACCCTGTCTGAGTCAACGTGAGGATTGAAAGAAACCATATGGACGACCATTCAGAAGCACTAAGAACTGACACTTCGAAATGCACCATTTGATTTTGTCAATCCACAACCGACCAAATCCAAACGCCTCTAGGATAGAATACATGAATCCCCGATCCATGCGGTCGTATGCCTTAGCCATGTCAAGCTTCAGCATAGCATTCACTCCTCACACTTTATCATCCAAAGTGTAGAGGATCTCCTGAGTCAATGACACATTATCCTCAATAAGACGATCGGGAATAAACCACTTTGTTGAGGAGAGATAATACGGGGCAGTAGTGAACTCAATCTGGCGTTCAACAGCTTAGTGATGAGCTTATTGAACACCTTACAAAGGCTAATAGGTCTGAAATCTATCCATCGACAACCATTCTCCATCTTCGGGAGCAGAATAATGGAGGTGGCGGAGAAAAACCACGAGGTAGATGACCACCCAAAAAAAATCAATGACCGCACTGTAAACATCCTCCTGTATGATATCCTAACAATGCTGGAAGAATAGTTATGAAAATCCATCTAGGCCTGTGATACTATCAGAGTCAATGCTGAAGACCGCCTATCGCACCTCATGAATCAAAGGAAAATGGTTGAGAGCTATATTATCTGCCTCTGTCAGTAGCCTGTGTATGATGTCTGGGCTGATGGGATACAGGGGCTGGGTGGGAGCAGATAATAAGTCCTAAAAAATGATATAGCTGACCTCTGAATGTCATTAGTAGAAGATAAGATCTCCCATGCCTGGTCCTGATATTTCTGATACAAGATCTGCTCTGACGTCCCTGAACCACCGCATGAAAATATCGGGTGTTGTGGTCTTCCTCACATACCCAACGTGAGTTGGCCTTCTCCTTCCAGAATCCCTCCTCAATAGATAAAGTCTGGTTCAAATCAGCATGTGCCCGATACAATAAATCACGATGCTCCGGTATAGGATCCTTCTCAAAATCAATCTCTGCCTGGTCGACCCTTTCCTCAACGTTCCTCACCCGTTGGAAAATACCACCGAATACTCGTCGATTCCACCATCACAGACCCTGTTTCAGCCTGTAGAACTTTTCCCAAAGAGCATCCATTGAGAGACGAAAGCTGAGAAATCGTGGTGCTTGGTCCATACGTTGAGGAATCGAAAGGGCCTGGGTCCCAAGTCATCATTAGATGTCCATTGTAGCAATAAAGGCGAATGACCAGATCAAGTACGTCTCAGGTGTCTCACAGTAGACCCTTGATCACGAGTGCTATGACCAGTGCGCTCACCATCATGAGTAATAACATTAAAGATTCCCCAACTAGCCAAAGATCATCTATATCGTGGAAAATGTGGTGAAGTCCCGCCCACAGATGCATAAACATGGGTCAGATATATGGGACGCGCCAGTCTATGGTCCTCAACTCTAACGTGAAGGAACTGTGGATGATCAACAATAACAGAAACAATGGTCCCCGGATTCCAAAAAAACCAGTTCTTGTTCAACTTATTCTGAACTCCAGCATCAAAGTGTAAATAGCGACGAATATAATCAAAATTTCGCTCAAGAACGAAGGACTCCAAAATGACAAAAAGATATACATGATGAAGCTGAATAAGTTTCCTCAAGCGCCTGTGAGTAGCTACACTAGCTACACCTCTCACATTCCATATGATGGCACTCATATGGATGTGGAATGTGAGGAGGGATCATGTGACTGACACCTAGTGATCCTCCTGCTCGGATGTGGAGTATCAGTAGCCAGTGGTTGTTTCTTTCGTGTAACTGGGACGAACCCGTCATCCTCTGACCGTCTAGCCATACCAACTAGATCCTCAGTAGAAGACCTACGAAACAAACCCCGTTGATGTACCTCTATCTGTGATGTACTCTCCATATCTGAATGCTCAGGCTGTAGAGATAGGATAGATGCCTCAACATTCTGCTGACAGAGATAGGGATTAATAGTGGCAATAGGTGCTTGTGTATGGACCGGAGATGGACCAGTAATTTGTGTAACTCTGACACTCTTATACTGTGATTTATCTCGTATCAGTGGTTCTCTGACCATAAAATCAACAAGGGGATCAAAATAGGTAGTAAAGGCGGGCCTGATAGCAGGAGGTGAGGCCTCAGTAGCAGCAACTGTAGGAGGAACAACTGATAATGGAGAACTGGTCTGAGAAACTGAACTGGGATTTGGTTGACCTGCGCAATATGTAGGACTTATTGACTGAACAACTGGCTGAACTTGAGTATGCGTTTCAGCAAGAGTTGGTATTATAGTAACTGGTGGCGCAGGCGGTGAAATCTGAAAGCTTGAAGTGTTAGGGTTTTGGTGTTTGGGTTCGAGGTTCGGGGTACGGGTTTCGGGCCACGGTTTGGGGTCCAGGGTTTGGAGTTTTAGGGTTTAGGGTTTAGGGTTTAGGGTTTTAGGGTTTAGGGTTTTAGGGTTTAGGTTTAGGTTTTAGGGTTTAGGGTTTAGGGTTTTAGGGTTTAGGGTTTAGGGTTTAGGGTTTAGGGTTTTTTTTTTTTTTTTTTTTTAGTTGAAGGAGGGCGGTACCTCCGAGGTTTTATTGATTATCCTCACTTGTGGCGGAGGAATACCGTGGTTACATATATAAATGATAGAAGTAATAAATGAGGAAGTACTACTTCCCTTACAATAATAAATGATAAGGAACAAATAAAAAGCAATAAAAGAGGAAGTACAACTTTCCTTACAATAGTGATTGAAGCAATTAGATGACAAATATCAAAATCAAGATCTAATGCTGGGCAATCCATGCCTGTCAATCTGTAATAGTGCCCTGATATGTCGTGGTAGATCGGCTGGTTCAAAAACCCGATATTGCCGATGATCCCAACCCTCTGCAGCAAGAGCATCGGCAACTTGGTTTCCCTCTCTATAGATGTGGGAAACTGTGTCTCTGTCGAAGGATATGATGTCTGTAATCTGCCTGAGTACGCCCTGAATAGCCCATGGTCCTTCGCCTCTGATGATGCAGTGGATGGCTGCAGTAGAGTCTGACTCAATCCAAATACCTGAAAGTCCAAGTCCTTTGGCCAAAATAATCCCATCAAGTATTGCCCTGAGCTCGGCCTCTAGGATCAAACACGTGCCATACGATGTCGAGTATGCCCTGATGCAATATCCATTGTGGTCCCTAATGATACCTCCACCGCTCGCAAAGCCATCCTTGACGCATCCATCAGGGTTGATCTTGTATGTTCCCGCTTGTGGAGTGCGCCACAAAACCATTACAGGAGGTGGTGGGGAAGGAGTAGAAATAAAAATACCAAAGAGAGGGGCGAATGTTAGGTCCCCTCGCCAATGCGCAGCTCTAAAAAGTCCTCCCATATGGAGAAAAGAGATCATGCGGTATACCCTCCAGATGATACGTCTCGTTACCATGCGGATCCCTCTGTGCTTTGCATCATTCCTCTCGGTCCATAAAAACCAAAATATCAGTAGAGGAATGATAGTGCGAATATGTCCACAGCGAACGTACTGCCCTGAATACCTCCATCTCTGGAACCTTTGCCTGACCCCCTCCCCTGATCTCATAGGTATCTGAAATATGTCCCCAAAGTGCTGCCATACCTGATTAGAGATGCTGCTGCCAGTGAAAACATGACTGATGGTCTCGATCTCGGAACAACACTGACATCGCGAGGCCAACAGACAGCCAATCCTCCTCTGAATAACCACATCTACTGGAATGAGATCCTGCCATAATCTCCAGCAGAAGAATGAGACCGTGGTAGGCAATGTGGAGCTCCACAATAAACGATACGAGTCCTGAGCTTGACGACCTGAACGAACTAGCTGCCATGCTGATTTGGTAGCAAAGATACCATCCGACGTATCTCTCCAAACAATGCGGTCCGGTGTATCAGCACTTAAAGGTATCGCCCCTATCTGCTCCGCCATGTGAGAAGGAAGAGCCTATAGTAATCGTCCAAAATCCCACCCAGTGTCATCAAAAAAGTCTTGCACCCTCGCAGTTGTGTGCTGTCTGTGTGGGAAAATGGAGGCCAACGTAGACTCGCCCATCCAGCAATCATGCCAGAAGAAAATCTGACCAGCTCCAAGGTGCCAAGCAATGTGCGACTCAGTGTGTGGCGCAACTCTCTTCAACCTCTTCCAGGTAGGAGAGGTCGAGTAGGGAACTGCTGCAAGTGATGGATGTGTCCCCATACAATATTTTCCCAGTAAGAACTGGGCCCAAAGAGAATTCTGAGATCGAAAAAGCCACCAAAGCTTCATGGAGAAGGTGTCCACCACATCTTGTAATCTCCTGAACCCGAGGCCACCCTCATCAGTAGGAAGGCAAATCTCTTTCCAACTCCTCCAGTGTAGTCGGCGAGCCTGTTCCTTAGAATCCCATAAGAAACGTGCAAAGATGCTCTCCAACTTTTTCAGTACAGCTTTAGGAGGCCGCATTATCTGAAACAGATAAATTGGTAGAGATGATAATACTGATCTCAACAAAGTAATTCGCCCCCCAGGAGAAAGTAGTCGAGAAGCCCAGCCAGATATCTTGCTCCTGACCTTCATTACAAGGTCTTCATATATAAAGCTCCTCTTGGCTCCTTTTTAAACAATGGGACTCCCAAATAAGTAAACGGCTGCTGCTGATGAGCAAAACCAGTCAAGATTACTAGTCTCCTGATCTGAATATTTGATGCTCGTCTAGGTAGTATAAGACCGCTCTTGTCTCTATTCACCAACTGGCCAGAAACTCCCTCGTAGTGCTCCAAACAGTTGAGGACTCTCTTGATCGACTGTTTCTGGCCATTGGCGAATATAATCATGTCGTCAGCAAATGAGAGGTGTGAGACAAGAGTGCTGCCTCCCTGCCTATATTGCATACTAGGATATGCCTGAAACCTCTGAGTGAGAAGGCGAGAGAAATAGTCCGCAGCTATAATGAACAAAGAAGGTGAGATGGGGTCGCCTTGTCTGAGCCCACGCGAGGATGGAAAGAAGCCACATGGACGACCATTCAGAAGAACTGAGAACTGACACTCCGAAATACACCGTCTGATTCTGTCAATCCACAACCGATCAAATCCAAACGCCTCCAGTACAGAATAAATGAATCCCCAATCCATGCGATCGTATGCCTTAGCCATGTCAAGTTTCAGCATAGCATTCCCCCCTCGCACTTTATCATCCAAAGTGTAGAGGAGCTCCTGAGTCAATAACACATTATCCCCAATAAGACGTCCCGGAATAAAACCACTTTGCTGAGGAGAGATAATACGGGGCAGTAGTGAACTCAATCTGGTGTTCAACAGCTTAGTGATGAGCTTATTGAACACCGTACAAAGGCTGATAGGTCTAAAATCCGTCCACCGACAAGCATTTTCCTTCTTCGGGAGCAGAACAATGGAGGTAGCGGCAAAACCACGAGGCAGATGGCCACCCTCAAAGAAATCAATGACCGCACTGTAAACATCCTCCTGTATGATATCCCAACAATGCTGGAAGAATAGTGATGAGAATCCATCTGGGCCTGCGACACTATCAGCGTCAATGCTGAAGACTGCCTCCCGCACCTCATGAATTGAAGGGGGGCGGTTGAGTGCTATATTATCTCCCTCCGTCAGTAGCCTGGGTATGATGTCTGGACGGATGGGATCCAGGGACTGGGTGGGAGCAGATAACAAGTCCTGGAAAAAAGAAATAGCCGACCTCTGAATATCATCAGTAGAAGAAAGGACCTCCCCTGCCTGAGTCCTGATAGTTCTGAGACGAGATCTGGTCCGGCGACCCTGAACCATCGCATGAAAATATCGGGTGTTGTGGTCTCCCTCACACACCCAACGTGAACCGGCCTTCTGCTTCCAGAATCCCTCCTCAATAGATAAGGTACGGTTCAAATCAGCTTGTGCCCGATGTAATAAGGCACGATACTCCGGTGTAGGTTCACTCTCAAAATCACTCTCTGCCTTGTCGATCCTCTCCTCAGCGTCCCTCACCCGCTGGAAAATATCACCGAATACCCGTCGATTCCACCAATGTAGACCTTGTTTCAGCCTGAAGAGCTTCTCCCAGAGAGCAGCCATCCCCGTAAGATGCGTAGGAAATGACCACTTCTGAGAGACGAAGGCTGAGAAATCATGGTGCTTGGTCCATACATTAAGGAATCGAAAGGGCCTGGGTCCCAAGTCATCATCAGATGTCCACTGTAGAAGCAAGGGTGAATGATCGGACGAAGTACGGTTGAGGTGTCGCACAGTAAGCTGTCGACAAAGAGCTGCAGCAGTAGAGTTAATCAAAACCCTATCCAATCTCTTCATGACTCGGCCATTGGTCCAAGTATACTGGCTCCCTGAGAAACCAGCATCCTCCAACCCACAATCCAACATCATATCAGAAAAGGCAGTGGAACCCCGATCACGGGTGCTGTGACCAGTACGCTCACCGTCATGAATAATAACATTAAAATCTCCCCCAACTAGCCAAGGATCTTCCATATCGAGGGAAATGTGGTGGAGTCCCGCCCACAAATCCCTCCTTATAGCCGCCTCACATGATGCATAGACGGGGGTAAGATAGATGGCGCGCGCCAGTCTGGGATCTTCAACTCTAGCATGAAGAAACTGGGGATGATCGACAATAACAGTAACATTGGTTCCTACGTTCCAAAAGAGCCATATCTTGTTCGACTCATTCCGAACTCCAGCATCGAAGTGCAGATAGCGACGAATATAATCGAAACTCTGCTCAAGAACAAAGGGCTCCAAAATAGCCAAAAGATATACCTGATGAAGCTGAATAAGTTTCCTCAGGCGCCTGCGAGTAGCTACACTAGCTACACCTCTCGCATTCCAAATGATCGTACTCATTGGGATGCGGAATGTGAGGAGGAATCATGTGACCGACTCCTAGTGACCATCCTGCTCGGATGAGGGGTATCAGTAGCCAGTGGATGTTTCTTCCGTGTAACTCGAACGAACCCCTCATCCTCGGTCCGCCCAACCATACCAGCCAGATCCTCAGACGAAGACCTACGGAATATACCTTGCTGATGTACCTCTATCTGTGATGTACTCTCCGTGTCTGACTGCTCAGCACCTAGAGAAGGGATAGAAGCCTCAATGTTCTGCTGACAAATGGGAGGATCACTAGGGACAGGAATATTGCTGCGGCCAGGCATAGAGCCTGGGAGCTGGCTAGCCACTGTACCCGAACCCTCTGAATCACGTGGACGCTGAATCATGTCGTGGGCCACTGGATTGGTGTGAGCACTAGTTGTGTAAATAGCAGACTGTGGAGGAGATAAAGCTGACGGGATGATAGTTGTTGGGGCAATACTGTCTGGGACAACTGGCTGAACCACTGTAGGAGCTACTGACTGAATCACTGTAGGGCTTACTGGCTGAGCCACTGGATGATTAACTAAACTGATATCTGGTATATTGCCCTGAACGGGGATGGCATCGTTCACTATCGCTGGAGCAGTCTGAGGAATCTGGGCACCTGAAGTGCTGGTATTCTGCTGTCTCTTCTGATCTCGACGAACTGGGGTCCACCTCTGACGTGGCTCAGCCTCGACCACCTTTCCTTTACCCCTATCCTTAGCTGGGATAGCAGGCTGAGGAATAGGTTCAGCATCAGGGACAGAAGGTGGTATAAATCGTGTACCACGTATGCAATGATCCTCCAAGTGTCCAAAGTGTCTACATCGATAACAAAAATCCGGTTTTTTTATCATATTTGACCGTCTGCCAATAGCCACCGAGCTTTTCTCGCTCGATCCATACTCTATCAGGGAGATCATAATCCAAATTCACCTCCACACAGACTCTAGCCTCGCTGGGACGACGAAGATCAGAAGTCGCCTCATCAGTACGTAGAGGTAGGCCAATAGCTTTGGCAATAGCATATAAGCTACTCTTAGCCCGAAAGTGAATGGGCAATAAGGAGAAAGATACCCAAACTGGAGCAATGGGGGTCTCCTGTTATGGACTAAAGCTAGGAGTCCATTTAAAAACTCTCATAGGACAACCGTCAATGTACCATGTGGGTTTGAGGAATAGCCGCGCATAGTCATCCTCGTGCTCCAAGTGAATTAAAATGTGTGTGGCATCAATTAAACCAATAGTGTAATCACCACAAAAGCCAAAGCGTGAAAAACAATCATGTACCTTAATCATAGGGGGCTTGCGGTGCACAAATTTGCCAACAAGTGTAAACTTGTATGGCTCAGCTAGCATATCCTCATCAGCTTCCAGGAACATGACTGCGGGCTCACCGTGATGAATGAATGGCTCCCTAGTTACAAGCTTGTGATCAGTAGACTCCTGCGGTGATCTAAGAACTTGAGCAAATGACTTCCTCTGACTCCTCTCCGCCTGAGAGATAACTGGTACATTACCAACTGCTGCAGCATAAGACTTCGGGCCAATGGTTGCATTAGAAGTAGTTGTATTACCCCGAGGAGCTGGTTGTGATTGCTTTCGTGGTGGAGGAACACGCGCATTGGTTGCATGTGCAGCCTGAGCTAAATGTGTAATCCCAAGGGTTTTCCCATGCTTTGGAATAATTGGGATATTCATCGGAGTCAAAATAGGCCCAGGAACAACAGAAGGAGCAACCTCGTTATGCGCACCAATTGGCACGCTTCCCAATGCAATACCATCAACCAAATTAGGAGCTAAAATATCATTACCCAAAGTTTTTGCATGTTCTAAGATCATTGGTGATGTCCCCAGCTGAAGAATCTGCCCAGAAACTGCTGTTTTGGCTGCCTCGATATTTGTGCCTTTTGGCTCGGATCCCAAGGCAAGATTAACAACGCATTTGGCCGGAGAGAAGGTCCCCCCCAAGGTTTTCAGTTGTTTTGGACGCACTGGTGATGTCAAAATAGCCGAATTCTGCTCTTTTAGTGCATGAACAGTAACCTCGATTTGCGTGCATTGAGGCACAAAATCCAGTGTAGTATTTTCGGCCAAATTGGAAGTGTACCCTAATGTTTTTGGGCTTGTTGGAACCAATGGTGATGTCAATTTGTTCAAAATCTGCCCAGAAAAGGGAGAAATCGAGTCAACAGTCCGTGGTGCATGAGTGCCGATCTTTGACTCCAAAATTTGGCAAACTAGGGCTGTAATTTCCGCAATTGAGTGGTTACCTATTGACGTTTTGGCCTGAATTTCAGTTTCCCCATGTTGATTCGTGTGTTGAGACACATTGATGTCACAAATTGATGGAAAAATACCCCCTTCGCGCGGCCGGGTCTTTCTTGGGTTCAAATCCGAAATTCTCTCAATTGGCTGAAGATTAGAGGCAATTGATCCATTCTCCATGGTCGTATGACCTTGAATTGAATTGTTTTGGGTGTAATTTGTAGCTGGGGGAAGTGTACGAGCATCAATTAAAAGGGGATCGAACACCTTACCGTCGGCGTCGACTGTTTCAGGAAGAACGGCCTGTTCCCGGCCAAATCGAAGAACACCCATATGGTCATTGGATGCGTCTTTGGGAGTAGGTTCTAGGGGAGGTGGTCCGCGACTGCCGTTCGTTCCACCGGCGCCGGAAAATGCATCTAAAACTCGCGATTTCGCTGGTTCCGTTTGTGCAGCCTGCTGGAGCAGATTCGTTGCTGTTTTCGATGATTCAAGACCATGGTAAGGTGCGTCCCATTGAGTAGAGTTGGCCAGTGTGTTGGGCATCCGTTGGGGGTCGCCGGAATGGGTTTTCCGGCCGTTTTTGGTTCCGGTAATGGCTGATTTTCAGGCCAATTTCCGGCCAAACCTGCCTGATTTGAGACCAACGGTTGGTAGGGGTGTGTAAGGGGTGATGAGGGCTTCATGTTGGTATATTGGTCCGGTGGTCTAGGTGGCCGGAAGTTGTCGATTTTGTTTTCCATATTTGTGGCTAGAAAATGGAAAAAATCTCCCAAGTGTAGAGAGAACTTGGGAAGGAGGAGGTTTAGGGTTTAGGGTTTAGGGGTTTTTTTTTTTTTTTTAGTTGAAGGAGGGCGGTACCTCCGAGGTTTTATTGATTATCCTCACTTGTGGCGGAGGAATACCGTGGTTACATGTAGAAATGGTAAAAGCAATAAATAAGGAAGTACTACTTCCCTTACAATAATAAATGATAAAGAATAAATGTAAAGCAGTAAAAGAGGAAGTACAACTTCCCTTACAATAAGGATTGAAGCAATTAAATGACAAATATCAAATCAAAGTCTAATGCTGGGCAGTCCATGCCTGTCAATCTGTAAGAGTGCCCTGATATGTCGTGGTAGATCAGCTAGTTCAAAAACCCTATATTGCCGATGATCCCAACCCTCTGCAGCAAGAGCATCTGCAACTTGGTTTCCCTCTCTGTAGATGTGGGAAACTGTGTCTCTGTCGAAGGATATGATGTCTGTAATCTGCCTGAGTACGCCCTGAATAGCCCATGGTCCTCCGCCTCTGATGATGCAGTGGATGGCTGCAGTAGAGTCTGACTCAATCCAAATACCTGAAAGTCCAAGTCCTCTGGCCAAAATAATCCCATCAAGTATTGCCCTGAGCTCGGCCTCTAGGATCAAACACGTGCCATACGATGTCGAGTATGCCATGATGCAATGTCCAGTGTGGTCCCTAATGATGCCTCCACCACTCGCAAAACCATCCTTGACGCATCCATCAGTGTTGAGCTTGTATGATCCCACTTGTGGAGTGCGCCAGAAAACCATAACAGGAGGTGGTGGGGAAGGAGTAGTAATAAAAATACCAAAGAGAGGGGCGAATGTCAGGTCCCTTCGCCAATGCGCAGCTCTAAACAATCCTCCTATATGGAGAAAAGAGATCATGCGATATACCCTCCAGATGATACGTCTGGCCACCATGCGGATCCCTCTGTGCTTTGCATCATTCCTCTCGGTCCATAAAAACCAAAATATCAGTAGAGGAATGATAGTGCGAATATGTCCATAACGAACGTACTGTCCTGAATACCTCCATCTCTGGAACCTCTGCCTGACCCCCTCCCCTGATCTCATAGGTATCTGAAATATGTCCCCAAAGTGCTGCCATACCTGGTCAGAGATGCTGCTGCCAATGAACACATGACTGATGGTCTCGATCTCGGAACAACACTGACATCGCGAGGCCAACAGACAGCCAATCCTCCTCTGAATAACCACATCTACTGGAATGAGATCCTGCCATAATCTCCAACAGAAGAATGAGACCGTGGTAGGCAATGTGGAGCTCCACAATAAACGATACGAGTCCTGAGCTTGGCGACCTGAACGAACTAGCTGCCATGCTGATTTGGTAGCAAAGCTACCATCCGACGTATCCCTCCAAACAATGCGGTCCGGTGTATCAGCATTTAAAGGTATCGCCCCTATCTGCTCCGCCATGTGAGGAGGAAGAGCCTGTAGTAATCGTCCAAAATCCCACCCGGTGTCATCAAAAAAGTCTTGCACCCTCGCAGATGTGTGCTGTCTGTGTGGGAAAATGGAGGCCAACGTAGACTCACCCATCCAGCAATCATGCCAGAAGAAAAGTTGACCAGCTCCAAGGTGCCAAGCAATGTGCGACTCAGTGTGTGGCGCAACTCTCTTCAACCTCTTCCAGGTAGGAGAGGTCGAGTAGGGAACTGCTGCAAGTGATGGATGTGTCCCCATACAATATTTTCCCAGTAAGAACTGAGCCCAAAGAGAATTCTGAGATCGGAATAGCCACCAAAGCTTCATGGAGAAGGTGTCCACCACCTCCTGTAATCTCCTGAACCCGAGGCCACCCTCATCAGTAGGAAGGCAAATCTCTTTCCAACTCTTCCAGTGTAGTCGACAAGCCTGTTCCTTAGAATCCCATAAGAAACGTGCAAAGATGCTCTCCAACTTTTTCAGTACAGCCTTGGGAGGCCGCAAGATTTGAAAAAGATAAAGTGGTAGGGATGATAATACTGATCTCAACAGAGTAATTCGACCCCCAGGAGAAAGTAGTCGAGAAGCCCAGCCAGATATCTTGCTCCTGACCTTCATCACGAGGTCTTCATATAGAAAGCTCCTCTTGGCCCCTTTAAACAAGGGGACTCCCAAATAAGTAAACGGCTGCTGCTGATGAGCAAAACCAGTCAAGATTACTAGTCTCCTGATCTGAATATTTGATGCCCGTCTAGGTAGTATAAGTCCGCTCTTGTCTCTATTCACCAGCTGGCCAGAAACTCCCTCATAGTGCTCCAAACAGTCGAGGACTCTCTTGATCGACTGCTTCTGGCCATTGGCGAATATAATCATGTCGTCAGCAAATGAGAGGTGTGAGACAAGAGTGCTGCCTCCATGCCTATATCGCATACTAGGATATGCCTGAAACCTCTGAGTGAGAAGGCGAGAGAAATAGTCCGCAGCTATAATGAACAAAGAAGGTGAGATGGGGTCGCCCTGTCTGAGCCCACGCGAGGATGGAAAGAAACCACATGGACGACCATTCAGAAGCACTGAGAACTGACACCCTGAAATACACCGTCTGATTCTGTCAATCCACAACCGATCAAATCCAAACGCCTCCAGTACAGAATAAATGAATCCCCAATCCATGCGATCGTATGCCTTAGCCATGTCAAGTTTCAGCATAGCATTCCCCCCTCGCACTTTATCATCCAAAGTGTGGAGGAGCTCCTGAGTCAATAACACATTATCCCCAATAAGACGTCCCGGAATAAAACCACTTTGCTGAGGAGAGATAATACGGGGCAGCAGTGAACTCAATCTGGTGTTCAACAGCTTAGTGATGAGCTTATTGAACACCGTACAAAGGCTGATAGGTCTAAAATCCGTCCACCGGCAGGCATTTTCCTTCTTCGGGGAGCAGAACAATGGAGGTAGCGGCAAAACCACGAGGCAGATGGCCACCTTCAAAGAAATCAATTACCGCACTGTAAACATCCTCCTGTATGATATTCCAACAATGCTGGAAGAATAGTGATGAGAATCCATCTGGGCCTGCGACACTATCAGTGTCAATGATGAAGACCACCTCCCGCACCTCATGAATCGAAGGGGGGCGGTTGAGTGCTATATTATCTCCCTCCGTCAGTAGCCTGGGTATGATGTCTGGACGGATGGGATCCATGGACTGGGTGGGAGCAGATAACAAGTCCTGAAAAAAAGATATAGCCGACCTCTGAATGTCATCAGTAGAAGAAAGGACCTCCCCTACCTGAGTCCTGATAGTTCTGAGACGAGATCTGGTCCGACGTCCCTGAACCATCGCATGAAAATATCGGGTGTTGTGGTCTCCCTCACACACCCAACGTGAACCGGCCTTCTGCTTCCAGAATCCCTCCTCAATAGATAAGGCCCGGTTCAAATCAGCCTGTGCCCGATGCAATAAGGCACGATACTCCGGTGTAGGTTCACTCTCAAAATCAATCTCTGCCTTGTCGATCCTCTCCTCAGCGTCCCTCACTCGCTGGAAAATATCACCGAATACCCGTCGATTCCACCAACGCAGACCTTGTTTCAGCCTGAAGAACTTCTCCCAGAGAGCAGCCATCCCCGTAAGATGAGTTGGAAATGACCACTTCTGAGAGACGAAGGCTGAGAAATCATGGTGCTTGGTCCATACGTTAAGGAATCGAAAGGGCCTGGGTCCCAAGTCATCATCAGATGTCCACTGTAGAAGCAAAGGTGAGTGATCAGATGAAGTACGGTTGAGGTGTCTCACAGTAAGCTGTCGACAAAAAGCTGCAGCAGTAGAGTTAATCAAAACCCTATCCAATCTCTTCATGACTCGGCCATTGGTCCAAGTATACTGACTCCCTGAGAAACCAGCATCCTCCAACCCACAATCCAACATCATATCAGAAAAGGCAGTGGAACCCCGATCACGGGTGCTGTGACCAGTGCGCTCACCGTCATGAATAATAACATTAAAATCTCCCCCAACTAGCCAAGGATCTTCCATTTCGAGGGAAATGTGGTGAAGTCCCGCCCACAGATCCCTCCTTATAGCCGCCTCACATGATGCATAGACGGGGGTCAGATAGATGGGCGCGCGCCAGTCTGGGATCTTCAACTCTAGCGTGAAGAAACTGGGGATGATCGACAATAACAGTAACATTGGTCCCCACGTTCCAAAAGAACCATATCTTGTTCGACTCATTCTGAACTCCAGCATCGAAGTGCAGATAGCGACGAATATAATCGAAACTATGCTCTAGAACAAAGGGCTCTAAAATAGCCAAAAGATATACCTGATGAATCTGAATAAGTTTCCTCAGGCGCCTGCGAGTAGCTACACTAGCTACACCTCTCGCATTCCAAATGATCGTACTCATTGGGATGGGGAATGGGAGGACTCATGTGACCTACTCCTGGTGACCATCCTCCTCGGATGTGGAGTATCAGTAGCCCGGGGGTGTTTCTTCCGACCAACTCGAATGAACCCCTCAGCCTCTGTCCGCCCAACCATACCAGCCAGATCCTCAGACGAAGACCTACGGAATATACCCTGCTGATGTACCTCTATCTGTGATGTACTCTCCGTGTCTGACTGCTCAGCAACTAGAGAAGGGATAGAAGCCTCAGTGTTCTGCTGACAAATGGGAGGATCGCTAGGGACAGGAATACTACTGCGGCCAGGCGTAGAGCCTGGGAGTAGGCTAGCCACTGTACCTGAACCTTCTGAGTCACGTGGACGCTGAATCTTGTCGTGGGCCACTGGATCGATGTGAGCACTAGTTGTGTGAATAGCAGACTGTGAAAGATACAAAGCTGATGGGATGATAGTTGATGGGGCAATACTGTCTGGGACAACTGATTGAACCACTGTAGGAGCGACTGACTGAATCACTGTAGGGATTACTGACTGAGCCACTGGATGATTAACTAAACTGATATCTGGTATATTGCCCTGAACGGGGATGGCACCGTTCACTATCGCTGGAGCAGTTTGAGGAACCTGGGCACCTGAAGTGCTGGTATTCAGCTGTCTCTTCTGATCTCGACGAACTGGGGTCCACCTCTGACGTGGCTCAGCCTCAACCACCTTCCCTTTACCCCTATCCTTAGCTGGGATAGCAGGCCGAGGAATAGGTTCAGCAACAGGGACAGAAGGTGGTATAAATCGTGTACCAAGTATGCAATGATCCTCCAAGTGTCCAAAGTGTCTGCATCTATAACAAAAATCTGGTTTTTTTTATCATATTTGACCGTCTGCCAATAGCCACCGAGCTTTTCTCGCTCGATCCATACTCTATCAGGGAGATCATAATCCAAATTCACCTCCACACAGACTCTAGCTTCGCTGGGACGACGAAGATCAGAAGTCGCCTCATCAGTACGTAGAGGTAGGCCAATAGCTTTGGCAATAGCGTATAAGCTACTCTTAGCTCGAAAGTGAATGGGCAGTAAGGGGAAAGATACCCAAATAGGAGCAATGGGGGTCTCCTGTTGTGGACTAAAGCTAGGAGTCCATTTAAAGACTCTCATAGGACAACCGTCAATGTACCATGTGGGTTTGAGGAATAGCCGGGCATAGTCATCCTCGTGCTCCAAGTGGATTAAAATGTGTGTGGCATCAATTAAACCAATAGTGTAATCACCACAAAAGCCAAAGCGTGAAAAGCAATTATGTACCTTAATCATAGGGAGTTTGCGGTGCAAAAATTTGCCAACAAGTGTAAACTTGTATGGCTCAGCTAGCATATCCTCATCAGCTTCCAGAAACATGACTGCGGGCTCACCGTGATGAATGAATGGCTCCCTAGTTACAAGCTTGTGATCAGTAGACTCCTGCGGTGATCTAAGAACGTGAGCAAATGACTTCCTCTGACTCCTCTCGGCCTGAGAGATAACTGGTACATTACCAACTGCTGCAGCATAAGACTTCGGGCCAGTGGTTGCAGTAGAAGTAGTTGTATTACCCTGAGGAGCTGGTTGAGAGTGCTTTCGTGGTGGAGGAGCACGCGCATTGGTTGCATGCGCAGCCTGAGCTGAATGTGTAACCCCAAGGATATTCCCATGCTTTGGAATCATTGGGATTGTCGCCGGAGTCAAAATAGGTCCAGAAGCAACAGGAGGAGCAATCTCGTTATGCGCGCCAATTGGCACGCTTCCCAATGCAATACCATCAACCAAATTAGAAGCTATAGTTTCCATACCCGAGCTTTTTGCGTGTTCTAAGATCAGTGGTGCTGACCCCAGTTGAATAGTCTAGCCAGAAACTGTTGAATTGACTGTCTCGATATTTGTGCCATGTGGCTCGCATCCCAATGTACAATTTCCAACTGATTTGGCCGGAATGGAGGTCCCCCCAAGGGTTTTCAGCTGTTCTGGAATTGCTGGTGGTGTCAAAAATGTCAAATTCTGCCCAGAATATGCATGAACAGTAGCATCGGTTTGCGTGCAATGAGGCACAAAATCCGATGTAACATTTTCGGCCAAATTGGTAGTACTCCCTAACATTTTTGGGCCTTCTAGATCCAATGGTGATGTCAATTTGTTCAAATTCTGCCCAGAAGTGGGAGAAATCGAGTCAACAGTCCGTGTTGTGTGAGGAACGATCTTTGACTCCAAAATTTGGCAAACTAGTGCTGTAATTTCCGCAATTGAATGATTACCCAATGTCGTTTGAACCTCAATTTCAGTTTCCCCATGTTGATTCGTGTGTTGGGGCACAAACATGTCACGAATTGACGGAAAAAAAAGGCCTTCACGCGTTCGGGCGGTTCTTGAGTTCAAATCCAAAATTGTCTCAATTGGTTGAAGATTTGAGGCAAGTGATCCCTTCCCCATGGTCGTATGACCTGGAATTGAGTGTTGGAGGGTGTAATTTGTGGCTTGGAGGAGTGGACGATCATCAATTGAAAGGGGATCACGCACCTCACCGTCCGCGTCAACTGTTTGAGGAAGAACGGCCTGTTCCAGGCCAAATCGAGGAAGACCCATATGGCCATTGGATGCGTCTTGGAGAGTAGGCTCTAGGTGTGGTGGTCCGCGATCGCCGTTCGTTCCACCGGCGCCGGAAAAAGCTGCTGAATGGCGCGATTTCGCTGTCGGCGTAGGGGCAGCCTGCTGGTGCTGATTTATTGCGATTTTTGATGTTTCAAGACCATAGGTAGGTGCGTCCAGTTGAGTAGAGTCGGCCA